>JARHVA010002569.1:0-745000 GCA_037957365.1 Torreya grandis | reverse complement strand
TATTTATATGTATATATATGTGTATATATATATATATATGTATATATACATATACATATATACATATATATATATATACACACACACATATATATATATATATATATGTATATGTGTATATATATATATATTAGTGATCATTATTAGTGTTTTATATGTCCATTTAACACTTAAAATCCCTCCATACTTCTTACAATACCCTAACCAATCAAGACTATGTACACCCTGCCTGTAGGTACAAATTACCTCCTTAGGGATACTTACATTGATATGGGATCTTTTTGAACCCATAAAATGCATAACAAGGTTATTTTAGTATCTTATTATATATACATAATATATAAAATACTTATTATATCCCTCAATTAAGTCATTATCAACATACAATCACTTATACCTGATTGTGTTGAATTCATCAAGACCTATAGGTGTGCATGAGATGTAATTTAGCTTGGGCATGGTATGGATAGACTCTAATTATATCCTTGGGGTATGAATAATATATTAATTAATAAATTTACCTTTTATGATCTAAAACACTTCTAATACATCAAGTTTGGGTCACTACCTACCTATTTTGTTGTAGGTGGATATTTTCCCTAGGAAGGGACACCTATAGGTGTCCACAAGGCCTAAAATACTATACCAACATCATGTTGATGATCCTCATGCCATTTTTTATACCATTACATCAATGGAATCATCTTATTCATTATTTAATTCATTTTTTATCTTCAATATGTCAATTCTCATTCACACCTCTAAACTTGTAGAGATGAATGCAGGAATTCAATGTTTTCATAGGCAATTTTGAGGCCTTCAATTCCCACCTTCAACTCACCTTATAACCTCCATTATTGGCACAATTCCTCTCCATGATATAATATATAAATATAAACTATATCTATTCTTTAAAAATTCTTTCAAACATGTTGTAAGAGGTCAACAAAAATCCCTTGGACCTATGTTTTTTCATTTTAGGGATTTGATCCCAGAATTTAGTCCTTATTCCTTTCAACATGACTCATACCTTATTTTTGCATTTTGACACAATATATAGGTATGATATGGTCAAGTCACATACTATAATTCAAAATAAATTTCATTAAATGTGCTAAATCTCCATATAATAATTCCTAAGGTTTTATGATACACCTGTAGATACATATTCCATATACAGGCAGTAAATGCAAACTTAAATAGTTTGAAAAGTGTATGAGTTCCAATTGAATTTGGTATTTTTACAAAGGTTTAAAATTGGTTTATTTCATAAAAATAAAAATTCAACTCAGATACACCCTTACAACATGATTGAACCTCATGAGGTACCACATGTAGGTGTATGTCAAATTACTTGCAGGCAGTGAGCAGGATTGGTGTGATGGGCATAGTATTTGGCCTTAAAATGATTTTTATATTATTTAAATTCCTCAAAATAAATTCTCCACATCAATAATAACCTAAAAAAATTATCAATAACTTCTTTTCAATGTGAACTCTTTCTTGTAAACACATGTACCTGTTCATTAATGGTTATCTGACTGGTAAGTTATATATGATTGAAAACTCATGGAAATTACCTTGAATAATGAATTTTTAAAATAAAAATTAATACATATCACATTTAAAACATTTGAAATTTCCTATCACAACCCCTTGAAACCATGAACAAGCATGAAGTTCTTGAAAATGGTGAAAATTGCTTGCAACTCAGAAAGGTGTATCTTCTTGCAACTTTGATGTACTTGACAAATCCAAACACATTTAAACATGAAAATAAGCATGGGAATAATTTTTGGATGAGGTAAAAATCATCTAGAGATAACCTAAGAAATTTATTTTTATGGACTTTCCCAAAATAGATTAAAACCTATAGGGTGCATGAAATAGCAAGTAGAAAAGCACATTCAGTTTCATGAGGATGGTTCAAAAAGCACAGGCCACCATTCCTTGAAATATTGTTATGAAAATGAAGGTATTTGATTTAATTTCACCTCCCCAAGGTGTTTGACTTGAAAGTGATCCAACTGACCATACCAAGTACAACCTTGAAGACTATTTTTACTTGCCAAGAAGGGTGAAAAATGAGTAGAATGGTTTTATCTAAAAAATGGAACTTCAAAAGTATTTAAAACATTTATTTGAGCTTTATGAAGTTTAATATACATTACATGATCTTATTCCATGTGGCACACTTCCCCATGGGTCGTATAAGTGCCAAACTCTTCTCTTTTCCCAAGAAAACTACCCTTTCTTCTAAAGAACATACCACTTTCAGTTACCAATAGTTTATTAAGATACATTAGGACACATGAGATGTGACATCACCTTTTAGAACCCTCACACATCCTAATAAATCCATAAAGTCATTAAATGCCCCTTTTTTGATTTCAAAATGACTCTTAGGACTAAACAGATTAAAAATACTAAAGACCAAGGCCAATATAACATTAAATGACATCAATTTACCTATAATACACCTTTATACATAATATATTAGACCCCCAAACACCTAAAAATCAATTTTTTACCTATAGGGGTCCCAATTTGACCTATAGGGTCAAATTTGGTCAACTAATTGGTGACTCATAGGGGTGGTATACCTACTATACTAACTAGAATAGTAGCCTTATTAGTCCATTGGGCTTAGGGAGTCATCTAAAATTTGAAACAAAACAAGGAGACCTTTTACCACAAGCTTTGATCAAGACAAGACCACCTAACTACCTCAACCACACAAAACAAAAGACACGCAACAAATAAAACAAACACATTAATAAGAAACACACATGTTAAAGAACTTAGGAAAAATAGGAAGTAAACAACTATATATAACTAAAAACTAAGCATATATCCCTTTATAGGGTCAAAAGGAAAATTATTTGCATAATTTTCTTCATGAGATGAATCATGGTGCCAAGCATGTTGCTCTTTGGATTGAACACTTGATAGATCAGACCTACTTCTTGGCACCTCACTTTCCATGATCTTAAGTGTAACATCTTCAAATAGGTCTCCAATGTAAAATTATTCCTCTTGTCCTTGTACAAATACTTCATATTTCTTCCCACCATCTCATGATCAACTTTCATCTTATTTATAGGCATGACTTCAAAAGGAATGGTTTCTTGTTCCTTAGAAGGTTGAGGCAAATAGAAAACTATCTTGACCTCCAAAGGTTGATTTTAACTTTGATATTACTCTTCTATGACATGTTATACAATTCCATCTTGTTCATTTATGACATGTTAGATAATGCCATCTTCCTCATCATCACTTATAATCAGCTCCAATGAAATAGTAGACCCTTTGAGAGACTCAAACTCATTGCAAATGTTTTGAAACTACTACCACAAGTCCTCATACTCTTTTGACCAGATCTAATAAATCTCTCATCTTATGGATAAGATGACTAAGAACCTTTAGACCATATCTCCTTTTTTTCAAGATCCAACATGTACTTCTCATATCCCAAAAGTGTTTTCTTGAAAGTGGAGATGGATTGACTTAAGAAGTGAATAGGCTGACTAGGAGAAAGATATGGAGAACATTGATTATAGGGATGAACACTTTATGACAAGGCTAGATATAGTGCTGATAAGGATCATGACAAGGTTGGAAATGGTCATAGTAAGATTGGTAAGAATCACACCAAAGCTTATAGGAATCATACAAAGGCTAATTAGGAATGCCATGAGCTGTAAATACCTCACCAACTTGTGTAAGACAAAACTCAACACCAAAATTAGCCATGAAACCTCATATAAAGAAATAACACAAATAAATATATTAATAAAAATCTTAAAAATGAAACTTGGGCTGCTTGACCAACTGATTTATCTTCAGAGTTACCATTGATGCTTTGATAGATGCCTCTAAAGGTTGATTTTTGAAAGACAACACCAAAAATATTTCAACTTCTTGGACCAAGAGTCCCATTGGGCATGAAAAAATCTATTATCACTTGGATTTTCACCCTTTTATGAGATACCTAAGCTCTCCTCATCTAAGTGGCATAATGGAAACACCTCTAGGCTTATGGGTAGCCTAAAGATGAGGTGAATCTCTAGATAGGGCTAGTTCCCTTGATGTACCACTTTGGATCATAACTACACCTAAATTTTTTTTGGGGGGAAAGGAGAGAGGTAATTGAAATCAAACTATTCTAAGGGATGTGATACACCAAATAAGATGATGACTTCCAACTAGAAGCATGTTACACTTGAGAACAAAGGACCAACCAAACATACACTCCTTCAATATGCATCTTCCCACATCAATGTTAAATTATGAGGTTATGGATTGTTGTCCCTGAAAAGTGATTACTCATTTTTCAGACAACATAGGACTATTTTGGTCCTACATGGCCAAAATTGTTTTTTCCCCTTTCCAAAAATTTGTTCTGAAACATTCAATTTCATCATTTTCTCAAACTTTTTGGTAAAGAGACTAACAGGTTCAACAGGTTCAAAGGCTTCTACAGGCGAGTTCAATCAGAAGGGACTATTTTCTCACACTTGAACACTTTTGAGATAGGTTCAATGCTTTGGTTCAACTAAAAAAGGGTCATTGGCAATCTTCTAATTGAATGGACCAATGACCTATTGAACCTTGAACCACTTTGGTTCAAATTTCAATGGGTTTAAGGTTCAATATCAGTGGAAAGCTTCAAATGGGTCAAGCGCTTTGTCAAGGTTCAATAGGTTCAAGGTTCATCAGTTCAACATGCTAGGTTCAAAGGTTCAAAGACTGCCTCAGTTATGAAGAGAAATGCATGCAAAAGAAAGAAGAGGCGAAAGGTGCCATGTGTCCCTTTTTGAGAAATCATCAGAAGCCACTACATGTGTGCATTCGTGCAAGTGCTATAAATATGCAAACCATGTCACGTGCCCCTTTGTGACTCAACAAAACATGACAAGTGTCGGCATTCACTTTTCAGAGTTTCTTATAAGCTACAAGGGTCCCTTTCAGTAAAGCTTCTTCCTGAGTTCCATGGAGGGTGACAGGTGGCAACCACTGAAGGCCCTAGTGTATTCATCTAAGAGTAGTGGAATGTGCCACGTGTCCCCTCCAAAGCTCGACAAAAATTGTTAAGTGTCAATATCCACAGTCTCTCTCCCTTGCTTCACTATTTTGAACAAAGACCATGGCAAGCCTGAGAATGAATGACTAAATGAAGTGGAATGCACCACATGTCTACATCCACATGACTAACAGATGTGTTCAGACTGCACCACATGTCCTTGCATAGATTGATAGAGGTTGACAAGTGTCATCATTTGTGAGAGCTTGAATGAGCCCCAAACATTTTTATGATGTCGCAAAGGCTCGAGGAGGTGGATGTTGCCAAGTGTCAATAGTGGAAGATGCCGCGTGTCAAAGGATGGGGCCCCCTCAATTGCAAAGACATAAAATCAAAGGGAGGTGACTTCCTTCAGACAAATTGTCTAAAGGAATTCCTTCAGACATTTTATCCAGAGGAAATAAAAGGACCAACATCCCTCTAAAGAAATTGAAGCCCAAAGGCCACCTGAAAGATCTAGAAGGATAGAGACCCTTGCAAAGGGACACTTGACACATAAAATAGACCCTATTTGAGATCTTGAAGGGCAAGTTCCCTTCAAGAAAGGCCAAGCCTCAAGGTGTAGTGGAAGCTGCCAAGTGTCATATGCTGAGACATAGTCCTTATCAAGTTTCAAAGGAGTGAAACCCATCGCATATCCCAACCTAGTGTAGCAGAAGCCACCACGTGTTTGCATCCACACCCCCTTTAGTCTCTAATAGTTTCAAAGATTATTCCAATAAGCTTATTTCAAAATAGTAGATGCTACCACATGTCCTCATCTACATCACGACATGATGATAGGCCTCCAGACATCAAATTTAAAGCAACCAACTAATCGTTAACCTTCAATAAGGAAAAGGCCTTTGAATGCCAAATTAGCTACATTCAAGCATCTATTGATTTTTGTGGACTCAAAAGATGAACCCAAATGCATTCAAAAAGCCTAAGGCTAGGATTAAGAGATAGAGAGAGAAACTCAGTAGGAGTTATTACTAGCAGGCGAAATAGTTCACTGGGTAAATATTTGGGGAGCTGGTAGCATTGAGAGTACCATCTACTTGTCCCCTTAGAGGTGAGGATAGAGTAGATAGTTACGCAGCTAAGCAGGTGAATGAATGGGTGATTCAAGCTAAGAAGGAGGTATTAGAGATGAATCAACATGCCACAGTCAAGGCAACTGCCCTACTCCAGCATGGCCCTTCCTGACAAGACTAGAATGCATCCAAGGCATTGAATGCATCAAATGGGTCACTCCATGGGACAAAGTGCCAATCCTCCCTCAAGACTCTATATAATGTAATCTCTTGCATCATTTCAAGGGAGACCTTTTTAATTATCCAAAGCAAAACTCTGCCCAAATTGAAAGGCATTACTGAGACTTTGAGCTCAAATTGTAGTTCATATTATTTTATCTAAATGAGAAAACAAGTTACTTGTAGACTTTGTGCTATTATAGCTTGTGTTATCTTAGGATATTGTTCGTATGTCTATTTCCTAGAAGCTTTCTTGTCCATTTGATTTAACAAGCAGAACTAGTGGAGGTGATCAGGAGGGTGTCTTGAAGGCCAACTATGGGATGACCTTATGCCCCCATAATTACTTTCAATGTGTTTTAATTTTCCTTTCCTATGTAAAGAGCCTTGGGATGATGTGGTGCCCCCATTGTTCTTCATTTTTCTCTCTGGAGTTACTGGTCACTCAGCACCCCCGTCACCTATTACTTGCTACCTGAAAGATTCCTGTTGACTACTGAAGAATGCTTTTGAAAGAAGAGAAGTGGCTTCTAACATTACACCAATATTTTGACTATTTAAGAAGGAACCTACTCCTGGCTGAAAGTTGCTTCTAAAAGAAGAGAAGCACCTTCCCCATCACCCAAGATTTCTTCCTTGTTTATCAGCATCATCTCTAAAAAAAGAGAGATGGATGGTTCATCCCACCCCTATGTCTTACATTCTACATATATATATATATATATATATATATATATATATATATATATATAACCTCCGAATATTTAATAGGGAACCTACCCTTGATGAGAGGATAGATTTTCCCCCTTGTGATGCAGTAAACTTGCACATTTGGATGACCAATCTCCCTATGTTGTGGTGATAGGAACTATTTTGAATGCCAATTAGTTGGTCGACAAAATATTCACCCAACATGGATGAATGTGAAAAATTAGGAGGAGTAAATAAGAGGTATCTAATTTCACTAATTAATATAATATCTCACTCAATCCTTGACATTTCCTATAACACTTCACATGCCCTGCAAGAAGAAGCTTTCTAACTACAAATAGGATGAAATAATGAAACATGCTAAGGAATCCATAGTATTCACTAAGAAAGATCCAAAATTAAAGTATAAAACACTATAAATAGTAATTTATAGGTAAAAAATTAGTATTATTATTGATAAAATGTTATGAAAATGAGTAGGGCTTCACCATACTCAAGTGGAGTATAAATTACAATGGCTAAAATGGCTAGTTCTTATAGAACTTGAGAGAGAGAAGAGAAGAGATAAGTAAAATGTCATAATTATAATTTTAAATCTGATAAAAGGAGTTAATTTTTTATGATAATATTATATTGGATGAACCATGAAATGTTAGAAATCATAAGTGTCCATCTAAGTCATCAAACTCTTGCAAAGTTGTAAAAAAATTCCCTTAACTGGCTCAAAAAAAATTGCCCTCATGATTATCCCTATTTGAACTTCCAAAAAATTATTAGGGATAGGTATGATGATTATAATCAATGGGAAGGTTTGTATACATGCTTCTCCATACATTTTTTTTAGTCTTGGTCATCTGAAATCATCTGGAAAGGAGTTGTCATGATCTACTATCCAAAAACATCTTCCTTCATGCACCCTGCACACTTGGGCTCCAAACGGGCATCAATTTTCTATGAAAATATATATGGAGTGTATAAAAATTTTAAATACCCTCCATGGCATTAAAATCATTAGGGGCACCTTAAAATTAGCTCACTTGAAGTTTTCCACCCTTCTCACAAGCTTGTCCACTATGCCAGTTTTGGCTGGCTAAGATGGAGTAGCTAGTTGAGGCACTTATAAGTTTTTTCAAGGAATTAAATTTATATGGGTAGTTATCTTAAATCATAATATTTCCTTCCATGTGATTGGAACCTCTTGAAACCTTCTACAACCTGCATAATGTGTAAAACTATCAAGAAAAGCCTATTTTATACCCTATTTGTACAACTCAAAAGTATGGGAGGGATATTGAAAGAGTCTTATACAATTTAAAATCAAAATATTGAGAAAAATATTCCATTATATTATCTTTACAACCTCATTTCTCCAAACTGGTCACTCCAATGGTTTAGCAAGGGTTTTAGGCCTATTTTAGCTTTTAAGCATTGTTCATAAAAACATGACATTAGAGTCTCAATATAATTCCATAAAATGATTTTTCAATACCTATTATAACTCCTCTAAACCTATTTTTCCCCCATGAAAAGAATCAAGAGAGATATGAGTATTCAAACTTATCCTATCAAGCCCTTTCTTACTTTTCCTACAAGCCTAGTGTTGCCTCTGAGCCAAAAATGGATTCTTCATCTTTTCCTTTTCATCTCAATAATTTTAGCACATATATTATATCCCCATATACATTCTCTAATTTTTATGTAAAAATTGAAAGTAACTCCCCATTTGGCTTGAAGGCCTAAATCTTTCCTAGTAGGCCTACCTTCACTCTTGTGGTTTAGACCATCCAACTAAGTTTATTTGAATTTAAATATATTTATAACCTATATTATATTTATATTAACATGATCTAATTAGTTGGAAATCTCACTTAGATCTAAAAGTGAAGGTGATCTCTTGTTTGTATTCTAGGCCAAAACCCTACCCTTAGGCGTGACTACAACTCTTGTAGGTTTGGACCACTTTTGAGTTCCCTCCTATGAGATGTTACTTATGTTTTTTTAGATGTCCCTCAACTTTCCACACCTTCTATAAAGGTTCAAACATCTCTTTTCCTATCCATTTCTCTCCATCCCTCAAGACTATAGGGTTTATGCATGGGAAAAGTACCCTCTATCTGAGACAAAATAGAGGGTACTTACCCTATTTTCCTAGAATAATTTTAAGTTTTAAAATATTAACCAAGTGTTAGATATTATCTACACAAAAATTCATCCCTTGGTTAGGTCATATGATCCTTAAAAGGATCTAAAATCCAAAACATACCATGTCAAAAGAGTTCTGTGTATGCAAGATTTACATCAAGACTATGTATTACATTTGAAAGGGTATTCTCTCTACTTTTATTTAATCATTAATATATTATATAAAACTCCATGGTCATTATTAGTGTGTTATATGTCCATTTAACACTTGAAATCCCTCCATACTTCTTTTAATACCCTAACCAGTCAAGACTATGTGCACCCTACTTGTAGGTGCAAATTACCTCCTTAGGGCTACTTACATTGATATGGGATCCTATTGAACCCATAAAAGACATCCCAAGGCTATTTTAGTCTCCTATTATATATACCTACTATGTTAAAGACATAGTATATCCCTCATTTAAGTCACTATCATCATACAGTCACTTCTAGTTGATTGTGTTGAATTCATTAGGACTTGTAGGTGTGTATGAGATGAAATTTAGCTTGGGCATGGTATGGAGAGACTCTCCTTACAGCCTTTGGGTATGAGTCATCTACTCATGCCTATATTTACCTTGGATGAGATAAAATACTTCCAAGACATCAAGTTTGGGTTATTTCCTACCTATTTTGTTGTAAGTAGATATTTTCTGTAGGATGGGACACTTGTAGGTTGTAAACACCTAAAACTAGCCACTGATAACCCCCAATCAAGTTGTTGGCTAGTTTCCACCTAAAATGCACAATTTGGCATAAAAACACTAAAACACATTAAATGACGTGAAACCAACATATTCAAGTGCTGATTTTGGCTAGGGTATCCCTAAATAGGGCAATGCAATTTGTGGGAAAGCTAACTTTGATCAAATTGTTTCAAGTCAAAATGCCAATTTTACACCTAGGTGCTTTGGATTGATCTTTCTTATCAAATATCTTGCATGATATGTGTGCCTTTGTTATTTGTTATTGGTAACATCTTAAATGGGATAATGGGTCCAATGCATCTGACATGGACTTATAATTCTAATCTAATCAAATTTTAGACCAATAGCAAGGCATTCTAATCAATTTGAGTAATTTGTGCACAAAGTGCTTAATCATGTTTAATAGCTAATTAACCCATATCAAGGCCTAATCAAAAATTCCATTGAAACTTATTGAATACTTATTTTTGGAAATGAATATTTAATATCTACATCATCAAGTGACCTCATTTCTTGGGAAGACATCCCTAGGCCATAAATGCCACAAATATAAGGATTCATACCCTTCATGCCTCATCAATGCCTTCCATGATGCCCTCCATGCCTCTTATTTTCCCCTTCTTCCAATTTCATGATGAGAATAATTACAAACTTAATTCAAAAAAGTGAATTAATCCTCAACCACACATCTCAATCTTGAAATGGATGGTTTAGGTTGATTCTAGACATTTACAAAAATCTATAAATAGTTTAGACACCTAAAATTGGCCATCGATAACCTCCAATTAGGCTTTTGGCCAATTTCCACCTAAAATGCATAATTTTGTTTAAAAACACTAAAACATGATAAATAATGTGAAATTGACATATTAAAGTGCTGATTTTGGCTAGGGTATCCCTAAATTAGGTAATATAATTTATGGGCTAGCTAACTTTAATCAGTTCATTTCGAGTCAAAATGCCAAATTTACACTTGGGTGCTCTGGATTTGCTCTTCCCTATCAAATCTCTTGCACAAGACATGTGCCTTTGTTATTTTTTATTATAAACATCCCAAATGGGAATATGGTTTGAATGCATCTGACATCACCTTCTAATTCTAATCCAATCAAATTTAGGACCTATAACAAGACAATCTGATCAATTTGGGTAACTTGTGCACAAAGTGCTTAATCATGATTACGAGATAATTAACCCAAATTAAAGCCTAATTGATAATTCCATGGAAACTTGTTGAAAAATTGTATTTAGAAATGGATATTGAATATCTACATTATCAAGTGACCTCATTTCTTGGGAAGACATCCCTAGGCCATAAATGCCACAAATATCAAGATTCATGCCTCACATGCTTCATCAATGCCTTCCATGATGCCCTCCATGCCTCTTAATTTCCCTTTTTCCAATGCCATTATGAGGATAATTAAAAAATTAATTCCAAAAATTGAATTAATCCTCAACCACACATCTCAATCTTGAGATGGATGGTTGAGGTTGATTCTGATCAAATCCAAAAATATATAAATAAGATGCCTTACAACATCATTTAGAAGCTTAGTTATTGAAAAGTTATAACGCAATATTGGTTCTAAAAGCTTCAAGCAACTAGTGTTATAATGTCAAATTGATTCCAAGCCAAGCCAAGCTACAAGCCAAAGGTGCCAAGGAGAGATGGAGGTTATCAAGCTTCAATTTCCAAGGACTTCATGAGCACAAGCTGAGCAAACCACCACTACAAAGACATTTGGAGCATCCAAGGAAGGTGAAGGAATTTTTGTGTTTTCATTCCTTACTTTTTAGTTATGTTTGTTATTATTCTTTGTTAACTAAGCTCTCACTAGTGTCTAGGCCTAGATATGTTATGATATAAATGTGTTTGTATCATTTTATTTTCATTTTGGAACTAACACCATACTAACCATCCTCTCTTGAATCAAATTCCTAGGTCACAAATAGGAGGCCTTACCACATCATTTCTAAGTTATTTTTGATGCAAAGTTATTATTCTCAAATGGTTCTAAAAGCTTCATGAAATTAGTGTTACCATGCCAAATTGAATCCAAGCCAGTTCAAGCCACAAGCCAAAGATCCCAAGGAGAGATGGAGGTAGACAAGCTTCTATTGCCAAGGACTTCATGAGCACAAGTTGAGCAAGCCACCATTACAAAGGTATTTGGAGAATACAAGGAAGGTGAAGGAATTCTTGTGTTTTCATTCCTTGATTTTTAGTTGTATTTGTCATTTTCTTTTGTTAACTAAGCTCTCCCTAGTGTCTAGGTCTAGAGATTTTATGCTATTAGCGTGTGTATTTCATTTTGTTTTTATTTTGGAACTAACACCATACTAACCATCCTCTCTTGATTCAAATTCCTAGATCACATATGGCATGCTTGGTGGGAGAAAACACATCTCATACCTAAAGAAGATCATTTTTCAACTAAAAAATATTTATTTGTACCCTTAAAACTCTTGCAAATTGATTTTCTAACTTTATTTTGTCATTTGTGTTTGCCACAATTTTACATAGTAACTAACATCGACAAGTAACAATGACATCATTTTCATATCTTAATCGACATTGGTTGGGTAACCAACATCAGTTAGCAAAAGTAACCATCATTGGTTGTAATAATTGACATCGATCACAATGTTTTTGAAAAAATACAGACTTGAGAGCTATTTTTCCAAAGTTTATTATTTCAATCTAAAAAGAGATTCAAATCTAAAATACATGCTAACATTTTTGCTATAAGACCAAGATTGATATTTGTTCAAACCATGTTTAAATCACCTTTGCATGCTTAACAATCAATTAGGAACCTTTTTTTGGTGTTTAACAAAGAATTTAGATGTTTTTGTGAATGTTTTCAAAGTTTTCAACTAAGACCAAGAGGTCAAATGAACACCATAAAATCTTTCATTTTGCATTTAAAATTGAACACACTTGTCAATTCTTGTTTGCAATATTTGTTTAATCAAATTTTTATTTGGCAAAAAGAGGAATGTTGTGTGTATGATCTTCCATTTGTCCCCTATAGGGAGCCCTTGGAATAAAAAGTGTCATTCTTATTGCAAATAGCCTAGTCCAAGGCTTAGAAAGAAATTCATTTAAATTACTCCCCAAAAACTCTTCAGAGTTTTGGTGACCTTGAAAATGACCCTAAAGTCTTTCTATTTAATTTTTTCTTTATTTTTATGCAAACTTGGATTGCAAGGGGGACTTAATCACCTCTTGCAAGTTCTTTAGGGAAGATTTGACTTGGGGTTTCATCTCCTAACATTGACTTTATTTGGCTTCTTTGGAGTTGCACATGGGATGTAATGGCACTTTGGACATTGCACTACACTAAGTGAATAGCAGGATGTAGTGGTTAAAAAAAGGATTGGACCTTTTTGTAACAAGCCAAGTTATATAGACCTAAAATCTATGCTTTTCTTTTCCATTGTTTGATGTGAAATTCATTATGAAATTGATTTCCCTAGATCATTCAGAAACTTGTTAGATCTTATACAAATCCCCACTTACCATAGAAGTATTATTGGTTTAAGGTGTGCCTCAAGGTTCATGTCACAGTACTATGATTTGAGAGAAGGGGGGTGTAAAAACCCTACTATATAATGCACATTTATTTTTGGATGAACATTTGAAATCCTCTTAAATGATGTATATTGATGGATTCCAACAATACCAATCAACTTTGTCAATTTAAGATCTAAGAATGATTAATTAGTTGGTCTTGTCCTAGTTTAAAATCTTGTTTGGAGTTAAAACTTGGTGTAAATAAATAATCCAAACCAAACACATAGTCCAAATTTTCCTTTGAATAAAGAGGCATTATGCTACTCACTGAGATCATCAATTTGCCTTGTTTAAAGTTAATTAAAATCTTAAGAGTCATATCATCCACTTTATCATAGTTATGCTGCCCAATTGAGTCTAGACCTTACCAAAGTTGTTTATGTCCTTCACTTATAATCTAAAATTGGAATTCATAATGTTGATGTGTTAAGTGGGTTCGCCATTTGCACTAAACTTGAGGGAAATTAGTTTCAATTTCTAATTTATGTTGAAGGTTATTTAAGACTCATAATCATTATCATCACTTGATAGACTTAAGACATTTTGTGCTAAACACTTTCACTTTAAGTCTGTGCACCACAATATTTTGAATCAAGAAAAGTAGTGTTATGCTATCAAAATTGTAGGAAAACATCTTTAACTTAGAGAGTTTTTAAAACAAACCTTTTTGTCACACCTTTTGGGTAGTATAGCATCATTATGCTGCTCAAAACATTTAAAAAATTATTTCATAGACCTTATTACATAGAATTTCAAATTTATTCCAATGTTTTCAACCCAATTCGAGTGTACTTTTGTGATATTTTGTCTAAAATAGTTATACTATTCACTTTTATCTAGCTTGTTTGTCAAAAGAACCAAGTTTTATACCAATTTTTGTGAGAAAAATAAAATATTCCTAAAAGTGTCTTTTGTTTCATACCTTATACCTAGTTGATCAATTTCATGTCCAAGAATCAAATGCCTAGTGTTTTTTAGAAGTGTTTCAAATATGTTAGATTAAAACTTTCATCTATTTTCAAAGTCTATCTTTTGACGTCATTTGGCCAAGAGTCCTAGCACATGCCTTGTTTGAGCCTAGCTTTTGATGCTACATTTGGCCAAAAGACCTAATAACTTTTAAATTCCTAGATTAGACTGATTTGAAACACTTCAACCTTAGAGTTTAGCATCTTGATTTTAGGTTCATTTACTTGCTTATCTTTGTGTGAATAATGAAATGTTAGATACTTCATGCTAGCTTGTTTCCTCATAAAACTTTGCATAAACATTTTTATCCTTTTGATGAATCTAGACCAAGTTATAACATCATTTGTTTTAGACATTATCATTTTTAGAGTTTGTATAACTCTTTTACCTTTTATCACAAAAGCATTGACTATGGATCCCAACATGTATTCTTACACTCATAGTAGACTCATGTACAATCCAGGGATTAGTAAAGTGGTTGCACAAGAAGAAATGGTGCAAGACCCCTATACAGATAATATTATATATGAGATGGATTTGTATCCATCTTATAATAATCAATTAGAGGCCCAAAGCCAAGATCCATTGGCTAACTATCTAGTTAACACACCACCTTATTAAGAACAAGGCCAAGATCAAACCACATAATACCTAACTATAATACCTATATTGGAAGAGCCAATACTTCAATAGTCATATTATACTAATACAGTGTCCACATATGATCCATTTTTATTTGAGTGACATTTGTTAGATAACAAAGATGAGATTTTGGTTAGAGCCATAGAGGTAGGGGCTAAGTTTCTAGAAGCCTTCCCCTATGAAAATTTACTAAGTTTAGTAAGAGTACCCCACAATATCATTTATGATCAACAGGCTTCTTGTAAAAATTGTATGGCTCTAGTTTAAACAACATACAAAGATCTTAATATATTTGATTGAGGCAAAAACATCACAGAAGATCACTTTAACCAAATGCAGATGGCATAAAAAACATACCTGAATCTAGCACATGATTACAATCAGATGAACATGGTATGTAAGTCTCTTATTGACCTAGTTCCTTCAACAAGAGTATTGATAGAGTTAACTGGACAAGAGAATCCAAAGTTTGACCCATTCATACAAACTACTTTGATAGATAACTTGATGCATATGCCTGTTATTGAAGAAGTGTATTTGGCCTATACACAAAATGGTGAGACAAATGTAGTAGACAATGTACAAATAGCATTTGGTCCTAATCAAAGTGGTACCAATGTGTAAAAAAGTAGCCAACAACATATGCATGTAGTTTATCCTATAAATAGGTCATCATACTAGGGAGTAGGAGTTTCTACACTTCAACCTCAATTAGTTGCTTCAAGTGTACAACCTATGAGATTAGGTAATCAAATAATGGCTAAAGTCATACCTCAATGACAAAATGTGATAAAACCTACTCCTCCTCAACAAGTAACAAGTAGTATTCCAAAATAATAGGCATAATCTAGTGTATCAACACAACAAAGGACAAATACATTTTCACCTCAATTAGGGGCAGCCAATGTTCCACTTTGTCAGGTAATGGCAAACATAACTCTTCAGTCATAGACTAATATGCCAATCTAAAACCAAGTAATGACTAGTCAACAATGTGAAAATATTGGTCAATGATAGATGTCAAATCTATAACCTACTTTCGCTTCCTCATAGGGATTCATGTAAAAAGGAGGTCCCAATGTTTCTCTAGTACCTACTAGGCAACTATTGGTTTAAAATGTGTTATAAATCTAGAGACAGGGTCTTGGTCCATAAGTTCTCACTCAATAGCAAGGTTCAATTAGTCAGTAACATGTCCCTTTTCAACCACAATAGGTAAAATATATCTATATTCCTCTATCCCAATGACAAAATCCTCCAATTCAAACCTTTACCATGAATCCAAACCAAAATATCACATAACCAAGTGTGCAATTTTTAGTATATCATAATCCACATATGCATATTCTTGTCCATTCCCCAATCAAACCAATGTACCCCAATAGGTATCTCCATCATACCCTGGTCAAACTATTCCACATGTGACCTCCCAACCATCTATCCAAACCAATATTCTCCCTTAAACCAATATTCCTTCTAGTTTACTATCCCAAGAATTGCAACAAATGAAGGATATAATTACTACTATTCAAGTAGGGAAACAAAGTAAAAATTTCAAATTGGATGACATATGTTCCTATCCATTCAACATGGAGTATTTATAGATACCATTTCCCCCATGATAATAACCACCAAAATTTAATAAATACAAAGGGAAAGGTGAACCTAAGGCTCATTTAACCAAATTCTTTGTCATATGTCAACCAGTGGCATATAGTGACATATACCTTTTGTTGTTGTTTCCAAGGAGATTGGCTAGACAAGCCTTGGAGTGGTTTTTGAAGTTTCCCAAAAATTTAGTAGCAAATTTTCATGATCTTTCTGATAAGTTTGTGCAACACTTTTCCTATAATTTCAAGCATGAGATTTCATTAGTGGACTTAATGCAAGCAAAGAAAAAATATGGTGAGAGTTTTGAAAGTTATTTACAATTATGGAGAGCCCTTGTAATCCATTTCACCCATAATTTATCAGATAAACAATTAGCCACTATTTTTACAAAAAAATTGCATAGTGAGATAGCTTATCATATAGAACTACAATGTGTGCATACTTTCAAGGAAATCATTGACAAAGGCTTGTTGATTAAGTGAGCACTCATCAATAAAAGAGCCATCAATATTAATTCAACTAATCAAAATCAAGGTACCAATTAGGGAAATGACCAACATCCCATTCAAGCACCAGCATCATAATTGGCATAGGCCAATAACCACGAAAGATTGAAGCAATTCAACCATAAAAGGAATGTTGTGGGAAATGGAGTAACTAAGTCCCATCATGTCTAAATGGTGAAAACATCATCTACACCACCTTTTCATCTTAATCCTACTCAACCAATGCCACAATCATAATAACCAAAACCTACACAATAAATACAATAGCATTTACCATTATAAAACCCTCCTCCTAGAAGAACCATGCTTAGACATCATGTCTTTAGTGACCTAGGAGAACCTATTGAGTATATATTTCATAAGATTTAAACCAATAATCTGATTAGTTAGACCATACCAAAGAATTATCTACAAGACATTCCTTAACCTGATTGGTACCATGAAAATGAATTCTGTGACTATCATCGGGTCAATGGGCATAATCTACGAAGATGTGTCCAAATTAAGCATTTAATTGAGAATATGTTAAAGAATGGGGAAATAAAATTAGATAATGGTGATTCCACTTCTAATCAATTTCATGGGATTCATCAAAACCCCTTTCCCTGACATAACAATTAGTAGTAGCAAAATAATTAGCAATAGTAACAATAATGGCTAGTGTAGCCACAAAATTAACAATTTTAAAATCAAAGGCCAAACCAAAAAAATCAGCAGTAGAACCCTCAATGATAGAAAAATGGACAAAACCAAGGTCATAATGGTAACAACCAACAAACCTAGCATGTATTTTCACATGAATACAATAGGTTGTATTTCATATTGTAGGGGGTAGCATTAATACCATTTCTATTAATCCTAAACCAAGCACTGATTATCCTAGACCATTGCTAAACAACCCCATTCATCCAAATTACATAGATAATCCTTATTTGACCTAAGAGTGTATATAGGCAAACCAAAAAATTAGGACTTCCCATTTTGGACCTTATATCAACAACTCATTCTTGCCACGTGACCACATGCAAGTGCACTGCTAACTAAGACTTATCATGTCTAGTCCCACACCATTTCTAACATCAATTAGCAATAATGGTCTAGTAATTAATCCTAATTATATAATCACAACTCAGAGGTCAAATATTGTTATCCCAAGCCCACAACCATCTGTCACTTTGTCTATCATCCAACCAATCATTTAGCCTCAGAATAAACCATTCGCTACTGACCAAGACAATAAATTTGATATTGTGGAATAATTACATAAGACACTAGCATAAATTTATATTTTGGATTTGATTTAAACATCAATAATCTATAAGAAAATCTTGAATGAGTTTTTAACCCAATCCATAGTTATTAGTGACATATCCCTTGATAAATTTCAAGCTTTGGTTGGACACCTAGCTCCAGCCCAACAAGTCACATTCAACCAAAGTGATATGTCTTCTCTTGGCCTGCTTCATAATAATCCATTATACATAGAAGTTTATATAAGATGGCATAAATTGAAATGTGTCCTTATAAATAATGGATCAGGCCTTAGCATATTTTCTCTAAAGCTCATCAAGCTTATTGGGTACATAATGGTAGATCTCCAACCAAAAATAATAACTATCAAAGCCTATAATAATCAAGAAAGGGAATCACAAGGCACCATTAGTTTTTCAGTTATCATTAGGCCTTTGACCCATGATACACTTTTCCATGTGCTTGATCTTGAGTTATCATACAACATGCTTCTATTCAGGCCTCGGTTACATGATATTCATGCAATCCCATCAATGCTACACCAATGTATCAAGTTTCCCCACTCATGGATGAAAGTGAATATTCTAGGAGATTTACACCCATATGAACACTGCAAGCTTCTTGAGGCCAAATTTCAAAGCTATAATTATTAGTATAGTATGAATCCAAGTTTCAAGTAGGATAAAGGAAAAGCTATACTTATTGATCTTTCACCAGATAATTACATAGATGCTAATACCTTGGATTCCCTTTCCCACATTCCACCTTCTAAAACTTCTAATCATTTTGCCATTTTAGATAATAGATCAAGAGAGTATGTGACCCATGATACATTTCATATTGCCAATCTTCCTTATAATCCAAAAACCTTTGGGTGACCCAAAGTCACCCCACATATGCATTGGCAACAAAAGCATAAAGATAAGGAAATTGTCATAGTTGTACCATCATCTAGCCTAGGACCTGACCCTCTTGAAGGGGATGAATCATGGTTATACTATGACAACCAAGATAATTTTTATAAAAATTCAAAGTATCCTATTCCCAATAGGATCATGGAGTGTCATAATTATGAAGGAAGAGGCCTTGGACCAAATCAATAAAGAACTATCAAGCTAATTTCTATGACTAAGTATGAAAAACCTTATGGACTTAGATTTAAACCACCTAGGGGTGAACCCACATATCTTATTATAAACTCCATCACCAGTGACTAGTGATGATAATGTTGATAGTGAAGTAGAGTTCGATCATAGCCTCACCTTTGATAACCTAGCTGAAACCAACTTGTTTGATAATAATGCCATTTGTACCCTTACCTTGGCCATTCATTGCAACCCTTCTTCATTATATTATCCCCACCTAATAGTTTGGGACCAACAAGAATCCATTCTACTGATTGATGAGTTCCATAATGATGAGGCATTCTATGATTTCTTAGGCGTTAGAGACAATGTTCCATTAGGAATAATAAATCAATATTCTCAATCACATTGGATCTTGCAACTTATTTTAGAGAGTGAGTAAACACCCTTAGCCAAAAACAAACAAGTAAAATATTGGCATTCCAAAGTGAACAATTTTGAGGTGATTTTTGACCAGGGAAAAAGTAAAGATAAAGGCTAGTCTAGTGGTGAAAACCTATTTGAGGTGCCATTAGATGGGTGTGTTCTTCTTCTTTGAATTTAGACTAGGAGACTACCAACAATGAACTTGCCTATGGATCTAATTTTAGCTTTGAGAAAAAATAAGTATTTGATCAAATTCTCTAAGAATTTCCAACTATGTTTTTTACATGGATAGATCTCCCATTAGGGGACTCAGATTCATCATGCCTAGGAGAAGTTGAAGAGTAAGTCCTAATGGAGCACCCTGATATAATCCAGCAGTTCAAGTCACTACCTATTATCCTAGAAGATAGTTTGACCCTTCTAGTCAAAGATACAGTAGAGGTAAATATCAAGACTCCATCAAACCTAAAATGGATAAAACTAGGGGCATCCCTCACTGAGGAGGAATGTGATGTCTCTATAGCTCTGGTGAGAGAATTTGTATATATATTTGCATGGGACTATTCTGGCATGCTAGGTTTAAATCTTGCCTTGGTTCTACACCACCTTGTGGTTAATCTTGATGTTAGACTAGTAAAAGAAAAGCTACATAAGATGCATCCTTACATTATTTTACTGGTAAAGAAAGAGTTGGAAAAACTCTTAGAAGTAGGATGTATCTGATTTATTGATTACTCAAAATGGATCTCTAATGTGGTACCTATTAGTAAAAAGCCTAAAGGGATCAAAATTTGTAATAATTTTTGAGACATCAACAAAGCTTGTCCTAAAGATGATTTTCCCTTGCCTAATATTGACATGATCACTGACTCTATGATAGGTTATGAAATTCTTTCACTTATGGATGGCTTTTTAGGATACAATCAGATCAAAATAACACCATAAGACCAACATAAAATAGCATTCACTACTCCATGGAGAAAATTTTGTTATCAAGTAATTTCATTTGGCCTTAAGAATGCTATAGGTACATATCAAAGGGCCATGATTTTCATATTCCATGATATGATGCATGATATTGTTGAAGACTATGTCGATGACATATTATTAAAATCCAAAACTAGGGCTGACCATCCAGCAATATTGTGTAAGATATTTCAAAGATTATGGGAGTACAAAGTTAGACTCAATCCAAAGAAATGTGTGTTTGGTATAACTTCAGGCAAATTATTTGGCTTCATCATGTCTCATAGAGGTATTGAATTTGATCTGGCTAAATTCCATACTATAATTGAGATGCTACCACTAACTAATTTAAAGAAACTCCATAGTTTGTAAGGAAAGATCAAATCAATCCAATGCTTCATATCTTAGTTAGCAGACAAGTGTCATCCATTTACACACCTTTTGAATAAGGGAGTTGAATTTCACTAGGATGATCACTACCAAATAGCTTTTCAATGACTCAAAGACTCTCTTGTTAATCCACCTATTTTATTACCTCCTATGCTAGGAAATCCATTCTTGTTATACCTATTAGCTACTAACCATGCTCTAGGGGCACTCTTGGCTCAACATGATGACAATGGAAAGGACCATGCCATATACTACCTAAGCCATACCTTGGTTACATATAAACATAACTATGTACCTATTGAAAAATCTTGTCTAGCCATGGTTTTCATGGCTTAGAAACTACACCATTACATGTTGAATAATAAGACCGTGGTCATTTTAAAAGTAGATCTGCTCAAGTATCTAATATCTAAAAAAGCTTTGTAAGGTAGAATGGCTAAATGGATCATGCTTCTTAGTGAGTTTGATATAGAGTATGCCAATCAGAAGGCAATTAAGGGATAAGTTATTGTAGATCAACTTGTTGAAGTGCCTCTCATAGACACACAGCCACTCACATTTCAATTTCCTAATGAATCCATAATGACCATCATTGACACACCCTTTGAGGATTATCCTTGGAAGTTATATTTTGATGGTTCATTTGTTGCATAAGGATCAAGGGTAGGCCTATTGTTTATTACACCATAGGGAGATCTAATCCCTAAATCATTCATAATCATCTTTCCTTGTATAAACAACATGGCTAAATATGAAGCACTTATTGCAAGACTTTGAAAAGTAGTGCATTGGAATATATCTCATCTCCAAGTTTATGGTGATTCTCAATAATCATCAATCAGGTCAGATCATTTTCAGACCAAAGATGACAAGTTGGTTCTATATGAAGCCATGGTCGACACTCTTAAATAAAAAACTACCAACATTTAATTTGAGCACATACCAAGGGCTAGTAACAGAACTACAGATGCCATGGCTACTATTGTCTCTTTGATTTGACAAATAAATAAAGCTAGAGAGTATCAGTTCCTCATCAAGAATTTATCAGCACCAACTTGTGAACCTTAAACTATTGCCATGATTTATGATATTTTTGGTCCTAATTCTATCTAGTACGTAGACCTTTACAACTACCTTCATGACCAAGTTATACCACCTAACTTATATTAAAAACAAACCAAAGCCTTCTTTCATCATTCCACTCATTATACTTTACTTGGATCTACCCTTTACCATCATAGTTTTGATGAAACTCTACTTCATTGTTTAAGTTTGGTAGAGTCTATGTTAGCATTAAGATAAGTTAGCAAAGGAGTATGCGGAGCTCATTCTAGCAGGGCAGTCCTATCCAAAAATCTTTTGTGTATTATTTATTATTGGCCTACCATGGATGTAGATGCCACTGAATATGTAAATAAGTGTGACAAATGTCAATGGCATGCTAATATGCTTCATGCCCCAACAAGAACTTTGAAACTAATGTTGACACCATAGCCATTTTTTACATGGGGACTTAACCTCATTAGGAATATTAACCCCACTTAATTTGATAGCCATAAACATATCCTTACCACTACTAAGTATTTCACTAAGTGGGTTGAAGCTATACCCCTCACTTACATGACTAGAAAAGAAATTTCCAAATTCATTTTCAACCATCTCATATGTTGCTATGTTATCCCTTCTGACATTATATCTGATAATGGAGGATCATTCAAGAATAAGGATGTAGACCAGATATGTACCAAATTTAACATCACACAACATTTTTCTAAGACATATTACCCTCAAGGTAATGGCCAAGATAAGGCATCTAACAAAACCATTGTCAATATCATCAAAAAGATTGTTAATGATGCTAGTCATGATTGGCACCTCGAGATATTCCCTACCCTTTAGCCATACCAATCATCATACCCCGACTAGAGCCACTCCATACTCACTTGTTTATGGTATTAAGCCATCCTTCCCATTGAGGTTGAATCACCTTTACTCTACATCTCTTTCAAGCATGTCCTAGATGATCATGACTATCAAGTAGCTCACCTGTAAGAGCTAGACCTACTTGATGAGAAATGCATGACTGTACTCAATAATCTTTAAGCATATCAAAGGTGACTCAAAGGCCACTATAATCAGTGTGTTAAGTATAGAACATTTGAATTTGATGATCTTGTTCTTAAAAAAAACCAAAAGAATACCATGGCTAAGAAGAAGCATAAAGGGAAATTCAAACCAAACTAAATAGGGCCTTTCATCATCACTACAAATTATGGATCAGGAGCATATAGGCTTGCCAAACCAAATGGTGATGAACTTCTAAAGCCAATGAATATTATTCATCTCAAGTGATATTATGCTTGAGCGCTAAGGTGTATTGTCTATAAGGACCATTTTAGTTGTGTTATGTTATCACTATTCTTTTTTATACAAATACCATCCTTATCCATCATCTTTAATGTATCCACTTTCCACTTTTGACCTATCAACCCAATGTGTTCTAAATCCTATCTCATTTAACCTTAGTTTTTTCCATTCATTATGAATTTTTAGCATCAAGGTATCTGATTAGTTTATTAGTTAGTTCAAGTACTTTAGATAGAAAGAATATTTTGGGATAGTGTGATAGACATTTTGGTAGTTGTATCCTTCTTTTTTTATTATTTTCTTACCACTAGTCTTGCTACTAATTATAAATACCTATGGGTAAATTATTACCATTGATCTATTTCATTGTGTCCTAGTTATAACCATTTATGGGAAAACTAAGGGAAACATTAAGCCTTGATGTACCAACTTGCCACTTCCTACGTCATACTATGCCTTTTTACCAACTGTGATTATTTTATTTGAATTAACTACTACACTAGTCAAATTCCTCCACTGTAAGGGTAGAACTATAGTGATTTGAGGTCCTACTCTAGGACTATGTAGGCATCTCTCAATCCTTGTAGAGGTTAGCTCAGTCACCCTTCTCCACTATGCTCTCACCATTTTGTGAGCAACCTAAGCCATGATCTCACCATTTTGTGAGCAACTTAAGCCACATTCTCATCATTTTATGAGCAACCTAAGCATTTATCTCACCATTTTATGAGCTTGAACCATTTAGTGTCTCGTCATTATTAATTGAGTTGAGATACTCCAAAAAAAATTCCAAAAACATTTAGAAAATCATTAGAAAAGAACAAAAACATTGACCACTTCTTTGCCTTAAGGATTCTGGGAACCCTTACTAAGTTAAAATCAAATAACTTGTCACTTAGTTTCCCCATCATTTTTGGCCCTTTTCTCTCACACACTTGTCATTTTTCAAGACCATTCCTCTTCCTCTATCACATCCATTCTATTTGTTTTCATCAGTTATCACATTCTTCTCATTCCCTGGTAAAACTACATTTGGCCTAAATTTTTTTTGAATATTACATCCATGGAACTATGTAGGTAGCATCCATTTTCCTAGTGCATATGGAGATAGCTCAACCACCCCCTTCCTTTTCTTCTATTCCCCCATTTTGTTCATTTTTTAAGTTGTCACTTATTTTCTAGGGGCAATGTTCATAGGGTTTGTATTGCATTGTTTATTTGTTTATTTCTTCTTATTTTGTTTATCCTTCTGCTTATTTGTTTACTTTCAGCATTATTACCTTGATTTAGTTTCTATGTATTAATTAGGTGATTCCTTTCCCATACTTACACTTTAATCCATCCATATTCATATGTTTACATTGTCATCATGGTTTCTATCATTGGTGAATTATTTTCTATTGAGTATTGGATTATGGGAGTCAATCCTCATGCATATTTTAGCCAAGTCTTTATGATGTTATATCATGATGCCTACTAACACATGATATAATAAACCTTAACTTCAAGAAGTCTATTTAGAAGGTAGCATCTCTTTAGCACTGACATCTTGATTCAATCCTAATCATATCCCAAATAGATTCATTAAACATGAAATAATTTCAACCTTTATTAGTTCAAATGAGTATCTCCTTACTAGTCAATTATTCCAATTCATCATTACCCTCTATATTAAGTTATCATCATCCTCAACCAATTTTATCATGTTTTCCATAATTGGTGTCTAATGATTATAATTGCCTATGGGAAAATCATTGTACACCATCGCACTTGCATTTCTCAATGATTATAACCACCTTTAGGTAAATCATTATATTGTCACCACTTTAATTTTTTTCTATACAAGGGCATGTTATTATCTTATTTGTATGTCCTAACTAGGGCAGCTCCATCGTCTCAATGATTATAACTACCTTTGGCCAAATCATTGTGTTATCATACCTATTGTCACTATCAGGGTACAATGCTTATAACCACCTTTGGACAAACCATTGTACAACATCCCACTTGTATTCTCAATGACTTTGACTACTGTTTCAATATCATGATGTTTTCACCCCATCATCTTTCCTTTCTATGGTCCCTTCATTTCACTTCTTTCTTTTTGAGAGACCATTTGTCAACCTATTTGTGCCAACCATTCCCTTGAGGGGGCATCATATAGTTAGTTTATCATCATTATAGTTATAGGCGTACATGACCTTTTCATTATTTGAAAATATGTTACTATGCTTATAGCTTATAATGCCTTCCCAAATAGGGGCAAATTTTAGACACTTAAAAATGGCCATCGATAACCCCTAATCAGGCTTTTAGCCAATTTCTACCCAAAATACACAATTTGGCCTAAAAACATTAAATGATGTGAAACTAACATATTAAACTGCCAATTTTGGCCAAGGTATCCCTAAATGGGGTAATGTAATTTATGGGCAAACTAACTTTGATCAGATCATTTTGAGTCAAAATGCCAATTTTGTACCTAGGTGCTCTAGATTGATCTTTCCTATCAAATCTCTTAAAAAAGATGCATTCCTTTGTTATTTGTTGCTGGTAACATCCTAAATGGGATAATGGATCTAATGCATCTGAAATTTTTGGACCAATAATAAGGCATTCTGATCAATTTGATTAATTTATGCATAAAGTACTTAATCATGCTTAAGAGCTAATTAACCCATATCAAGGCCTAATAAAAAATTCCATGGAAACTTGTTGAATACTTATTTTTGGAAATGAATATTGAATATCTACATCATCAAGTGACGTCTTTTCTTGGAAAGACATCCCTAGGCCATAAATGCCACAAATATTAGGATTCATGCCCTTCATGCCTCATCAATGCCTTCCAGGATGCCTTCCATGACTCTTAATTACCCCTTCTTCCAATTTCATGATGAGGATGATTACAAAATTAATTCCAAAAATTGAATTAATCCTTAATGACACATCTCAATCTTGAGATGGATAGTTTAGGTTGATTGTATACATTTACAAAAATCTATAAATAGGAGGCCTTACCACATCATTTCTAATCTATTTTTGGTGCAAAGTTATTATGCTCAAATAGTTTGAAATCTTCATGAAATTAGTGTTACCATGCCAAATTGATTCCAAGCCAAGCCAAAGGTACCAAGGAGAGATGGAGGTATACAAGCTTCCATTTCCAAGGACTTCATGAGCACAAGCTGAGCAAGCCACCATTTCAAAGGCATTTGGAGCATCCAAGGAAGATGAAGGAATTCTTGTGTTTTCATTCCTTGATTTTTAGTTGTGTTTGTCATTTAATTTTTTTAAATAATCTCTCCCTAGTGTTTATGCCTAGAGATGTTATTTTATTATTGTGTTTATTTCATTTTTTTTCATTTCAGAACTAACACCATACTAACCATCCTCTCTTGAGTCAAATCCATAGATCACATAGGTGTCTAAGAGGCCTGAAACACTATACCAACATCATGTTGATGATCCTCATGCCATTTTGTATACCATTTCATCAATGGAATCATCCTTTTCATTAGTGAATATATTTATTCTCTTAAATATGTCAATTATCATTCACACCTCTAAACTTGTAGAGATGAATGTAGGAATTTAGTGTTTTAGAGGCAACTGTGAGGCCTTCAATTTCCACCTTCTAACCTCCATTCTTGGCACAAGTCCTCTCCATTATATAATTTATCAAACTCACCTATTTGTATTTTTTATAGCTACTTAAAAACATGTTGTAAGAGGTCTATAAAAATAACCTGGATATTTATTTCTTCATTTTAGGGATTTGATCCTAGAATTCAGTCCTTGTTCCCTTCAACATCATTCATACCTTATTTTGTCCTTTTGACACCCTTTATAGGTTTTATATGTTAAATTTTCATACTTTAATTCAAAATAAAGTTCCTTCCATGTATCAAATATCCATACAAGAATTTTCAAGGTTATGTGATACACCTATAGATAGATATTCCATATATAGGTAGTAAATGTAAACTTAGATAGTCTGCAAGGTGTATGAGTTATATTGTAATTTTTTCCTTTTAAAAAGGTTTAAAATTGGATTATTTCATCAAAAAATATATTTTTCAACTTATCTACACCCTTAAAACATGATTGACCCTCATGAGGTACCACCTATAGGTGTATGTCAAATTACTTGTAGGCAGTGAGCAGGATTCATGTGATGACCATAGTATTTGGTCTTTAAAGGGTTATGATCTTATGTCCATTAATATAAATACATTACCATATCAACAATCACTTTAAACAAGTTTTAATAACTTATTTTCAATGTGTTCTCTTTCTTGCAAACACATGTACCTATTCATTAATGTTGCCTGACTGGTAAGTTGCATATGACTACAAACTCATGGAAATTTCCTTAAAGAATGAAGTTTGAAAAGTAAAAGGAAACCATATAAAATTGAAAATATTTGAAAGGTCCTATCACAACCCTCTTAAACCATGAACAAGCATGAAGTTCTTAAAAATGGTGAAAACTATCAACAAATTAGAAAGGTGTATCTTTTTACAACTTTGATGTACTTGACCTATCTAAGCACCTTGAAACATGAAACTAAGAATGGAATTAATTTGAGGAGGAGGTCAATGTCATCTAGATCCAACCTTAGTAACCGGTTTGTATGGACTTGTCCAAAATAGATCAAAACCTATAGGGTGCATGAAATAGTAAGCAAAAAAGTGTAGTCAACTTCATGAGGATGGTTCATAAAGCACAGGCCATCATTACTCAAACTCTTGTTATGGAAATGAATTTATCTGAGTTACTTTCAACTCCCCAAGTATTTGGACCTGAAAGTGATCCAATTAACCATACCAAGTACAAACCTAAAGACTACTTTTGCTTGTTAAGAAGGTTGAAAAAGGAGCATAATAGTTTTAGCTCAAAAATGGCACTTCCAAAGAATTTAAAGTGTGTATTTGAGATTTAGGAAACTAAAAACACATTCTATGATATTATTTCATGTGGAAAACTTCCCCATGTGCCATAAAAGTGCTAAAATCTTCTCTTTTCCTAGGAAAACTACCCTTTCTTCTTAAAAACTTGCCATATTCAGTTTATAATAGTTGATTAAGACATATGAGGACACATGGGATGTGACATCACCTTTTGGAACCCTCACACTTTCTAATAAATTGTACAAGTCATTAAATGACTTTTTTTACCTCAAAATGAATCCTAGGACTAAAAGGATTAAAAATACTAAGGACCAAGGCCAATATAACATTAAATGACTTTAATTAACCTATAATACACCTTTAGACATAATATATTAGACCCCCAAACACCTAAAAATTAATTTTTTACCTATAGGGGTCCTAATTTGACCTGTAGGGTCAAATTTGGTCAAAAAGTTGATTGATGGTTTTAATTCCCCTATGAAAACCTCTTATACATGTCCCTAGCCTTTGTACCTACTCTTATCCATCAAAAATTTACTCTGCATTCATTATCACAAGCAATCTTACCCATAGGTCACTACTTTGTCTACTAGCCTGAGAGTGTTTGATAGTGGTATGTTAGACTTGAGTGGCTTCATTCCTTTTTTATTGTAGATTATAATGTCTATAGTATGTTTTCAATGTTTGAAACCCCCTCAAGGCCAATATTTTATTCAATTCAATTCTTACATAAGACAACACAATCAAGCTTGGGGTTTCTAGGAAGTTATTCTCATGTAGCCCTAGGGCTTAGTTTAGTGTTCTTTTGTCTTATATGGGAGTCTAAAAACCCAAGGATCATTGATATGTTCTTCTCATCATCCATTAAGTTATTCCAACCTTCTACCATCTCTCAAATAAGCATAAATATTTTGATCCAGGCATAGGCTTATACATGTCCTTTTAGGCTTAAAAGGATTATTTATATCACTAGGTTCCTTTCTTTGCCTCCCAAGGTTAGGCCAACTCAATGAAAGCATTGAGAGTATTCATACAGTAAGGAGAAACCCCTATTTTCACTTTATCAATATTCAACCTCAAATGCTCTTAGGTTTTCATTAGATATTATAAATATACAATTGTATATAGGGTTATTTTTGTGTTGTTGTAGGCCTAAAGGCCTAGTTTTATCTTGAGAGACTAAAATATCTCAATGGGAAACATTGAGATAAATCAGAACATTAAGATATATATCTCATCTCCAAACTATGTTTCACCTTTGTATAGGATCTAGACACCTTTTCTTTAGTCTACCCTATTTCTAGAGACTATTTGGTTTAGGCTCAACTAGGGTTACTAGTCTGCAAAGGTTCTTTTGAGAATTTGAGAATCCCCTGATTTGAGACCCTTAGTAAAAAAATTCATTCACTTTATCAGATGTTTTCAACTACTAGACCATTTCAAAACATGCATGAGTTCTTAGTTGATGTGCACAGGTCTATTTTAGGTATTTTTAGGCCTAATAGGACTATATTGGCTATTAAGTTGTCTCTATCTTGAACCAAGGTTCTCATCACTTGAAATAATATACTCCACATTTTCACTTTCCTCCTTTAGGTGTCTCATCCTTTAGATGGCCTCAACATCATGCATAAACCTCTAACTAGCATACATAGGTTTATATGTGCTAGATTAGGCATAATCAAGTCCTTAAGGTTCTTTCATTAGTTTGAGACCTATATTATTTTATATTATTAAAAAAAAATTCCTCTTCACATTATCACATACTTTAAACCTTTCAACAAATCTCAAGTTATGCATAAGCCTTCAACTAATGTGCACAGACTTATATAGGCTTGTTTAGGCTTATTAACTCTTCCTAACTAGTTTTAAATAGACTAAGAGTCTCATTGAAAGATAATAACCTCATGAAAAACCAAGGGTGTTAATTTTATTCTTACATTTTAACTCCTACATACCCATCACATTTCCATTCTCTTACCAATAATTATGTTTGTAGAAGACAACACTACATTAAATGTGTGAGAGAGAGTAGACACTACTTGTGTGTGACCAATTAGGGAGAGGGGTGAAATTTGATGCCTCTTTAAAGGAGATCATTTTTCTATAAGTATTTTTTTCTCCTATAACCTCTTTGATCTTCTTTAAACTTCTTCACCATTCTAGCATCTTCAACCCATAAGTACAATATAATGTGTTCACTCAATGAGAATCTTAACTAGGTTCTTTATCCTAGGGTGGATAAGATAATATGGTCCATTATTACTCCTAACTTATAATCTACCATGTCTTATATATACCTCTTTATTCCTCAAGGCTTCTCAATGTACGTTCACACCTTCTAAGTCTCATCTCAGCAATCCTCCCTTTGACTAGTTTGTTTTAGGCTAGTAATGACTATAAGAAGTTTGCCTTGCATAATGGGTTGAAGATAAGGGATTGATATGTGTTGAAACTTATTCACCCTATATCCCATACTTATTCATATGTCATAGGATCAATTAATTTTTGATATTGTATCCAAGGTTTTATCTGATTAATCAACATTCCATCAAGTCTCTAGTATGTATAAGAGCCTACAGGTGGTCCTATGAGGATTTACTTTTCAAGGTTAGGACTGAGAATGTTTGATCATAGGGAAGTGAGAAGTTTTGAGGGTAAAAAAACCAATAAATATTATAACATCAAGTATCTTATATCTATTTGGACTTGATTTAAAACCCCTTATAACTACTACAGTGACACAGGCTTATGTTTGTCAGGAGATCACCAAATGTACTTATAACAGTCACCTTGGGACATGACTTGAAGGGTTCTAAAGCTAATTGTGACTGATCTAATTGCTTGGTAAAGGCATATAGTTTCAATTGGACTCTAAGGAACTATTACACAACCAAAACCACCATTCACCTTCATTATCAAGATTTGAAAACCTTGTAATACATGGAAAATTGTCTGTAGTCTACAAATAAGGAGAATATGGAGATTTTATTGCTCTCACACCCCCAAACATGTGAACCATGGGTGGAGAGTGTTTTATATGATATATGATGACCTCATGAACACATATCAAACATTTATTTGTAGAAAATCCTTTAAAAATACCAAAATTGTTACACATTCTAAACATTGCATAGATGAAGAAGGTAATTAGAGTAGCCAAGTTGTTAACATTTATTCACAAATATGAGACCATGATCCTGAAGAAAAATGGCATGGATAATAAGGTCAAGGTACCTCCTTTATCTATCCAAGAGATCAACTCCTTATATTATCTCTCTTGTACTGAATGAATGAAAACCTGAAAAGACTGTTTGGGTTGCTAAGGAAGCTAGTGAAGAGAGAAGAATAGTTTTGGCCTATTTTTGCATCCTTTTAACCTAAAAATTATCCCATAGATCTATCATTAAATCTCATGTAATAACTGACTCCCCTTTGTTTGGACCTATCTGTACACATTCATATAATCTACAAAAAGCACCTGAAAACCCTATTTTCTACATTTCTACGAGTTTTTTATCTTGAGTTACCATTTAGGGTATATGGAGGGAAAACATGAGTCAAATGACATTTAAAACTGAGTGGTATGGTATGAGGAATTGAAATGATTAAAATTTGTACATGTTGGGCCCAGTTGGCTAGTGGGAGGTGGATATGATCTTTAAAAAGGACATTTATGATGTGAAAATTATTAGTCATGACCATGTGACAAGAATGAGACCTCAAAATTTTATAATGTGATTTTTGTCAAACACTCCATATATATACATAATATTTTAAAAAAATTATTGATTACTGACACTTTTTATCTTGTAAAAACCTATCGAGTCTTAATCTCTCTAAGTGCATGCCTTAAGGGGTGCATTGGGAAATGGGTGGGTAAACCAATGGTGCTTCATAAGATTATTGTCCCTTTTTCCACTTACCATCTAGACACTTGTCTCATAAAACCATTTACCTTAATATTATTCTTCTTATTCTTACCCATTCCAATCATTTTTCATGTTTTATCTTACTTTTCCTTGCCTTGACCCCCTTTAACTACTTGATTGTACTAGGTCAACTAGGTTGACACTATATATTTTTTAGCCTCTGACTACTATACATGGTTGACTAGGTTGACCCTATACTATTTATGGATATTTTTCCCTTGGATTTTTTTATCCCTTTGGCCAACCTAGCTTATTACCTAGTGATTTATCTCTCAAAAATATGCAGGGTCAACTGGGTCAACCTTATACAGCTGACATATTCAGAAGGATTTAGGGAAAGATCTATCTCTATATGAAAGTTCATTTCTAACCATTTGTCATAAGAGAAGTGAAGAATAATAAGTGTAAATGAACATCTACTTATTGACCATTCTACTTGAGGATTAAATCTTAGGGTTCCATACTTTCCTTTGAGATATGGATCTTATCTTTTGGAGAAGTTTTCTAGATGCATAGGTAGGTTATGTAGCCTAGAGATGATTTGTTTTTGTTATCCTTACATACCACAACAAACTCTTACGAAGCACCTTGTCCAAGGGAGAGGTTGAGGCTTGATGAGTTCATATTCAAAGGTAAGTTTTCCTAACTTTATTTATCCTTTGTAAGAGTAGATAGATAATTCAGTTTTGCTTCTCTCCCATTCATTAGGATTCCATATATATGGACATGAGTATATGTCTTCTATGCATGTTTAGTTTAGTTTTTTTTGTGTCTAACCCCCACTTTGTGCCACAAAATTTGGTGATCACTATATTATATTTACTTTCTTGTTTATTAGAATAGAGTGAATATTAAATCTAGGACTCTTTTAGGGTTGTTGCATGATTATGTTAGATTATAAGCTTTGGAACCCTTCCTAACATGGTGTATTGTGACAAGTGATCCCCTAATTGGGTCTAGTGGATCTCCATATTAGTCATGATCCCACTTAACAAATGTATTCCCAATCATAAGTGAGGTATGATCTATCTTCTCTAAGCTGGGATTGATTTATAGACATGATGCATCTTTGATTGCATACATTCTAGTGAACCCAATGTGAACTAACCCTTGCAAAAAAAATTCATCTTATTTCATTTGTTTCTTTATTTTTATCATATATTTGCCATACTTTTCTTACTTTTCAAATCACTTGTAAATTTTTTCTTATTTCCAGTTTTTTAGCCTACATGGTTGACACTACCGACCTTGTACATTTTTTTAGCCTACTGGATCAACATTGTTGACCTTGTACATTTTTTTTAGCTTACTAGGTTAACACTGATGACCCTGTAACAAAATTTCAGCCTATTGGGTCGACACTACTAACCCTATATATTTTTTAGCCTATTGTGTCGATATTGTTAACCCTGTACATTTCACTCTAGGTTGATCTTATCCCTTTTTTTGGCCAATTTTATCCATATTTTTCCTCCTCACCATCTGATATCCACTTTTGCTTGGCATCATGAATCCTTTTATCAAATTCTTTCTTGATAGTCTCAACCCATTCCAAATATGCATGGGTTGTTCTCTCCTACCCCACTTGTCCACCATAAAAGACAACTCTTTAAGGTGCATATCTTTATCAAAATCTTCTCAATATCAATCTATCCCATACCATATAGATGATCTAGATAATCTTATTAAACAAATCCCAAACCATGACAATCATATAACTTATATCACTTTTACATCTTCTAAACCTAGAATTCATAAAATCATCAACCCATCTACATCAAATGTTGGAACCTCACATTATGTTCCACCTCTTACAACCAATATTGACCATCCTCTTGTTACACCCATAATAAGATCACCTAGCATTACCACTTCTGAAAGTAACATGGTTAAAACCACTTAAATTGATAATCTAGATGGTTCCCAATTATTCAAAATCCTTGACGACAATAATATTTACACTCTTCACAATAATAGTGGCTTTACCAAGATTCCTTCTTCTTCTACCACACTTATGATAACTAACACTAATGCTGGGAATCTTCCACTTATAAAGAATCCTCTTCCCACCAACACTACTAATCCCCCTCTTATCAACACTAATATCCCTCCTAAATATACCAACCCACATATTGATACAACTCAACTTCTTTCATGACTCATACATCAAATTAACATCATGAAAATAATTAACACCTCTAAAATGATGAACATGCAAAAACATTTATTACAAATGATTAGTCAACCACCTCAAAAAATCATGTCTCAACCAAATCAAAATTTTGTCCCTCCTCCTCTTAGAGATTCTAATGGGAATATCATCCCTTAACCTCTAATAAATAACAAAATGCTTCAACATCTTCAAAATAAACCTTTATCCCCATTCATTTCATCCATAGATATTGGAAAAACTTCTCCAACTATCACATATAATGGGACTAAGGACCCTACTATCTTTCTTAAATATTTTGTTAATCTCTATAAGGAATGGGTCCAAAATAAAACCTTTTCTACCACCAAGATCTTAACCAAAACATTTGTTGGTGATGTAGTTGAATGGTACAATGAGCTTCCTATAAATTCCATCTCACAACTATAATATTTAGTCAATGCTCTAGTGAAGGAATTCCAACATGATAACCTTCCTAAAAATTATTGTAGCCATTTTATCAATGCCAAGAAACTTCCTAATGAATATGCTCTTACTTTCATCAAATGATGGAGGTATCTCACTCATAAAGTGAACCATAACATGAATGATGACACTCTTTTAAAACTATTTATCACTTCTCTTATACTCCCCTCCAATACAAATTTTGAATCTTTTCCCCTAAAACTTTATTAGAAGCCTTAGACCAAGCAGAAAGGAAAGACTTTCTTATGACTCAAGTTTAAACACCTCAATAAACTACTAAAGCATATTTTCAATTATTTTCTCATAACATTGATTCATCCAAGCCTTCCCAACCTCAAAATGGAGCATCCAATTCAACCAATTTTTACTCAACCCACCCATCCTTGAGTCTAGGACAAATTTAAAATAAATTTCCACCCTCTAAACCCATGATCTTTGATCCTTCTAAACCTCCTCCAAAATAGTACAATCCTAATAAATTTTGTTGGTGAGATGTTACTAAAGGTTAGTCTCATGATTTTTTTCATGATATTCATCATTTTCTTCTTTCATCCTTGCTTGGTCCACTTTTTAATCTTGATATTCTCATAAAACAATGTTATCAATATTATCTTCAAGCTTTTCAAATTCAATCTCAAGAACCACAATCACATCAAAATCAACTACCTAATGATCAACAACAATTATCCCATACCCACCCATCATCTAATAATTTTGTTTAAACCATAATTGATCCTTCTTCCTACACCAATAAGGAAAGGATAGCTCACATGAACAACTTTAAACATATCATTGCATCCATTGAATCTTAACCTCTTAAGTCACATGAACTAAAGGAGTACATATTTTAAATTCCTACTCTAAATCATATCATACATGGTTTTCCTTTAGCTCATCCTCTTCCTCATACCTCTCCTACACATCCTATGTCACATTCAACCTCCTTGAAATCTAACAAACCAACACATTTACCTATCTCCAAATATACCTACAAACCCAAAGAAAATAATTTTAATGATTCAATGTTACCTTCCTCTAATTCACATGTTAGGGCATCTTGTGATGCCCATCCACATGTCCCTTTTGACTTTGTGGCATCTTGGAATGCCCATACCTACATCCACTTACCCTTTGGGAATCTTACATTGCCCACTCCTATTCTACAATATATAATTAAAAAAAAATTAGCTTCAAGAAACCTTTCAAGATTTATAGACTTGTATTTCACATGCTCATCCCTGATACAGATGTTGGCATAGATCTTACTTGTTCTTTTTGTCTCATGTTTTTTTTGCACTTTATTTCTTTTACTTTCACTTTATAATCATAATTGTCTTCTTTTACATTCTTTGGTTTTATTATACATTACATTTGGCACTTTCTTTCATTTTTGTCCTCATATATTTATTTTATTTTATGTTGTTCTTTTCCTTAATAGCTTTATGATTATTTTTTCCCTTATTTAGCATTCACCCCTATGGGTTTCTCTTTTGTGAGTTTGTTATATAAGATCATGGATAGGCCTAGACCTCCTCAAAAAATACCACCTTTGCTTCTTTTCTCATTTTATTTTTTTTGCTTTTTGGCACCCTTGTGGGTTTCACTTTTATGAGTTGTAATGTAAGACCATGGATAGGACCTATCCTTCCTCATAAAATTACCATCTTGTCAATCCTTTTCTAGAATGTATTTTTATCCTTGTTCTTAGCTTTAGAATTTGCTTATTTTTCTAGATGGAATTTTCACAACAATATATGTTAGCATGTTTTCCTCTATTTCCCTCATTATTATGATAAGGAATCACACTTTTATATCATTGTATCCCTTTTTTCCCTTTGTCACATTTTTTTTAATTTGAAATTATTCCATGTGTCATTCTTGATTTACCCTTCCTTTCACTTGACATTAGATCAAACAAGGTTGAAGTAAAGATATTACTTTTATTTTACCTAGATTTACAAGACTCTTAGACCCCATGCTCTTTGAAGTTATCTCTCTTAGAAACCAAGTCCCAAGTATTCAAATGAAATTCATATTTAGCACCCATGTTTGGTTTTTCAAATCCATATGGAGGAGGAATATAAAAATCTATTAATAAAATTAAAATCCAAATCATTTGAAACAAAAATAAATGATATCCAAAAGGCAACATACAAATCTCAAAAGTTAAATCATACCAAAAGATGTGATTCTAAGCATATCTCCTATCTCTAATCAAAGATCAAACTCCACAACTAGCCTCACATAGAGCCAAGGTCCTTTGGGGTATGATATGCCAGTAGATTGAAATAGGGGAACTCAAAAAAAAAAAATGGTGATACCTACTTTCTCACATAAGTACCCAATCTTTGTAGTAGACTGATGGCTCTATAAGGGGTCCTAGATAACAGGGAACACGTTGTGGGAAGGTAGGTCCATTTTAATTTTCATTCATATAGCCTTCATGGGATGATATTTATACTTCATTTGTTGACTTAAGACTTGTGTGGCTAAGAGAATTTCTTCATAGTCCTTAAGGTCAAAATTCCTCGTGTTTTAACAAACCTAATTTGAGTGTATTGAATTTGATAAAGAGTTCCTCTACCTTGGTTTTTCCTTCATTCTCCCCTCCATATATTGCATTCCCCCCTTGATAGGCAAATTTTGATTCCAAATATATTTTCCCCCTTCTATTATTCCTTCTCCTTTTCCTCTTAAAAACATGCTAACATTACTTTGTTTTAGTTTTATATATCCTTAGAGAGAAAAAAAACATGTTTTATCAATTATGGATTACACTCTTACACCATTTATTTACCACACAATCTCATTTTCATACTAATCATGTCATTAGTTCATTGTGTTTTCTTACATTATATCTTAGAACAAAAACTAAGTTTGAGTTTTCATCCTTTAGAGCTTTTGATTTTCATTTCTCTATCATGTTTTTATTTGATTTTTGTGGCCTTAACTTATCTTGCATATTAAATTTTCCATTATTACATGTTTCTCTTTATTTATGCCTTCTTCTTATTTGTCTCGCATCTTCAATTACAGTTCATTTTTTATTATTTCATGTTTTTATTTTTTCCTATCTTACATGAGCTTACTTTTCACTTTTTTACATATCTTTGTTTGATTTTTCTTGCATTGATATTCCTTTTTGCTATTTATGTTTTCCATGTCTTCCCAATGTGATTTATTATGTTCTACATTCCTTTTTTCAATTTATGTTTTACATGCTTTCCAATATGATTTATTATGTTCCATAATCATTTGTCATTCATTTACCAATCATTTATCATTCTTTTCCCATCCTTTTGTCATTTATTTGCCTTCAATATTCTAAACCTTGCCTTACCAATCCTAATTTACCAATTTTTCCTAAAATACCCCCATATCTTTGCCTTAAATCATTTTTTTTAATTACCATATGCCTATCTTCCAAAAAAAATCATTTTTTGGCTATTTTTTGCACTAACTTCTACAAATTTGCCTAGTGTTCTTCACATTGGATGCCTTCACCCTTCTTGTAGTCTACTTGTTTCTCTATAGTACTAAGGTAAGTAAATTTATGTGTTTTTCAATTTTGTCCTTTCATTTACCTTATTTTTTGCATATTGTACTTTACTTATAATTAGTGTTATGTGTTATCATGTTCTATCCCTAAACACCATACCATGTTGTACTTACATGACAAGTGATGAGCTTCAAGTGGGAATATGTATACACATAATATTTTAAAATGTTTATTGATTACTAACACTTCATATATTTTAGGAACCCATCGAGTCTTAATCTCTCTAAGTGCATGCCTTAAGGGGTGTACTAAGAAAGGGGTGGGTAGACCATTAGTGCTTCATAATATTTTTTTCCCTTTTTACACTTGCAATCTACACACTTGTCTTCTAAGACCATTTACCCTAAGCTTATTCTTCTCAGTCTTACCAATTCTATTCATTTTTCATGCTTTTTCTTCCTTTTCCTTATCTTGGCCCCCTTTCACCAATTAGCTATACTAGGTCAACTAGGTCGACCCTATATAGTTTTCAACCTCTAACTACTATACATGGTCAACTAGGTTGACCCTATACTATTTAGGGATATTTTTTACTTGGAGTTTTGTTATCCCTTCAGTTGACTTAGCTCAGGACCTAGTGATTTATCTCTCAAAAACATATAGTGTCAACTAGGTCAACCCTGTATAGCCAACATATTTGAAAGGATTTAGGCCAAGATATACCTATATATACAAGTTAATTTCCAACTAGTTGTAAGAAGAGAAGTAAAGAATAATAAGTAAAAATAGACATCTACTTATTAACCATTGTAATTGAGGAATAAAGCTTAGAGTTCTATACTTTCCTTTGAGATATGGATCTGGTCTTGTAAAGAAGTATTTTGGATGCATAGATATGTTTTGTAACTTAGATTTGATTTATATAAAGGTAAGTATTCCTAGATTTATTTCTTCTTTGTAAGAGTAGATATATAATGGAGTTTTGCTTCTCTCCCATGTATTGAGATTCCATATACATTGATGTGAGTATATGTCTTATATGCATGTTTAGTTTAGTTTGTTTTGTTTCTAACCTCCACTTTATGCCACAAGTTTTGGTGAGCACTACATTAAATTTACTTTCTTGTTTATTAGAATAGAGTGAAAATTAAACCTAGGACTCTTTTAGGTTTGTTACATGATTGTGTTAGACTATAGGATTTGGAACCCTTTCTATCATGGTGTATTTTGACAAGTGATCCCCTCATCAGGTCTAATGGATCCTTGTATTGGTCATGCTCCTGCTTAACAAATGTATTCCCAATCAGAAGGGTAGGTATACTCTATCTTCTTTGAGATATAATTGATTTATATACATGATTAATTTATTATTGTATACACTCCCCCCTTTCAAAGGTTTACAAGATAAATAGGCTTATGTGAGGCATTTGAGGGTTATTTAGCATCTTAAAAAAGCTAATCAGGGTCTGAGGTAGACTTGAATAAATAGACCACAAGGAATAACTTCATACACACCATCAATATTTACATTATGATCCACGCATGGTTTATATACATTTCATATTTATCATAAGGCTCTTTCTCATCTTGAAATATCCCAAATAAGCTTAAAACTCATAACAATATGAGCCTCAATCTTGTGAAATTTCTTCAAATTTTGCTAAAGATATTTAAACCTATGAAATATGATTAAGACCATCCTTTTAAGCCTGAGAAAGACCATGATGACATTCTTAATCAATCTATGATCACTATCATATTACCAAATAGGCCTCAAAATAGTTGTGATATGTGATGATCACAAATAGGCTCTATGACAACATGAGACTTCTCAACAAGACTCAAAGACTTTAAATAAATGTTCATGAGACCATGACATTTTAGGCACTATAGATAATATTAGAGGGGTTATTATGCAAGTTATTCTTATGGTAGTGGTTGACATTTGTCCTGTGAGGCCAAAATGTCAACATTTTTGGTGACTCTGAGTGGTGACCATCTTGTTTGTCAAGAGAACCCATTGACTCAAGGATGACATCATGACTTGTGTGCCCATTTTCTTAGACTACCAAATAGACACAATACTTAGTGACACATTTCATACTATAGTAATAATAAGACATAACAAGGAAAATCAAATAAATAGCATCTAATCCTAAGAAACACACCTAAAAACTAGAAACAAATAAGGAAAGACACCTAAATAACAAGGCAACAAGACTAAAGTACAGACTTGTGTTGAGCACTTATTAAAACATGACAACAAAATATTAGAAACAAATAACTACAACACACCTCATTTCTCCTCTAAGATCAAAATGTAAACTCCTTTGATCAATTTGGCTCCATGAGGTTAAATTACCACATGATGATTGAAGTGAAATCAGGTATTGTCTATTGAATGAAGACTCCCACTTGAAACTAAATACATTTTCATTCTCATGGAATTTTAGGAGAGTAATTGGACCTTCTATATCCATCCCTATGTGCATGGGTTGGGAAGTTGAATTAATCACCCAATTATACTCATTCCACACTTGCCTTCTTTGCATCAATAATCTAATTTCTACCTTAGCCATAGGTTTCTCTTGATAATGTTGGATAGCGTGAAATGACCTTTGTGTCATGGATACAAGATTGGATTATAAGGGAGTTGCATCTTGTTTTATGACCGATTTAGGCCACTTGAGTTAGGTTGCACCTTCTAAGAGTGAAAATAAATTTACAAATTGAGTGAGCATTTGATAACCTTACTTGAAAAGCTCAAATAAGTCATCTCCACATTAAATAATTCCTTGAGAAGGAATGGTTGAATTTTTGTCTTCCTTTTGTTTGAGAATACCATCCTCCTCCATATGATATTTATCATAGCATGTTTTAATAAGGTTGTAACCTATTCTTATGATGTCAAATAAATCACTTGTCTACTGTTCACATGGTTTATATTTATTTGGGATCATTTTAAGTTGGGCAATGGCTTGTTGACCAACCTCATTGGTTGGTCTACACTTATCATCTACAACTATTTCAAGTTCTTTAGGACTATCATATGAATGGAAGATACCATGTCATCAAGGAGGTCTTGGCAGTCATATTTTTCTTGATTAGCTAATATGTTTTTATTTTTTGGTTCATCATACTCTTGCATCCCATCTTATTCTGCATATTTGAAGGATAAATTGTGTTCCTTCTTTCCAAGAGGTGTCCAAATGACAAGATCCTCTTCAAGTTCACTAAATCCATCATCCTCATTTACCACCTCAATAAGATGGGCTTTCTTTCAAGGAGTGGCATGGTATATTCTTGGAATGAATTTTGGAGAGATGACATGTATGCCTCATTTCCTTCATTTAGTTTCTTATTCCCAATAACCATCATCTCTTCCTTATTATGCACATTAATTTGAATGTATTTCCAAGAGGGAAATGTCTTAGACTCTTAAGGAGGGAGGGGTGGGGATTAAATGATCTCAGGATTATTTTCCACCTTAACACTTGAGCTTATGATTGACTTCTCTTCTCTTCCCCTTGACTGTTGCATTTATTTCCAAGTTGGAAACTTGGGCTTAGGATCCTTTTTCATTATGTGTACTATAGCTTGAAGCATGAATAGAGGTGTCTTTAGTTGATATTGTGTTGATTTTATAGCTGCCACTAATTGATATAGGTGTTTTTTAGTAACCTTAATTTATTTATCAAGGTAGCCTTCAATATCAAACCTTGACTGATCAGTTATGCTCATGTTGACTAGTATTCTTAGTGCATACATTTTCCTCTTTTTGCACTTTCTCTTGGATATATTTCCATGATGGAAAAGTTGAGAAGGATTGTGAATAATTTTGAGGGATTTGATACTTAATTGATTGAAACTTTTGAGGGGTGATGGGAAGATCAACATAAGACTAATATGAGATGGATGAAGGGACATAATGTTGATTTTAGTGAACCTATTGCTCTTCATATACTACCAACTTCTCCTCAATCTTTGAAATTAGACACTCTATATTCAATATGTCACTATTGACCCTTAATTGAACTTATCTCATGAAAAGTGTCCACTCTTTATTAGATAATTACAAGTAATTCCTCATGTTCTCAATCACATGCATAGGGATTTCTTAGCCATACCCTCTCAAGGTTTTAATGCTCACCATGTGTTTTTCATAGCTCAACAAAGTCTATTTAAGGTGTGATATGGATTGAATTAGGACATGAGTGGGCTAGCCAAGGATAACATGATGCTACCATAGCTGATCATATTGATAATTAGACTATCAAGGAGGTGGATGAGTCTCAAAATGGGGTTGGTAATCTTGGAAATAAGGAGACTCTTTAAAGGGATGACAAGGGTGAAAGTAGGACTGATAGGGGTCAAAATAGGGTTGATAGGTATCACAATAATATTGGAATAGAACATGGGGCTGCTCATAAGGGAGTGTAAGAAATAATTTTCCCCCATATGCATCCATAATTCATCATTAATTAGATGCATAGAAATTTAACTATGAATGAAAACCTTTCTTACCCCTAAGATGGTGACTTGTGATGACCCTTGTTATCAACTTATGATTGCAAATGGCATGTGAGTGCTTGAAACTCTCTGAGATGATTATAGATGCTACTGTGAAGGATTTAATGCTTGAATCTAGTCCCATTAAGTGTGATATATCTATTATAAACCAAATTTGTACCCTTTGAATGAGTTTATTTAGGCCTACTTCAAACTTGGATTAACATGGGAATGGCCTAAAGGTTGTGGGTGACCTTTTAATTAGACTAAAACTCTAAATTATCAAGATTTATCCCTTATTACATCACTTATGTCTTACAATCACTAAGACCTATTGATTGGGGTGAAAAGGGATAGAAAATGTATAAAATAAACCTACTCTAAGGGGTGGTGATGTACCAATGTAATCATTCATCCACTCAATTTAGACTCCTAACAACACTAGTGGACTAAACAAATAACTAAACAACCAACTTCATGAGTTCCTATGTAAAAGTGTTTCATATGGAGGTTGTATTAGGTAACTAAAGTGTAAATTTCTTGATAAAAATGTCTACTATGAGACTCTTACCAGTTAGATCACACTTCAAACCCCATCACCAAACGTTATACACACTACATGATTTACATAAGACACCTTATTTGTATCTAAGTGAATAAAGACCTAAAAGGGAGGGAAATCCATCACATATGAAAATATAAACAAGTGTAAACACACTATATCACCATGAAAGAGTTTCAATAGTTTGTTCATCAGTTTAACAGGCTTATCAAGTATAAAACCTAGTAGAGTTTCCTCATACCCAAGTGAGGGATACAAATAAAGGCCTTAAGGCCTCAATATATAGCATATTAGAAGAAAGATAAGGATAAATATGGCATTAAATATCATGTCATAGGTCATAAATGACCACAGTCAACTCATATAGTAGTTACATCACTTAAAATTACCTTTCTAACTCCCTCCATGGATTGATGTTATTCAATGACAACTTAGGCATTAAGGTAGAGTTGTGGAGGTTATAAATGACCTGTTTTGTTCCTTTCAATGCATGATAATGCCCAAGGAGGGGTTATTTACTTTCCTATATAGTAGTTACAAGGTGAAATGAGGTGAAATTAGCATCCATGAGGCATTGATCAACCCACTAGTGATCTCATGCATATTGATTAGTCTTGAAACTACCTCCATTATTTCATAATAGTTGTGAGTGACTAGCTCACCTTTAAAGTTTTTTTCATGTTGTAATAACCCTTCATTAACTCCCCCAATATCCTCTTTATGCCATTCTTCAACTTGGTTGACCAAGTAAGTCCATTAGGCATATTAAGCCTAGTAGCTTATTTGTTAGTGTTTGGTTACCATGAAACTTGAAAAATACATTAGGATCCTATCGATATGCATGTCAAAATCTAAGTAAATTATTTCACACCATGATTTAACTCTTCAAAGCATTGTACACTTACAACCTTGCTTCACCTAAATAAGTAGGCCACTTTTCTTTCATGTCTGCAAAGTGTCTATTTAGAGGTGAGTTACAGAGGAATTTATAAGTGGATTATTATAAATATTATGAATTTATAAGGTGAAACAAGTCTTAAAATATTCCCTCTAATTATTTTAATCTTTTCAAATAGTTATGTACCTTATCTTCTACTCAATTTCTGAAAAAAGTATAGTTTACTGATAATTACATATAGTGTTTATACAACATATCACTATGGAAAGGGTCTCATATTATTTATTTATATGTTATAGGTGTTTATTAGGTCACTCATGAGTGTTTGGTTTTAAAAATCTTCACTTTTCCCAAGAGTGGTCTGTAGTAGGGTTTAAGGAGGATTTTGGAGGTCTACCAGCTTAACGATGGTCATAAAGATGAGACCTCCAATCCTAAACTTATGGTAATGGATGCTAGTCCATATATCCCCATAAAACCTATGATAATATTTGGTATCCATGAAACTAGTGTGGAGAGATATGAGCAGAAGATGGTAGACTTGTAGTTCTCTATAGGCTTTCTAAATAGGGTTATAGTCTTAGCATTTGTTCATAAAGGTGGGCCCTTTAAAATAACCCTCTATACCATGGATATTGATTAAATATTGGTTAAAAACTTATCATAGGGCCATATTACCTAATCCCACTTCTTATTATAGGTATGATCATTTGAAGGTACAACTCAAATTAACTACTTATGACTCAGTAATTCAAGCAAGGTTTTAAGACCAAGTTTAGCACTTCACTAATTTTATCTAATTGAAAACTCTTTATTATGACCTAAAATAACCTATTATACCCCTTCATGATAAAAAAACTTTCTTATGGGCGTCTAAGCATAATCCCATGATGTTGTGGGATCTCTAGGCCTTAAATAAGCTTTTAGGCCTAATTAGCCTTGATTAAGTTTTAGAGGTCTGAGTGACCTGTAGATGGTTTGAGGGACTCAATATATTCATAAAATATTTTTCACTTATCTTTAATTATTATTCATATTCCCCAACTTCCATAACTCTACTCTATTTCCATTCTCTCTCATGAGTGTGTTTAGAAATCTCATTGTCAATCTAGTTATATGTCAGTAGTGTAGGCATTTGAGTCTCATAAATTTTATTTATGGGTTTAATTACATTATTAAAACCTCTTATACCTATCCCCATCCTTCATAATTTATAGTAGATATCAATAATTTACTCTGTTAAGTTGTGGAGCTAAAAGCTTCACTGATGCAGACATGGAGGAGGTTGTTGAGAGGTTGTTGAGTTGCAGGGCAACTGACGTTGGTCTGATCAACCAACGTCAGTCATATACAGTGAAGACAACAACCAACATTGGTCAGGTATCGGCTGATGTCGATCATCTCCATCCTGACAGGGACCGACGTCGATCACCTGTGTGGTTCCAAAACTACCAGTTCATGGACATTTAGTTAACGAATCGAGTGTTTGCATGTTGAGAGGCCAATTATAGACTTGAGCTGTGGATCTAATTATTGTAACTAGATGTCTAATTATTATTTGCATGAGATCTATATAATAGACTCATGGGCTGTATTGTAATTAGTGCTAGAGAGTAAGAGAGCAAAATAAGCTCCTTCAGATTGAAGAGAGCATGGTGTGTTCCTCCTAGTGCCACAGTGCCAAGTGTGGGTGTTGGTTTGGAGAATCAAGTAGGATTCTTCATGTATGTATGATCTTGGTCGGCAAGTGTGCAAGGCCACGTTTGGAGATCTACATGGGTAAGTAAGATCATTGATCTATAGGTGTATGTGTGTGCATGGTTTAGGTTTACAGCTGTGCAGAACCAAGTTAATTTGTAGGTGGCAGCAAGATCAAGGTGACAGCAACACAACAAGTAGCAAGATTAGGCAAGATCTACCTGGAGTACAGTGTGTACTCAAAAAGAGAGCAAAGAAGAAGGCAAGGAAGATCCTTCCAAAGTAAGATCATTTGAGTTGCAGGTTATTACAAGTTCATGGGAGATCTACTTGGAGTGTGTTGTGCACTCAGTTGAGTATGTTTGTATACTCGATGTACTGACAGTATTGTTACTGACTGGTTAACTGGTGGTGTTGTTATTGGCTAGTGGAGGTGAACACCAACTCTATGTTTGAGTTGTGTGTTGGGACCCTAATTGAAAGAGTGAGCTCTTGAAGGTGAATTACTGAACACTTGGTGTGGTGAACCTGTAAGGTGGAAGAGTGTGGCGTCTCTTTGTTGTAATTCTTTTTTGGAAGAGTATTAATACAAGTTGTGTATTGTCTCTCATATTTTGTGTTATTTTTGAATTCTAGTTACTTGTTACTTTTGGTTAATTTTGCATGTTAGTTGCTTATATATGGTAATCAGTTGTGCTTCTGTTGGTTCCTAACAATTGGTATCAGAGCTAAGGTTGCAAGGAGCAGGTTTTGTGTTTGGTTACAGGTCACTCTCAGGGGTTTCTGATTGAGTGGGAGTATAGCAATGGCAGAAGAAAGTACACTAAGAATGGAGGAATTCAAAAGCATGAATGGTCAATTACGGTGTTATGGAAAGAAAGAGCAGGTAAAGAAATATTGTTGGTTGGTAGAAGATCAGCATGAAGAAACTAAAGAAGCAGAGGTTGTAGGTGTTGTTGCACAAGATGCTCTGGTATGTTTCTTAGATAAAGTAGAATTTTGTTTTATAGATTATGTTGCCTCTTTCTATGCAGTTTGAAATAGAGTATTTTTCCATGTTAAGGTCTATGGAGACTTTAGAAAGATTTATTTAGGGGCTGGTGTGCCTTGCCAAAGAATTGGCAATGGGGAAGTGAAGCTAAAATTGCAGGCAGCCAACACATGGGTGTTGAAGGAGGTCATGAAAGTCCCAGTCTTGAAGTTGTGGCTAATTTCTTCAAGAAAGTTGGGTGAAGAGAGATGCACAGAAACTCTCACAGTGGATGCACTTGAATTAGCTGGTGGTAAGAAAGTAGGTATCCTTTATCTATCTACTTATATTACTGATTCTTCTTCTATTGTGGAGACGTGGCTTTGTAGGCTTGGTCACATGAGCAAGAAGGAGATGTATGTTCTTAAGAAGAAGTCAGATGTTTTTGACAGACTTAAGAACTGGAAAGCCTTGGTGTTTATGGAGGAGATGGTAGATAGAGATTAGTGGAGAAGGCTGAGTAACTCTAAGCAAAGTAGTTTGGATATGGATTTGATTTAAATAAATCTCATAGGTAAAAAGTCATCACTCACAGGCAAACATAGGTACTGACATTGGTCAGGAGGAATCGGCGTCGAACAGACAGGTGCTGATATCGGTCATGTGTAGACCAGAGCTGGTGGTGTCAGGCAGGGTAAGATTGATGTCAGTTAGGAGGACTAACATTGGTGACAGTAAGACCAATGTCAATTAGGAGGATCAACATCAGTAGCAGGTAGACACTAACATCGGTGGGGTCGATAGTCAGGACAGGCACATGGAACTGACGTTGGTTGGATGCAGACTGTGTGGTGACTGAAGTCGGTCACTGTAATGGATTTTGGATAGATAGCAAGCTGTCAAGGATTCTCAAACACCCATATGGAGGACTAAAGGGGTAATTAAGCCTCAAATTTGTTGTTCCTCTTCTTTATACTTGTTGCTCATTGTAGAGTAGGAAGGATCCAGGAAACAGTGGGAGCATGGCAGGAATATGATGCAGAACCAGATAAGAGATTTGGTAGGGTTGCTAGCCGGTATGAAAGCACTGTAAGATGAATGGATACCTTAGTTAAAGAATAGAGTGAATGGATATGTGAGATGGAACGCCAGGTCATATGGTCTTGAGGTAACTATAGGACAGTGGTACAGGTTTGATAGGTGGATGACAAAGCATGGCTTTATTCAATGTCAATGTAACTACTGTGGTTTCTTTACCAGGTGGGTGATGATTACAACATCATCTTGTTACTGTATGTTGTAAGTTTGCTTGTATGTAGGGTTACAAATACAGGGTTTTGTTGAGCTAAAGGTAAAGGTTAGTTCAGTGGTATGTCATGAGAAATTTGGAGCAGTGAAATTCTTTGACATGAGTGTGTTCTAGAGACATGGAAGATCACAGGTTGATTTTGTCTCGGGATGATTGTGTGATACCGATTAGCACATAGATGGTTGGACAGTTCACAGAATAGGGTCCTGATTCACATGATGAGGTTAAGTACATGCATACTAGACCTGCGGTTGCCCACTCAATGAAAGCTGTCAAAAAGTTTGGAGCCGATCTGGGAAAGAAACACTGGAAGGCAGTTCAGTGGGTTCTCAGGTATTTGAGAGGGACCAGCAACAGGTTAACATGCTATGTAGGGTCAAGTTCTTTTCTACATGGGTTTGTGGATGTGGATGCGATAGGTTACTTGGATGATAGGAGGTGCACCATAGGTTTTTTGGTGGTTGGTCTTCAAGGTTGAGCTTGAAGAGGGATACAAGCTAGGAAACAAATTAGATGAGGTACAGGTATAGGTATAGTGTATCTCTTTATCTCCAAGTGGGAGATTGTTAGGTTATGGAGCTAAAAGCTTCACTGATGTATACATGGAGGAGGTTATTGAGAGGTTGCTAAGTTGTAGGGCAATTGATGTCAATCTGATCAACTGACATCGGTCATATATAGTGAAGACAGTAAATGACATCAGTCAGGTATCGACTGACATCAATCATCTCCAGCCTAATAGGGATCGACATCGATCACCTGTGTGGCTCCAAAATTTCTAGTTCATGGATAGTTAGTTAACAAACTGAGTGTTTGCATGTTGAGAGGCCAATTATAGACTTGAGCTACAGATCTAATTATTGTAATTAGATGTCTAATTATTATTTGCATGAGATCTATATAATAGACTCATGGGTTGTATTGTAATTAGTGCTAGAGAGTAAGAGAGCAAAATAAGCTCCTTCAGATTGAAGAAAGCATGGTGTGTTCCTCCTAGTGCCACAGTGCCAAGTGTGGGTGCTGGTTTGGAGAATCAAGTAGGACTCTTCATGTATGTATGATCTTGGTCGGCAGGTGTGCAAGGCCACGTTTGGAGATCTACATGGGTAAGTAAGATCATTGATTTGCAAGTGTATGTGTGTGCATGGTCTAGGTTTGCAGGTGTGTAGAACCAAGTTGATTTGTAGGTGGTAGCAAGATCAAGGTGACAGCAACACAACAAGGTAGCAGGATCAGGTAGGATCTACTTAGAGTACGGTGTGTACTCAGTTGGAGAGCAAAGAGGAAGGCAAGGTAGTTCCTTCCATAAGTAAGATCATTTGAGTTGCAAGTTGTTGCAAGTTCAGGGGAGATCTACTTGGAGTACATTGAGTACTTAGAGTGTGTTTGAGCACTTGTGGAGTGTGTGGAGCACTTGTGGAGTGCGTGGAGCACTTGTGTACTGGTAGTAGTGGATACTGCTGGTTGGAGGTGAACACCAACTCTGTGTTTGAGTTGTGTGTTGGGACCATAAGAGAGAGAGCTTTGAGGAAAGAATTACTATACACTTGAGGTGTGGGAAGCCTCTGAGAGGTGTGAAGAAGAAGTGGCATCTTCTTTATGTATATTCTTTTCTGGATGAGTATTAATACAAGTTGTGTATTGTCTCTCATATTCTGTGTTGTTTCTAATTTCTAGTTACCTATTACTTCTGGTTAATTCTGCATGTTAGTTGCTTATATATGGTAATTAGTTGTGCTTTTGTTGGTTCCTAACATACTCTACATTCATTATCTCATGCAAGCTTACTTATAGGTCACTACTTTGTCTAACAACCTGAGAGTGTTTGATAGTGGTATGTTAGACCTAGGTGCCTTCTTTCCTTTTCCATTTTAGATTATATGGAATTATAATTCATATAGTATATTTTAAATTTTGAAACCCCCTCAAGTTCAAGCCTTTATTCAATTCTATTCCTACATAAGACAACATAATCAGGCTTAGGGTTTCTAGGAAGTTATGCTCATGTAGCCCTAAGCGCTTAGTTTAGTGCTACTTCTATCTTATATGGGATTATAAAAACCCAAGTATCATTTATATGTTCTTATCACCATCCTTAAATTTCTTCTAAACTTCCACCATCTCTCAAATAATAAAAAATATTTTGATTTAGGCACATGCTTATTCAGGTCCCTTGAGGCCTAAAAGGCTTATTTAAATCACTAGGATCCTTTATTTACCTCACAAGGTTATTCCAACTCAATGAAAACACTAAGAGTATTCATACAACAAGGAAAACTCCCTATTTTCACTTTCTTAATAGTCACCCTCAAATGCTCTCAAGTTTCCATTAGATATTTTAATTGTGCAATTATACACATTTTTTTTAGTGTTATTATAGGCCTAGAGGCCTAGTTATATATTGAGAGACCAAAATATCTCTAGATACAACCATTGAGATATTTTAGTCTCTCAATATAGAACCAGGACTCTAGGCCTACAACAACACTAAAATATCCCTATGTATAATTGCATATTCAAAATATCTAATGAAAACCTACAAGCATTTTAGGGTGACTATTGAGAAAGTGAAAACATGAGTTTCTCCTTGTTGTATGAATACTCTCAATAATTTCATTGAGTTTTCTTAACCCTGGGAGGCAAAGAAAGGATCCTAGTGATCTAAATAAGCCTTTTAGGCCTAAAGGGACATGAATAGGCATGTGCTTAATCAAAAGATTTATGTTTGTGTGAGAGATGGTGGAAGGTTGTAAGCACTTGAAGTATGATTATAAGAACATTGAAATTATCCTTTGGTTGTTATACTCCCATATAAGATATAATGAACACTAAATTGAGCCCCTAGGGATATATGAGCATAACTTCCTAGAAACCCTAAGCCTGACTATGTTGTCTTATGTAAGAATAAAATTGAATAAAATCTAGGCCTTGAGGGGGTTTCAAACACTAAAAATATACTATAGACATTATAATTCCATATACTCTATAGTAGAAAAGGAAAGAAGCCACTCAGGTCTAACATACCACTATCAAACACTCTCAGGTTGGTAAACAAAGCAGTGGCCTATAGGTAAGCTTGCATGAGATAATGAATACATAGTAAAGTTTTGATCGATAAGAACAATTAAAAATGTTGGGAATAGGTATAATATGTTTTCATAGGGTCATTAAAACCATTATCAACTTTAGGATACTCAGCCCCCGCTACACTACTAATAGACTACTAGAATAACAATGAGATTCCTAAGCACACTCACGAGAGAGAATGGAAACAGAGTGGGGTTGTGTCATCTGGAGAAGTTTAAAAAGAATAAAATATAAGTGAAGAATATTTTATGAATATATTGAGTCACTCAAACCATCTATAGGTCACTCAGACCTCTAAAACTCAATTAAAGCCAATTAGGCCTAAATCATGTTTAAGGCCCAGAGATCTCAAAACATCATGGGAGTATGCTCAAACATCCCTAAGAAATTTTGACATCATGAGTGGATATAATAGGTTGTTTTAGGTCATAATAAATATGTTTAAATTATATAAAATTAATGAAGTGCCAAACTTGGTCTTAAAACCCTACTCAAATTACTTAATCATGGGTAGTCAATTTGAGTTATACCTTCAAATGCTCATATCTTTCATGGAATGGGGGCTCAAGTAATATGCTCATATGGGATATTGGGAACCCATATACACTCAAGATCCATGGTAGATGGTGTTGGTTTTAAGGTCCCACCTTTATGAATAAATGATAAGACTTCAACCCTTTCTAGAAAGCCTATAAAGAATATTAAGTCTACCATTTTTTGCTTATATCTATCCATACCAACTACATAGGAACCATAGATTGTCAAAGGTTTCATGGGGGTTTATGGACTAAATATCCATGACCATAAGTTTAGGATTGGATGTATCATCCTTATGAACCATTATCAAGATGGTAGACCTCCAAAACCTAATTTTAGACTAGTCTTGGGAAAAGTAAAGATTTTGGTAACAAAATACTCATGAGTGACCTAATAAACATGTGTAACATCTAGATCACATAGAGTATATCCTATCCATATTACTATGTTGTACGTACAATATATTTAATTATAAAAAACCTATATTTTTCTAATAAATTGAGTAAAAAATAAGGTACATATCTATTTGAGAAGATTCCAATCATTAGAGGGGAAGTTTTAAGAGACTTTTCACCTTATCTAGTCATAATATGTCAAATAATCCACCTAAAAATGCCTCTTCAACTCATCTCTAAATAGCCAGTCTATAAGCATGAAAGATAAGGGTCCTAATTGTCTAGGTGAAGTAAGGTTCTAGGTGTATAATTCTTTGATTAGTTGAATCATGGTGTGAAATGATTTCTTAAGATTTTTAAATTCCTATCCAGAAGTTCCTAAGGTCTCTTGTATGTTTCATGGTAACCAAACACTAACAGTCAAGCTACTAGGCCTAATAGGCCTAATGGACCTACTTGGTCAACCAAGTTGAATAATATCATAGAGAGGCTATTGGGAGAGTTAATTCAATATTATTTTAACATAAAAATTATGATAAGGTAAATATATTCACTCCTCATAACCATTATGAAAAAATGGATGCAATTTCAAGGCTAATAAATATGCATGAGATGACTAGTGGGTTGATCAATGCCTCATGGAGGCTAATTACACCTCATTTCACCTTGTAACTACCATATAGGGAAGTAACTGACACCTCCTTACACATGGTCGTGCTTTGAAAGGAATCAAACAAGCTAGTTACAACCTCCACCACTCTACCTTTATGCCTAATGGATCATTGAAGAGCATCAATGCATGGAGGGAGTTAGAAGGGATGTTTGTAATTGATGTAACTGATATATGAGTTGACTATAGTCATTTATGACCTATGATCTACTCCTTCACACCATATTTATCCTTCTCTCTTCTTATCTACTATATATTCAAGACTTAAGGCCTTGATTTGTATTCCTCACCTGGGTATGAGGAAACTCTACCAAGTTTTGTACTTGATAAGCCTATTGGACTGTTGAACAAATTGTTTCATCTCATCATGGTGATATCTATTGTTTTTACACTTTTTTATATTTTCATATGTGATGTATTTAAATCCATTTTAGGTCCTTGTTCACCTAGATACAAATAAGGTGTCTTATGCAGGTCATGTAGTGTGTAGAAGAGTTGGTGATGGGGTTTGAAGTGTGATATGACTAGTAAGAGTCTAATAAAAGACCTTATTATCATGAATTTTAAATATAGTTACCCAATAAAACCTTCACATGAAACACTTTTTCATATGAACTCATGAATATGGTTGTTTAGCTATTTGTTTAGTCCACTAGTGTTGTTAGGAATCCAAATTGAGTGGATGAATGATTACGTTGGTGCATCACCACCCCTTATAATAGGTTTATTTTCTAAATTTTATATCCCTTTTCAATCCAATAAATATTTCTTAGTGATTATGAGAGACAATTGATGTACCATGGGAGTTATCCCCATAACCTATATGTCTAGTTTAATTACAAGGTCACCCATAGCCTTTAGGCCATTCCCATATTAGTCCAAGTTTGAAGTAGGCACAAATAACCTCCTTCAAAAGGTGAAACTTGGGTTGATAAAAAAAAATTCAATTTTATTCATAGGTCATTATGTGTCTATTTAATTCATTCATGCTTTAATCACATTTCATGTTGATTTGGAAAGTTTAATGTTCTTTTGTGGACTTTAAGGTAATGTTTTATGAAAAAAGGTGATTTTTGCTAATTTTCATGTATAATAATATAAAATAACTCTTCAAAAGGTCCTTGGATAAGTTACATAATTCCCACATATGTCATCAAGTTAGAAAATGGTTAGAATCTTGATTTTCAACACCAAAGGAGTTTCACTCACTTGTACGGACTTGAGAAGATCACTTTCATCTAAAAACATTTAAATAGAGTAAAATTGGATTCCATAGGTTATTTTATAGCTTTTTATCAAGTTTTACTCCCAATATATGCATTATACACTCTCTCTCTCCTCCATCAATGCCTTCACAAGCTCGTAAAGGCAAAAATCAAATGCATGGTATGGCTAGGAGAGAGAAAGTTGGAAGCTAAAACTTTGGAAATTATTAGGGGTAAAAATTAGATTAAATTTATTTTTATTTTTTTGTAAATTCATTTCCCCTCCTTTATGAACAATCGTTGAGAGTGATAGTAGGTCATTATGCCTTATCCATTCAAGCAGGGTTTAGTTTTGTTAATGTTTCACCACTTCAAAATTTGATGGAGGAGAATGGTTTTATGGATTGTTTCAAAAATATAAAATGACCCATTTCATGGTAGTTTCATAAATCAATTAAACCTTGGTTTTTGTCTTTAATAAGGAGAAAAATGTCTCAAGTGTGTGAGCATATCACCTTGTTGTAAGTCTATTTTTATAGGTCTAAAGTGTTTATCACTTTCAGAGGTTTCAAGTACTTCATTTTTTATAGAAATACCCCTCATTATATAATGATTCATGTTCTCTCTCTTTTAAAATGGCTCTTTTAAAATAAATTTTAAAGAAAAATCATATGTTTTACTCTTTGGAATCATGGTCTATCCATCAATGGCTATCCACAAGCATGATTGCCAAACTTGGCTCAAAGGGCAAAGAGAAACTATGATATCATATAAATAGAGAATTTTTTATAATTTTATAAATTGCATACAGTGAGAATGAGACTTGATGTACTCTCTAATAAGGACTGAGATAGGAATATTCACCCATAGGTCTGTAGACCTATTGGTGAATGTTCATGAAGTTCAGGTTTCATGTTAAGGTATTCAAACCATGGAGTGGTGTGATAAAAAATTATAAAAACTCATTTTACCTTCATAAAATCCAATTAATCATCAAAAACATGAATAAATTTAGGATCTCCAACTTTCAACACACAAGCCTTGTAGATGAGTTGACCAATGCACAAACTTATACATGTAAATGATGAGATTTAAGGATGTAAAATGTTTAGTTGAAGACTATAAGATTATGAGCTAGAGGATATACAACTTGAAATGAGTGGATATAACCATCAAGATTAAAGAGATTCAAATGTGTATTTTCAACAATCTCTAAGCAAAAGACTCAAGTGTCTGTTGTAACAAGTTTATATTATTAAGAAAAGATACCTATAAGTTACATGCTTATAGGTCCTCTTTTGAAAAAAACATTTATTTATTCCAAAAATAGCTAGTTAGAAACATCAATACATTTATAATGAGAGGTGAAAAATAAATTCATAGACTAATGAAGACACCTAAGTGGTTTAAGAGCTAAAATAAAGTTGAAATGACTGAGTATGCAGCCCTAATGCGTATACACGGGTCTAAGTTTGAAGATAAGAAGGTAGAGTTTAGAATGATATGAAAAGGTCATGGAAATTTTAGAGTGGTGATATGGAGTTTCCATTAATATGGAATAATTTTATAGGTCCATTATGGATTGTAAAAACTTATTCAAGACCTCATGCTCAAACCCTTCTCCTAATGAACACCAACATCCAGGCATAAATAGTCAAGGAATAGTTGTGTGTTGTGAAGTATAGAGTTTTGGAAAAGTTTAGAAGGTTATCAAATATTAATGATATAATAATTATTATTTAAATTTTCAATTACTTGGAGATAATTCCTAAAGCCCTCAAATTCAATCAGGCCACCTTAATAGTCATCTATAGGTTTGTTAAGCAAGAGCAGGCCAATGTTAACCTAAAGAGAAGGTAGAGTACATGAAGAACATTGGGGTATAATTCAGGTGAATATCTAGGTGAGTGAAACCATTTTATGTTGACTAAACTCAATATAAAGGTTTAAATAAAGGTGACTAAACCAACTCACTTCAAACCTCTATACATAGTCAATGCAAGCTATAGGCCTACCTACCTAGCTGAATGATAGGTACTTGTTTAAAATGAAGAGAAGAGGTTTGAGAAGAAGAAATTATTTTGAAATGGTTTCATGATAATGTTATTAATCCATATAAATATCATACTTATCATAAAATTATGGAATGAAGATAAACTTTGTCTAGGCCTAATAAGCCTAAGAGTCAAAGTCCACTACATAGGCAAACCATAGGTGCAATTATGAGACAAGAAGTTTGGTGAAGGTGACATGAGATATTAGGGTATTTTATGGTTCAATATGAAGATAAATACCATTTAATATCTTCTAAATATATACAAAACAAGTAAAGTTTCATTTAGACTCTCAAGACCATCTTGAGATCCTCCAATGGGTGATTTCATTCTAAAGACTAGTCTTCTCTTGCGTGGTGAGGCCATGACACTCTACATGGATATAAATGGTTTTAAATTATGCTAATGATGTCCTCATTCTTAAAACTCATGTTATAAAATTTTGGTTTAGGTTCATCACCTATATGAACAAAGTCTAATACTATCAACCCCTCCTCAATGGCCTATTTCCATCCCAAGAGTCAACTTCTTGCACTAAAAATTATATATAAAATATGCATGGGAATATAATAACCTAGGTAAAGTTAAGGAGGGTTATAAAATACAAAATTTTGTCATTGTTTTAGTATTTAAGACCATAGGATTTATGAACAATCTTTAATAACCTAAGCCACTCTAAACCCTCCTAAAACCTTAGTAATGACCAGTTAAGAAATATGAGCTCCTAAAGTGCATTAAATGACCTAATTTAATTATAAAACCTATTTTACTTGTTTATGACTCCAAATAATTTATAACCATGTACTTCATCTATACCTACAACTATATGGATGGCATTAAATGCCCTATTTTATAATGATTTTTGGTGTTTTACAGGATTTTGAGAAATGGATAACTTTTAAACTATTTTGATAGGACATTTGGAATGTAATATGACTATTAAATCATAAAAATATTTAAAATACCTCTTTTAAGTGATCAAACAAAATTCATTTTTCAAGACAATCTTCAACAGGCTCCAAATGAGATTAGTTTTCAAGAACATTTCAAGGTTCTCACACTTTAACATGGTCTCAAGGCCTTAAATTTTACATGAAGATTGCTGATATCCTATTTAAAATTACTAACATTATTTTTGGTGATTTCACATGTGTGGGAGATATTTGGAGTAGAAAATTAGGCTTTTAAGTAGGCCTAATTGAGGAGAGAGAATGGGCTAAAAAGGACACCTCCAGTTAGAGTTTAGACCTAAAACTTGGTATGGAGTTTTAAATATATATTGGATCCTCAAATATTCAATTATTTTTTTATTACTATTCATACACTTATATACACAAGGAGGTTTACATGATTTTAGGACTACAACGGAAAGATGCCTAGTTAGAGCAAAAGGTGCAAAATAGAGTCTTAAGGAGAGTTTGATGACTCCAAGTGAGTTATTTAAGGTCTAATATGATATTTATAAGACATTAATGGAGATATAACACATTGGATAATATGAACTTAAATTTTGACACTTGTAAGCAAGATTGGCCTAGTGAGATGAAGGGGTTTTAAGACACCTACAGAGATGGATGATGATTGCTACTAAAATGTTAGTTGGAGAGATTATCTAACTAATGAAATGTGTTAAGATAATATCAAGGATGTAACTCAATATGACTTAATGGTCAAGAGTGGCATTTTTCCTCTCACAAGTCAATGTAAAGGGTAGTTTTGAGGAATAAGGCAAGGTATCAAGCAAGATTTGAACTTCCATGCCATTTGGAGTAGAAGGGAATATTAAAAATACCTACACTTGTCTTTGATGACATAATGGGGATGTTTCATACCTCTCTTATTTCTTGTAACCCATGAGATACTTGTCATCTCTCTCGTATGCCCTTCTCTCTCACATTTTTCTATATGTTGATCCTTGATAGGCTAAGTTGCCATCCTCCACATAGGTATGGTGAATACCTACCCATTTATAGCCTTTTATCAATGAGAATAATTTAGTTTTACCTCCTCCATTGACTAGTTTCAATGTGTATTCTTGATTAATTTATCTTTCTAAGTGATAGTCTTATTTCCTTGGCATGTTTATCTTTTCTTGCATCCATGTTCAGTTTGTAATCATTTTTATAGGTCTTATGAAGTGTTTAAGTAAGGTTTAAGTGTTTATTGATTTGTTTTTTCAACAGTGTCATGTCATGATCTCTTGACTAGTCTTCCTAGCTTAAGAATTATTCACAGCCTTCATGATAAATATTGATGTAGAGAGGCATATTTGGAGAAGTGTTTGTTATAAGTTAGTATCATGCTTGAATTACATTTTAGCTTGTTGGTATTGGTTATTTGGTGCATCACCTATATTAGAAAAAGTTTCTCTCCCTTTTCCTAGTAATTGGTATATTAGTGTTTGAGCCTAAGTGATTTATCAAGGGAGTTATCCCTTTAACCTAGAGATTCACCTCTCTAATAGGGTACCCACAAATTTGAGGTATTTTCATGTTACATCAAATTTGGAAGTCTTGAACTACCTTTAAAAGGGTGAAAATTTGATTGATAATAGTTTTGGCATGCCTGATGTGATTCGAAGGTCCAAGGTAGTGGAATAATTCTTAGTGTTATTCTTTTATGTATATGCCTTTAGAGGCATTTTAAACATCAATGAAAATTGTGTCTATAATCATCTAGTTCTAGTATCCCAATCACTTGTTCAAAGTAAGTTATGTTTTCATTGCATTGTCTTGATGAAGTTTTTATGGCTAAGTTTTAGAGGAATTTTAGTTTCATGTAAGTTGATTAAGTATCTTAGCCATATGATCACATACTATCCTTGATATGATCCTTATCATGATTCATATCAATCCTATGATCAGCGTAAATTCCCTATACATGATTATGATGTTACATGTAATCAGATTTTTCAAGCTCGATATGTCCTCAGCCAACATAACCACTTTTCAAATCAGTCAATTTCAATTTTGAATCAAACTCTCTTAGGATATGAGAGGTACATGATACAACTTAACACACAAAGGGAATATGTTTAATATATTCCTAGTCGTCTCATTCATGATGTGATAAATTCATTGTAACTAATGAAATGATAATAGGTACCTATTGAGAAAACATATTGACAAATCCTTTCAAGTGAAATGTTGGATGTAAGTGGTCTTATTCAAAGCATAGAATATCAGCTAAGATCTCATGAATAACAACATGTCCAACTCCATCAACCCCATGTGTCTTCATACACACCACCCTATTCCTCATATATGCCACCCATTCTTGCTCAAGTGACTTTATCAAGTGAGTATCAAAGTGTTCAAAGTCCATACATTATTCAAACTTTCCATTGGAATTCAATCCAAGAGAGCATTCAAAAGAATAAGGATATCATTTTTGAGAAGCCTATTGTTGAGATATAAAAAAAAATCTTCTCTTTCTAAAGAACCCCCCAAGAAGTATTTTAAGACTCTGAGTCAAAATTAAGTGCTAAAATCATGGAGTAATCAAGGTGAGACAAGTATAGATTTGGGATTTGAAGTTAATGGAGAATCTAGACCTATGCAAGTCCATCTTGTCCCTCTTCAAGAGACTTATTGTATCTCACACCAACCTTCTTGTGTTCCTAACCCTCATGAGGCCATGAACCACCTTCAAGAAAAGATTTTCCAAGAGATTATAGATAATCAAATTGAAGAGTTAGAGTTGAAAATGAAGAGACTTAAATCAAGCCAAGATCAAGAGGTTGGAGTCAAATAAAGCCTTATGCTGATTAAAGTTCCATTTCCCTCTTCCCAAGAATCTCTATATTTTCCATCTTGGAGGTCTATCCAAGAATTATTTTCATAGAAATAACGAGTTCCTAATTGAGAAGGTTGAAGATAAAGTTATTGCTATTGAAGAGCCTCAAGAAGGCTATGAGAAAGATGAGGTTCTTGTTGAAGTGAATGAGTTGTCCATTTGCCAAATCAATTTGCTTTCCCTTCAAGAATTCCTTCAAAAATTTAACATATGCAAGACCCCAAATTTAAAGATTACTCATTCCATTCCCAATCCCATTCATGATCCACCACCATACCTCATACCCCCTCTCAAACTCATGAACCTGCCCATCAGCCTCCCACCATCTCCCTTCTTAAAGAGGAACATGTCCTATGGGCAGCAAATGAGGAGGACATTGACCTAAAAGTATGTAAAATAGAGGGTGAAAAAGATAATTCAAATGCATATTATGAATAATTCATCATTGGTAATCTACTTGGTGAAGAAAGTAATGATCTTGATGATGTTGCAACTGCCTATGAAAAAGATGTTAAACTCGACACCTTGGATAATGAATAAGTTGGTGAAGATATGAAAGAAAAGGATCTTGACAAGAACATTATGTTAAATAACTTTGTTGAGTCAAATGATCAAGTTCAATGATATTTGAAGGACATGTATCAAACCTAATTGTACGTGTTCAAAGAGTATGAAAGTTTTGAGAATTTGGAACCTCTAGGAGAATAAGATTAGGTTGATAATGAAGAATTCAAGGTTCCTAGTGAGCCAATATGTTTTCAAGACCATGATGAAGCAATCTATGATGAGGACATTCTTTAAGTAAATAAAGAGATTGGACTAGAAAATCCAATAGAGGATAAGATTTTTGTTTCCCTCATGGACCAAGAGACCTATGGTAGAAGTATTGCTATGTTTGCAATGAATTTGAGGCACTTTAAGGGCCTTCACCTCCTGCTAGTTAGATTGAAGATGCTCTTAAGTCTGTCTTACTTCTTAAAAGGTAAGGTAACACTATCTAAGGTACCATGTTTGAGGTTTCTCCTGTGAATCACTAAGTGGTCATGTTTGAGATAGGCACGAGCATAAAGAAAGAGTATGAGAATGATCTTGAGCCATATGATGAGTTCATCTTCATAGGTGACTAGTTTATGGTTTTTGTTTCATTTGAGAGCATGCCAAGAAGAGTGATAAGCAAGAGAATGATGAAAACAACAAGACCAAGGTCAAAAAGGCAAATTTATTCGTGCCATTATTCATCTCATAGAGAAAGAGATAGTACAGGCTTCCTATTTAACCTAGGAGGAAGATGAAAATTTCAAGTCAATTGTATATATTAATTTTCTTATGTTATGTTTTATGTTCCCTAAGTGCTTAGATAACACATGTGTGTGTCTTATTTCTTTGCCTTATGTGTGTTGTTCTTGATTTTGTGTGTTTTGAGGTGAAATTAATTTATTTTTTCATGGTCAAGGTATGGTCATGTTTGAATCTGAGTGCAAATGACTCCATTACACAATGAAAGGACAAGGTTAACGGTCTATTTAGCATAGCAGGCATGCTACCCCCATGAATCACCATTTTTTGACTAATTTTGACCCCAAGGTCAAAATGTCAACCCCTATATGCAAAAAAATCTTATCATGTTTTGATAACCTTGTATATAGCTTAGTCATGTAATGTGAGGTCTTAAATTGCCTTTCTAAAGCCTTGTTAGTAAATATTAATGTTTATTTGGAAAAATTAAGGTGATGTTCTTTCTTGGTCTCTTAATGGTCTAGTCATGTCATGGTACAATGAGACTTGGTCAAGTGGTTCCATAGGTCCTTAGGTGTCCATTAAATTCATTTCATACCTTAATCACCTTTCATAAACATTTCATGTTGATTTAGAAAGTTTAAGGTTATTTTATGGACTTTAAGGTAATATTTTATCAATAAAAAGGTGAATTTTATAACTTTCACGTATGCCAAAGACCACAAAAGTTAAAAATACATACATTCACTCTTTCAAAGGTCCTTGGAGTAGTTACATAACTAACACGTGTCATTAAGTTAGACAATTGTTAGAATCTTGATTTTTAACATCAAAAGAGTTTTAGTCACTTGTACAAATTTGAGAATCTCACTTTCAAGTAAAAACATGAAGGAGAGTCTCTTTTACTTTTGAAGGTTATTTTTAGTATTTGGATCAAGTTTTAGGTCTAACATATGCATTATACACTCTCTCTCCTCCATCACTATCTTCATAAGCTCAGAAAGGAAAAAATAAAATGTATGGTATGGATAGGAGAGAGAAATTCAAAATATTAAATTTTTTCAATTTTTATGGGTCTTAATGAGATTCAATTTATTTTCATTTTTTTTAGATTCATGGCCTCTCTTTTATGAACAATCATTAAGAGTGACAGCATGTCACTCTGCCTTGTCCATTCAAACATGGTCTATTTTTTTTTTGTTTCTCCACTTAAAAATTTGATGGATGAGAATGGTTTTTTATATTATTTTAAAACAAAAAAATGACCCTTATTATGGTATTTTCATCAATAAATTCAACCTTGGTTTGTGTCTTCAATAAGGAGAAAGGTGTCTCACGAGTGTGAGCATATCACCGTGTTACAAGTGTGTTTTGACTAATCTAAAGTGTTTGTCACTTTTAGATATTTCAATTACTTTATTGTTCATATAAATACCCCTCATTCTCTAATTATTTGTGTTTTCTCTCTCTAAAAATATCTCATTTCAAATAACTTTTAAAGAAACATCATATGTTGTACTCTTTAAAAGCATGGTCTATCCATCAATGGCTCTCTACGAGCATGATTGTCAAACTTGGATCAAAATTCAATGATAAACCATGATAAAATATATATATATATATATATATATATCATTTTTTATCATGTTATAATCTTAATATAATGAGAATGAGACTCAATTCACTCTCCAATAAGGATTGAGACATGAATATTCACTCATAAGTTTGCAGACTTATAGGTGAATGTTCATGAAGTTTAGGTTTCATGTTGAGCTATTCAATCCATGGAGTGGTGTGATAAATATTTATAAACACTCATTTTACCTTCATATAATCCACTACATCATCATAAACATTAATAAATTTTGGATCTCTAACTTTTAATACACAATCCTTATAAATGAGTTGACCAATACACATGCATGTACATGCAAATGATGAGATTTGAGGATGTGTAAAGTTTAATTGAAGAATATAAGATTATGAGGTAGAGTATATAGACCTGACAATGAGTGGATATAACCATCAAGATGTAAGAGATTCAAAAATCTATTTTTAACAATCTTCAAGCAAAAGACTCAAGGGTCTGCCTTAACAAGTATATATATGCAAGAAAATAGACCTACATGTCTTATTTTGAAAAAAATCATTTGTTCATGCCAAAATGAATTGGTTATAAACATCACTCCATATATAATGATATGTTATAAATCAATGCACAGACTAATGAATACACCTAAGTGGTTTAAGAGCCAAAATAAAGTTGAAATAGCTTAGTGTGTAACCCTAATTCCTATACACAAGTTTGAGTTTGAAGATAAGAAGGCAAAGTTTGGAATGCTATGAAAAGGTCATGGAACTTATAGAATGGTGAAAGGAAGTTTACATGGAGTTTGAATAATTTTAGAGGGCCATGATGGAGTGGAGAAACTATGTTTAAGACCTCATGCTCAAACCCTTCTCCTAATGAACAACTACAGTCAGGCCTAAATAGTCAAGGAATAGGTGTGTGTTGTGAAGTATAGATTTTTAGACAAGTTGAGAAGGTTATAAACTATTAATGATATAAAAATAATTGTTTAAATGTTTACTTGTAGATAATTCATGAAGCCCTCAAATTCAATCAAACCACCTTAATAGTCATCTACAGGTTTGTTATGCAAGAGCAAGCCAATTTCAACCTAAAGAAAAGGTAGAGTACATGAAGAACATTGGGGTCTGATTTAGGTGAATGGCAGAGTGAGTGAAACCATTTGAGGTTGAGAAAACTCAAAATAAAGGTTTATGTAGTAACCCAAATGGAATTTTTATGTAAAAGCACTTAAATTATAAACAATCCAACTCAAAAATTATAGAATGAACTTACTAAGACATATATGAAGGAACAATACCAAATGATATATTTGGTTACTTATGGAAGGAATATCTACTACATGAAAATGAATTTCATATAATCACTCAGTGAGCTACTACTACAAATTACAACAAACCACATTGAATATGCAATCTTCTTAAATCTCAGTTGTAACCTTTGAATGATATCACCCTCTAGAACCAAAGGGTTTCCATCCTCTAATTTATCAAGCACCCAAGGGGTTTCATCCTTGAGTCTTGAAGTTGAAGCACAAGTGCATCAAGATGTAGAGTAAATGGTTGTAATGGAAAAATATGCCTTACAAAGAAATCAATCTCATACTTATAAGATTTACAAAGAAGGAAGACAAATGGAAGAATAGAGGGGAGAGAGAAAATGGGGTGTTGTATTTCACCTGGGGGACCAATTGTCAATGATGACAAGCATGTCATCATGTACAAGATACAACAATCATTTCCTCCTCCCATACCTTCATAATGCCACCTCCATCTCCATGTGAAGGAGAATCAATGATGAGAACTTTTCTATCATTCACCCATGTGCCCACATGCCTCAAAGAACAACCCTTTGACTTCTCCACATACTCCCATCATGAAGCCATATATAAATGTGCCATGTTTCTCCTTTTGCCTCTTTCCACTAAGGACATAATCATGTGGCCAATAAAGCAATTGATTTATCTTTTTAGTGGAGTGGTATGCCCCACCCATGCACATGCTCTTGACTCCATATGATATTCTCATGTGGTCCTTACCACCTAATCCATAAGCCACCTCCTTTACTACTCCATCGCCTACCACATTACCATGAATAGTGATAGTGAATATTGATTCATGAATAGTTCTAGTGAATAGTAATTGGTGAATAATAACCCCATATTACTATTCCCTTACATTACCTGATTTAGACTACAAGAATGAGATAGACTAAGGGTTTCCCAAAAATGTCCCATTCAGGAGAAAGGGACATGATAGTCCTCCCTTCCCAAAATTTCTTGCCCACAAGTGATTGCAAATTTGGATGCTCTAGAATTTTAGAACCTTCCCAGGTATCATCCTCAACTGGAAGATTTTTCCACCTGATGAGATATTTTATTATGCTCTTCTTTCACAGTTTCTTCACCCTTGTCTCAAGCACAACTTCTAAAATCAAAACTAACTTTACTTCATCATATAGTGGGGGAAAATTAATGGAATGTACTCTATGCAACCCAATAGCTTTCTTCAAATAAAAAAACATGGAATAAATTATGTATTTTTCTATTTTTAGGAAGTTCCAATTCATAAGCTATTTCACCTATTTTCCTAATAATCCTGTATGGCCAATAGAATTTGGGTTTAAGTTTCTCCTTCCCATTGATTTTGATATAAGATTGCTTGTATGTCTGAAATATTAAGTACACCATATCACCCAACTCAAATGTCCTTCTTATACTATTCCTCTCTGCATATTTTTTTATTTTATTTTGTGCTTGCTGCAATTTTTCCTTTAGAGATCTCATGATATCTTGGCTTTGATTAACTAAATCACCTATTGTAGGTACTCTACTTTCTAAAAGTATCAAATAATGAAATATTAATTCATCATAACCATGGAATGATTTAAATGGAGACATACCAATAGACATATGATGAGATGTGTGGTAATAGTATTCTCCCCAATGAAGCCACTTGATCCAAATTATTTGTTGACTTGAGACATAATTTCTCAAGTATCCTTCCACCCACTTGCTTACAATTTTTGTTTTCCCATATTTTTGTGGATGGTAACCATTTCTAGGAGTAAGCTTGGTATCTATCAAATGAAATAGTTCTTACTAAAATGTAATGAGAAACCTACTATCTCTATCACTGATTATGTTCTTAGGTAACCCATGTAATCCAAAGACTTCTTTGAAAAAAAATAAGCAACTTGAGATGTTTTTTAATTATTCGAGATAGAAAATAAATGTGCATATTTATTACATATATCTACTACAACATAAATGCAATCTTTCCCTTGTACCTTGGGTAGTCCCATAATGAATTCCATAGAGATACTTTCCCATTTTTATTTAGGAATGGGAAATGGTTATAACAGAGCCATCAAAAACTCTTATTCTCCCTTATTCAATTGGCATGTTAAAAATTCTATGATATGTAAAAGAACATACTATTTGGGACCCTTCTAGGAGAATCTCTCTCTAATCTATTTGTATGTTTTGAAGAAATCTAGATGTGTTTCCAATGGTGCATCATGAAATGCTTCTAGTATTTTCTTTTTCATCTTTGATTCAAGAATAATGAATATTCTATTATTGAATAATATCAGCCCAACTATCATTGTGTACCTATCATCCTTCTCCAATCCATCAAGAATGTTAGTAGTAAATTCACTCTTATCATACTTAAAATACTTAGCTAAGATATAAATTTTCCAATCTATAAAAATAGTAGAAATATGGCAAAGAGTGAGCATTCTAGAGAGTGCATCATCTACTATATCCTTCTTACCCTTAACATATTCAATTTCAAAATCATATTCTTGTATGTTTATTACCCACTTTTTTTTTCTATCATTCAAATTTTGTTAAAATTAGAAATAATTTCAAACTATTATGATCTGTCTTGACAAGAAAATTTCCACATACCAAATATTTCCTGAATTTCTCCAAAGCATGCATTATGGCCAACATTTCTTTATCATATATATGTATCCCTCTCTCATGATATTTTAGATTTCTACTTTTTAAATCTATGGGATTCCCCCTTTGATAAAGGACAGCCCCAACTCTAACACCTAAAGCATCACACTCTACAACAAAAGGGAGTAAAAAAATTAGAATAGCTAGAATCAGACATGAACTTATTACCTCCTTTAATTTATCAAAAGTGGTTCACATTTATTTTATCTACTTAAATGCTCCCTTATTTTTAAAATCATTAAGAGATATTGATTAAGAAAATCCCTTAACAAAACCTCCTTTAATAACTACACAATCTAATGAAACCTCTAAGTTGTGTTAGATTTGTAGGAGGTGGCCAATCCAAAATGGCTTAGATATTTTATTGATCTAATTGAACTCCTTTATCACTAATTACATGGCCCAAGTATATAATTTTAGTCAATCTAAAGTCACATTTGGAAATTTTATCATAGAATGATTTTTCTTCAAGAATACCCAGAATTATATCGATATGCTTAAGATGCCCTTCCTAACTTTTACTATAAATCAAGATATCATCAAATAAAACTAAATAAAATTTATTAAATTTTTACCAAACACCTTATTCATACAAGATTGGAATATGGCTAGTGCATTTCTAACCAAAAACTCATAGTGACCATAGTGACACTAAAAGGTAATATTCTAAATATCTTATTCTTTCATGCATATCTAATGATACCCAGACCTCAAATCAATATTTGATAAAAGACAACACCATGTAGCTCATCAATAAACTCATCAATCATGGGTATTGGCTATCTTTTCTTGATAGTCTTCTTGTTCAAGGCTCTATAATCTATGCACATTTTCATAGTACCATCCTTCTTCACCAATACTACAAAAGATGTAAAAGGACTAGAACTTGGTCTAATGTACCCCATTTGTAGTAGTTCCTTTATTTCCTTATAAAACTCCTCTTTTTACAATCTTTGATGATGGTATGGAGTATTCATGATAGGCCTTGATCCTAGTTCCAACTCTATGATATGTTGAAACCCTCTTTTGGGAGGTAATCCTGGAGGCATATCAATAAAAAACACATTATGTTTATTAAATATATTTTGTATATCAACATGCATTGAAACATATTACCCTTTAAAGGATCTTGTGAAATTATCAAAAAACTAACAACCCATGAAACTTGGATTTTATGAAAAAGCCTTTCTATCTTTCTAGCTATGACCACTTGTGGAGATCCATTGGTGATTCCTTTTAGAACCACCTCCTTCCCTTTGATTATAAATTTGAAATCCATTTTTTGGTGATTTTTTCAATACTCTCCAAAATAATTGATCCACTACACACCCAAAACCATATCAATATCCCCTAAACCAAAAAAATAAAAATCATCACAAACCTTATGGTCTCTGAAGGCTAGGTCAAGATTATGAATTTTCTCCTTGCATGCTATATTTTACCCATCATCTAAAATGACATTGAAGCCTTAAAACCATTTTGATTCAAGTCTTATCATTTTTACCAATCCTTCATCAATGAAGTTGTGGGTAGCCCCACTATCAATCAACACTATCACTCTTTCTCCAAAAATCTCTCCATGAACTCTAAAAGGATGGTATCTACATAAGAGGGATAAAAGAGTTCCAACATGATCTTATTCTTATTCATAGTGAGGGAATTATGGATAATGAGACTCTTTAGATGTATTTGAATATTATTATGGGTCTAAAACAACCTCAATATAATGCACTTTCCCCTTTTTGAGACATTTATGTCCCGAAGTCCAAGGATCTTTACAAGAGAAACAGAGTTTCTTCCTCCTAAGTTAATTCTTAGATTCATCTTCCATATTATTATGCATGTTGGGAGGTGCATCTTTTTGTTATAAGGTAGCCATATACTTATTTTGAAAGTTCCCCATAGACTTATTCCAAAGTGACTTCTTTTAAGGTATAGAAAATAACTAATAAATTCCTTCTTACTAACTTATTATAAAGAGAAAGTTGTGAATGCCTTCACAAGCCCTTGAGATGCTCAGACAATCCTTCTAGGAAAAGAATCATGAGCCTCCTCTCTGCAATATCAGTCACCATGACAGATAGTTTTTGAAAATTGAAAACATATTCATCCACATAACCTCTTTACTTAAAAAGAGCCAACTCTCTAAATTGTTCCTTATGATCCCTTATATTTAATCTCTCAACCAAAATTTTACAAAATTCATCATACGATATAGTTTGATCATGGTTCTAAGTGATTAAGCCATGGTACCACCAATCATGTGTAGTACCTTCAAGATAAAGGTGGAAAACTTGATAGCTTCCTCCTCTAACATGGGATTGAGAGATAAATATGTATTTGGTTTTTGTAACCATGCTCTAGTAGTACATTTATTAGTTCCACTAAAAAAAAAGAGTTATCTTACCCAAGGTATGCTCCAAATCCCTTGGCTTTGATTGAAATCTAGCCTCTTTCCTTATTACACCTTTGTTCTTCCTCATATAAATATAATTTATTAATGTCATGGCTTCACTGACCTCATCAAAAAGTTCTTTATACTCATCATAACAAAGAGAGACTTCTTTTAGGAATGTAGTCTCTTCTTCTAGAAGCATTACTTCTCTTTGAAGGAACTTGGGATTTAGGGGCCTGTTGATGAACCCCATTCCTAGATTTTGAGATTCCACCTATTGGACCTTATCCATATTATTTTTTTTGTAGATACTAGCTTATCCATTGTTATTGTTATTTACTGGCTTGTTCTACATCAAATGCAACATCTAGATAAACATGTTAGCAAGAAGGTTTTTCCCTTGAACCATCTCATCAAACATCCTTACTATATTAGCTTCTATAGTGTCTTCTCTATAACCCATTGTTTCTCTTAGTTGTATTTTCTTATGATTTCTTTTCTAATAACTAATTTCCCTATCACTTGGAATCATCAAACAAAAAAAATACCTAAATTTTGGCAAGATCACCAATTCTTATACCATTGTAATAACTAAAATGGAATTTTTATGTAAAAGCACTTAAATTATAAAAAATCCAACTCAACAATTATGGAATGAACTCATTGAGATATATGTGAAGGAACAACACTAACTTATATATTTAATTACTTATGAAAGGAATATCTATTACATGAAATATGAATTTCATACACTCACTCACTGAGATACTATTATAAATTATAATAAACCACATTAAATCTACAATCTTCTTAAATCTTGGTTATAACCTCTGAATGAGATCATCCTCTAGAATGAAAGGGTTTCCATCCTCTGATTCATCAAGAACCTAATGGGTTTCATTCTTGAATCCTAAGTTGAAGCATGAGTGCATCAAGTTTTATAGTAAATGGTTATACTAGAAAAAGATGCCTTACAAAGAGAGTGAACTCATAATTATAAGATTTACAAATAAGGAAGACAAAGGGAAGAATAAAGGGGAGAGAGAAAATGGGGTGTAACATTTTTCATGGGGGATAAATTATCAATGATGACAAGATTTTCACCATGTGTAAGAAACAACAATAATTTCTTTCTCCCATGCCTTCATAATGGCACCTCCCTTTCCATGTGAAGGAAAATCAATGAAGGGAACTTTGCCATTATTCACCCATGTGCTAACATGCCTCAAAGAACAACCCTTTTACTTCTCCACATACTCCCATAATTAATCCATCTAAAAATGTGCCATGATTATCCTTTTGCCTTTTTCCACCAAGGACATAATCATGTGGTCAATAAAGCAATTGATTTGTCTTTTTATTGGAGTGGTATGCCCCACCCATGCACATGCTCTTGACCACATATGATATTATCATGCGATTCATTCCACCTCAAATACAACCCACATTCTATGTTTCATCATCACCTACATCACCTGACACATCATCATAACAACTGATAGTGAATCATGATTCATGAATAGTGTTAGTGAATAGTAACTAGTGAATAGTGACTCCACACTATTATTCCCTTACATTACCAAATTTGGCCTACAAGAATGATATAGGATAAGAGTATCTTGTAAATATCTCATTATAGAGAAGGTAACATGATATTTTAGAGAAAGGTAACTAAACCAAATCACTTCAAACCTTTATACATAATAAACATAAGCTATAGACCTATCTACCTAGCTGAATGAGGGTTACTTGTTTAGAATGAAGATAAGAGGTATGAGAGGAAGAAAATAATTTGAAATGGTTGCATGATAATGGTATTAATACATATAACTCTCATACCTATCATAATAGGATGGAATGAAGATAAACTTTTTCTAGACCTAATAAGGCTAAGAGTCTAATTCCACTACACAGGCAGACCATAGGTGCAATAATGAGACAAGAAGTTTGGTGAAGGTGACATGAGATATTAGAGTATTGTATGGTGAATTTATAAACCCTATAATATCATATAAATGTATACAAAAAAAGGAAAGTGACATTAAGCTCTCAAGACCATCTTGAGCTCCTCCAATGGGTGACTACATTCTAGAGACTAGTCTTCTCTTGCTTGGTGAGACCATGACACTATTCATGGAGATAAATGGTTTTTATGGATGGTAATGATTTCCTCATGCTAAAAATCATGTCATTAGTTACTTTTTTATGTCCATTTCCCTTATGAGCAAAGGTTAATACTATCAACCCCTCTCTAATGGCCTATTTCCATACCAAAAATCAATTTCTTGCACTCACAACTATACAAAAAAGATGCATGGTAATATAAGAACATAGGTAAATATGATGAGTTTTATCCAATATAAAATTATGGCATTGTTTTAGGAGTTAAGGCCCTAGGGTTTATGAATAATCATTAAGAACCTAAGCCACTCTAAACATCCTAAAACCCTAGTAATGACTAGTTGAGAGAGATGAGCTCCTAAAGTGTATTAAATGACCATAATTTCTTATAAAACCTCATGGATGTTATTTATCACTCCAAATAGGTTATAACCATGTACTTAATATGTACCTACAATTTTACATATGGCATGAAATTCCCTATTTTGCAAGGATTTTTTATGTTTTAAAATATTTTAAGCAATGGAAAACTTGAAAACTATTGGGAGAGGTAATTTGGTATGTCTTAAAACTATTAAATCCTAAGACACCATATAATACCTAATTGTGATCAAACAAACTTCATTTTTTGAGGTAATCTTTAATAGGCTCAAAATGAGACTAGTTTTGAAGACCATTTCATGGTTCTCACACTTCCACATGGTCTCAAGGCCTCAAATTAGACATTGTTGTTGTTAATATCATAATAAAATTGAATAAAATTATTTTGGGTGATTTATTATGTGTGGTAGAGATCTACATTAGAAAATCAAGCTTTTAGGTAAGGATGCCTAATTGAGGAGAGAGAATGGGATAAAAAGGACACTTCCACTTAGATTCTAGACCTAAAACTTGGCATGAAGTTGTAAATCCATAATGGGTCCTAAAATATACCATTATTTTGTCATTACAATATGTAAAATTATATTCATAAAGAGGTTAACATAATTTTAGGGCTATAAGGAAAAGAGGCCTAGTGAGAGCAAAAGGTGCAAAATGGAGTCTTAAGGAGAGTTTGACGACTCCAAGTGAATTTTTGCATGTCTAATATTATATGTAGATTCCATTCATGGATAGAGAATGCATTGGAGAAGATGAACTTAAATTTTGACACTTGTAAGCAAAATTGGCCTAGTGAGATGAAAGTGTTTCAAGACACCTAAGGAAATGGATGATGATTGCTAATGAAATGTAAGTTAGAGAGCTTATAAAATTGATTAGAGGTGTCATGATTAGATAAAGGATGTAATTAAACATGACCTAATGGTCAAGAGTGTCATTTATTCTCTCATAAGCTAAGGTAAAGGGCAGTTTTGAGGAGTAAGGCAAGATGTCAAGTAAGATTTGAAAGTTCCATGCCACTTGGAGTAGAAGGGAATATGTAGAATATAAACACTTGTATTTTAATACTTGATGGGGAATTTTCATACCTCTCTTATTTATTTTAACTCATGATATAATTGTCATCTCTCTCTCCTATGCCCTTATGTCCTTCTCTCTCACATTTCTCTATATATTAGGCCTTGATTGGCTAAGTTGGTATCCTCTACTTGGGTATGGTAAAGCCATACTCATTTTTATTCTTTGATCAATGAGAATAATCTAGTTTTACCTCTTTATATGCACCTAATCCTTTTTATATGTACCTAAATTCACTCACCTACATTATCATCACTAATATTCCTATTAGTCGACACTAATTATGCTTAATCTAATTTATCCTACTAATATATCCCCAATCCTATTCATTTTATCTAATGTACCCTCTAAATATTTCCTCATATACTAACCTTATTCTATTCCACTTCATCATTAATTCACCTAAACATATCTTAATCATATCCTAATATATCTTATTCATTATTTGGGAATTTTAAATTCTCATGACCCACCTAACCACCTGCTAATCCTATTACAAAGCTCTCATATACCCCTAGCCCATAATTATCCACCTAATCCCTATCTAATCCCCCATTTAATCATAATTAACCCCTAAGAAGGATTCTATAACCCTCCAAATCTATAACCTTCTCTATTCTCACCCCTCCTCTCTAGAAGCCTATAAATCTAGAGGTTTCCAAGGAATTTTAAATTACTTTTAATTTTCCACCCTTGATCTCCCTCATCTAAATTCAAATCTCATCCATTGATCTCTCCTTAAAAAATCTATTTAAACAAATCCTCTCCTCTATGGGAGGCCATTTTATAAGTCCATATCAAATCCATGTCCAAATAGCAACCAAGCATTAAATCCTTGTCCATAAATAAATCCATCATCAAGTATCCTTGATCAAGCAACATCATGCCAAGTTTTCAAGTCTAAGGTAATCAATCCAATCTCCTTGTCATTTATTCTATTTAATCTTGATGTAGATAATTTAGCTTTAGGATCATAGTATTGGTTTTGAATTGTGTTCATCCATTTGCATTTTGGTCTTAATGGATCTATCACTTCAACTAGGTAGTTGGTTATTTGGGTTGATTGAATTGGATGATTTAATCTATAGTTCTCAAAAATCATCTAAATTTTAGATACCATGATGGGAAAAACACTCCCAATTTAATAAATTTGCATCATAGAGTTGTTTTTGGCAGCCTAAAAGTCTAATTGGATAAGAACAAAGGCAGATTTTTGATAGTTTACATGCACAGGGTGATTTGCAATTGTGCACTGGTATTAGTGACTTTGTAATTGTGACCTTATCCCATGAGTAGTGATTTTGTGCTAAAAATTTGCCTTAAACACTATTTATTAGTAGGTTTTTTTCCTTTGACAATATCATAACCTATAACTTATGACTTTTCCAGTAAAGTAGTGGTTTTGTATGTGACAGTCATGATTTTGTAGGTTCTCATCTTTATGCAAAAATCACAACTTTATGAGTCACAACTTTTCCTTGTGAACTATGATGTTGTAGATTAGAGTTGTGATATTGTGATTTGTGGATAAATCACTTATATTTTACCATTTATCTCTAACCCACATGCTTAAAAATATGGGTGTTTTCTATTTTGTAGGGGACTGATAATCATTTGATCCTTAACTCCTCTCTTGTATCGTGTTTATACCATTAAGAGGAAAATTTTCTAACGACATTTTATAACCAAATTATGTATCTCTATGGTTTATCTATGTGATTGGCAAGGTCACCAAAAAAAGGTAGCAAGTGGAAATAACATCCAAAGACAAGTCAAACACATAGCCCTTTAACCTTTTTCCCTCATCTATAAAACTGCATATTACAAAATTTGGAGAATCATGACTTTGTCCTATGTATCAGTGGTTTTGCATTTATACTATAAATTTTTTCATTTGATCAATTTTTCCATTTGGTAAAATTTTTTTCTATTGGTAATCATCTCTATTTTATAAAGGGTAGATATCTAATCAATGCATTTTCTAGTTAATCAAACTTTTGTGGACATTTTTTTAAAAATTAAGTGTCTATTTGTAAGATTTTAATATATCATAATTAGTCTTTTATCTATCATTAATAATCTATAAATAAGAAATTTTTTTGGTATTTAGATAATCTATCACTTATGTAATCATCTATTTCTATCAAAAAGTCAAAATTTTGGAGGTTTTATAGTTTATCATAAAACTATAGCTCTCTAATTATAGTCAATAACGATCTTGTCATTTATAGTCATGGTTTTGTCTAATGGTCATAATTTTATAGCCTAAACATCACATTTAAGCTAACTACTACAAAATTTCAACTCATGATCTACATTTTTGGCTTAGAGTTACAATTTTGTAGTTTTTGGTTGCAATATTAACCTATGTAATTACAATTTTGTACTATTTTTGTCTTCAAAATTGGTTTTTTTAAGTATGTTTTTGAATTCATTTTTTCATGAATTTTGAGTCATTTTGGGCCTAATAAAAATCCCAAATTACCTTTGGTGTTGGACTCTCTACCCCTCGACCCCACCATGTACTACAACAAGGAGTGTACTTGGGGTATTTCCCCTAAACCTTGTAACGGGATCTACCCCTTGACCCTGTAAGGGGAGATACCCCTTGACCCCACTAGGGGATACTACCCCTTGACCCCACTATCATATGTCACCCTTAGACCCCCACATTGTGGCCTGCTTACCCCAAAGGAATTATAGAGCCAAATCATAATTTTTTAGGGTGTTTTATTAAGGCATATTAGACTAACATCTTGTTTATTATAGGGTGACTTTTGATTAGCCAACATCCTCTTTTACAGGTCATATTTTAGTCTAACATCATCTATCTTGTAGGTTTCCCCTCAATATTATCAATCAAACTACTAATCCTTGTTTTATAGGTTATCTCTCTTGAGTGCCACTTAAACTACTAACCATGTGCTTGTAGGTCACCTATCAAAGACTCCTTGTGGTAATTTGAAAATAATTTTTTGAGTCATTTTAATCATCTTGTCTTATATATATCATTTTTGATCATCTTATTGTGTGTATATCTCTTTGTTTTTTATATTCTTATCTTTCATCTTGTATTTATCACATCTTAATTAAATCAGTTAATTACTCTTTTTGGCCTACCTATTTTTATCTTGAGGGCTATGGTTTGTGTATGTTGTCCCCCTTGAATCCTTGTGGAAATTCTTGGGGGATCAAAAACTACCTATAAACCCTCCATCCTTTTTTATTTTCTAGGGAGCTAGTGATCGTGGATTTCACCACCACACACTAGTCCAAACTCTATGTTTTAGTGGAGTCTAAAAATCAAGAGAGTTATCATTCGATGCTAAATATAAATTCCCCATAAAGGGTTCTATGGATTGAGGGGTGTTTATGTTCTAAAATAAAATAAAATCCTACATAGAATAGGTCCCCATCTTACCTTCACATACATAGGGGATGCACTTATAAACCTTATGTACACCTAGATTAGGAGCCTTTGACTATAATAGGTGTACCACTATAGGAGTCAGTATCAGCTTTGAAGTAGCCATCATGTACAAGTGGGGTTGAGAGGGTTTGGTATATTCTATAATGTGTCACTAGACTATATCCTCATGCATGAAGCCATTAGATGGTGTGAGAATTGATTTACACACCCACCAGTTTACTAAACATAAGATTGTGGCTTTCTTGATTTGTTATATATTGTGTTAAACTAGTTTTGTTTGTGAGTTGAGTCAGCCTTCACCTAAACCTATACACCTATCTAGGTCATTAAAAAACCTATCTTGTATATCCTTACCCCATCATTATATCATCTCATCATCCTTTGTACATTTCCTTATCCTTATCATTAGCCTTATCCCATCATCATTTTATACATCCTCATCATCCCATTATGCATATTCCCTTTTTGTACATCCTCCCATTATCAATTTATCTTTATCCTATATTAATATAGTTATATCCAACCGTACTTATTCATACCTTTATCATCTATATACCCCAATCACATCTTACATTCTTACCCAAGTCTACCTCATCAACTACTTGCCTAGTCACCTCATCCCTTCCTAGTCCAACCATATCCACCCTTCACTGATCATCCCCCATCACTCACATACCTTGATAATCACCTTGTATATAATTGTCTTAACCTTTTGTATATATATTCTCTTGTACATCCTTCTACTCACATTCTATCCTAGACCTATCCATCATTCCCTATACATCTTAATCACATTTGGTCTTGTCATTTGCATCTTATTCTAAGCCCACATCTTATCCTAATCAACCTTTTGTCTTGTCTTTGCCTTATCCTAGTTTCCTCATCACTCATCTAGTCTAACCCAATATTATTTTATCCTATTTAGATTGTAAGGTTAGGCTTGGGTCCTAATCCACCCCCATCTTTATTCCTAATCACCTTCTTCATCACATATCTATACTAGCCCTTATTCCATTATACTTCATCAAATAATCATCCACCATCCCATATTGAAAAAAATGATCTAAGGTCCTGAGGTAATCCTTTTTGACCTTTCGTGTCATCCTTGTCCACTATCATTCATCATTTGATCAGATCTCATACTCTAGTTAATATCCTACTAGCATCTTATCACTTTGTCAATTTCAATCTAGAAAAACCTATCATCATCATTGTTTTAGATATAGACTTCACCCTAGCTAGGGGTAGGAGTGTTTGGGTCCTACTTCCAAATCTAGCTCAACATGGGACTAATCCCAAGCTATGGGTATCCTATAATGGGGTCAGACCTCTAAGATTTTTAATGAGGCTAGTTCCTTTGATGCATCATTTTAGATCATTCCCACTACCAAAACCTACTGATGATCAAGGAAAAGGGAGAAAGAGAGGGAGAGAGAAACTAAAAAGGGAAACCTAAGTTAAAGATGGTGATGCACCTAAATTATGGGTTGATCAACCTTGCTTGACTCTTTAACACTAATGAAAGAAGTACAAGACTAGATCTGGGATTCCAAATATCTATCATACATTAGTATTTCTTGAAGAGGTTCACCAAATTATCTAAGCTAAGGGAAATTATGGAGAGGTCTACAGAAAAACACTAACCAGTCATAGTATCCACATGCAGGCTTCAATCAAGAGATGTAAAACACTAAACATGACCTACATAACAAGATCAACTAGTGACTAGGTGAGATCATAATTTGAAAAAGGAGAAACCTCTACCACATATGAAAATCTAACATGCACACACTATACCATAATAATGAAATATAAAATATTCTTGTATTCATCTCAAGATGTTACAAGCTCCATCTTGGAAAAGTTTGGTCATGCCCAAGAGAGGGAGTAGAGATAATATTAAGAGGATCCATTTTTTGGCTCAAAAGCCTCTATATATAGTAGAAAGAGAGAGAGATGAGAATAATGCATGGGAGAGAGGAGAAAGGATCATCATGTGGTGGTAGCTCATTGGTTATTTTTTCATGCATGCCTTCTTCCAATTAGATTTGATCCTTATCAACAAGCTTAACTTCCCTTTCTTCCATAATTTGTGGGCTCCTCTCATTTGTTGAGAGATTCACAAGAGGACAAGAATTTGTTTGGCATGATGACAAGGTCTGTTTGAATGAAATAAATGCTCTTATCTACTTTTCCAACTAATTATTTATCACATTAGGACCTTAAGTGCACTTTATGTGTTCACGAGGATCAAATCCTCAAATCATGATATTGACAATACCATGCCATGGACGGTGGTTATTACCTACTTTGTCGATGATAGTGCCACATCAATAGATGGGCCCCTTTTTATTAAACACACATCCACTCTATTTTTCATATCTAGATCATAGGTTCATCTATAGATGGAAAACCAATGTAAGACCATTGGTTTTCCTATAATTATCCATACTCTACATGTTGCCTGATCCCATTTAGCCACTAACTTACCAACTTTTGATCTATATTAGGTTTAAAAAACCTAATCTATCTCTACAAATACTTAATGGTAGAGCTTGGGCTTAAAATATTAATTCTTGATCCACCAAGATCTACATTGAACTTAGTTCTATGTCTTTCCACTAGCTCAGGTGAAACTCGAGCTTGGTTTCTTATATTTATTTGGCTAGGGTTGAAAACTCACTCACCAATCTCTATCAAAAATGTCTTGGGCTCAATCCTTTTCCCTTTGGTTTTTGTCAATATAACTTGTCTCCATTGACTCCTTTACTTCCACTCATACCATCGATCTTGATCTATATGATTAAGCCCCAACCATCGATCTTTCCCCTTCACTTGTCAACTTTATTCTAGCTTGTGCCACATGTCCAATACATGTTGATTCTTAGGATTCATTATCAGTGTATAGCCTCATGCATTTTTTACAAGTGTCAACCTCTTGATCTCCTTGATTTTTTTACCCATATCACACCATTGGATCAATATGTATGATGGAACAAGGACTATTGATCTTGTCAAGACCCACTATTTTAAAATCAATGGCTATTTTACAATATTAAAATTGGCATCTTCACTCTCATCAAATGACCTTTATGAAAATATCATTGATGTTCATATGACCATCAAATTTAATATGAAAAGGATTTATTTTTCTCAATATTAAACTTGACATTAGCATGAACATCTTACTACAAAGGTCCAACTTTAGAAGCTTATAACTCGAGCCAGAAAGCTCGTACATGCATGAAAATTTATGAGGATGATCTTGTCATGTAGATGTATAATTTAATATGATTCACTTATTATGTGAGGCTTATGAGTGAATATATTAAATTCACAAGTTTGCTATTCCATTGGCTCCTACATGATGTCTTGGTGATGGTCTAGTCAAAAATGGCTAAGTATGACAACTTATCAAATTTTGTCTAAGAAGCCAACTTTGAACATGTATAACTTCTATTTTGCTTTTGTGGATGATCTAAAACCTAGTTCATATGTTCTTGGGACTAATTTGAATAGAACCATATGACTATTTCTTCTTAACTCATTCACATGTTATAATGATGGTGTCAACAAACTGCCTACTCAAAATTTATACCAATAGACCCAAGTGTCTCAACCAACACAATGAAGAACCAAATTGATCCCATGTATTTCCATACTCATTCTAAGCACTTTTGACATTCTGAAGGGTCTCTAAAACCTATCCATCTACTCATACATTAGTACCTTGATCCATATGGGTAGAAGTTTGGTATGTGGGCCAAAAATGGCCAATATCTTTTGTAAATCATAAGGGTTACATGAATGTTTATGCAAAATAACCTAGACTAATTTTCCTTATCTAGTCCATTAGGCATGGATTCTCTTCTCTAGTCTAACACAATGACCTAGATCCAACACTAGCTAGCAATATTGATCTAACCTCTTTTTAAACAAACAAAGACCAAAACAAAGAGCAAACCAAAAAAATTACCCAAGGCACTTACTAAAAGGGAAACTAACCTAGAACAAAATAGGGACAACAAATAAAAGTGCCAAAATAACATGTATAAGAATGCACAAAAAATATTTTAATATGTGCATGGTTGTAATCTACAAGTATTTTCCATATGGATCAAATTGGAAACATACTTACCTTTTCTTTACATCTCTCTTTTGCAACTATGAGAAATTAGATGTTCATGTCTTCTTGGGAAAGCAACTAGTTCCTCTACTTCCAATTTCATGTGCATAAATTGTAGACATGATTCCAAGACCCAATCATACTCCTTCCAAATTTGTGGACTTTATAGGAATAACTTTAGTTCTTCTTCATTCCTTAATAGTTGATCATGAACATATAGACTAGCTTGATGTGTCTCCTTTGACATATCTATAAGGTTAACCTCTAAAGGAGATGGACCTGATCTTATGACTTCTTGAGGCCATTTGAGCTCATTCTCAGCTTCTGAGAGTAGAGATATGTCTAAAGTTAGAGAGAAATTTTGATAACCATGTTTGAAAATTTTAAACATGTCATCTCCTAAGAGAATAACTACCTCTTGCTTGATTATAGCACTCCTCTTATCCTAAAATAGATTGAATTCAAGTGAATAAAAACTTGAATGAAATATATCAAACAAATTATAATATTTATTCTTATAAAGCTTTAGTTCAATTGGATCCTTTTCAAACTAAATGTCAAAATCAAGTATATCAGTTTCTTGACCACAAACATGAGGCTGTAAGACATTTTTTAACATCTCAGATTGGTCAATCAACACTGATTCATTTTTAATATCAATTTGATGACTGAGGATGCTCTCAATTTCAAATTTTTCTTCACTTTTAAGCTCTTATCCTGCATGATAAATGGTAACTTTTGTGTTATCAAGGAACTCATGGAAAACATCGTCAACTTATCCAACTAGGACATCATTTTCTAGTATTAGAGACTTCTTCCTCATGTACTTGTATTTTAGCCTCTACCTCAGCTTTTTCTTGCACTTGTTCCATTTTTACATCATCACAAAAAATTGAAGCATGTTTTTCCTTGCCAAGAGGTGTCATAATCATGATTTCTTCTTCCTAGTCACTCAAGTCACCCTTATTTCTTGCTTATTTAGCTACATCTTCTTGATTTGCCTCACAGAGGAGAGGCTCTTTCTCAAAGAGTGCCATAGTATATTCTTGAAAATATTTAGAAACATGAGAGAGGTCCAAAGAAGTTACCATAGGTACTTGATTTTTCTCTAAATTTTCTCTTCTTTGATCACCTTCACCTCTTCTTATTATTTATTTACCTCTTGAATGGCTCTCCATAAAGGAAAGGCTCTAGGATTTTGAGGGGAAAAGAGTGAAGGTTGTATGGTCTCTTATTTGACTTTCATAATCACCACTTCCTCCTTGTTCTACCTACTAATTTGAATGGATTTCCAAGATGTAAATCGCCTATATTTTTGAAGAGGAAGGGATGGGGGTTGAATGACCTTGGGTTTATTAGACTACATGATTTGGTTCTAAGATGGGAAAGATAGAGGTTCTTATTTAACCTTTTGATTTTGGTTTTCCTCTTCTTTCCTTATCTTTAGCTCTAACTCTCTTATCTACTTATCAATATTCTCTTAGAACATCTCCTCTTTAAGGTGGTTAGTGTCTTCATGAAGGTAAGGAACATAAGAAGATTTTTAAGGAGGGATATGAGAAGTTTGCATAGGTTCATATCCTCCTTTGACTTGGGCTTTCAAATCCAAATTTGTCTCACTTTACCTACCCCATGACTTCACCACTTGGTTCTAGATTACAACCTTGAAGGACTTCATAAGGGGTTCATGAGAAAAGATGAATTTTTGAACCCTAAAAATAGGTTTTTCAATAGTAATTTCCTTTTTTTATAGCTCTTTTAGATAGATCTCTAAAAAGGGAAGGTCTGAGGAACACATGAACAACTTAGAAAACTCAAAGGGTCACTTATAATAGTCTCTTGAGGAGGAATGGGTGGCACATAAGAAGGCTAAGGTGGCGTATATGTAGGCACATAATATTGGTGAGGTTAGACATGTTGTTCCTCAAGGCATTTTAGCTTGTCCTCAATGATTTGAATGTTACCACCTACATCTATCATCTCACCTATGAGATTGTCCCAATTTTCTCTCTCAACAGATGTCCATTATTATTTTATTATCTATAATGACTCTCTCACATGATGAAGCAGGTGATTAGGGACATATTGGCCATAACATTTCTATATGCATAATTCTAGTGCATGTTTATCATGGCTTATTAAAATTTTCCTAAGCTATGGTATGGATGGCTCATGATAAGGTTGATTAGGATCAATATTATGATGGGATTTTTGTTTATATGGAGGATTAGTGCAATATTCTTTCATATATGATTGAAATAGGTCCTCATGTTTCTGGTTAGGATCATTTAGAAAGTAAGAGATATTCCCTTGATAATAAATATTATGAGAAACTTGTCAAGGCTACTCATAACTTTGATAAAAATCTTGGTAGGGTTGATTAGGCTCATATGGATCATAGAGATCATATTGGGGCTAGTGATAAGGAGCTGGATAATAGTAATAATCACAATAACTATTCATAGTGACCTCATATGTCAAATGAGATGTAATAAATAACTAAAATTTTCAATGAGACATACCTAGTCTGCTCATAATTAGAATCTTTTATTTGGAGTCACCATTAGTGCTAATTTTCTTGCTTTTAAAATCTAATCAAAGGATAGACACACCAATATCTTTCCAATAATTTTGACCTTTGTCCCACTTAGCATGTTATAACTATTGTAGATCTATATCTCACCCTAGATAGAGGTAGGAGTGTTCAGGTCCTACTTCCAAATCTATCTCAACATGGGACTGACCCTAGGCTATGGGTATCCTATAATGGGGTCAGACCTCTAGGATTTTTAAAGAGGATAGTTCTTTTAATGCATCATTTTAGCTCATTCCCACTACTAAAACCTACTAATGACCAAGAAAAAGGGAGAGGGAGGGAGAGAGAAAATTAAAATGGAAAATTAAGTTAAAGATGGTGATGCACCTAAATTATGGCTTGATCCACCCTGCTTGACTCTTAAACACTATTGAAACAAGCACAAGACTAGATATAGGATTTCAAATATCTATCATACATCAGTGTTTCATGAAGAGGTTTACCAAATGATCTAAGCTAAGGTAAATGATGGAGAGGTCTAGATAAAGACACTAACCAATCATAGTATCCATATGTAGGCTTTAACCAAGAGACACTAAACATGACTTGCATAATAAGATAAACTAGTAACTAGGTGAAATCATAATTTAATAAGGTAAAAACCTCTACCACATATGCAAATCTGACATGTACACACTATACCAAAATAATGAAATATAAAATATCTTTGTATTCATATCAAGAGGTTACAAGCTCCATCTTGGCAAAATTTGGTCATACCCAAGAGAAGTAGTAGAGAAAATATTGAGAAGATCTATTTTTTGGCTCAAAAGTCTCTCTATATAGTAGAGAGAGAGAGAGAGAGAGAGAGAGAGATGGCAAAAATACATGACAAATAGGAGAAAGGAACATCATGTGGTGAAAGTTCATTAGTTCTTTTTTGCATACATGAATTCTTCCAATCAGAGTTGATCCTTATCAATAAACTTAACTTCCTTTTCTTCTATAATCTATGAGCTCATCTCATTTGTTGAGAGACTCACTAGAGGATAAGAGTTTGTTTGGCATGATAACAAGGTCTAATTGAGTGAAATAAATGATCTTAGCTACTTCTCCAACTAATTGTTAACCAATTTGAGACCTTAAGTCCATTGGACATGTTAATGAGGATCAAATCCTTTAATCATGATACTAACATTGTCATGCCATAGATGGTGGTTAGTACTTACTTTGTATATGATGGAGACACGTCAACAGATGGGTACCTTTGCATTAAATACACATTTTCTCTACTTTTCATAGCTAGATCATAGGTCCATCTATAAAATGTAAACTAATCTAAGACCATTATTTTTCCTATAGTTATCCATACTCTGCTCATTTCTTGGTTCCATTTAGACACCAACTTACCAACTTTTGATCTATATTAGTTCTAAAATACCTAATCTATCTCTATAGAGCCTTAATGGTGGATCTTGTTCTCAAAATACTCATTTTGGTTTTGTTAGGATCTACATAAAAATAAATTCATGTATTTCCACCATATCATGTCAAACTCAAGTTTGGTTCCTTATATTTGTTTTCCCAGGGTCAAAAATTGGCTCACTAATCTCTATAAAAAATGTCTCAGGCTTTATCCTTTTCCCATTGGTTATTGGAAATCCAACTTGGCTCCATTGAATTATTTACCTTCATTCACACCATTAATATTGATTTGTATGATCAAGTACCAACCATCAATCTTAACCTTTGACTCATCAAATCTATTTTATCTTGTGCCACATTTCCAATACACATTAATTCTTAGGATTTACTATTAGTTTATATCCTCATGCACTTATGCCATGTGTCAACCTCTCAATTTCATTGATTGTTTGACCCATCTCACACCATTGGATCAATATGTATGATTGAGTGAGGACCATTGATCTTGTTGGGACCCACTATTTGAAAACCAATGGTTATTTTACATCTTAAAATTAGTGTCCTCACTCCTATCAAATGACATTAATGAAACCATCATTTACATTTACACAACCATAAAATCTAAGCTCAAAAGGATTTATTTTGATCAAGATTAAACTTGATGTTAGTGTAAACATCTTACTACATAGGTCTAACTTTATAAGCTTATAACTTGAGATAGAAAGCTCACGTAGGCATGAAATTTTCTAAGGATAATCCTACCATGTAGATCTATAATTGTACATGATATTTTAGTCATGAAAGGCTTCTAAGTGAAGATATTAAATAAACAAGTTGGTTATTCCATTTTCACCTAGGTGATGTCCTAGTGATGGTCTGGTCAGAAATGGCTATGTATGGAAAATTAACAAATTCTATCTAAGGAGCCAACTTTGAACATGTATAACTTTTGTTGTGTTTGATAGATTGGTGAGGTATTTTTTCACCCTAAGAAAACAAATATAAGGAACCAAGCTTGATTTCAACTTGATCTGGTGGAAATACATGGATTTAAGTTTAATACAGATCTTAACATAACCAAAATGAAGATTTTGAGACCAAGATCTATAGAGATAGATTAGGTGTTTTATACCTAATATAGATCAAAGTTTGATTAGTTGGTCACTAAATAGGACCAAGAAATGAGTAGATATGGACAAATATAAGAAAACTAATGGTCTAATATTGGTTTTCCATCTATAGATGAACTTATGATCAAGATATGAAAAATAGAGCATATGTGTCTTTAATGCAAAGGGGCCCATTTTTTGATGTGCCTTCATCATCAAAAAATCAAGTACTAACCATCATTCATGGCATTGCACTACTAGTATCATGATTTAAGGATTTGATCCTCATGAACACCTTAAGTGGACTTAAGGTCCCAAGGTGGTGAATAATTAGTTGGAGAAGTAGCTAAGAGCATTGACTCCACTCAAATAAACATTTTCATCATGCCAAAAAAACTCTTATCCTCTAGTGAATCACTCATCAAATGAGAGAAGCCTATAGATTATGGAAGAAAAAGAAGTTAAGCTTATTAATAAGGATCAACTCTAATTGGAAGAAGGCATGCATGAAAAAGGAACCAATGAATTTCTACCACATGATGATCCTTTATCCTCTCTCCCACACATTGTTCCCATTTCTCTCTTTTTTTTGGCTATATATAGAGGCTTTTTTATCAAAAAATGAATCCTCTCAATATTTTCTCTCTTCCCTCTCTTGGGCATGACCAAACTCTACCAAGATAGAGCTTGTAACCTCTTGACATGAATAGAAGATTGTTTTAGATTTAATTGTTCTGGTATAGTGTGTACATGTCAAATTTACATATGTGGTAGAGGTTTCTCCCTTGTCAAATTATGGTCTCACCTAGTTACTAGTTCATCTTATTATGCAGGTCATGTTTAGTGTTCTACATCTCTTGATTAAAGCCTACATGTGGATACTGTGACTGGTTAATGTCTTTATCTAGACCTATCCATCATTTACCTTAGCTTAGATATTTTTTTCAACCTCTTCATGAAACATTGATGTATGATACATATTTAGAATTTGACATCTAGTCTTGTGCTTGTTTCATTAGTTTTTAAGAGTCATGTAGGGTAGATCAAACCATAATTTAGGTACATCACCATCTTTAACTTAGGTTTCCCTTTCAATTTTATCCCTCCCTCTCTCTCTCCCTTTTCCTTGGTCATTAGTAGGTATTAGTAGTGAGAAAAAGATAAAATGATGCATCAAAGGAGCTAGCCTCATTAAAAATCTTAGAGGTTTGACCCCATTATAGGATACCCATATTTTGGGGTTAGTCCCATGTTGAGATAGATTTAGAAGTAAGACCTGAACACTCCTGGCTCTATCTAGGGTGAAATCTAGATCTAAAATAATAATCTCTAGTCCAATCATCTTACCTACTCATAACTATTAACCCATTCAATCATCTACTTGCTAGTTTGAATCTAGGCACCCATCAAATCCCCAATATGTTTACTAGATTGACAAGTAATCCTTATTGATAGGTTGATATCACCTATTACACTATTGGTCTAAAATCTGACTCTAGTCTTATATCATCTTTTATCACCTCTCATCCTCATCATCATCTACCACACTATCTTAGTCATTTGGACCTACTTGGTTCAAGAAGCCTTATCTAATCCTTAGTCTATCCTCATCTACCCCCATCATCATCCATCCTTTATCACCCATCCCCATGGACTTGGACTTGGTTTTCATAGACCAATGCATCTTAGCCATAAGGATGAAGTCCTTTTTTTAGAAGTATAAATGGGTACCCAACTATAGTTTGGCCTTGATCCCATTTATCATAAACCAACATCCCATCCAAAATCCCCTAACTCATCAAAATTAGTATCAAAATTCATTGATGTAGTCAACCTAATCAATCAACACATTAGAGAGAAAAAAGATGAATTCCTCTTGTAGATATAAAAGATGGGTTCCCATTTTCTTGATTATTTTGACCCCATAAGCCTCAAGTCATCTCCTAAATAAGTCCACCATGCAACCTTATCCTCATCTTATCCCCTTCTACCATCCACTTTCCCTTTCCAAATCCCCTTAGCCCTAATTCATACTCACCCACATCCAAATCCTCTATCTACTAATCATAATCCATCACCACTCCCTCATCCTTTATTACCCACCACCATAAAACTAAACCCTACTTTCATAGACCAATACATATATAACAACAAGGATAAGATCCTCTTGCACTTCATTACAATAGGTGTACCACTTCTTGAATGTGTTGACCCCCTTTAAATTTTTGTACATAAAGCACAAACCCCTTTGTGTAAGTCTCCTTCCAATCCCCCATCCACTAGTCATAGCCAACCATCTACCCCTTCCTCTATTAGCAAAGGGAATTCAGTCTTAGCCACCTAATCATCCACTAAGTCACTTCAAGCTCCATTTGATAAAAGTTCCAATGCTTCCACATCTAAGAGTGAAGTGGATCCTTACACTCCCTTTCCTATATCCTTGGAAGCACTTTTCCAACAAATTTTCACTGCTAATATGATGGTATACCCACACATATGACATCTTAATCCCACTAATCCTAAGCCCTCCTAATATAAATAAAACCAATAATGTCTCTACCATCAAACTGGGGGGCATTCCATTAAATGATGTCAAAATTTACAATATTATGCCCAAGACCTCATCGACCATGGTGACATAGTAATTAAGGAAGAACCAAATGAATTTCTCTCTTTGGGTGAACAATAAGAGGAATGCCAAGATTCCATTCCTAATCACAATCAAGCCCTTCCCCTTCCAATCCAATCTCAAGACATCTTGTTCCTCTTCCATGATCTACCATCATCGACAAATCATCCATTAAACACAAGTCTAAGTCATATTTCTTAGTCTTCTAACATCTCATAATCCCTTTCAATCCCTTTCATCGACCTATCTTTACTTCGTCTATTATTCCCCCATCCCCTCCTCACCCATCACATAAAATACCCCATTTTGAGATTAAACTTATGGACAATGATTCTTCTATGATAATCATAAATTCATGTACAGCACAGTCAATATTAGATCCATCTACATCATGACCATGTGCAACACCAGTCTCTAAGTCAAATTCCTCATCAAAAACATCATCCTTAATCAATAATACATTATATGATCACTATGCTTGCCTTTTTAAAGACACCTCTAATTTGGATTAAAATCAATCACTAGGCATATCTCTTGATCCTAATCAGGATGATGAAGTCATAAGCAAGTTTTTACAAGCTCTATCTATCAAAGATTATCATAATTGATTTGATTCTACTTTGGATACACATACTACAAAAAGTCTTAGTGATTCTTGAGGACAATTTATCTGACATTGAGGGTAGGTCTCTTAGTGGCCTTTATGATGACTATGCTACCAATAATCCACCACACAACATTGTTCATCCATCTCTCTTCCATAATCCTTATATCCCACCCCATGAAGGGGATAAATAAGAATATGCATCATTAGATTCCCCTCTACATTCAAAATCTTGTGCCATAAATACCAAGGTCCATTAACATATTCCAAAAATCACAAATCATGATCAAATCATCTTTGATCCAATAATTCAAAGTCAAGAGAAGTCAATTCATCGGCCTATTCAAAAAATGTCTTCTCCTAGTGAAGCCCAAAATCAGGCACTAAGGGAATGTCAAAGTCAAAATAGTCATAATATATCAAGTCAAAAATCAATTTCCTCTAGTGAAGCCCAAAATCTAGCACCAAGGGGTACTCAAAGTCAAACCCACTCCACAAATCAAAATAGTAGCACAAATAATAATCATATGGCCAATTATCCTCTTGATATTTGTATTAAAGAATCAACCAATTAAAAGGTCTTAGATCCCTTAATCTCATAGTATCAATCTAAAATATCCCTTCCACCTGATCCAATAATGTATGAAACTATTGAACCCCATTTATATTCGCCATCCCATCATATTGACCATCCTAATCATATTCCTCATTCACATCCTATATCCTATCATCATAATCATGACATGCTCCCATCTATACCATATTTCAAATCCCTGGGCACTAAGGGAATGTCAAAGTCAAAATAATCATAATATATCAAGTCAAAAATCAATCTCCTCTAGTGAAGCCCAAAATCTAGCACCAGGGGGTAGTCAAAGTCAAACCCACTCCACAAATCAAAATAGTGGCACAAATAATAATTGTATGGCCAACTATCCTCATAATATTTGGATCAAATAATCAACCAATTAAATGGTCTTAGATCCCTTAATCTCATAGTATCAATCTAAAATATCCCTTCCACCTTATCCAATAGTGTATGAAACTATTGAACACCATTTCTATTCCCCATCCCATCATATTGACCATCCTAATCATATTCCTCATTCACATCTTATATCCTATCATCACAATCATGACATGCTCCCATCTATACCATATCTCAAATCCTTGGGCAACATTGTCCCTCATAGGGGCTGTAAAGGAACCTATTCAAAACATCCATAGCATGTTAAATCAATAAAGGCTACCAAGACATGGTCCGAACATCGTCTTTCTCTAGAATAGGTGTTGGTTGAAGATTGTAATAATGTCTACAACTCACATCTCATACCCATATCTAATAAATATATATGCCACCTAAAATTCAAAAAAACACATTCATCCAATGGTGAAAACTAGTCTTTTGGCACCTTGGGCAAGTACCATAATGAAAATTGGTCTCCAACATCATGGTAGATTAATCAATTATATGTATGATACCTAAATACTTGGGGGTAAATCTATTAATCTCCCTTATCAGTCCTCTTCATACCATCCCATTCATATCATATATTTCCTCTACTCATCCACCATCCTATTATGTCACTCATTCCTTCATGACTTGACCTTCATAAGGATGAGGAATGTGTCTTGAGAACTATTCCAAGATCATCTTGGTATATTCTCCACTGAACACTCTAGCAACTACACATGTGGTTCCTTCATGATGTGGTCATTGGCAATCCCTATTCCCTTCCTCCTTGGTCCTCACCCCCTTTTCTACCTCACTCTCATCCTCTTATCACTCATCCATTAATCCATCCATCCTTATCCTAGTTTCTAGTATTGGTATTCCCTTTTCTAGTAACCTCACTTTTATGGTGTACCTATATATTCCAAAAAAATTGTACAAAACATAAAATATGAAAGAGACAAAAATATTCCATGATGTCTTGTCTTATGAATAAACCCAAAGTCACACTATACCATCCACTTTACCATCCTACACCACATCCAATACCCATCCCATAAATCCCATTATCCTTATCACCATCCCAAATAACCATCTTATATCCATCTCCTATTCTATCTTGGAACCCACTCCTAGTGGTCACCCATCCATATCTTCATCCTCATCCCTTTTGAAAAAGTTATTATTGACATACATTAACTTGTCAAATAATTTCATTTGGTACCCATCACTTCTTATTAGTACCTTTACATACCTAGCACCCATAAAATCACTCTTTTACTAATATGGAAGGTACTTAATCCCATCACTTTCCTTACCATTACCTCTTCATACCTAGCACCCATCCAATCATTATTTTACCAATATCAAAGGTGTTTTATCCCATCATTCCTCCTCTTATTTCTATATTTGACTCTTGTGAGTATTTATCTATTAATAATACTTGGTCATCTTCAACATCACTTTTTTAAATCACCTTCTTTGACCACTTTTAGATTCAATTTATGGACCAAATCTATATTCAAAGAATTTATAACACAACTACATGCAAAATTAGTCTATACTAATCCAAATCCAAGTCTATCCTAAGTCCACCATCCCATAATGATCATCCTAGTCAAACCCATCACCCAATCACTTATCCCATCATCAGACAAGACATCATGACACTACATATATATATATATATATATATACATGTATATATATATATATACATGTATATATATATATATATATATGTATATATATATATATATATGTGTGTGTGTGTGTGTATATATATATATATGTATATATATATATATATATGTATATATATATATATGTATATATATATATATCTATATATGTATATATATATATATATGTATATATATATATATGTATATATATATGTATATATATATATATATGTGTGTGTGTTGATTTGTGTGTTATTTGTCTTGTTTGTATGTATTTTATCATATATATATATATATATACATATATATATATATATATATTTGTCTAACATTTGTCTATATCTTGTATCGTGTCTCTTTTTATCTAATGGGAAAATAATGGGGATGTTATGATGTCACCAAAAGCTACAATAATTCTTATAAGTGCCCTCAAGAATGCAGAGTTTGCTATTTGCCCATGTAATTTGGCATCATTTCCTCTTGGTCACACTTATATCATGGGGCATACTACCAAGTGACATATTCATTGTATCACCTAGACTATGATAATCCTTATGACATATGTGATGTTTTGATCATCTATACCCTCATCATTTATCTAATCATCTCATCATCCTTATTTTCCATCATTAATCTAACCTTCTCAACCCATTAAATTAATATCCAATCATTAATTGTCATATCATCTAAGTCATACCCTCTAATCACTAACATCATCCTCTAATCACTAATCCTCATCATCATCATCTCCTCTATCACTTATCATTTATTCCTGAGTTAGAACTACATAAACCTGAGGTCTTTTCAGACTATGTAGGCAATACTTGGCTACCTTTCAGTGCCCAAATATTATTCAGCCACCATCACATCTCTCTCCTCTTTCCTTATCCTCACATATTACATCATTTAAATCATTGAGCCATAATATCAATCAATCTATTTTTCAATCACCATCCTTGCAATCATCTTCTTAATCTTTTCATCAATCACTCATACTTATCAATTGGGCCTGAAAACCTCACAACATCCATCTTTTCTTCCATCAATCACTGATTGGTCAATAATTATCACTCCCTTTCATGTGTCCTTTCTAGGTAAATCATCATTAATCACATTATGTCTCATTGGTTTGATGTAATGTAGTCCTATCTTCTGGTCACTCAATCATATCATTCTTATTTATCATCACATATATCATATTGATCGATTTATCCTTAAGATACACCCATCATTAATATTATCAAATCAATTATATCCTATCCAATATCTCTCCATTACATGCACCCTTATTTGGGATACATCTAAATCTTATGGATTTTATTCTATCATCATGTTATAGTTGATTTCCCCTTGAGATGTGTCGACAACCATGACATCCATCATTTATTTCTCCTTATGTATGTATCTTTGCTAGGTTCATCATCAATTTGTAACTCATTATTTGAGTCAAATCCATCTTCTTCATACTCTATCTCACATCTATCATCCCATATCCTTATCTATCCATCACATTCCACCCCTCATTTCTTATTTTGAGTGGCCATCTATCTTGTTCTTTCCCACATGTCCCCTTGAGGGGGCATCATAGCCCCTAACATCATATCTACTAACATTCATCTATGACATGGTTTTTATTTGAAATACCATCACTCCTAATTCACTTCATTCGTAAGTCCCTTTCAAAAAGGGTTAAAATATATGAACCTAAATTTGCTCACCTACATTATCATCACTAATATTCCTATTAGTCAACACTAATTCTGCTTTATCTAATATATCCCCCTTCCTAGTGATTTTATCTAATGTCCCCCATCAATATTTATTCATCTACTAACTTTATTTTATCCTACTTCAGCATTAATTCACCTTAATTTTCCTTAATCCTATCCTAATCTATCTTATTCATTATTTAGGAATTTTAAATTCCCATGACCCATATAACCACCTACTAAGCCTATTCCTAGGCTCTCCTACACCCATAGTCCCTAATTATCCACCTAATCCCCTATTTAATCATCATTAACCCCTAATAAGGATTTTATAACCCTCCAAATCTAGAACCTTTTCTATTCTCACCCCTCCTCTCTAGAAGCCTCTAAATCTAGAGGCTTCTAAGGAATTTTAAATTTCTTTTAATTTTCCACCCTTGATCTCCCTCATCCAACTTCAAATCTCATCCATTAATATCTCCCTCCAAAATATATTTAAAAAACTCCTCTCCTCTATGGGAGGTCATCTTATAATTCCATAGCAAATCCATGTCCCACTAGCAACCAAGCATTGAATCCTTATCCATAAATCAATCCATCATCAAGCATCATTGATAACAAAAAATCATGCCAAATTTATGAGTCTAAGGTAATCAATCTAATATCCTTGTATTTTATTCTTAATCATGGTGTAGAGCATTTAGCTTTATGATCATAATGCTAGTTTTAAATTATGTTCATCTATTTGCATTTTGGTCTTAATTGCACTATCACTTAAACTAGGTAGTTGTTTATTTGGGTTGATTGAATTACATGATTTAATCTATAGAGATAAAAAATCATCTACACTTGTTAAGTGATAGTCTTGATTCCTTGGCATGTTTGTTTTTTATTCTATCTATGTTCAGTTTGGAATCCTTTTTTTAGGTCTTATGAAGTGTCTAAGTGAGGTGTAAGTGTTTAGTTGAGTTGTCTTTTCAATAGTGTCATGTAATGACCTATTTACTAGTCCTCATAACTTGAGTAGTCTTCACAACCTTCATGAGAAATATTGATGTAGAGAGGAATATTTGGAGAAGTGTTTATTACAGGTTACTCTCATGCTTGAATTGAATTTTTAGCTAGTTGGTAGTAGTCCAACATATATGGTGCATCACCTCCATTAAAATAGGTTACTCTCCCTTTTCTTATAAAGTGGTAGTTTAGTGTTTGAGCCTAAGTGATTCATCAAGAGGAGATATCCCTTTAACTTAAAGATTCACCTCTCTAAATAGGGTACTCATAATCTTGAGTTTTTTTCATGCCATCAAATTTTTAAGGTCTAAAATACCTTCTAAAGAGTGTAAATTTGATTGATAATAGTAACTGTGCTAAACAAATAAGAACAATGTGGTAATTTTGCTCAAAGATTCATTATGCTTATTGTTATAATAATAGTAATTAGAGATCCTTGAGACTTTTCAACATCCTGGCTAATAAAAGTTACATAATATCTATAAATAAAAAGATGAATTTTGATTCATTCTTTGATTTGTATGAATAAAATAGTTTTAGACTTTCACCAAAATGAATAAAAGAAGTACAGCCTTTGAACTTAAAGTTATCATTGATCAATTCATCCATGAAGTAATAAACCTTCAAAACATGGTTATTTTTATAGCATGGGGTGATCATCTGGGCCCATTAGATTTAAGCACTCAAATTCAAAAGTTAACAAAAGGCTCAAGAAATAATTTCCCTAAGTTCATTGATGATGGGAGAAAATATCTTGATGAACATGTAAAGGATTTCTTCTCTGCATGTGGAATATTCAATGTTAAACATGAATATGCATTAGTTATATTTTTCATGGAAACATTAGCTGAAGGATCCATAGAATAGTTCCATCACCCACCTCATGCTTCCATTCTAGATTGGCAAATAATGAGAGAAAAATTCAAAAAAAGGTTTAAACTTGTTGAAGATGAACACTCTCTTTTGACATAATTGTATCAAATAAATAAATAATCCCATGAACCATTGAGAGATTTCATAGCCAATTTTAAAAAATTGGAATATAAAATCCCTGTTGTTGTAATGCCCATAGTAAAAAATCAAAAATATTTCTTTTTGAATCTATAAGTACCTAAATTATGTTTCTTCCTATGAATAAATCACCTTAAAATATTAGAATCCATGCAAACCCAAGCCATCGAGATTGAGTATGGCATGATCATGGTTGGGAAAATGAAGAAATATGTATTCAAAAGAAAAGAGCACAATTCAATAGAAGCTTTGATTTAGAAATTGGCAAATGATATCTTGGATTTGAAGAAATAAATCCTTAAATTATAGAATACTCTATACAAAGAAATACCTAGGAGGCCTTTTGTTCCATATCATGGAAATGTTAATCCTATATTGCCTTCTTCATCTCCTCCACTTTTTATTGAAGTGGCACATATTGACACCCATTACATGTGCATTTTTCACACCACTAATGATCATGATGGTTCTAATTATCCTGAAATGGCCAAAATGTTGTAACTTTGCACTATTAAAGAACCACCTGAAGAAAGTGTTTTAGGCACCTCTAATCCTAAAATCAAGGAACCCGATAGTGACTCCATTGTGGGTTATTTTGAATATGAACTTGAAGGGGATGATTATGAGGAAAGCATTGAAGCTATGAACAACCATTCCTATGTAGTATTCACCCAAGATTAGAATGAGAGGATGAGAACTTTTGAGGAGAATAAATAACCTAAAAAACAAAATGCAAATAAATCTCCTAATGTTTTAGCAACACCCAAATTTATTCTCAATAGAGGTACCCCTTTTCTAAATTTTTCAAAGGATAAATAACCAGAAAGGTCTTGGAGTTTGAAATCCCCTCAATTAGGTATCAATGAAGAAACTTTTAATTCTTCCTTAGACATAATTGATCACATAAATAAGACTAAGGTTCATATTTATCTAATTTAATACCTTAGTAACAATCCTAAAAATTTGGATAGATTAGTCAAGTTCATCAAGGGAGGGTTTCTAACACACCTCCTCAAGGAGCACATACTAGGATGGTTAATTATTACTTATAAAATAATGTAGTCATCACTACTCCAAGTAATTAAAGTCCTAAACCTTTATATGTGTCTCTTTTTTTAGGTGTATATAAATTGAACAAATGTATAATTGATTCAGGTGTATTAGACAATGTCATGCTATCCAAAGTTGGACATGCCTTTGGATTGGCTTGTACTAAAACATTTAGATGTTGCTTCAACATGGAGGATAAGTAGGTTCTATTAGTTGGGAAGATAAAATATGCATAGGTTATTCTAGTTTATTTTCCCTAAAAGATAATGAAGATGACCATACTAGTAGTAATAATTCCCCCTCATTATGGGATGCTTTTGAGTAGGTATTTTTATAGAGATCTTAGAGGATAAATCAAACTGGATTGGAATCAAGTAGTGATTCTTAGGAAAGGATTTAATGAGAAGTTACTTATAGAACTAAAAGTTAAACTCCTAATGCAAAAGTCAAATGATCCTTGAGTATAAATATTATAATAAGAAACATGGCCTCACACTTACATGATTATGGTTAAAAAATATTTATAACACCCTAAATGGGTAGAAGATGGCTCTAATTATATCTAGATTTTAGAGTTGAACAACTGGTTTAGGTGTAGGCATGCTACTGATTTCTCCATATAAAGAATCATTTCCTTTCTCATACAAAATTTAGTGTGAATTTATAAGCAATATTTATGAGTATGAATCATTTACATCAGGATTAAAAGTGGCAAAATAAATGGGCATCAAAACCTCAAAGTGCAAGGTGATGCAGAATTGATCATCAAGAAGGTTTGAGGTCAATATTAGGTAAAAGTTATAGACTCAAACACTCTAGAAATAAGCTTTGGACTATATCAAAGCCTTTTTATATTTCTATATAAATTCAATCCTAATAATATAAAACTCCAAAGATAATTCCCTAGTTGTATTAAATTTTTTGATGATTTCTCCTCTTGAAGTTGATAATGATTGATATGTCATGGAAACGGTATATCACACTAGTGTGCCAGATGAATATGAGAATTATAAAGTATTTAATAATGGTGAATAGATTATCACTTTTTTGGAGAAAAGGGATAATTTCAAAAATCTCTTTTTTGATGAAATCTTTTTCACTTACAGAGAATCTTCTTCACAAGAAGACAAAGAGAACAGACTTTGAAAGAACCTAGAATGAAGGATAACCCATAAAATGATAAAATCATACAACTCAAAGGGAATAAGATCTTGAAAGATTTAATTTATTTAGAATATATGTTTGACAAACATGACAGGTAAATCAAACAAAAAATCCAAGAAATTCTTAGAGGGTCCCTCGAATACGTGAAAGTAAATATCAACATAGAGGAAGAGCCAAGGTATGTCAATATCAAGAAATGTTATTCTAAATAAGAGCATATAAGGTTCATCACTCTCTTTAAACTCATTCTCTTGATGTTATATTTATCTAAAGTATTTTACACCAAAAATCATGCAACGCAACATTCTATTAAAATTTGGTGTCAATCCATTCAGGTAAAATTTGAGGCACTATAATCCAAAAATCACTGGCACTATGTATGAAGAGATCAAAAAGATGTTAGACACCAGGATTATCTTCCCTATCTAACACTCAACTTAGGTATCCAACATAGTGCATGTTCAAAATAATAATGGGGAAGTCATAATCTATGTATATTTTTTTAATCTCAATTAATCTTCACTCAAGGATAACTACCCCTTTCTAATCATGGACCAAATCTTACAAGTTATCATAGGATCCAAAATTATGTCTATGTTATACATCTTTTCAGGATATAATTATGTTTAAATAGATATAGAGGATTTGTTTAAAATTGCTTTCACTACCCCATGGGGGACTTTCACCTATAGGAGGATGAATTTCATTCTCATCAATGTAGGGGAAAAATTTTAAAGGGTGATGGATTTGGTGTTCATTGATATGAAGAATAATATCATCATGATTTACCTAGATGATCTCATAGTCTTCTCAAAGAAAATATAAGATCATCTTGAAGACCTGAGAAAGGTTTTCAAAAGGTGTCACTCTCATGGTATCTCTTTGAATCCAAAAAATATATCTTTGTGGTAAAAAAAGGCAAGATCTTAGGTCATGTAGTCTCTAAATAAGGTAGCAATATTAATCTAGAAAGAGTAAAAGCCATCCAACAGTTGTCCTTACCAACCAACATACCTAGCACTCATTCATTATTTGGTAAAGTTAATTTTCTCATAATATTTGTTCTTAACTTTGTTAAACTCTCTTGACATATTTTACAAATGATGAGTGGAAATAAATCCTTCAAATGGGAAGATGATGGGAATAAAATGTCTAATGAGATCAAAGACGTAATTTTTAAGGCACTAGTCTTGACTTGTTTAGATTCTCAAAAGGACTTCATTGTATATTTTGAGTCCTCTAAATATACCTTATTCACTATCTTGGTGTAGAAAAATGAAGAAGGGATTGAATTCCCCATTGTCTTTATGATTTTTGGATTGAAATATAATGAGCTCAAATATTCACTAATAGAAAAACATGCAAACATTGTGGTCAAAGTAGTAAAACATTTCAGATTTTATATCTTAAATTCTTACCATTATCATGGTCCTAGATTCAGTAATGAAATCAATCCTTACATAGTAAGAACTTAAATAAAAAAGAATTGGTTGGATCACTAAAGTACAGGAGTATGATTTAGGTATCAAACCTATGAATATTTTAAGAGGTTAAGGATTATTCCCATTAATTATTGAAGTTGATGATTCTCAAATGAAAGAAAATGAAGAGTTACCATTGGTAATACTCATTGATTCTCTTGAATAATGGTATTCTAACATATCAATCTTCCTCTCATATGGAGAATGCTTGGCTCATCTAAATCCCAAGTAAATATATACTCTCAAGCTAAAGGCAACCAAATATATGATTTGGTATAATACCTTGTTTAATAAGTCTTTGGATGGTGTGATATAGGATTATGAGAGGGGAGATTAGTATACTATTAGTCAAGAAAATCAAATCAAAATAAACACACTAAAAAATAACACCTCTAGCCTAGATACTAGGGTGAGCATAAATAACAAGAACATAATTAAAACACAATTAAAAGAACAAAAGAGAAATTCCCTTTGAACTTCCTTGTAGCTCCAAATCCACTCGTTGATGAAATTAGTTTGATCATCTATGTGATCAAGAAATATTTTTCAATTAAGGTCCTTTTCCCCACCTCTCCTTGGCACCTTAGTAATTTTGATTTGTCTTGGCTTGGCTTATGAAATTGGCATGGTAACACTACAATAATGAAACTTTGTATGTATTTGTGAATAATAACTTTACACCAAGAGAGATTATTTTCCAATGGGTGAGGCCTTATATTTAGATCCTCCAAAGTTAACTCTAACCCAAGTGTAGTTAGGTTATGATTAACCACAGTTGAGTCCAAACTAACCCTAGTTGAGTTAAGGAGGGGACATACAATTAATATTTTGAGATTAATAGGCATAGCTCACAAATCTAGATATTTATTTGATATTTTGTGAGTGCTTGACAACTCATAAAATATGATATCATGATGGTGACATCACTTTAGATATTTTTATGATGTCATGATGTTGTCATCAATCTAGATTTATGAAATTCTAAAAATAGAAATTCACTAATTAATTAGCCATGGGATTTTCACCTATGCATTTAATTGGGTTTGACTAATTAAACAATTCTAATCAAGTTAATCACCATTTATAAATTTTGACAATTTATCCCTCACACATGGTCAAAAATGTCAATTTACTAGGTTGCAATTTGACTAGAGATGAATTAGAGGAAGGTAATTATTATGTATAGTGCATTACCCTAGTTAGGGACACATTAATGTGGATTAGAAGATACATGTGATGTGCATTGATGAATCAAAGAATTCTAGGTATTTATAGGCCTAACTTGCATTATTTTTAATAAGTCTCTCTAATGTTTGTTTAAAAGTAGAAGTGGCCAAAAAAGAGTGTATACAAATGGCACCTTTTTTAGGTGTGTAAACAAAGAACAACAAAAGAAGATCTTGGAATAATTTCATGCCAAATCTTGTGTAGTATATTTCTCATTCTTATTCATGGCATTAAAAATCTTACAAGCTCATTATTATTGGCCCACATTGTTAAAATATACAAAAAAATGGGTTTTCAAATGTGAAACATGTTAATACTTTGTCGATAATCCTAAGCTCACAACATTGCCTGTCAAACCTATGGTCATTGAAGAACCTTTTAAATAATGATGACTATACTTCATTGGGACTCTAAATCGTCATTTCAATGTTGGACACACCCATGTCTTGATATCCATCGACTACATCAAAAACTGGGTCAAATCCATTCTATTAATATCCACCACTTTTGAGATTGTATGTAACTTCATAAAGGAAAATATTTTGGCTAGATTTGGTGTTCCTCAGAAGATAGTGATGGATAATGCTTCTAACTTATCTTCTACTAATTTAATTAGTTTATAATATGGATATGGATTTTCTATAGTACATTCTTTATATTAATACCCCAAGGGTAATGGCTAGGCAAAATCTAGTAACAAAAACGTAACTACCATTACCTATAAGTTGATCAATGAAAATCATAGGAATTGGCATAAAAAGCTATATGACACATTGTGGGATGACTTAATCATGCCTAAGAGAGAAATCAAAATTTCTCCTTTTCATCTACTATATAGGAGGGACATTATGATCCCTATTTCCTTATAATTGTCTACTTTAAGCTAGCTCAAGATATTGAAGATGATTAGTTCAAAGATGCTTTGGAAAAAAGAGTCATGCACTAACAAAGATAAAATGAGAGCAAGTCACATTAGTTGATATAATCATATCTTATTATTAAAAAATAAAAATAATTATCCAATCAAAAAGGTCACCAATGTGATTTCTAAATTGGTGATTTGGTTTTACTCTAGGATAAAAGGAGAGAACCAAGAGGAATTCATGGTAAATTTGATTCCCTATAGATAGGTCCATTTAAAATTTGAAATTTATGTGGTGAAAATACATACTATTTTCCATATAGAGATGGCACTCATCTCTCACTACCATATAGTGGGTAGTATTTGAAACTATATAAAGAGTGAAGGTAAGGTCCCCTACCATTTCCATTTCTATTGTGTGTTGTGTGTGTTTGTTTTTCCCTTTTATATCATCATTTTTTCTCTTTCAGTATGTTCCTTAGTTTATTTCCAGTCTTGTTACCTTAAAGTTGACTCCATTTCCTAATGGATAAGATATTGGTATACTAAAACCTAATTTTTGAGTGTTATGTTATGTCTCATTATGAATTCATGTCCCCAACCTGATCCAACTATTGTTTTCTAAAATTATCATGCCAAATTTCATTTTAAATTTGAAACAATAGTAAAGTTATGTGGGCCAAAAAGATAAAGTTAGAAAAAAATTGAAATGTTTTTAACTTAGAATTTTTTTATGTGTGTTAGTCATGCCCATGCATCCATATGGGACATGATGAATCAAACCCATACTCTTAGAATATGGAAACACAGTGATGTGAACTACCAAATTATTCATGCATCCATGTTGGAGTATCTTAGAGGTACATGGTAGATGTCCCTAGCATCCTCTATGTGTTGTTGTGAACTATATAGGTAGTCACATGTATGTATTTGTGTGTCCTATAGGGATAAAATAGGTGACCACACCATCCTCTAAGGATTCATGCATGTGTGGGTAATATATATTTCTTACCCATGTGTAATTTTCAAAAAATATTCATATATTATCCCATTTACCTCTAATGTGATCGTTTCAATTCTATGGATTGTGATTTTGTTCTACCACTATCTCCTCTACAGTAAAGCTCTACCAAAATTCTCCAAAAAATACTATAAATTCCATCATCCCTACATCACTATCAAACCCCTCACTATAACCCTATTTTAAAATCTCTTCCCTACATTCCCAAGGTGCCATATATCCACTGCTTTATATTTTTTCAAGCTAATTGAACATTTCCTACCTCCATATCTGCTAGGTATTATTTCCCTTAATTTCTAGAGAACATTCACAAACTTAGAGGCTAGCAAGATGAAGTATAAGTACATGGGATATGATACATTGTTGGTTTAGGATTATGATATCCTAAAGATAGTTAATTCTCAAATTGAACATGTAGATCTTGAGGACTTTCACATGAGAGTGAATTCAAAAAGCCTAACATTGCTAGTTGAACGCCTCACAAAAAGTGGTTTACCACAAGCTACTAATTTACCCACTTTAGTATAGTTTTTAAAGTAGGTATTTACCTATTCCAAATAATACAACCCCCAAACAAGAGAGATCTAGTCAAATTTTGGGCTTCTCATGGTAAGAATGGATGGGGTTGTAATAAGCATGATAATGAGGATACCCCTTCATGATGAGTTTCTCAGTTCAGTATTAATCATGGAGATACATAATGGGATAAGGATCCTAATAAATTATTAAGCATAATCAATAAATTATGGTTGATTCACAAGAAAAAGAGACCTTCTAAGGTCCCTAAGACCTTATTCAAATCAGATTTCAAATAAGAACTCTTAGATATAGTTACCCTATTGAATTGAGTAGTGGGGAATGAAGACACCATAACTTTCCACCATTGTATGTTCATGTTAATGAAAATCATTTACCATGGTAATAAATTCATATATTGGGATGAAATGATCATGAAAGGGGTGAACTAATCAATAATGCCTTTCATGATCAGTTATTAAATGTACAAACTTTGAAGTAGTTTTTCATGACATCATATTTAGTATACTCATTGGCCTCCTAGATGGTATACCCGTGGCTTTCCCAAAATGGTTCAATCACATGGGTAATGTAGACACCTAAATCTAGCCACCAATGACTTCTAATTAGGATTTTGACCAATTCTTACTAATATACACAAATTGGCCTAATAACACTAAAGTTCATTAAATGATGTAAAATTGACATATTCAAGTGCCAATTTTAGCCAGGGTATCCCTAAATGGGGAAATGCAATTTATGGGATAGCTAAATTTGATCAAATCATTTCGAGTCAAAATGTCAATTCTATACCTAGCTGCTCTGGAATGCTCTTTCTTATCAAATATTTTGCATGAGACATATGCCTTTGTTATTTGCTATTGACAACATCCTAAATGGGAATACAGCTCTAATGCATCTGGCATTGAGTTCTAATTCTAATCTAGTTTAATTTAGGAGTAATAACAAGGTATTTTAATTAGTTTGATAAATTTATGCATAAAGTGCTTAAACATGCTTCAGAGATAGCTAACCCAAATCAAGGCATAATTAAGAATTCCATGGAAACTTGTTAAATAATTTGTTTTAGAAATGAACATTGAATATTTGCATCATCAGGTGACCTAATTTCTTGGGAAGACATCCCTAGGCCATAAATGCCACAAATATTAAGATTCATGCCCTCCATGATTCATCAATGCCTTCCATAATGCCCTCCATGCCTCTTAATTTCCCCTCCTTCCAATGTCATGATGAGCATAATTATAAAATTAATTCTAAAAATTGAATTAATCCTCAACCACACATCTTAATCTCAAAATGGATGGTTCAGGTTGATTCTAGACATTCTCAAAAATCTATAAATAGGAGGCCTTACCACATGAATTTTAAGACATGATTATGTAAAGTTATAATGCAAAATTTATTATAGAGCTTCATAAAAAGAGTGTTATCATGCCAAATTGATTCCAATCCAGGCCAAGCCACAAGCCAAAGGTGCCAAGGAGATATGGAGGTAGCCAAGCTTCCATTGCCAAGGACTTCATGAGCACAAGCTAATCAAACCACTACAACAAGCATTTTAGAGAATCTAAGGTAGGTAAAAGAGGGTTTTTTTACATTTTAGTTGTGTGTTTTATTCATGTTTGTTAACTAAGCTCTCCCCATTGTCTAGGCCTAGAGATGTTATGTTATTTATTGTGTTTCTTTCATTTTGTTTTTTTTTGAAACTAACATGATACTAACCATCCTCTCTTGAGTCAAATTCCTAGTTCACATAATGGCACACTCGGTGTGACAAGATGCATCCCACACATGAAAAAGATAATTTTATATCTCTAAAATCTTCATTTGGATCATTAAAACTTTTTCAATTTGATTTTTTAACTTTGTTTTGCCATTTTTCTTTATCATATGTTTACACAATAATCAACGTTGATTAGTAAAAATGATATCAGTTGGATAGCTGTCATCGATCACTATTAGTATAACCAATGTCGGTTAGGTAACTATCATCAGTTAGCTAGTGTAACCATTGTTTATTATAGAATCGACATTGATCATTGTGTTTTTATTAAAACACAAACCCAAGAGCTCTTTTTGTGAAGTTCATTATTTCAAACTCAAAGTAGCTTCAAGGCTAAAGGACATGCTAATGTTTTTGTTATAGGACCAAGCTTAACATTTGATAAAAACATGTTTAGATCACATTTTTCATGCTTAAAAATGAATTAGGAACATTATTTTAATGCTTAAAGTAACATTTAAGGTACTTAAATAAGTGTTTTTATCATTAGTTTTCAAAGTTACAACTAATACCAAGGGGTCAAGTGAACACCACCTCATTTTCATTTGGGCTTAAAAATGAACTCATCTTTCTAAGATTTTTGCCTTCAAATAGTTTCTTGATCTAATTTTTGTTTGGAAAAAAGAGGGGTGTTTCATGTATGCTCTTCTATTTGTCCCCTTTATGGAACCCTTGGAATCAAAAGTGCCATTTATATTGTAAATATCCTAGTCCAAGGCTTAGAAAGAAAGTCATCTAAAGCACTCCCTAAAAACTTGTCAAAGTTTGGGTGACCTCAAAAATGACCCTAAAGTCTTTCTTTTTATGTCTTTCATTTCATTACATCTTGAATTGCAAGGGGTATGTCATTACCTCCCACAAGTTCTTTAGGGAAGCTTTGACCTGAGGTTTCACCTCCCAGCATTGACTTCGTTTAGCTCTTATTTGGAGTTGCACATAGAATGTAGTGTAACTTTGGACATCACACTACATTAAGTGAACAACAAGATGTAGTGGTTGAAAAAATGACTAGACCTTTTTTCAACAAGCCAAGTGATACAAACCCAAAATGTATGCTTTTCTTTTGCATTGTTTGGTGTGAAAGTCATTATGCAATTGATTCCCCTAGAACATTTGGAAACTTGTTAGATCTTAGATGGATCCCCACTTTCCATGGAAGTATTATTGGTGTAAGGTGAAATTTAAGGCCCATGTCATAGTAATATCATTTGAGAGAAGGGGGTGCAAAAACCCTACTATATAATGTGCATTTACTTTTGGATGAAGACTTAAAATCCTCTCAAATGATGTATATTGATGGATTCCAACAATACTAAGAAACCTTATCCATTTAGAGTCTAAGAGTGATTAATCAGTGGAGTCTTGTCCTAGATTAAAGTCTTGTTTGGAGTCCAAACTTGGTGTAAAAAAATAAGTCAAACCAAAACACATAGTCCTAATTTTATTTTGAACAAAGAGGCATTATGCTACCCACGTGAAATCCTCAATTAGCCTTGTTTAAAGTTCATCAAATTTTTGGGAGTCATATCATCCACTTTGGCATAGTTATGCTACCCAATTGAGTCTAGATATTTACCAAAGGTGTTTATTTCCTTCACTTATAATCTAAATTCAAAATTGCACCTTTATAATTTCAATGGGTTGATGTGTTAAGTGGGTTTGCCATTTTCACTAAACTTGAGGGAACTTAGGTTTAATTTCGAATTCGGGTTGAAGGCCATTTAAAGACTTATAATCATTATTATCACTTGATATAATTAAGCCATTTTATGCTAAACACTTGCACTTTGAGTCTATGCACCACAAAATTTTGAGTTAAGAAAAGTAGTGTTATGTTGTCAAAATTATGGGAAACTATCTTTTCCCTAGAGAATTTTTGAAACAAACTTTTTTGTCACACCTTTTGGGTAGTGTAACATCATTACATTACCCAAAACATTTAAAATATTGTTTCATAGACCATCTTGCATAGAGTCCAAATTTGTTCCTACATTTTTAGACCAATCCAAGTGTACTTTTGTGATCTTTTATCTAGCACAGTTATACTATTTACTTTTGTCTAGCTTATTTTTCAAAAGAACCAAGTTTTTTACCATTATTTATGAGAAAATAAACTATCTCTAAAGTGCCTTTTATTATAAGTGTTTCAAATCAATTAGATTAAAACTTTCATCTATTTTAAAGTATAGCTTTTGACATTGTTTGGCCAAGAGTCCTAGCACATGCCTTGTTTGAGCCTAGCTTTTGACATCATGTTTCGCCAAAAGACCTAGAAAATTTTAAATTTCTAGATTAGACTAATTTGAAACGCTTTGACCTTATAGTTTGGCATTTTTATTTTTAGTCCATTTACTTGTTTATCTTTGTGTGAATGGTAATACATTAGATACTTCACGCTCTTGTTTCCTCATAAATCTTTACATAAACCTTTTGATCCTTTTAACGAATCTAGACCAAGTTGGAACATCATCTATTTTATATTTTATATTTTTTAGAGTTTGTATAACTCTTTGACATTTTATCATAAATTATTGACTATGGATCCCAACATGCATTCCTACACTTGTAGTGGACTCATGTACAATTTAGGGATTAGTAATGTAGTTGCATAGAAAGAAATGGTACAAGACCCCTACATGGATAATATTCCTTATGAGATGGATTATTATCCCTCTTATAATACTCAATTAGGGGCACAAAGCCAAGATCCATTAGCTAACTATTTGGTTAACACACCACCTTATTCAGAACAAGACGAAGAACAAACCATATAATACCTAGCTACAATACCCATAATTGACAAACCAGTTCTTCAACAGTCACACTCTACTAATGTGCCTTCCATGTATGATCAATTTTTGTTTGAGTGACATTTTTTAGAGAACAAAGATGAGATTTTTGATAGAACTATAGAAGTAGGGGCCAAGTTTCCAATAGACTTCCCCCATGAGTGTTTACCAAGCCTAGTAAGAGTGCCCCACAATATCATTTATGATCAACAAGATTCTTCTATAAATCCTATGGCTCTAGTCCAAACAACGTATCAAGACCCTAATATATCTAATCAAGGAAAAAACATCATGAAAGACCACTTTAACCAAATGTAGATAGCATATAAAACCTACCTGAATCTAGCATGTAATTTAAGTTAGATGAACATGATGAGCAAACCTCGTATTGACTTAGTTCCTTCAAGAGGAGTGTTGATAGAGTTAACTAGATAAGAAAATATAAGTTCTAACCCATTCTTACAAATCACTTTGATAGATAACTTGATGCATATGCCTAGTATTGAAGAAGTGTATTCAACTTCTATGTAGAACAATGAGCAAAATATGGTGGATAATGTGAAAATAAAATCCAATTTTGATTAAAGTGGTGCTAATGTATAAAAAAATATCCCACAAAATGTGCTTGTAGTTAAATCCATGAGTGGATCATCATACCAGGCAGTAAGAGTGTCTACATCCTAACCTCAACCAGCTACTTCCTCAAGTGTACAACTTATAGGATTAGGTAGTCAAACAACAACCAATGTCATGCCTCAATGATAGAATGTGATGAATCCTACTCCTCCTCAACAAGTAACAAGTAGTAATCCATAACATCAAGCATAATATATTGTACCAACATAATATAGGACAAATCCCTTACCACCTCAATCAGGGATAACTAATGTTCCACCTCATTAGGTAATGACAAACATACCTCTTTAGTCATTGACTAATATGTTAATCCAAAACCAAGCAATGACTAGTCAACAATGTGCAAATATTGGTTAGCAATAGATGCCAAACTTGTAACCTATTTTCACTTCCCCATAGGGATTCATGAAATAAGGAGGTTCCCATGTTTCTCAAGTACCTACTAGACAACCATTGGTTTAAAATATGCCACAAATTTAGAGATAGGGTCTTGGTTCGTAAGTTCCCACTCAATAACAAGGTTTTATTAGTCATCAACATGTCCCTTTTAAACCATAGTAGGTATAGTATAGATATATCCCTCCATTCCAACCACAAAATCCTCCAATTCAAACCTTTATCACCAACCCAAACTAGAATATCACATAACCAAATGTTCAATTTCAAGTACATCCTAATCCACATATTCATATTCTTGGTCCATTTCCCAACCAAACCAATATACTCCAATAGGTATCTCCATCATACCCTGGTCAAAGTGTCCCACTTGTGACCTCCCAACCATCTACCCAAACCAATATTCTCCCTCAAACCAATGTTCCTTCTAGTTTTTGATCCCAAGAATTACAACAAATGAAGGATGTAATTGGTACCATTCAAACTAGGAAATAGACTAAAGAGTTTAAATTGAATGACATGTGTTCCTATCCATTCAACATGGAGTATTTGTAGATACCATTTCTTTTAAGATACGAACCATAAAAATTCAACAAATACAAAGGGAAAGGTGACCCTAAGGCTAATTTAACTGAATTCTTTACTGCATGCCAACTAATGGCATATAGCGACATATATATTTTATTATTGTTTCCAAGGAGTTTGGTTGGAAAAGCCTTGGAGTGGTTTTTAAAGTTGTTCAAAATTTTAGTAACAGATTTTGATGATCTTTTTGATAATTTTGTGCAGCACTTTTCTTATAATCTCAAGCATGAGATTTTATTAGTGGACTTAACGTAATCAAAACAAAATTTTGGTGAAAGCTTTTCAAGTTATCTTCAGTGATGGAGAGCCCTTACAAGCTATTTCACCCACAATTTACTAGATAAACAATTAGCTTCTATGTTTACCAAAAATTTGCATAGTGAGATATCTTATCATCTAGACTACAATATGCACATACTTTCAAAGATATCATTGATGAAGGTTTATTGATCGAGCAAGTGCTCATTAATAAAAGAGTCATCAAGCTTAATTCAACTAATCAAAATCAAGGTACCAATTAGGGAAATGGCCAACATCAACATCATATTCAAGTGCAAGCATCGCAATCAACATAGATAAATAACCAAGAAAGACTGAAGCAGTTCAACCATAATAAGAATGTTATGGAAAATAGAGTAACCAAATCCCATCATGGCTAAATAGTGTAAACATCATCTACACTACCTTTTTAGCTTAATCCTACCCAACAACCTCCCCAACCAATGTTGCAAGCACAACAACCAAAACCTACACAATAAATACAATATCCTTTACCATTGTAAACCCCTCCTCCTAGGAGAACCATGCCTACACATCGTGTCTTTAGTGACCTAGGAGAACCTATTGAGTCTATATTTTACAAGCTTACTACTTCTAATCTAATTAATTGGCCTATACCAAAGCATTATCTGAAAGGTATTCCATATCTTGATTGGTACCATGAAAATGAATTTTCTCATTATAATTAGGTCAATGGGCATAATCTATGAAGATGTGTCTAAATCAAGCATTTAATTTAGAATATTTTGGAGAATGGAGAGATAACATTGGCTAATGATGCTTCCACTTCTAATCAAAATCTTGGGATTTATCAAAACCCCTTTCCTTGACATAACAATAAGCAGTTCTAAAATAATCATCAATGACAACAACATTAGCTAGTGTAGCAACAAAATCAATAGTATCAAAATCAAAGGTCAAACTAATAAAATCAATAATATAACCCACATCAACAAAACAATGGGAAAAACCAAGGTCAAAATGGTAACAACCAACAAACCTACCATGCAATTGCACATGACTATAATAGGGTTGTAGGTCATATTGCATGGGGTAGCATTAATACCATCTCCATTAATCCTAGACTAAGCACTAATCATCCTAGACCATTGTTAAACAATAACCTTCAGCCAAATTACATGGATAATCCTTCTTTGACCTAGGAGTGCATACAGGTAAACCAATAGACTAGGACTTCCTCTTTCAGACCTCATATCAATAACTCATCCTTGCCATGTGACCACATACAAGTGCATCGGCAACCAAGACTTGTCTTGTCTAGTCCCACACCATTCCCAACATTTATTAACAATAATGGTCCAATATTTAATACTAATTATGTAATCATAAATTGGAGGTTGAATATTACTATCTTAGGCCCAAAACCATCCACCACTTTATCCATTATTCAACCAACCATTCAACCTCAGAATAAACCATTCAATACTGACCAAGATAAGAAGTCTGATATTGTGGAACAATTGTAGAAGACACTAGCACAAATTTCTCTTTTAGATTTGCTATGAACATCAATAATCCACAAGAACATCTTGAATGAGTTTTTAATTCAATCCACTATTGCTAGTGACATATCCCTTGATAAATTTCAAGCTTTGGTTAGACATTTAACTCCAACCCAACAAGTCACATTCAACCAAAGTGATATGTCTTCATGTGTCCTACTCCATAATAACCCATTATTTATAGAAGCTTATATAAAATGACATAAAGTGAAATGTGTCCTTATAGAAAATGGATCTCAGGCCTCAACATAGTGTCTCTAAAGCTAATCAAGCTTCTTGGGCACATAATGGCAAATCTCCAACCAAAAATGATAACCATCAAAACCTATCATAATCAAGAAAGAGAATCACAAGGCACCATTAGTTTGTCAGTTATCATTGGACCTTTAAACCATGATACACTTTGTCATGTGCTTAATCTTGAGTTATCATACAATATGCTTCTAGGCAAGCCTTGGTTATATGAGATTAATGTAGTCCCATCAACGCTGCACCAATGTATCAAGTTTTCCCACTCAGGGATGGAAGTGAATATTCTAGGAGATTTACACCCATATGAAAATTGCAAACATTTCGAGGCCAAATTTCAAAGCTATAATTATCAGTATGGCATGAATCCAAGTTCTAAGTAGGATAAAGGAAAGGCTATACTTATTGATCCTTCACTAGATAATTACATAGATCTTAATACCTTAGATTCACTTTCCCACATGCCACCTCCTGAAGTTTCTAATCATTTCACCATTTTAGATAATGGACCAAGAGAGTATAAGACCCATGATACATTTCATATTTCCAAACTTCCTCAGAATCTAAAAACCTTTGGGTGATCTAAAGTCACCCACATATGCATTGGCAATAAAAGAATAAAGATAAGAGACCTATCACATTTGTACTAACATCTGGCCTAGAAACTGACCCTCTTGAAGGAGACAAATCATGGCTATACAATGACAACCAAGCTGATTGTTATAAAAGTGCAAAGTATCATATTCCTAATAAGATCATAGAGTGTCACAATTATGAAAGAAGAGGCCTCAAATCAAATTAGCAAGGAACCATTGAGCCAATTGCCATCACTAATTATGAAAGACCTTATGGACTTGGATTTAAACTACTCAGGGATGACTCCACATGTCTTATTCAAACTCCATCACCAATGACTAGTGATGGTGATGCCAATAGCAAAGTAGAGTATGATATTAGCCTCACCTTTGATGACCTAGCTAAAACCAACCTATTTGATAATAATTCTATTTGTACCCTTACCTTGGTCATTCATCACAACCCATTGCCATTAAATTATCCACAACAAATAGATTGGGACCAACAATAATCCAGTCTATTGATTAATGAGTACTAGATTGAAGAGGCATTATATGACTTCTTAGGCCTTAGAGATAACATTCCATTAGGAGATCACAAGTCAGGATTCTCAATTACTTTGGATCCTATAACCTATTTTAGAGAGTGGGTGAACACCCTTAGCCAAAAATAAATAAGTAAAAAATTGAGGTCCCAAAGTGAAAACCTCTTTCAGGCACTTTTTGACTAATAAAAAAGTAAAGATAAAGGCTAGTCTAGTGGTGAAAACTTGTTTCAGGCACCATTAGATGGGGATGTTCATTCTTCTTCAAATTTAGACCAAGAGACTACCAATGATGAGATTTCTTATGGATCTGAGTTTAGTTTTGCACAACACATATTTGATCAAATTCTTTAATAATTTCTAACTATTTTTATCACATGGCTAGATCTCCCATTAGGGGACTCAGATTCATCATGCTTAGGAGAAGTTGAAGATCAAATCCTAACAAAGGATCCTAACATAGTCTGATAGTTCAAGTCATTGCCTACTATCCTAAAAGATGGTTTGACCCTTCTAGTTGAAGATAAAATAGAGGTAAACATCGGAGGTCCATCAAAATCGAAATGGATAAAATTAGGTGCATCCCTCACTGAGGAGGAACATGAAGTCTTTATAGCTCTATTAAGAGAATTTGTAGATATCTTTGCATGGGCTTATTCTGACATGCTAGGTTTGGACCCCACCTTGGTTTTGCACCACCTTGTGGTTAATTCTAATGCCAAATTGGTAAATTAAAAGTTACATAAGATGCATCCTTACATTGCTATATTGGTAAAGAAAGAGTTATAAAAACTCTTAGAAGCAGGATGTATCTAATCTATTGACTACTCACAATGGATCTCTAATGTGGTACCTATTAGTAAAAAGCTTAAAGGGATCATAATCTATACTTATTTTTGAGACATCAAAAAAGCTTGTCCTAAATATTATTTTCCATTTCCTAATATTGACATGATCATTGATTCTGCAGCAGGTTATGAAATTCTTTCACTCATTGATGGATTTTCAAGATACAACCAGATCAGAATAGCACTAGAAGACCAACATAAAATATCATTCACCACTCTATGGGGAAAATTTTGTTATCAATTAATTCCATTTGGCCTTAATAATGTTAGAGCTATATATCAAATGGCCATTATTTCTCTAAGTTTTTGACAATGATTGCATTCAGATAAGAAGAAACTAAGGTTAAAGGTTAAGGGTTTGACGTTACCCAGATTAAGTGCGCACCGTATCCAAGCATTGTGGGAGCTCCTCTTTGGCTTTGGAGGAAACACCTAAAATAAGAGAGAAACTCAAACAAGAAAAATGTTAGAGGAGGATATGTTGGACTGCCAAGTTATGTGCTCGGTCCCAGAAGCATAAAGTTTTATAAGGGATGACAGTCCACTATTTAACAAAAAGAGTGTTATATAAAAAGAAATGATGAAAGACTAAGAAAGAGAAAAATAGATAATGCGTGCCTATTTTTTGTAGTCAGTCTATCACAGTCACCGATGTCGGTAGGACTGTCGAGGTCAGTTTGGTCAATTATGCCGATGTCGGTTTTGTTACCAATGTCGATAGGGGCAGTGGGCCTTGGATGGGTTTTGAAATATGTCTATGGTCGGCAGAAGAGTCTGTGGAAATTTAAAGGGTTGTGTAGGGTTGTGGGAAAGTGAATAGGGTTTGAGGAAGGGTAACAGTAGAGGGCAGGTGTGAGAAGAGGGTAAGAATAAGAGAAAGGCTTTTCAGCCTCTCCACAAAAGAAATTGGGTTTCTCAACAGTTCTTAGAAATATCAAATGGAAACTAATTACCAATGTATTCTAAAATTCTAAAATGAGAACATAATACTTATCTCTATTAGGTAAAGACCAAGAGGTGTTAGAATTCTTATTCCTATTGTGGCTGATGTTGAGGATCTCGTACAGTGTTTCAATCCAATGTCTAGAGTGACTTGTGCAGAGCTTCGGTAGCCAGGAGAGCGATAGTCAAATTTTGATGCTTGGTCTCAGAGTGTGCACATTGATCTGCAAAGAGGCTGGGGGCCAGCTCAATGTTAGAGCTCAAGTTATGTAACCAACGTCGATGATCCTACCGATGTCGATTGACCGTTGACTGACATTGATGGAGAAAGAATGGGTAAAAGGGCTATTTTTAGCTCTTTGCCCATTTCTCTACCCGCCAAGTGCTTTTTCCATTAGAGAATGGTCAAAACATGGGTTTATGAGGCTTGAAAGTTAGTTAGGGAGTTAAGAGGGGGTGAGAATAGGTCATGGGTAGTTAGGATGTGGAGGACTTAGTCTTAGGGTGACTCATAGGTTAAGAAAAGGTCTTAGGGTGAGGTGTCTAGGTGAGGTGTCCAAGGTGAGGACATTAATTTAAAATAAATAGTTTATTTTAAATTAATAAGGTGTGTAAGTGTTTAGAAGGGGACCAAGGGGGGTTGACATAATATTGGTGTCTACATTTACCCCTTTTTGTCTTGTGGTTTGTCCTGATGAACTACAAGACAAAAATAGGTGTAGGTTGCCCCAAGTATGGGATGAGGTATTCCCCCTCAAAGCAGGAATCGAGAGAAGGAAAACCAAAATAAGGTGCCGATTTGATAGGCAATGAATGGGTAGGGTGAGGTTAGAGTGTGAATGCTGCAATAGTTAAGATTGCACATATACCACTTCACTTGATAGGCAGGTCAAATTGTCACAAGCAAGGTCGAGGAGGACTAAAATCAAAGTAACTAGTCCCCAAATTTTTAGTCATAGTTGATTGGGTTAAAATGATCAAAATTGTAGCTCTAATGGTTGAGGAGGACTAAAACTGAAATAATTGATCCCCAACTTATTAGTGGTAGCTTATTAGGTTATAGCAATCAAAGTTGTAGCTTTAACGGTCATCGTGTTCTAAGTATCTGGGCTAGGAAGTGCTCTTGGAAAACATGAAAATGTCACAAATATTGGGGATCAACTTGGTCATGATCTGAAAATAGGTGTGAGGGGCATAATGTGGGGTGTGTACAATTTGCTAACTATTCATGAGGTAGCATATGCAATTAAAACAACCAAGGCAAAGTTGTCTCAAAAGTAGTCATGGTCTGAGGAGATAATCACGATCTCCAAGGTCATTTGTCGAGTCGAGTTGAGATATAAGCGATCTCAAGTGTTGTTTGTTGTGGTTAGGGAGATGTATGTGATCTCCAATGTGCCCCATGAGAATTCTAATGTGACTTCTATAGTGTCTGGGCTGGTTGTTTGGTCATGATTTTGGGCAATTTTAGGTCAAATAGTTGGTCCATTGGGTGGACAGATGAACGAATGGCTGAGCTAACCTCAGAAGACCCCATGTCAACTGAGTGATGCCTACATAGCCCCTATTTTAAGGGCCTCAAGCCAATGTAGTTCTCCCCAAAAGGGAAGAAGAGGGTAGGTTATGGATTGGGTTTGACTAGGTTAAGTCATGGTTAAAGGTTATATGGTTGGTCCATCAGGTAGATGAACGAACGAATGGCCGAGCTAACCTCAAAAGACTCCATGTTAATTGAGTGCGACCTACATAGCCCCTATTTTAAGGGCCTCAGGCCAATGTAGTTCTCCCAAAAAGGGAAGAAGAGACAAAGAGGTTGATAGTTGTTTTGGTTATGTTTGAAATGATGAGTGTATGATGATGTTACAGCCTTTTCCATATTGTGTGATGGTGTATGATGTAACATAGGTTATGTGGTTTTTCATCCTTAGCAATTTTCCATATTGGTGATGGTGTATGCTAAAAATGAAATGAATTTATTTATGCTTTAGCAGGTTTCCATATTGGTGATGGTATATGCTTGACATAAATTGTGTTTGGTTGATAGTTTCCATGTGTATTGTTTTTCATTGAAACTAGTGTGAATGGGCTATGATAATTTATATAACACAAATTGATATTTGCATTAAATAAATCATGAGGTTGTGTTATTGGTTTAGAAAATGTTTTGGTTTGGGTTGGTGTGTAAATGTTTTGGTTGCATGTGACGAAGGTGTGTAAGAAGTGAAAGGTGCATTGCTCTTTCATTGACAAGGACAATAATGATAACATAGATAGGGTTTTTGCAAACAAAACCCCATTCATGTATCATGTCATTGACCATTGGTTTTTGTTAGAGAAGTATGCTAATCACTTGATATTAAGTGAGCTCAAAATCCCTTGGGTATGTTGGGGTAATAGGTTTGATTATGTGATATGTGAGGATAGTGTAACCCTTTTTTAGTAGGGATAAATTTGCTCCTTTTATAAGTGACCCTGAGAACAACTATAGGCAAGTCCATGATTTAATAGTTTATCAGTCTCCCTTTTTTTTTTTGGTAGATTGATCAATGCGGGAAGTCTACTTGGGGATGTTGTCTTGTTTTGTGGTCATTTGAAGCTGATTGATATGGGAAGCTTCTGAGAGGATGATGTGTTTGTAGCAAAAATTTGGGCATAGCCATCCTTCAAGGGAGTGGTCTATATTTTGCTTTGTATGGTTAAATGTCTTTGAATAGCTGTCCTTCAAGGGAGTAGTCTACTAATTACAGCAATAATGTAGCTGTCCTTCGAGGGAGTAGTCTACATTGATAGGTTATGACCTTTTAATATTTTATTAGGCATCCCAGTTTTATATTTTTGTGTTGACTAAACTTTTAGCCATGGACTAGACTATAGAGGTTTAGGGGTTTCCCTTTTATTAGAACAAAGCATTAATGCTTAAAAAAGGGTTAACTAATGTTTGTAGGGAAAATGGGTTGAAAGGAATAGGAATGAGGATGACGGAGGTTGCTCAAGGGACGAGCTCAAGTTAAACATCAAATGAATGATTACTTGGTTAATAGTAGAATGGTCGCAGATGCAAGGCATTAAGGGGCTCAAGTTTTGGTTGGCCTTTGAGAGAAGACAAATGATAAGTCCCTGATCCATACTTGTGCATTATGATATAAGGTCTGAGCCAATTAGAAGCAAACTTGCCTCATTTTTTTCTTTCCATATTGGTCACGTGTTGGTTTTCTTTAAGGACAAGATCTCTGATTTTGAAATCTTGCTCTTTCAAATTTTTATTGTAGGCACATTTGATGTGATGTTGGACGTGAAGTAGGTTAGTGTGTTGTTGGCATTTGATACAATGCCGAACATAGTTATTGTAGTCTTGGTTAAGAGTGGACCAATAATAACCCAGGTAGAGGATGTGCTTGGCAACCGAGTTACCACTAAAATGTCTCCCACAAAGCCCATCATGGACTTGTTTGATGGCATGAGATGTCTCAGTGGTGGTTAGGCATCAGAGAAGGAGGCCGTTGAAACGTCATTTGTAGAGAAGACCTCTTAGCATGGTGTATCAAGTAGTACTCTTGATAAAAGCTTACCGTGCATTGCTAGAGAGGTTAGGAGGAATGATAGAATGAGTCAAGTAGTCAACAAGTTGTTTATACCAAACATCATGTGGACTAGAGAGGTCAGGAGGAATTACCCCTGAAGATGTTGGTTGACATGTGCCCAAGATAGCAATCTTGGGCTTTGGTGGTTGAGAAGGCTTGGTGAATGGATGTGTCAAAGGAGTAGAAACCTGCTCTTTTCCTTTATCCTTTAGGGTTTGGGACCTGGTGGCCATATTAATGGTGTTGATTTTGAATAAATGGGGAGAAGGTGGTAGAGGGACCATAATCTCATGTTGGGATCCCCAATGAGAAGGGTGTCCTTTTCTAGGTGTTGGCGAATGACAACCTTAAGGGCACAACAATTCTCAGTATCATGCCTAGGTGTGTGATGATACCAGCAGATTTGAGTGTCGTCAAACCAAGAAGGTTTTGATCTAAGAGGTTGGTATGGATTAATGGGTGGGAGAACGATATTAGAAGACTGCAATAATTAGCATAGCAGTGAAGCATAAGAACCCACTAATGGGTTTGCACTCATTGTTGTAGTAGGGGTTGACAACTTCTATTTGGGAGTTATAGAGGAAGTTTTTTGTACCACCTTTTTGGTTGGTGGTGTGGCCACTCACATAGATGGCACTTTCTTGGTGAGGGGTGTCAAATTTTTTGGAGGAAGTATATTTTTGATGGGTAAAGGGAGTAATGGAGGTAGTTTGTTTTTGTGAGGGGTTGGAATGGGGAGTACTCTTATTAAAGTGGAAGGATGTGGACCCAAAATAGATGGTAATGGTGAAGGTGGGGGAGGAGTAGATCGGCATGGTTTAGCAGCCTTCTTTAGCATGGTGTGAGGACCACTACTATGTGGGGTGAGGTTCAAATCTACCTTCACTTGTGGGTGAGTGAGGTTTGATACAGGGTGAACACCAAGAGATTTAACCTATTTTGGCATGGTGGATGCCTTTAAGGGTTTGGGTTTAGATGTGGACGACTGAGCTTCTAAATATTTGGAAGTGGAAGCCTGATCCTCATCAGAGACTTTGGGGTAGTTTGTCATGGAAGGGTCAGCAGTATAAAATGAAGCAGGATGTGTAAGATAAGGAGCCTTAAGTCACTCCAATAACACCTCATATTCTAGGTTCTTAGAATGGAGAAATCTTAAGTTTTTTGTTAATCGAGAGAAAGGTTTAGAGGACATCATGCGAAGTCTTACAGTTGGTCTTTTAGAGGATTTGGGTAGTTGCGAGAGCGAAAACATGTTAGATGTAGTGATCTTGGGCCAAAGACGAGAGAGAACCATCACTGGATCTTCCTCGGCCAAAGTGGGTGAGGTGGCAAGTTCTTCCCTTGACAGAGAAGGGATTGGAGAATGTGGCTCTTTGAGAGGATAGAGTGTAGGTATGATCATGCCTTCCACGTGTGGTCTAGGAGTGTGGAAATTATGATCCTCCATTGGTAATAAGAAGGATGAGGGTGGGGCCAATGGCATGGATATCATCAAAGCATCCTCCAATATGGGAGAGGTCAAAGTAGACTCTCCTATGTGTGGAAGAGGGGTGGATGGAGGACTATCCTCCATCGGTGGAGGACAAATAGGAGAGGAAGGCTCATCTAAAGGGTGAAGTAGAGGGATGATGGCCCCTTCTATATGAGGGTGTGGGGTATGAATGGTAACTTCTTCCAATGGTAGAAGAAGAGGGAAGGTGGGGGCAAGAGGAATAGGTAATACAGGATCCTCACGAGGTAGAAGAATGGGTAGAGGAGGTGTTTGATGTCATGGGGGTGATATAGGTGAAATAGGTTCATCCATGCAAGGAAGAGAGTGAGGCAAAGGGAGCTCTTCATTGTGTGGGGATGGTCTAGGTAAAATAGGCTCTTCTACCCGTGGTGGAGAAATGGGTTGACTAACCTCTTTAATTTGTGGGAGAGGTTGGATAGGAATGAAAGGAAAGACCGTGTTGACCATGCGTATGTTGTGTTCTTGAGGGTCATCGGCCATGGTCTGAACATTGTTCTGACTTGGGGGATGGTTAGGAAATAGTTTCCTAAAGACATCCATGTTTTGGTTAGTTGGTGCATTAGGGTTATCTAAAACAAGGTCCCCTTTATCTAACATGTCTTGAACAACATTTTTGAGGGTTTTACAATTATTCGTGTCATGACCCTTGACACGGTGATAGTTACAAAAATCATTTTCCCTATACCATGCAGGGATGGCTCGTGAGGGGTCAAATTGGATAGGTCAAATTTGAGGGAAGTTGAGGACTCCCTGCTTTACTAATTTATCCAATACAGAAGCATATGATTCTCCTATTAGAGTGTATCATCACTGTACATACCATTGTTGGAATTGTCTTGTGATGTTTTGTGAAGTGGAAGGCTCATATTGGTTGGCTGTGGTAGAAGATTGTGACCTAGAGACCATAGCATTCATTAATCCCTTGGACTTGGAGTGGGAAGAAGAAGATTTAGAAGAAGAAGGGTCATTGGATTTTGCATTGGTATTTTTTCTACGCAATTTGACTCTATCTTCTTCGATTGCATAGAGTTCAAGCTTTTAGGCCATAGTGAAAGCTTCATCAAATGTGCAAAAAGTTTGAACCCACAAAGTGGATGAGATGTGCTTGGCACATGCTCTTGAAAAGAGCTCAATGAGCTCTAGTTGAGGTAGTGAGAAGGAGAGTTGGTTAATCAAACCTCTCCAATGGGTGACAAAGTTAGCTATTGATTCATCCTCAAATTGTCTAATGGAATAAAGGTCTGTGATGGAGACCTTCTTGGTAATATTAATTGAAAAATGATCAAGGAATAGCTGAGTGAGTTGAGTGAAGGTGAAGAGAGAATGATTGGTAATGGAGCTATACCAGTCAAGGGCGGCACCAGAAAGTGACATGGGGAATGTGCAAAGTAATAATGCATCATCATAGGCTATGAGGTAGCAAGCATGCCTAAACGCTCACAAATGTTGTTGTGGGTCCTCTTTACTCTGAAAGCGAGTAAATTTTGGGAGTTCCCACTAGCTAGGGTATGGTCAAATGGGAACTAAAGGCTGAATAGGTTCATTGCAAATTTGTTCATATGAAAGAACACTCTTTGATCCTGAAATAGATGTCTCAAAGTTGGACATCTTATCCATCAGCATCTTAATTAGATCGGCAGATAGATTGGCATGAGGGGCACCCCCTAAGTTATAGGGTACTTGGAAGGCGTTGGGAGGGGCGTATGATGTACTTGGTTGCATTTGTGTAAGCACAACATATTGGTAGTTTGTCATAGGGACTAATGTCAAAGCCAAGGGGGCTTGTGTCATAAAGTTAGAGGGCACAACTTGACTAGATGCCACCAAGGGTGGTTGAATGGTAGAGACACTAGTTAAAGGATAGGTAGTCACTCTTGTGTTTATAGGAGCAAGAGTGGGTGGGATAGAGACGATCAAGTTCTAGAAAGGTGTTGAACTTGGTTGAATTGTTTGTGGTTGAGGGGGTATGGAAACCCCAATGGAGGTAGGTCCAAAAATAGAAGGGGAGGCCAAATCTTGAACATTGGCCATGGTTGGGTTACTGGTCAAGGCAATGGCTTGAGTGACCATAGGTTGGATAGTGGATGTTGTTGATATCATTGTCGCTTCAACTAAAGAAGTTGGCATCCCATAAATAGGGTTACCCAAAGGATCTCGCATTTGGCTTCTAGCAAGATAGTGTTGGAGAGCCTTGACATTATGGTTAAGGAATCTCTAAAATTCTTGATCCCCTTCGAGAACAATAGGAGGTTGATCAGGAGTAGGTTGGATAGGAGTATGCTCGGTGTCTGAAGTATCCTCCATTAGATGACTTGGTATGAAGGGTGAAGGTGGGAGTGGATGTTGACTTACATGGTCAATAAGAGATTTGGCTTGACTGTGTGTCAGAACCGTCCAAGGTGAAAAGGGTTCAAGTTTCAAAAATTGTGTGTTTTAGTTTCAAAAAACTAGAATTTATGTTTAATAGCAAGGAAGTCAGGTTTTAAGCTTGTTGTTTGGAAAGAAAATTTGTTGACAGTGATCGATGTCAGTTGTTTTAACTGATATTAGTTATGAAATGTTGCCAAGGTTGGTCAAATAACTGTTGTTGGTGAAGTTATGTTGCCGACATCAGTCAAAAAACTGATGTCAATTTTTGTATAATTTCAGAAACACAAAAACTGATAGTTTTTGGAAGAAGGAGAAATTCTGAGTTGTTTTTGGACTTTAGAATGATGCGACCTTACCAGCTCAACCAATGAGATAAAAATAATAGAATAGATGATTAGGCAAGCAACCTCTAAAACATTAGATTCCTAGGAATAAATTTTAGAGTCGTGATGGCTTATGCCCTAGAAGAATGTGTTGGAAATTGGGCTTGTAGAACAGGTCCTAGAGAGGAAGTCTATAGCTGGTTTCAGGTTGTGTTTTGGTGCTCAAAGATTTGTGTTAGGTTCAGTACATGGCCTGGTGCTAGGGCTTGCTCCCTTCACTTCACAAACCCAGAGCTAAGCTAGGTTGCTTAGCCAATATATACTTTGCCTATAGTTTATACTTTGCCAGAGAAAAGAGTGGGTCCTCCTCTTGGTGGTGAAATCCAAGTAGGATCGCCAAGTGGGGTAAGGTATCTGCTAGGTGATGAAATCCTAGACGGGCCTTATCTCAAGTAAGTTTAAGTATTTGATTTGATGTGATTGTGGTTTGGTTGTGTAACATTTCTGCACTATAATTTATTCATAATGCTTTTAATTACTAAGTGGGCTAAGTATGCATTCAAGAAAGAATGAAATGTAATTATTTTTAACCCAAATTGAAATATGTTGTTCAAATGCAAACAATTGGAGAAAAGGTTAAGAGTATGAATTTTTCACTACTCTAAGATGCAGGCAAGAAGTGACAAGAAGAAAAAGAAAGTTTTTCTTTTTAGCTTTTGCTAATGGTTTCTTTTCGAAATAAAGAGATAGAAGAAGGATGCAAGAAGAGAATATTTTCCTAATGCAACTATATGAAAATTTTATTTTTCTAAAATAATGAACCCAAGGAAAAATCCAGGGTCCCACCGGGCATGCCATAAACTTTCTCTAAGTTTTTGACAATGATTGCATTCAAATAAGAAAAAACTAAGGTTAAAGGTTAGGGATTTGACGTTACCCAGATTAAGTGCGCACCATATCCAAGTGTTGTGGGAGCTCCTCTTTGGTTGTGGAGGAAACACTTGCAATAAGAGAGAAACTCAAACAAGTAAAATAATAGAGGAGGATATGGTGGACTACCAAGCTATGTGCTCGATCTAGGAAGCATAAAGCTCTATAAGGGATGACAGTCCACTATTTAATGAAAAGAGTGTTATATAAAAAGAAATGATGAAAGACTAATAAAGAGAAAAATAGATAATGCATACCTGTTCTCTACAGTCATTCTATCATAGTTGTCGACATCGATAGGATTGTTGAGGTTGGTTTGGTCAATTATGCTGACATCAGTTTTGTTACTGATGTTGGTAGGGGTAGTGGACCTTGGACAGGTTTTGGAATATGTCTATGGTTGATAAAAGAGTCTGTGGAAATTTAAAGGGTTGTGCAGGGTTACAGGAAAGTGAATAGGGTTTGAGGAAGGGTAATAATAGAGGGTAAGTGTGAGAAGATGGTAAGAATAAGAGGAAGGCTTTTCAGCCTCTCCACAAAATAAGTTAGGTTTCTCAATAGTTCTTAGAAATATCAAATGGAAACTAATTACCAATGTATTCTAAAACCCTGAAATGAGAACAGAATACTTAGCTCTATTAGGTAAAGACCCAGAGGTGTTAGAATTCTTATTCCTATTGTGGCTGATGTTGAGGATCTTGTACAGTGTTTCAATCCAATGTCTAGAGTGACTTGTGCAGAGCTTTGGTAGCCAGGAGAGCGATAGTTGAATTCTGATGCTTGGTCTCAGAGTCTGTGTGTCGATCTATAAAGAGGCTGGGGGGCAGCTCAATTTTAGAGCTTGGGTTATGTAACTGACATCGGCAATCTCGCTGACGTTGGCCAACCATTGACTGACGTCAGTGGAGAAAGAATGGGTAAAAGGGCTATTTTTAGCTCTTTGCCCATTTCTCCACTCGCCAAGTGCTTTTTCCATTGGAGAATGGTCAAAACATAGGTTTATGAGGCATGGAAGTTAGTTAGGGAGTTAAAAGGGGGTGAGAATAGGTCATGGGTAGTTAGGATGTGCAAGACCTAGTCTCAGGGTGACTCATAGGTTAAGAAAAGGTCTTAGGGTGAGGTGTCCAAGGTGAGGTCATTAATTTAAAATAAATAGTTTATTTTAAATTAATAAGGTGTGTAAGTGTTTAGAAGGGGACCAAGGGGGGGTTGACACAATATTGGTGTCTACAACCATGACTATCATATTCCATGATATAATGCATGATATTTTTGAAGACTATGTCGATGACATATTAGGAAAATATAAAACTAGGGCCAACCATCCAATAGTGTTGCGTAAGATATTTGAAAGATAACAAGAGTACAAAGTCAAACTCAATCCAAAGAAATGTGTGTTCAGCATAACTTCAAGAAAATTAATTGGCTTCATTATGTCTCACATAGGTATTGAAGTTGATTTGGCTAAAGTCCATGCTATAACCAAGATGCCACCACCAACTAATTTAAAGCAACTCTGTAGTTTACATGGTAAGATCCAAAAATCTAATGTTTCATATCTCAATTAGCAAACAAGTGTCATCTATTTACACACCTTTTGAAGAAGGGAGTTGCATTTCATTGAGATGATCACTACCAAATATCTTTTCAACAACTCAAAGACTATCTTGTTAATCTACCTATTTTATTACCTTCTATGTTGAGAAAGCCATTCTTGTTATACCTATCAACTACTGATCATGATTTGGGGGCACTCTTGGCACAACATGATGAAATTGAAAATGAGCATACCATATATTACCTAAGCCATACTTTGGTTACATATGAACATATATATGCACCTATTCAAAAAGCTTGTCCAGCCATGCTCTTTGTAGCTCAAAAACTACACCACTTCATCTTGAATAATAAGACCATGGTCATTTCATAAGTAGATTCGCTTAAGTATCTACTATCTAAAATAGATTTTCAAGGTAGAATGGCTAAATGGACCATGTTTCTCAATGATTTTGACATAGAGTATCTTAATAAGAAGGAAATCAAGGGTAAGTCCTTGCAAATCAACTTGTTGAAGCACCTCTCATAAACACACAACCACTCACATTTAAATTTCCTAATGAATCCATAATGACCATCATTGACACACCCCTTGACAAGTATCCCTAGAATATCTATTTTTATGGTTCATTTAATACACATAGATCAAAGGTAGGCCTATTGTTTATTACACCACAAGGGGATCTAATCCCTAAATCATTCAGAATCAACTTTCCTTGTAAAACAAACATGGTCAAATATGAAGCCCTTATTGTAGGACTTCAATAGGAAATGCATTAGAACATATCTCATCTCCAAGTTTATGGTGATTCTTAGATAATCATCAATCAAGTCACAAATCATTTTCAAACCAAAGATGACAAGCTAGTTCCATATAAAGCCATGGTTGACACTCTTAATCAACAAATTACCAACATTCAGTTTGAGCACAAACTAAGGGTTAGTAATAGAAATTTAAATGCCATGGCTACTATTGGCTCCCTAATTTTACAAATAAATAAAGCTATAGAGTATTATTTCCTCATCAAGAATTTGTTAGTACCAACTCATTACCTTTTAATCATTTCAATGATTTGTGATATTATTGGTCCTAATTCTATTTGGTACCTAGACATTTATAACTAACTTCATGACCAATTTATACCACCTAACCTATCTCAAAAACAAACCAAAGCCTTCATTCATCATTCCACTCATTATACTATACTTGGATCCACCCTTTACTATCACAGTTTTGATATAACTCTAATTCATTTTTTAACTTTGGTAGAGTCTACACTAGCATTAAGAGAAGTACATGAAGGGATATGTGGAGCTCATTTTATCATGGTAATCCTATCTAAAAATATCTTGCATACTAGTTATTATTGGCTCATGATGGATGCATATGCCACTAAATATGTAAAGAAGTGTGACAAATGTGAACAACATGTTAATCTGATCCATGCCCCAGCCAAAACTCTAAAATTGATGTTGACACCATGGCCATTTTCTACATGGGGAATTCACCTCATTGGGAAGATCAACCCCACTTCATCTGATGGCCATAACATATCCTTATTTCCACTAAGTATTTCACTAAGTGGGTCGAAGCTATACCCCTCACTTACGTGACTAGAAAGCAAATTTCTAAATTCATCTTCAACCATCTAATTTGCTACTAGGTATCCCCCCTGACATTATATCTAATAATGGAGGATCATTCGAGAACAAGGATGTAGACTAGCTATGTACTGAATATAACATTACATAACATTTTTCTATAGCATATTGCCCTCAAGGTAAAGGCTAAGCTAAAGCATCCAAAAAAACCATTGTCAATATTCATAAAAAGATTGTTAATGATACCATACCAATCATCATACCCCCATAAGAGCCACTCTGTACTCACTTGTTTATTGTACTAAAGTTATCCTTCCCATTGAGGTCAAATTACTTTCACTACACATCTCTTCCAAGCATGTCCTAGATGATCCTCACTATCGAGTAGCATGCCTATAAGAGCTAGGCCTACTTGATGATAAATACATAGCCATGTTTATTAATCTTCCAGCATATCAGAACTGACTCAAAGGCCACTATAATTGGTGTATTAAGTATAGAACATTTGAACTTGGTTATCTTGTTCTTAAAAAAACCAAAAGAATACAATAGTTAAGAATAATCATAAAGTAAAATTCAAACCAAATTAGATAGGGCCTTTCATCATTACTGAAGATTATGGATCAGGAGCATACAAGCTTGCCACACCAGATGGAGATGAACTTCCTAAGCTGATGAATATTATTCATCTCAAGTGGTACTATGCTTGAGCACTAAGGCATATTGTCTGTAAGGACCATTTCAGTTATGTCATTTTATCACTATTCTTCTTTGTACAAATAGCATCCTTCTCTATCCTCTTATCCATATCCATTTTACCATTTTTTTCTATCCATCCAGTGTGTTCTAAAGCCTAGCTTGTTTAACCTTAGTTTTTTTCCATTCGTTACACATTTTCAATGTCAAGGAATCTGATCAGTTTCATCAGTCAACTTAAGTACTTTAGACAGAGATTATATTTTGGAGTAGTGTGGTAGAATTTTTGGTAGTTGCATCCTTTGTTTATTATTCATTTCCTATCACTAGTCTTGTTACTAATTATAACTACCTTCGGGAAACTTAGTACCATTGATCCATGCTATTGTGTCCTAGTTATAACCACCTATGGGCAAACTAGGGCCTTCATTTGTTTATTAAGCTTTGGCATACCAATCTATCACTTTCTATGTCATACTATGCCTTTTTACCAATTGTGCATATTTTGTTTGAATTGACTACTACACTAGTTGAATTCCTTCACTATAAGGGTAGAACTACAATGAGTTAAGGTCCTACTTTGGGACTATGTAGGCAGAGCTCAATACTTTTTGAGGTCATCTCAGTCACCCTTTCCACAATGCTCTCACCATTTTATGAGCAACCTAAGTTTAAACATTCTCATCATTTTGAGAGCTTCAACCATTTAAGTGTCTCATCATTCTCAATCGAGTTGAGATACTTCAAAAAATTCCAAAAACATTTGAAAAATCATTAGAAAAGAACAAAAACATTGACCACTTCTTTGCCTTAAGGATTCTAAGAACCCTTACTAAGTTATAATAAAATCACTTGTCACTTAGTTTCCCCATCCATTTTATCCTTCTCTCTCATGCACTTTCCATTTTTCAAGACCATTCCTCTTCTTCTATCACATCCATTCTATTTGTTTTCATCAGTTATCACATTCTTCCCATTCCCTAAGAGAACTACATTTGGCTTGAAGTTTTTTATTGGATATTACATCCATGAAACTATGTAGGTAGTGTCCACTTGCCTAGTGCATATGGACATAGCTCAGCCACCCCCTTCTTTTTCTTTTATTCCCTTATTTTGTTCATTTGTTCAATTTTTGCCTATTTTCAAGGGGTAATGTTTGTACGATTTACGTTGTTTATTTATTTGTCTCTATTTATTTTATTTATTTATAGTCCTATTTGTTTTCTTTTAGTATTATTTCCTTGATGTAGTTTGTGTGTGTTCATTAGGTGATTCTTTACCCACACTTACACTTAAATCTATCCATATTCATATGCTTACATTGCCATCATGGTTTTTATCATTAATGCATTATTTTCTATTGAGTATTGGATTACGGGAGTTAGTCCTTATGCATATTTTTGCAAAGTCCTCATGATTTTATACCATGATGCCAATCGACACGTGCTACAGCAAACCTCAGCTTCAAAAAGTCTATTTAGCAATGATGGCATCAACATCTCTTCGACATCAGCATCTTGATTCAATCTCAATCATATCCCAAACAAAGTAATTAACCATGAAATAACTTCAAACTTTATTGGTTTAGATGAGCATATCCCTACTAGTAGGTTATTTTAATTCATCATTACCCTTTGTGTTAAGTTATCATCATCATTGACCAAGTTTATCATGTTTTCCATAATCAGGGTCCAATTATTATAACTACCTATGCGTAAATCATTGTACACTGTCCCACCTGCATTTCTCAATGATTATAACCACCTTTAGGTAAATCATTATGTTTTCACCACTTTACTTTTTCTACCCATATAGGGGTATGTTGTTATCTTGTTTGTCTATCCTAACTGGGTCAGCTCCATCTTCTCAATGATTATAACCACCTTCGGGTAAATCATTATGTTATTATACCACATTGCCACTATTAGGGTACAATGCTTACAGCCACCTTTGGGCAAGCCATTGTACACCATCCCACTTTCATTCTAATTATTTTGACAACTTTTTCAATATCATTGTGTTTCACCCCATCATCATTCCTTTCTTTGGTCCCATCATTTTGCTTCTTTCTTTTTGAGGGAACCTTTACCTAACTACTTGTGTCAACCATTCTCTCGAGGGGGCATCATATAGCTAGATTATCATCATTACAGTTGTAGGCATACATAACCCTTTTATTCTTTGAGAAGATGTTATTGTGCTTATATCTTATAACACCTTCCCAAATAGGGGCAAACTATAGACACCCAAATCTGGCCACCAATGACATCCAATCAAGTTTTTGAATTAAAAAAATTATAATGCAAAAAGTCATTTTTGGATTGTGAAGGGTCAGACCATTCCCTTTTTTATAAATACAAAAAATGGTTATTGTAAAAGGGGGATTTTGATCTTTGTTAGTAGAGGTTCCTAAAGCATCAAAACATGTTAAGGATGATGATAGATGTGATATAATTTGTGTGTGTAGGATAGTTTATTATATAAAGATAGGAATTTGGATGATAGAAGCATAAGAAACATTAATTATCCTACATTATTTAGGAATTAAGAACAACTAGTATTGCATAGACTAAAATAATGCATTAAGAATAGTTAGAAAGTAACCAAACAATTACACACAAGAATGTATGCAAGGAACATATAATAAATTATAGATGTCACCATAACCAAATAATCTCTATTGATCTCTTTTAAAAGTGGAACCCTATTCCTCTTACAAATAAAAGCATATATAAACATTTTCAGTCTATGACCATTCATCTTCTTGCACTTGGTACCAAAATTGGAGTCTCTTCATATTCTATCCTATTACAAGTTATGAAGATAAGACAAAATAGACTTATGCAATGACAAAATGAGTGCATAATGTATGATCTTGGATAAATATCCTACATAGCTTTATACTACATGTTTTTCCACCAACACTTTCCAAGACTCAAAATGTTGTCTTGTTTCAAGACAACATCGCAGGATTTCCAAAAATGTATAAATGACTAGAGGTTGAATAAATGGTTAGACCAATAAGATTAATAGTAATCACTTAAGACACCATTTCTAATTTTCACCTCTTGTGCACTACTTAGCCACCCTTTCAATTTTTCAACTAAGTAGCATACTAACCTACCACCCTTTGTGGGTTTTCAATAGGCTAGCATAACCAGGTGGCCACCCTTTATGGGTTTTCAACCAACTTGGCCCCACTTGTCTTACTAAGTTGTCTCCAATACAAAAATTTTAAAACTTATACTCTATGCAGTGCTTAACTTGAAGGTGGTGGCATAGAAATAGATAATGTTTAACTAAAAGATTCATTGGACTGGGACTAAGTATCCTTTTGTCATGTAATGATCTACTAGAGATATAAAGGTAGCCTATACATAGGTGTATTGATAATATAGGCAACTATATTAGTGGATGGAGTTATATCTATTTTGTATGCATTATAGTCCAGCATCACTTTTTGGATTGACCATAGTAGGCTACAAAATGGAGCATGATAGCCAATGATATGATTGATTTCTAAATAATCAATTATGTTTAATGCTACCTTGGTGTTCTCAACCTTAGTTTTAATCTCTCCACTCAATTGCTCCATCTTATCTGCATATAACTGATCTTGGAGACTGGTGAAGGAACTATGCAAAAGTTGGCTCTACAAATTTGGAAGGTTGTCATGCACATTATACCTGGCATTAAGTGATTACTATAGGGATCTATCCTTCTCCTCCATAGTTGTTTTATGACTATCCAAGTTTATTTTAGTGGTGGAAAACTTTATTAAGTCTACATTGGAATTACCTAAAGAGGTATCTAATTTTTGCTTCCAATATAGCAAGTTGTGTGTAACTTGTTGAGCTTAAAGTATGGAAATCTAAAGCATTCCTGAGTATTCCTCTAGAAAAGTGATGAGAATGGTAGCTTTGGCCTTAACATCTTAGCCTAATGTTCCCACTATGTAGATTTTTCGTGTTGCACACTAGTTCTTTGTTAACTCCGAGATAAGTGTCTTGAGTCTATGTTGGTCAAACATTACTTTATCCCCAATTACTTGAGTGACCAACTCAAGACAAGTGTCCTAGGTAAGATTTCTAGCTTCATGAAGTTAAGTCTTTAAATCAATGTTTTTGACCTTAGATTGATCAACCTCTTACTCCAGATAAGTGGCCTTCTACACAATGGACTCTTAAAAGTCCATAGCACCCTCTAATTTCTTCTTCAGTGGTAATATAGAAACATCTAATGATGTTTTAGGTTAGAGTGGGAATGTTTCCAATGTTCTTATAGTAATTTAAGGATCAGGTCATTACATGGTCATAAGTGGAAGTGATAAGATGCTGCATTAATCACCTACAATTGGAATGTCCCATAGCTAGACTCCTCCCAAAGGCAAAGTTAGTTATTTCTCTCTTGTTGCAACTACAAATGTATCATCCTCTTATCTTAGTTACTCCTATATACCTAGTTATTATTTAGGAACTTATTATTATTGTGGTTTACCCTCTTCTATAGTCTTCGATTACTTTGTAGTGTCTTCATCTTGTTTTCTCTTGGATTCTTACATTGCTTTCCTATTAATTTCTTCTTCCACAGCCTTCCTTTTTACCTATTCCTCCTCTTACAGCTTCTGTGCATGCTCTTCTTCCTTCTTCTATTCCTTAAGAGCAACAACCTTATCTTGTTTGGCCTTAGCCTGTGCTTATGCCACTAGGTCAACTTGTACCTTGGATATTCTTACATTTTGTTCCTATGCTTGAGCCTATTATTTCCATAGGGCTTCATCTTCATCTTCTTTATTCTTCTTTGTAACTTCCTTAGCTTGTTTTATGAGAGTGACATCCTCCAGAGCCTTCTTTGCCTATGTCAATACATCTTGTTGTTTTTTATCTTCTTCTTCCTTGGACTTGGTAGTGAACACAACCTCTTTACTCTTATGTTCTTCATCAATCTTTTTTAGTGTACCTCCTATGCCTATTTGGATACCTTGGTAGCTTATTGAGCCTTCTTAGCCACCTTGAGAGCATTTTATGGGTTAGACTCTACATCTTGCACCATTTTCATCTCCTTGACTTCTTCAACTTGATAACTTGATTGATTAGCTTGTTGGAGGTACAATCACTTGAAAATGGGGTAAATCAGTGATATAATACATTTTAACATTAAAATGTAATCCTTTCAAACTCTTAATCAATGACAATAAGCATTCATAAAGCATACAAGCTATTCATAATAATGAATAACAAAGATGAAGCAAGATCACACAAATAACACAAGATCTAAGTGGGAAACCCTTTTGGGTAATAAAACCCACTCTCAAGCCTAAAAACATATGGACTACTTATCCAATAAGATGATCACAAACATGAGACTTTTTTATTCAAGCACCCACCCCATAAGTATGAACAAGCACCAACTTGTTTTATATGTTTATCACCCACACAACACCTTATTAAATCAAAAGCTCTAGAATTTTGATTTTAGACCGATCTTATTAGAGACATAATGTATAACACCTTTCTTTCAACTCGTCACACACACATAAACTTGATCATATAAGCAATGCATCCAAAACACCTTTTGGATATCTCTAGTCTTCTTCACTCATCCTCAATTAGTTTTTTACTTCATTCCATCCACTAAGCAAACTCTCTCTAATCTCTTTCCTTTACCTCTATCTTCTTCTCTCTCAACACATTCACACTCAAGTCTAAAAATCATTTGCTTGGTATCTACTATTTATAGACTCTTCCCAAAGATCACTATTTAGGTTAGCCATAATACTTTTATTAACCCTTAATACATCTTACATACCTCAATACCATCCACATAGGTTGTACATAGAAACTATGGGTCACACTTAAGTAGATATGCCTTTTAATTAGGCCTCATTATCCCTTACAGGCATCATGGATACCTATTCACCTATTTAGCACTTCATCAAGCAAATTAAGAACATAAGATCACTTTTAATTACATGGGTGCACTCCATATGTTCTCTAAGACATATTCAGGTGGTTTTTCCCACCAAAACACTCTTCTACTAAAGCACAATTTGCTCAAACATTATTATATACACAGTAGCACCATTAACAAAAAAATTGTCAACTTTGAAGCTCCATAACTTTTTTATACAAACACTCAGACCTTATAACCAAGTTATCTAGATGAGCCTTGAACTCCTCTACAACTTTTATTTTTACACCACCATGAAATTATGCTTATATCAAAAGTTATAGCACAAAAACTCAGCATTGGTTTTCCCTCACAAATTCAAATATTTAAATTCCAATAGTCACTAAGTGTATGTTAAACCTCAGACACATTGACCTTATCTCATGCTCCCTAACAAATTTGACTAAATATGCATCATTAATCTTTGCAAATTAACTAGGTCTTTATTTTTTAGCACTCACCATTGATCTAAGCTCTGAGCTTCTATGATTGTGCCACTTCGCATCTTTAAGTACCTTTTGCACATTTGACTCTTTGACTTCAACTCACACCATCGATCTTCTTATGGTTTGAATGCCCATAAACCATTGATTTTCAATCTAATCTCTATTAATGTGACACATGTCACTAGTACATTCATTCTTTGACATATTAACTTTTGCATGCACTATTAAATCAAGATCTATGATTTAATGTGTACTATTAGATCTATTGACTAGTTGACCTCAGACTTCAATGTAGTTTAACTTGATGGTCTCTAGCCCATCATAGTCTACTAGAGAAATTTTGAATATTTATGTTAGGCCCCATTTTCTACCAACTACATTGATCATGCTAACTAAAAATATCTTGGTGTGAGGCAATCTTTGGATTGGTTGCTCCTTTTTGTACCTTTTAGCACCAGCTAGATGAATACTCAAGGATCCCACACTAGCTAGCAAGTAGTTGCATGGCACCAACCTTCAAAAGACATCCTTGTAAGAACTTGTATGTGGTAGCTCAAGAATTATGGGTGTTAAAAGAATAGAGTAGATGGGATATCAACCCCACAATGATAGTTTAGAATCTGGTCTGTGTTTGTCCACCCTAAGTAGCATACCGGAGCTAGCAGTATAGTGACCCCTTATGACAGTTCATCATTTGGCACATGACCATTTGACCTAGTAAGGAGATGCCTATTTGCCTATTAAAAAAGGCTTATATTTGAAGAGAAGGGGGAGGCAATTATTTTAGCGAAGCTCTACTAAAATGGAGAGTAAACATTAGCATTTTGTAACCTACTTAAAATAGGATAGGTATTCAGAATGTATAACCCAAGCTCATCTGTGAGCTTCTAGACATGAGTAATGTTAAAGATAAGCATATGCTCTACTTTTATATCTTTAACTTTGTATGTTATACTATGAAGTCAATGAAGATTGTTATTGAAGCACCAGAGTGTTGATTCTTGCATTATAGTTTTCATAGTATTATGTTCATGACTTAGTTTTACATGAGCAATGATATAGTTCTTTACTTTTAATGTATTATGATATAAAGGTTGATCCCAAGTCACTAATGTCATACTTATGCCATATAATGACTTTAACCTACTTATTAAATATACTAAGTGTAAGAACCTAAATGCACTGAGGTTTTAAGACCATGCCTAAAGCATTAACTTGAGAATGAGCACTTAAACCCAAGCTATTTCCATGACTCATCTAAGCGACTGAATAACCCTAGCTAGTTATTTCCATTGCTTACAGTATTAATAACTATGTCTAGAAAATATAAACTTGCACATAGGATTTATGCCCTTAAGAAGGATTGCACCTATTGAACTTCCTCAAAATAGCCTAGCATCGACATGCTACCTAAACCTATCTTGTCAATGATTAAATCCATTTGAACCCAAAGTTTCACCATGTTTCAACTAGCCCAACGTGGGCCCAGTCCCTTTGTTGCTTTACTTTGGGTGAGCACACAAATCTTGCACCTTGTGTGAAATTTATTTCATTATAGTAGTGTGTTAAATGTTGTGCACTAGACCCCATTATTCTTGTGCCTAGTTGTACCAATCATAGAATTAACTTGGCTTGACTACTAGGTATATGGCTAAGCACAAATCTAAACTAGAAAACTTTTCTACAACATTTTGGTTCCATTGTCAGGACACATGTTGAATTTCATTGTTGTAATGGTGTAACAAAGTGAGATCTGACTACCACTCAAAAACATCAAGTGCTTACTATAACAAATGGAAGATAGTTTCACATAAAATCATCCTACATGCAAAAGGTAAGAGCCAAGAAAATAGGTACAAGCTAACATGTATGATGCTCTATATGAGGTGTTATTCTATGATCTACCTGAACATGTGTATCAATGATTGGTTGCCTATACTACCTATAGAAGGTAAATTTATAACCAATGCATTGAGTGGAGAATAGAGTGAATAGAGAGGCTTGAGAGCCTTGATGAAGTTTGTATGCACATTGTAGACAAGTGGTGGAGTGGTGTGTTGAACAACTACATGTTAAAGTTTATAGTGTCGACCTTATTGTACCTAGAAGTAGAATATGAGTTTTTTTTTAACTAAGGGTTACATTCATAAGAGGACTCAACATCAAAATAAAAAATATTATAGTGGATTATGGTATAGAAATCATAAGAATAAAAGGCTAAAATCCTTGTGTGTATGAGCAAGCACAGAATGTGAGAAGGGGAAGTGTAGGTGAGGTATGATGGAAAGGGACAAGAAACCTACACCTAGGAGATATGGAGGCTAAACTATAATAAGTGAAGGTACAGGTTGAAGTTGGATCTAGAACCTATAAGTGTTGAGAGGACCCATAGTGAGTGGGAAGGGCATGGGGAAGGATCCCTTGAATTACATCAACACCAAGAGAGAGAGAAAGAAGAAAGAGACTAGACTTAGTAGTTGGGTTGAGGATGAAATTGGTTTCTAAAATATGTGGTGATTGAGGACATACTAGAAACACCTAACCCCTTTGAACCTGAATCACAAGCTCATGTACTAGTTTCTCTATTAGAAGTTAGAAGAATGGTAACTGACCCTGTTATCAATGTCAACTTTAATAAGATTAAATATTTTGATCAAGAGTTTATGATGGAGTAAGTGATTATTTATGAGGAATTGAGTAAATACATGAATAATCTAGAAAACACCAACCTAATAAATTTGAAAATAGGTGCAAGCATCCTCGTGTAGAGGATGCCATCTGTGTTGACTAGGTAACAGCCTGTAAGAAGTGGCATAGTGCCACAAGTGATCAGTATTTCACTAACAAGTTCAATATCACAACTAAAAATTATGGGTTCAACATTCCACCCTATAATTGGAGGTGTTATAGGGCCACCACTAACATAGACACAAGGGGGACAAGCACCTCAAAACCCAGCACCACCCCCTCAGTAGATCTACTACAAGATGGTAATGTACTTGCCTTAGTATCATGGCATAGAGAATGCCATGGATCATGTACTTAATTATGAGATAAAATCTCATGATTAGGGTATCACTCAGTTTGAGTGTAAGGTAACTCAGTTCATGGCCACCTTACTAGACCACACCCATACTTGGTATCATAAATTTGATCTGAACTAGGCTATGGTTGACTATGATATGATGAAGGAAGCCTTCTTAAAACATTTTTTTATCATTGAGTTTAATTAGTAGAGCATCACATCTCTCAAAAAAATCTAGGGGTTATTTAAGAGTGTGCCCATGTATGATGTGTAATTTAAAACTCTTCTCTCTAAGCTTCTGTATGACATTCACCCCTCTGAACATGCACAATGGTTTGTTGGAGGTCTATTAGTACCCTTCAAATAATAATTATCTATGAATACCTTCATATAACCCCATGAAGCACTTGAAGCCACATTCTATGTTGAAGTAGTAGGTAGTGTTGATATTAGGCTCAGCCCATTCATAGAGGATTAGATCACATCAATAGCCTCCCAACTATAGAAGCTAACTATTAGTTTGGCACATGATACTTATAGCGGGTTATGGTGCACCAACTATGAGATGGAGGGGCATAACAAGAATAATTACCCATAAATAAATATTTGTATCCTAATTCTTAGCTATGAATTTTTTCATGGGTTACATCACTCTCAAAATTATCCTCTATTATAGCACACTAGTCAAGTGAACACTACCATTTATTGTAAGATGTGTGATGCCTATATGATTTCCATAATGGAATATCAAATCATCGATGAGATGCACCAAAAAATAGAAAGAGGCACACAATAGGTGATAACATCAGTTGGTAGTTAGGTGGGTCAAAGAAATAAAGGTTATGGCCAACATAATATGGGTTATGGGAACCAGTCAGGTGTGTACAGACAAGGAGGAGTATGTGGTGGAGTAATATTCCCACCATGATCAAGATAAAGTGTGGATCAATAGAGAATTATCATTATGACTACTCCATGCACCTAATGTGTGGGTATTGTCAAGGACCACATACAGTTGAGGAATACCTAGACATGTACATAAAGCTAACCCAAGGTCAACCTAACATAGACAAAGGTGTTGTAATGGTTAAGCACAAATCCAAAGAAGAAAGGTGGGATCTTAATCCATAATAGACTCACAAGGAGACACCTAAAGTATAAGCCATAACCTGGAGTGGGTTCACCACTCAACTAACCACTACACTGACCCAATAATTATGATTGGAGTATGGAAAATTAAACCACACTGAGTGTATAATATTACCTGAGCCAAAAAGTTACACCCTATCCTGACCTTATATGATATAAGAATGTCCTAAAATAATCCATGAGTTTGATATAGAACTTATAGGGTGAGTTTTAACTAGCTAAAGATTTAGAGGCACAAGCCACCACTTCATGCAAAAGACAAGACAACCAAGAGGCCAAAGTATAGGAGTTGACCAAGATCCTACACCTCCTATAAACTGAAGGGATGCTACCCCCAATTAAGGATTTATTGTTGAATCATGTAGGGAAGTAACCAAAATAAAATATTGTGCCTCAAATGATTGAATTTGTTGCATCACATATGGAGTGGTCACATGAATTAAAGCATACTTAGAATGTAGAGTATAACTAAGAGTTATTAATAGATTCCACCATCAATGGGTGGTTGGTTTGTGAAGTACTAGTAGACACAGGTGCAGAGGTTAATATTTTGACCAAAACCACCTAGGAGAAGATGGGGTAGCCACCCTTAAGGCCTTCATCTCACATTTTTTTTATGGATAACAAAACATGAGTGTAACCTATTGAGATCTTATTGGGCACCGTTATAGATATCATGGGCATCGAGTTCCAAGTTAAATTTGAGGTCATCGAGTTGGGAGAGGAGGAAAACTATCCAAAGCTCTTGGGAAGGCCATGGTGTTACATTAATAATGTAAACATGCACTTTAAAAAGCACTAAATAACTTTTTAAAATGGAAAAGAGAGGGTGGTCATCCCTGTATCTAGTTATCAAGGGCCCCCATATGTGGAAAGAATTGATCTTGATGATAAAACCAACCACATTTACAACATCATGATGTATGGTACTAAGAATCTCAACCCTAATGATCAAGGCATGCTCAAATGGGAGGATGGATAATCAACATCTAATATAATTGATGCAGCCTACGAGTAATGGGTCAAAAAGGTATATGAGTTCACTAGCTGAAGGTGTTGTTTAGTATACATAGTCAAGCTAAGGCTAGCTAGGACAAGGTTAGTTAGGATTGAATGCCCAAAGAATAAATGGGTTCCCCACACCCAAAGGATGGAGAAAAGGTTATTCTAACTAAATAAAGGGAAGATTATAGTGATCCTAAATTATGAAGGGAGCTAGCCAATAAAAAGGTACATCCATGACATTGAAACATGCATCCACAAGGAAATAGATCAAATCGGCACACTAGTGCATACCTTAAAGAACATTGTTGCTCGTTGGTGGCTAGTGCAAAGACCTAGCTTGCCAACATGGAAAGATGTGAAGGTCTTAATATTTCCTAGGTTTGAAAAGAGTAATGAGGACTTGGACATACCTTCTTACTCAGGGTATTTCAACCTGATCATGTATGTATGTTTGTGCAAGTAAACCTAGACTATCTACGGTGAGAATTTACCAAGAGGCCTATGGGTGCATGCCTTCTACAAGACCTTGAAAATATGGGTACAAGTATGGTACATTGTAAATGAGATGTTTCATGAGATAGGGAATTGGGAGATACTCAAGGAGAGGTTTATACACACCTTCTCCTTTTTTCATATAACTTAGAGCTACTAGAGCCATTATAAGTCATCCACAGGGCAATTTTTAAGGAAACTACCACATCCTGGAAGAGCACCTTAAGGAAATGTTTGAGTAGAAAGGAATAACACTCCCAATAGTCTTTGAATAAAAGGTACTCAATAGTGACTCTAGTGAAGAAGATGATGAGACCTAGAAAGAGTGGAATTAGAAGGCTATAATAGGTAGACAAAAACTTATGCACCTTATGGATGATAGCACCCCAACTGAAGAAGATCTGATGCATCTTTGAATTGAAATAACTAAGGGGAAAAGGTAAGTTGAGGACTCTCATCAGGAGATAAATTATCCCTATCACATACCACTCAAGACCACTAAAGTAGACATTAGTGTGGAAGGTGAGCCAAAGATTGCCACTATAGGCTCTTACTAGTGTAAGGCAGAGATGGTGTAAATTGTAGACATCCTGAAGTAATTTCAAGACTTGTTCCCATGCAAATACTAGAACATGAAGGGCACCCACCCTTCTCTTGGAAAAATGAGAATCAATTTAGTGGATAGCATGAGGCTTATCAAGAAGGACCCATATTAGATGAATCCCAATCTTTATACCAAGGTGAAGATCGAGATTGATGAAATGCTAGAAGTTGGCATCATCTACCCTATACAAGAATCTAATTGGGTGATCCCAATGGTCATCATCATCAATAAGGATGGATGCATATGGATATTCATCAACTATAGGCTCTTAAACATTTCCTGCATCAATGACTCATTCTTGACCTCATTCACTGATGAGGTCCTAGATGGAGTTGTAGGCTATGAAATATATACTTTCACTTATGGTTTCTTGGGCTACCATCAAGTGTAAATTAAGAAGGAAGATAATCCCAAAACAACCATTGTAACTAAATGGGTTTGTTTCACTTACAATGTGATGCCCTTTGGACTCAAGAATGTGCTAGCCATATTCTCTAGGTTAGTGATCACTACCTTCAAGGACTTTAAACATAAGTTCCTCCAAGTTTATCTTGATGATTAAACTATGTATGGTCTTGTAAAAAACCCACTATGACAATTTATGCCTCATGTTTGAGAAGCAAGGTAGCTCTAGATATCATTAAACCTAAAGAAGTGCATCTTCATAACCCCTTTTAGAACATTACTTGGGTACATCATCTACAAGTATGGTTTGCTTGTTGATCCTACAAAGATAGCCATCATAATTCAAATCTAGACTCCTTCTACATAAAAAGATGTTTGTACCTTTCTAGGCCATTGTCGCTACTATAAGAATTTCATTCGGAGCCATGCAAAGATCATAGTGCCTCTAAAGGAGATCTTTCACAAAGATGGCCCTTTTTTTAGGGTGAGGTGTAAAAGGAGGAATTTGAAACATTGAAGCTAAAATTGGCTAGCACACTTATTCTATAATTTTTAGACTAGACTACTCCTTTCCACATCCATGTCAATGCTTCAGGCTCTGCAATTGGTGCTATATTGGTGCAACTAGATGAGAGTAAGATAGACCACCCCATCTCTTTCACAAGCATGAAGTTGATGTAGGTAGAGAATAATTACACCACCACTAAGTGTGAGGTGTTGGCAATGGTCTATGCCTTAACAAAATTTAGGCAATATATATTAGCAACCCCATTCATCTTTTTCATAGATCATGAGGTATTCAAGTACCTTATGAACAAGCCTATTTTACATAGGTGCATATGTAGATGGATTATTCTATTCTAAGAATTCTATTTCTCTATTTTTTTAAACTTGGAAATCAGAACTTGGGGCTAGACCATTTATCCTAGATCAATTATGGTGATGCAGTGGCACTAATTGAATATGACATGATAGACATATAGTTATACAGAGTCTAGTGGGTCCCTAAATATCTAGTGGAGATTATTGCTTTCCTAATATCTAGGTTTGTACCCCAGACCTTATCAACTAAGGAGAAGAAAAAACTTGTATTTCATGTTTCCCCCTTCTAGCTCATTGAAGGGGAGATATACAAGCTAAGTAGAAATGAAGTCCTGCACCTTTTTGTTTTAGAACATGAATGGGACTCTATCCTATAAAAAGTGCATGAGGGAATCACATGAGGCCATTACATTGGATATATAATGGTGTGTAAGGTATTGAAATCAAGCTTGTATTGTCTAAGTCTATTCTAAGATGTAAAGGAGTACACCAAGGCATGTGACATATGTTAGTGTACCAACAAGCCCAACCACTGGGATGAGATGCCTCTCATCCCCATTATTGCCTAGGCACCATTTAAAAAATGGGCCATTGAGTTTTTTGGTCCAATAACCCCTGTATCATAGTACAAAAGTTCAAGATATATTTTATTAGCCACTAATTATTTCACTAAGTGGGTTGAAGCCATACTGACTAAATACTACACAACCACAATAGTTGTGTGCTTCATATGAGAGAATATCATAAACTGGTATGGATGCCCATTAATTCTGAATAACAACTAGGGTACCCATTTTATCAATGATATGGTGCACATCCTTTTGACTAAATACATCGTAGCACACCACAAGACCACACCCTATCATCTATAGGCCAACGGCACAACTAGATCATTTAACAAGATCTTAGGTACATGCCTGAAAAAGATATGCAACATTGGTCACAAGGATTCAGATGATCATGTTTTAGTAGTAATATAGGTGTACCACATGACATACAAGTTCTTGAATAAGGATACACCATTTTAATTGGTTTTTGGTGTTAAATCAGTTCTACCCATGGAATTCATGGTGCCCTCCTTACACATTACACAGATTGGTTACTTAGATGACTAAGAATATTTAAGGACAAGGTTAAAAGACTTACAGATCTTGGATGAAAATTTTGCCCAAACAAGATGAAGTTAGTAGATTGAGAAGGTGCACTAGAAGTGTTGGTATGATAAGCATATTAAGCACAAGGAGCTAACTGAAGGAGCATTGGTGCTACTCTATGATTCTAAGTACTTTAAGCACCCAAGAAAATTATAAATATGATGGATGGGCCCCTACATCATCCACCACATATTGGAAATAGGTGCATGCAAGTTTCACACATTGTTCAGTGAAATGTTCCTTGGGCATTTCAATAGTAACCAACTGAATCCATATAGGTAGTAGGTTGGTGCTTGCACCATGAAAACTATCACTTCTTGGTCACTAGTTAGTTTGAAGTTGAGTTGACCCAAATAAAGTCTGGTGCAATCCAAAACATTATTTTCTTTTTGTTTTGTTCCTTGTATATTTTATAAAGGTAGTAAGCAATGTGTGGTGGCCACAAGAACTTATCTATTAGCACTTCACACATAATTCCAATCAGGTGAGTCGATCACCTATATCCCTAAGCGCATGAAGTTAGACGTCTAAGTGGTGGCCACGTGAAACTTAATAGGTGAAAGCAAATGAAGTAGAGATACATATGCATAAGAGGAATATTGTAGGGGACTTGAAGGCCCAAGAATGAACCATTTTGGCATTACCTTTTTGCCAAAGTTAAAAGAAGGTGCATCAAATGATCTTGTGATAAAGACTCAAGAGGGAAAAAAGTGAAGATGATCAACATGGCTAAGCACAAAGAGGAAATTTAAGATGTGTCATCTAACAGTATGCAAGAGAATCCAAAGAGAAATAAAGGGCTAGAGGTCTAGTGCAAGGAATTTATATGGGGTAGGACAGGCCAAGATAAGATGATGCACAAGAAATCAACCAAGGTAAAGAAGCATGCTTAAAATAATATCACAACTAGAATAAAAAGTGGAACTAAGGAGGCTGAATCATGTACATGTGAGGTTCTACACTCAAGTTTGCACAAGGAAGGTAAAGGTCATACCAAGTATATAAGTGTAGAAGGAAATCATCTAAAGATAGTTGGTGTCCACTTAGAAATGAGTGGGAAGTGACCATTTAAACCACATGTCACTTCATGGAAAAATTCATCAGAAGAATTTAATAAGGTAGTGGTGGTGGCATAAAGATATGCATTTAATGCAAGATAATTTTGAGGATTTCATAGATTTTTGTGTTTTCTAAGAAATCAAGGTGCCTACACCATTATGCCTACATTAATGATGATAGATGATAATGAAGGGTATAAATAAAAAGTGGCAAACTTTCTTAGGTTACAAAGTTTAAACTAACTTAGACTTAGAGCAAACATAAACAAGAACTAGAGAGTTAAAGAGAAATAACCCTATCATAGTGAAAACTTGAGCAATTCAGGCACCTAGAGTGAATGGTAGGACATTTATAAAGATTGTGTTCATATCAAGGCCAAGTTGAAGGGTTGGAGAGAGAGATTTGTGTAAGAAATTAAGTTAAAACAAGAAAATGTTTCCCAGACCACCATTAATAGCCAGCGCAGCTCAAAGCCAAATGTATAGTTGTAGATCCCATGACTATAGAATTGTTGATTATCATTTGACGCTTCAGCAAGCCACACTTACCTAGGTTCAATACAAATAGATTTAGGATGTTGAAGAAGCAAAAAGTAGCAAGCTCCATGTAGGTATAGTAGGAACCCAAGTGGGTGAAGATTATGGAAGAGATTATTGCTTCCAAAACCAAGGTGAAGTTAATTGAAGCCATTAGCATCATAGAGGTAGACACTAAGGTGATAAGAAAAATGTCATACTAGTTTATGTAATTTCTTCTAGAGGTTGAGGTGGGGGAAATTTGGCACTCATTTATGCATATTTTCAAACTCAATTAGTATAACCACTAGATTTTAAGCCACTTATAAGACTTGGTATAAGACTAAATGGTGGACATAGGGCATAAGATGACACAAGGTGATGCCCTATTTGATGTCTCAATTCGAGACAAGTTGAAAGCTTCCAAGGTGACTCAACTCTATGAGTTACCCTACTTTTGGAATCTAGATGAACTTTTATAGTTCCTATTCTCACACGTCTATAAGGATCACATGTATTTCACAAGCCAATGCATGAAAATTTTAGTGTAATTAATCTAGAAGATAATTGAGCTCCCAAATTCTAGATAGGACATCCATCAAATGATGGATGATGATGAAGAGGTGGAGTACATCATAAATCTCCTTAAATACTTCAAGGAGGGTTTTGAATTCCCCATCAACAAGTGTGAGGACCTCAATATGAGAGTGATGGTGCACCTCATGAGTTCTAAATTATGCCTGAGCAGTCGGTGGACTGTTGTATCAAAGGCATACCTCTGATGTGTAAGGTGTATATTTCAATGTCATGAAGTTAATTACTAATGAGTTATTAAAAAATTTATTAGAGTGCCATATCACCAAAGGGACCTTTAAGTTGGGATCCATCCTCATCTTGATCATTATGGAGAAGACTGGGACCTGAGTTGGGAGTGAAGATAATCTCTAGGTCTTCCCAGAATACTAGGAATCCTTAGCATAAAAGTACAAAAACTATACTTGCCCCACCACCTTCATCCCTAAATACAAGATGCACATAATTCATTGGTGCAAAAAGTATATAGAATCCTTTGGAATGGAGTGGCACATTCCCTAGGGGCTCCCCTAGAGTATGTTCATGATGGTATATTTTATCGTATTGTGGCACTATTGCATACTAATCTTAGCACCATGGAATGGAAACAATTTGGGATGGTTGAAGATTCCCTTTTTCTTTTTATAGGATACTTAGGGATGTGCTACACCAAATTCTTAATGCCCAATAGATGGACATTCCAGTGAATGAATTAGATGTTGAAAGGTGTAAGTTAAGGCACCAATTTCCTTGCACAAATGAAAAATCTATTGAAGACAAAAAAAGATACCTTGGATGGTACATACATCAATCTCATCCAAGAGGTCACCATCTTTGGCTTCATCCATATGCTATAATATGAGATGAAGCCACAAAGAAAGGATTCCAATGCCAATCAAATCACCAACCAGAAGGAAGGCCCCCAGTCCAGATCGGGGATGAGGGAATGTTAGTGCCAGCCAAAAAAATGAAGTCTCTAAAGAAGAAGATGGGGAGACTTTGGAGGAAATAAAGGAGTAGATAAAGTTGAATATCACTTCAAAAGGAGAAGCATCTCCTTTGACCTCTACATAGAAGCATGTGTAGTTTGTATCGAAGACTTCCCCTAGCATAAGGAAAAAGAAAAATGGGAAGGCTCCTCTTATGGCATAAAGGATAATCCTATATAAGGAAGAGGAGGAAGAGGAAGAAGAGGACTTGGAAGAAGAAGAAGAGAGTGGGATGGACACATACATCATGTTCAAGGATGAGGAGTCCTTATCAAGTGAATGGAACCCCTCCCCACCACCTCAGACTAAGGTTGAGAAACAAAGGTAGAGATTGAGGAGACTTGACTTTAGTGAAGCCAAAATATAGAAGCCACAAAATCTATAAGAGAAAAAGGAAGATATGATAAAGGTATGGATGCCAAAATAGGTCATTGAGATGGTTGAGGTCAAATAATCAAGGAAAGAGGAGTGCAAGGTGTAGAAGGTAAAGGATAAGATGGGAGAAGGAAGTAAGGAAGTAGAAATAGGAGAAGATCCTAAGGAAGTAACACATTTAGGCATGACAATAGAAGAAGAAATGAAGTGTAAGTGAAAGTACATGGGCTTGGACCAAAATCACATTAACACGGTGCTAAGGTTTCACTACAAGTGTGACATAATGAGGGCCAAGGGTATGTTCTAAGCTAAGATCAATTGGTTAGAAGCCAAGGGGATAGAGGTAATATAAAAAAGTATAAACCACAAACCACAAAAATCAAGTCCCAAAAAGAGGAGTTAGAGAGGAAGGCCAAGGAAGAGAAGGCTAGGAGAAAGGAGAAAGAGGAAAAAGTAGCCTAAGAAGAAAGGGCCAGGATGATAAAGGAATGAGAAAAGGAAAAGGTTTCCACTAGCATAAAACTGAGAGAAGAAAGAGTACCTAAGAAGGTACCTAGCACCTTTACTATAATAAAATAATAAGTTACACAATAGGTGCACCTTGGCTCTAAAGGGATACTTGGAGATAAAGAAGGTGATATTAGCACCTTGGAAAAACAAATAAATAAGGAGATAGAGACCTCATTAGGGTGAGAAGAGAAGAAGGTTAGTGCAATAGAAGCTCACACCAAAGATCCACTATAAGAGGAAATGGACTAGGGGGAAAATTCCATGAAAGAACCCCTACAATAATAACATGATGATATGTCTAGCACCAAATAAGGAGAATAAGTAGATAAGGGGGGAATTTAGATGAAGAACCCCAAGAAGGATAAAGAGAAGAAGAAGGCACTGGCACAAGCACTAGCACTAGCAAATAAGAAGAGTTGAGGGAGGGAAATGAATATGAGCTAGGTAATAGGGAAAGGGTATAATAGGATTTTAAAGAAGATGAGGACTATTATACAATGGAATGCATGCCACCAAAGACTGTCATGATCCTGATGTGCCACTAGGTTGCTTAGGTAATAGATTTCTACATGAACAAGCTTGAGTTTGAGGTTTTAACCAAAGAAATTTGGAGTGACAAGAATCTAGAGGAAGGTCATGACTACCAAATCATCAATATTCAAGACATGAACCTTGTTTGCTCAGCTAACACCCTAATCAATGATGTTTGCACTAATAATTGGAAGAATATAGTGTAAGACATTAAGAATGAGCTTGAAGCAATAAGGATCAAACTTAAATAGCTATTCGATCATGTAGAAGAGGTAGAGACATCCTTTTTGGATGGTGTGGATATCTCAAGAATGAATGAAGTTGACCAAGTCTATGTGCTTGTAGAGCAGATGCTCCCTAAGATGAGGTCGATGCTTGAGGAGTAAGAAAACCCCTATGAGGCCCTAAAGAAAAAGTTGAACAAAAATTTGGGCGTGGTCAAAGACATCTTCACCAAGATGGAAGAGCTCATGGAGGAAGTAGATGTTATATTTTTTAGCTTCACCACCTAGGTATTAGTCATTGACATATGCCTTAAAAAGGCAAAGGAGGAAAAGGATGCCTTGTTCTAACACTCCTTCTCAGTGAGTAGAACTAAGTGTGTGAAAGTGATGGCCAAGGTCAATACTCTAAGTGCCCAATTGAAGACCCAAGATCAAGACCTAGAGGATCTCTTCCATGCCTTCCAAACAAAGGCCAATGAGTAGGGAGATATCCTAGAAGGTGGGGAAAGGTGAGCAAGGGAAAGACTAGGCCTTTAGAAAAAAATTAGAAAGCACAGGCATGCTCACCCTTGAGGCTAACTCCAATGAAGTAGATATCACCATGGAAGAAATCAAGCTCACTATACAGGGCTTTGATAACTTCAATTCAAATTTAGAGTAGGGTACACCTGAGTTTTGCACATCAAAGATGTTTAAAGACTAGTCCAGGGTGGACTAGCAATTTTTTATGGGGTAATTTTGGGCTCCATTTTTTACCAACTACAGGGATCACACCAAATCAACATATCTCAACATGAGGAAATATTTGGATTAGTTTCTCCCTTTTTGTATATTTTGGTGCCAACGAGAGGAATCTTCTAGGATCCCACACCAGCTGGTAGGTAGTTATATGGCACCAACTTTCAAAGGACATCTTTGTAAGAACTTGTACATGATAACTCAATAAACATGGGTGTTAGAAGAGTGGATCATGTGGGATAATAATCCCCTAAAAATATCTCATCATCTAATGTGTGTTAATCCACCCTAGGTAGCATAGTAGAGCTGGTGGGATAGTGACCCCTTGTAATAACTCATCACTTGGCACGTGCCCATCTGACCTGGAAAGGAGATGCCCATTTGCCTATAAAATAAGGCTTGTATTTGAAGATAAGGGGGAGGAAATTAATGTATCAAATCTCTACTTAAATGGAGAGCCAAGATTAACATTTTTTAACCTACTTAAAATAGGATAGGTATTCAGAATGTATAATCCAAGCTCGCCTATGAGCTATTAGGCATAAGTAGTGTTAAAGATAAGCATATGCTCTACTTTTATATCATTAACTTTGTATTTTAAACTATGAATTAAATCAAAAATGTTTTCAAAACACTAGAGTGTTTATTCTTGCATTATAATCTATATAGTATTATATTCATGACATATTTTTATATGAGCAATGATATATTTCTTTACTTTGAATGTATTGTGATCTAAAGGTTGATCCTTGGTCATTAATGACATACTTTTGTCATATAGTGACTTTAGCCTACCCATAAAATAGACTAAGTATAAGAAACTAAATGCATCAAGGCTCTAAGACCCATGCCTATAACATTACCCTAAGAATGAGCACTTAAATCCAAGCCATTCCCATGACTCATCTAAGTGGCTGAATGACCCTAATTAGTTATTTCCACAACTTATGCCATTAATAACTATGTGTAGAAAATATAAACTTGCACATAGGATTTATTCCTTTAATAATCCTTACACCTATTGAGCTTCCCCAAAATATCCTAGCACTAACAGGCAACCTAAACCCTTCTTGTCAATGACTAAGTCCCTCTAAACCCGAAGTTGCACCATGTTTCAACTAGCCCATTGCAGGCCTGATCGTTATGCTACTACACTTCGAGTGAGCACACAAGGCTTTTGCATTATGTGAAACTAATGCAAACATAATAATGTGTTAAATTTTGTGTGCATTACCCCATTATGCTCATGCCTAGCTATACTAAGCATATAACTAACTTGGCTTAACTACTAGGCATATGACTAAGCACAAAAGCTAAACTAGCAAACTTTTTTATAATAATTTATATATCGATCTAGAAAACACTTTAGGACTCCAATTATTTAGTGTACCTTCTTATCACTATAGACAACATCTCTCTAAAATCCTTTAACCTCAGTTGACTTTTTGAGTACCAAAAATAAATACACAAACTTGTTGGTACACTCATGCTTGCATGATGGTCTATGATGGTCTAGCTTCTCTTAAGCTATAAGATGCCTATTTCTCATTCCAAATGATCAAGTGACACACTAGAGCTTCACTAAGACATCTATGGATGCCTCATAACTTATTCTTTATCCTTATAGACCTAAAAATGTACCATATCTCTCCAAGATATTAAACACAAACTCTTTTTCATTCATATTTTATAATCTCATGCTCTATTTGACATCAATGACAACCCAACATCAATGACCATGATCAATAATCTCCCCCTTTATCACTGATGGCAAAACACCCTCAAAATGACTTTATTTATACAATGATTTCTTTCTAATATTTATCCCCCTTTGACATTAATAGCAAGGGTCTCTTACTCAACATGACAACAATCATTTCTCAACATCATGTATTCATTTAAATACTATTTAAGATGCTCAAGACACTTACATACTTTCAAGCATATGAACAATTGTTCCCCCTTTATTATGCATTAATCTGAACTTGGACTTGTATGATCCTTGGACCTAATGAACTACTCATAAAGATTAGAGAGCTCCACCTAACATCATATTTTATCTCATGTCATTTGTTCTTGACAAACACCAATCTGAACTTGTGCTTCTCTGATCCTTAGACATGTCTACCTACAAGACTCACATCCTTCTTTTACTCAAACAAGAAGATTCAAAACCTTGTCAAAATACATATCTTGGTTTCATCAATTCATCATGTCAATCTTCTTGAATTCAAAAATTTAGTAGACATCTTCACACTTATATCATGATTGAATTATCTTCATATATGTTTGCCCTTACATTATGCACATCTTCTTCAATATTTTTTCTGATTTGCATTTTGATCATAACTTAGAGCACACACACTTGCTTCCACATATGATAGATGTCTCCTAAGAAGCATAGGTAGAGACATCCACTTTTTTTAGAGGGAGTAAAAATCCTAAAAATTAGGAGACTCCCATATCTCCATGCTCTTAATTGACTTGCATTCCTTCCTCATATTTAGATTGTCTTGAAATGAGTTATCAACCTTATTCTTTTCTTTTATCTCAAGATCCTACTTGATTTCCTTGTCCATTTGGGTAGATAAGGCTTATTCTTTAATACTTGAACTTTCTCCCTATTTTGTCATGGTAAATAATCCATTTTGATCCTATTTTTCATTTACCTACTTCAGCCTCCATTCACTATGACTCCTCTTCATGTTAGGATTAATAATCTTTGAAGTAGAAAATGGATCATTCTTGTAAAACCTTGTAATTTAATCTCTCTCATGACATTTGAAACAAATGAGATTTATCAAAATGTACATACCTTATGATTGAGACAGATAATGATTCCTTGGATTTTCATGAATTTGTTCATGTACCTGATCATTTGGTCTCTTGATGAAGATATTACAAAACTTTACAATATGACCAAACCCTTTACACTTATAGCAAAAGAAGTCATTCTTTTCTTTTGAACCTGTTGACTATCTTGAGTGATGGTGTTCTTCATGTTTGTTATTGTCTTTCTCATAATTCCATGAAAATTAATTCCTTGAGAATATATTAAAATCTTTTGACCTATGACCAAACTGATTGCAAGAGTAGCAATGTCCATTAAAATTTGCATACCTCATAAAATTTGGTTGTCTGATTTGATTTGTCCTAATTTTGCCAATGTCTTTATTCCTTGATTGATGATTGATCTTAAAAGTTTGATTCTCCTTATTCACATCATCCTTTATCTTGTCTTGAGTTACATACTTTTGTTCTTATCTATATCCAAGACCAGTTCTATTACTTGCATTTTTTTTACTACTCAGAATATTATCAAGATCATTTGATCTCTTTTCAAACTTCATAAATGACTTCACCTTACAAGATGTCTTATCTAACTCAATTTTTAATGACTCAATTTCAATTATATACCTTACATTTAGACACTTAAAGCCATACACTGTGGATCCATATGTCACATTAACCTTTAAACCACCATTGGCCCCCTTTGGGTTAGATTATTTACTAATTCTCCTATTATTAACCTCAAACCATTTCCCAAGGAATTAACTTCTAGTCATTGGTGGATTAGCAAATTTTGACTATGTCCCCTTGATCAACGATGTTCAGCCCTTGACTATCGATGATTGACCTAGACCACTAAAAGTTACTTAAATGCTTGCATGATCAAAGGAATCAATTGTAATTTGAATACAACTCACTTGTTGATTACAAATTGTGTAATTTTAATTTGTTTTTCACATGATCAATGCATGATTAGACTATTTACTAGACTATTTGATGAACTATTTGTTAAACTCTTCATTTTAACTCTCCTTTCCTCTATATTTAGATATGAAGAGAAGGTTGAAGGGGGAATTCTATAGGTTGAATATCATTTGGGTGCAAGATATTCTAACTCTCAAGAGAATCCAAAAGCTTCCCAATAACCCAGGAACCAAGCTACAGATTGAAGGTGTTTCTGCAACTATCTTGAGCCAAGTTATCATTATTCTACCAACATTTCTCTAGGATCCATAATAGTTTTCAACCCACCTCAGTATTCCTTAGACCAACAACACTTAAAAGTTAAGTATCTATGTTTTTTTTATCAAGATTCAATAATTAGTTTTATTCATTCCAGTGATTTGGTCATTCCCATTCTCTACACCTCATTCCTTATGTTGGAGTTTTAAAAATCTAGACACTTCATCTCCTACCCAAAACAACCCATAGCCTATTCTAATCACCCAAACACCCAACTCCCAAAATAGATACCTTTGAGCATTACCTTTTATCTTGAAACAAGCATTTAACCCAAACACCACTCCCAAAACCTCTCTGCAACTCTCCCTAGTAGACTTTTTTTCTCAAACCAAATGCTACAATAACCATCAGTGGTCTTATCTAACTACCAGTAGACTTACCTAACCATTGATGGTCACACCCAACTATTGATGGTCACTATGTGTCATTTTGTAATAGTAAGCTAATTTAACCCATCTACCCATAACCAAATCTCAGTTTATGAGTTTCTATTTTATCACAGAACTTCAACTTATTTTTTTAATCAAATTTGAGTGATTTATAATTAGTGTTCAATCATTTATTACTATTTTTAATCAAAATCAATTATTTCTTTTCAACCATGTCTTGTATTTGATTTTATTACTTTATGTTATTTCATGCAAGCATCTATTTTTAGTTTATCAAAACTTAAGTGTTTTAAAAGTGTGAATTGACAACCTCCAAGGAAGCTTGTGCTTATTAGATCTAGCTCATACTATCATTCCACCCTACTATCTCACTAATCCACCATTTTCTAGATTTTTATCTTATTTACAGGTCATCCTTCCCAAATAAATAGGAGTATCGGTGATCATCTAGATCATGGAACACAAACCAAATCTAGGTTCTACTAACCTCACCCTTATTTTAAGTTTTACTCTTTATTAAACAAAAAATAAATCAAAATTTTAGTGAAACATTCTAGCATGCCTGATGGGACCCTTGAGCTTTTTCTTGGGTTTGTAGTTATAAGACATTTATTTGCATTATAAAAGAATCATTCATTGCATTCTTTTCTAAAAATTAAACATTCCTTATTTCCTTTCTTCCTTTCCAAAATGAAAGTCCTAGTTTCTTTTGCTTTTTTTGAAAAAAGTAAAAATTGTCATTTTTGCTTTCATTTTTGGAAATTAAAATTACTCATTCTAGGCCTAGGCTTTGCATCATCATATTACATCTAGGTACATATTAGTTATTTTTAATTCATTTAAAAAGACACAAAAGTTTTATTTTGGATTAAAATTGACTTTTCATCCATTGTTTGCTTGTATTGAATAGCTTACATAGCTTAATTTAATCAAGAAAATTAATCATAGTATCACTTTTTATCACACACATAATACCAAACTACATATTTAATTAAACATTAAAACATTGACATAAGGCCTGATTAGGATTTCATCACCTACTGGTCACCTTTCCTTGGCTATCCTACTTGGATTTCATCACCAAGGGAGAACCAACTCAGTACCCTAACTGAGCATAATCTCTATCAACTCAGTATATTATGGCTAAGCACCTAACATCCTTATCACTATGGTGTGTGAAGTGACGGGGTAGGCCCCAATACCAAGCCATGTACTAAGTTATAGTATAGATCTTGAGATCCTTTAACTACTTGAAACCATCCTTAGACATCATCATCTAGTACCCACTCTACAAGCCCAAGTTGGTCTTAATAACTTCTTTAAAATTAAGGCATAAGCCTAATGAGAGATAAAAGGTATCTTAGGATTTTAACACACTTTACTATATGCATTATTCTCCTAGAGATATTTTTATTTGGATTGCTTCTCTTATAATTTGTGATATTGCTTTTATCTTCCTTTTCCTATTATTTGCATGGTTCTAACTAGAACAGCTAAGAAACCAAGCAAATCAGGATCCACCTCCCAACCACCCATCTTCCTCTTCTTATTCATCCATGGATTATGTCTCATATATATAAGGTTCTCTCCATCCTTCTGGAAGTCCTAGTATCCCTCAAATAGTTGCCTAAGGAGATATGGATTTTTCCACCTTTGTGGATAATAATCCCATAGCCCTTCAACATTACCTTAATATTGTGTCTTACCATACCCCTACTTTGATTTCACCCATTGAGCCACCCTATGACATGCCACCCCATATTTTGGGTAGTACCTCTACTGCCACCATTTCCACCCAAACCTTAGTCACCCAAGCATCTTCTTCTACCAATAATCCCTCCAATACCACCATCTAAAACTAACCCATCCAACCAACCAACACCTAAATTCCTTCTACCCCAACCAATAACTCTCCTAGTATAGGAGCAACCTAACCTTTGGTCACCTATACTCTAATTACCATTGGATTGCCCTCTACTAGTATTTTCACCCTTCCTCTTTTTATCTCTAACCCACTGACCTCCACTCCATTCCAAAGCTTGGTGGTTTCCATACCTTCTATCCTTCCACCCATTAGTACCAAGGTTACCATATATCCTCAATCTATCAACCCAACCATACCTCTAACCCAACACATGTCAATTCCTCAATAAGTGACCATTACACCTAACCTAAGCTATATTCCTAACCCATAAGGATGTATGGCTCCACCTTTTACTCAACCTATTATATCCACTTACCTATACATGGAATCTTCCCAACCATCCATGTCCATATACCAATATTTGGCATCCTTTCAACCTTCCACTAGTTATCCATATGTTGCACATACCCAACCCTAATATAACATACCATACAACTATGGGAGGGAACAACCACAAACTGATTTAGTTAAGATGTTAATGGACAAGATGACCAATTTGGAGTCATTTATTTCCAATGCCCATAACCTTTTATCATATGATAAAATTTTGAATGAACCCATTCATCCATCCATCCCAATCTGACCTTATCCTCTTCAATGGAAACTTCCAAAATTTTCAACATTTTAGAGAAAGGATATCCTCAGCAACATCTTAGAGCATTTAGACACTTTTGTTATTTGATTGATTATGATGATTTTCTCCTTCTTCACACCTTTCCCATGACCCTATCTGGTCTGGCATTAGATTGGTACACTATTATTACCAAGCACTCCCTCTTTTATTTTTCCCAATTGGCTTAGACCTTCTTAGATTATTTTTCTATAAATATATCTAAGAAAGTTTCCATCACTAAATTATACTCCATTTGGTAATTTGAGGATAAGTCAATTGTTGATTTCATGGCTCATTGGAGAGGTTTGATAAACCAACTCTCTTTCTCTTTTCCTCAACTTGAATTGATTGAGATTTTCTCTTAGGATTGTGCTAAACATATTTCCTCCACTTTACATGTTAAGACTTTCAAGACTTTTGATGAAGATTTCACCATGACACATAAATTAGATATTAGATCCATTGATGAGGGGAAGCTAAAATGGAGAAATAAAAACTCTAGTTTCAAGTCAAATGAATCTTCCTCCTCCAGAACCACCAACCACTCCAACACCAACACCAAAACCAAGGGAACCATGAATGCACTTATGCTTAAAATTTCCCCTCCTCTAGTTGTTAACCAACCCAACTCTTCTAATTATTCCAACCAAAATACCTGAAACTAAAATTGTAATAGCCAAAAGCAATATACCTTGCTAGGGGAGTCATATGCTTCAATATTGGAAAAGTTTTTGAAATCAAATATAATACAACTTCCTCCAATTAAACCCCCATATAAATTTTATTCCTTACATCCTTTACCTGGTTGGTATAAGGAGAATGAATTGTGTGGTTACCATCATGTCATTGGGGATGACATTAGTAGATGTAATAATTTCAAAAGCATTGTCCAAGGGTTAATTGATAAGTGGTAACTTGTTTTGGATAACCCCAATAAACCCATGAATCAGTCACTTGGCATATTTATATAACCCTTTCCCAATCATTCACCTTCCACCAATAATGAAATTAACAAACTAGAATCCTCTCATAACCATGAAGTTCACACAATCAATGTGGTTCTTAGTGAACTCATAATTGAGGAAACCATTGCCCAAACCACTCCATTTTCCCCTCCACTCATTGAAGTAGTGGTGTCACCTTCTATTTATTTGGAAACTAAAATAAAGGAATCAATTATTCCCCTTTCTCCACTTATTAAGGTAGTGGAACTACCAACCTCTCTTTTAGAAGACATACCAAAGGAGGCAACCATTACCACCATACCTTTCTCTTCCATCATATAGCAATCTAATATTACTTTAGAAAGCATTCCTAAGGAAGAGGTCACCTTACCTACCCCTTTCATGGAGGAATCACCTTCCTAAACCTTGGAGTCTTTTATTGAGGAAAAGGATAAGGTAATCACTCCCCTCAACCCATGGGCTTATCCTTTGAGTCCAATACTGAAGGAACCAAACCCATCTATAATCTTCTCTCTATATAGGTTTAAAACTTGGAGTTCCTATCCCAACCCAACATGGATTGGGCCACATTTTAGCACTATCTTGGGATTCCTATCAAACCAAGTAAGATCCCTCAACCATATCATTATCGACCCAACCTTTCACTTCCACTAGTGAACCCACCATCATCCTAACCAAACCATTAGAAACCTCTACCTCTCAAACCATAGTTGAACCAACCAAACCAAATCCACCCAAAGTAGCCCAAGTACCTTGTATCATCCTAATTGATCCAATCAAAAACCTAGGCATACTCCCTACTCAGAGCCTTCCTCACCCATCATTAAAGTTGGATTTAACTCAACTGAACCCACTAAATAAAATCTAAGTTAAACCAACCAAGAAATTGGAGCCACCTAGGATCCCAAAAACCAAAACCCTTCCACCCATTTCGACCTTACCTTCCATTTTAGGACCATATCCTTCTTTCATACTAGAAACTCATCCTTCCATCAAGAAAACAAGTCTCCCAAAGATAACCCAAGCCCAACCTCCTCTTTTATCTACACCTCTACCTATTCTTTCCATTCCTTCTACCTCCAAATCATCCACTACCAAACATTCTACCTCCAAACCATATACCTCCAAGCCATTAAATTCCAAACCATCTACCACCAAGAAATATAATCTAAAACCACCTATAAAGAAAATTCCTCCCCTAAAAGCTCCTAATACCTAACCCAGTCCTAAAAAGGTTTCCAACCCAACTCTCAAATCCAAAACCTCCATTCCCTTGCCACTATTACTTGAGTCTTACTCAACCATCTTGCAAAGTTTATTACAAGCCTCTTGCTTGACCTTACCACCTATTAAACCATTTGACCCCCATTGTCATAATCCATCCTGGTTTAATGATAATCTAATTTTCTCATACAATAAAATGTTAGGATATGATACAGAGAATTTTAAATTTGTCTAATTCATAGTCCACTAACTATGTGATGAGGATGACTTATTGTTAGATGACCCTCCTATGATCCCACCACCAATCCAAGAACCAAAAGTAGCCACCCAACACTTACCTACTCCCACACTCTCATATAAGATTGATGTTATGGTCTTGGTGGGTGGAGATCACCAATGCCTCCAGGTTTTGGTGTAGCAATTCGTTACGTGTGGTATCAGAGCCTCCACCTAGGTTCAAGTCACAGAGCAGGTGGCTACACTAGCATGGTAGTGTTCATCTAGGGCTCATACATGTAGGGAATCTTAGTGGTATGGGTGTAAATCTAGCCTAGAGTCTAGGCTTTAGAAGCATGGTGGGATGTTATGGTCTTAGTGGGTGGACTTCACTAACACCTCAAGGTTTTGGTGTAGCGGTTCATTACATGTGGTATTAGAGCCTCCACCCAAGTTCAAGTCACAAAGCAGGTGGCTACTTTGGCATGGAAATGTTCTTCCAAGGCTCATACACATAAGGAATCCTAGTGGTACGAGTGCAAATCTAGCCCAGAGTTTGGGCTTTAGAAGCATGGTGGGATGTTATGGTCCTAATGGGAAAACTTCACTAATGCCTCAAGGTTTTGGTGTAGTGGTTCATTACATGTGGTATCAGAGCCTCCACCTGGGTTTAAGTCATAGAGTAGCTAGCTACGTTGGCATGGCTGTGTTTATTTGGGGCTCATACACATAGGGAATCCTAGTGGTATGAGCACAAATCCAACCCAAATTTTGGGCTTTAGAAGTGAGGTGAGATGTTATGGTCCTGATGGGTGGACTTCACTAATGCCTCAAGGTTTTGGTGTAGCAATTTGTTACATGTGGTATCAGAGCCTCCACTTAGGTTCAAGTCATAGAGCGGGTGGCTATATTGGCATGGCAGTGTTTGTCTGGGGCTCATACACATAGGGAATCCTAGTGGTATGGGTGTAGCAGAAGCATGGTGGGATGTTATGGTCTTGGTGGGTGGACTTCACTAACACCTTGAGGTTTTGGGGTAGTGGTTTGTTACATATGGTATCAAAGCCTCCACCCAAGTTTAAGTCACAGAGTGAGTGGCTATGTTAGCATGGCAATGTTCATCTAAGGCTCGTACACATAGGGAATCCTAGTGGTATGGGCAAAAATATAGCCCAGAGTCTAGGCTTCGAAAGCATGGTGGGATGTTATGGTCTTGGTGGGTGGACTTCATTAATGCCTTGAGGTTTTGGTGTGTGGTATCAAAGCTTCAATTTGGGTAATTTATGCGAAGTGAAACCCTAATTTAGCTATATCTTCTGAATATAGGGAATTTTTATTCAAATTTTTTACTGGAGATGTAAGAAGATATAATAGAATTACATTCAAAATTTTAGAATTGTTTGAGTTGTTTTGAGTGAATTGTTATGATTTTATAATTTTTCATATATTCAATCTATAGGTCTAAATTTGTGATATTTTTCAAAAAAAATTGATTGAGGTTCCAATATCATAAGAGTAAGCTACAGTAAAAATTTGGGACTTTTTGGATCAATTTTGTATGAGTTATTGATATTTTAGGGTTTCATGAACCTTAATTTTTTTGTGGTATCAGAGCCCCCACCCAGATTCAAGTCACAGAGTGGGTGGCTACGTTAGCATGGTAGTGTTCATCCAAGGCTCATACACATAGGGAATCATAGTGGTATAGGCACAAATCCAGCCCAAAGTCTGGGCTTCAGAATCATGGTGGGATGTTATGGTCCTGGTGGGCAAACTTCACTAATGCCTCAAGGTTTTGGTGTAGTAGTTCATTACAATTGAGGAGGAACTAAATTAGTTCTCTATCCCAACCCTTCTCTAAATCTATACCATCCATGTGGTCACATGATCACAATCCCAACAAAAGGATAAGGGGAAGGAAAAGGTTTCCATTCCATGGACATACCATTTCTCCACCACCTAATCACCCAGCCAAACCCAAATACCTTCACCTTGACCCAAACCCAATGTGTCCATCTTGGGTGACACCCAAACCAACCCTTTTAAGTCAATCTAAAAATTAGTTCTAAAGCAACTTCACCAAACACTGGTGAAGATGAGTTTATATGAACTAATCAATACCTCACCCCATCACCACTACGTGATTATAGAGGCTTTGTAGTAGATAGAGGTTTAAATATAAGATCCATAACCTTTAGCAACCTTTATTGAAACCCTTTAAATTTCCACCCTTGTTACCTTTAATGATTTGGAAATACCCTCCATTCATCCCCATGATCTATATCCTTCCCTCTTAATTACCACATACATCAACCAAACCCACATCAAAAGGGTTATGATTGATGGAGGAGCTACCATTAACATTATCTCCTCCCATGCATATGACTAGCTAAAATTGTTAGAGAACATTATGTCAAAAACCATAGTGATGCTCTGATCCTTTAATGACACTATAGCAACAACTCTAGGAACTATCATCTTCCATATTCATTTAGGACCTCACACATTTCCTGAGCTCTTCTATGTAGTAAACGGTGAGTTCTAATACAATGTTTTACTTGGACACTCTTGGATCCATTTCATGAATTTTGTACCATCTACCCTACATCAATGCATCAATTTTGATCACAAAGGTCAAGTAGTTACCATATGATCTGACCCAAGTCCTTTTACATCATACAACATAACATACAAGTTGAATGATGTTCTCCTTCCACCAACCAAACCTTAACCAACCAAAGATGACTCTACATCTTCCATCAACCAAGCCTTAACCAGCTCATACATCCCTTCTACCCAAATCCCCATAAGGACCCCTTAGAATCAACATTTTAACATCTCTCACTTGGGGAGTATTACCTCTTGGCCTTGGATGCCTTCCCTACTCCCTAAGAGTATGAGAACCTTGACCAAAATACTTATTATGATTCCAATATCAAAACCATTATTCTTTCTAAGCCTTCCAATCTCCAAATTAATCTTATCTATGAGCGACTTGTTCAACCACTTTTTGCCTCCTCTACCTCCTCTTCTCCTTGATCATTCACCTTCAATTTATCCTACCTAGATAAATCATAGTTTATTAAGACATACCTTCGTAGGTGTGTTTGGAAAGTATTTTTTTAGGGTATTATGAACACAGACCACATAATTCATTTCCATGTAAGACCCAAAATCCTCATGAGAAGTTCAGTCTTAGATACTTTCCACTAGAAGATCAAACCAACCCTCCTCTCATTACCATTGTTGAGGAAGACATCCCATCCTCTCTAGCCCATTCCTCATCAAAATATATGGATTTTAATGTCATTCCCCCTAGCTTTTTTTCATCAACATGATTAGCCTTGGACCCCTAACTTATCAAAGGGATGGGGAGACCATAACCTTTCCTCTTATTCATCTTGAGATGGTAGAAGATGACTCTCCTACCATTCATATTATTCAGTGTTTGGATGACGATTCCTTTCTTGCCTATCTTGGTGAAAAATATTCCTTTATCTATAAATCTCTCCCTCTTGAGACTTCAACCATGTTGAATGAGTCCACCATGGATGTCAACTTAGGTACTTAGGATAACCCATGCATTTTCAAAATCAGCTAATCACTAGATTCCTCAGAGCTTCAGGATTTCCCATCCTTCCTATAAAGTTGTATTAAAGAATTTTATTGGTATTATAGTGACATACCAAGAATCAACCCTTCCATCACCACCCATAATATATTTATTATCTGTGATGCCAAGCCTATCAAGTAGAAGCTTCATCAGATGCACCCTTGCATATCCTTTATTGTCAAAGAAGAGCTTTAACATCTCCTATCCATGAATTTTATCCAACCTATTTATTACTCAAATATCATCCCTATCACCAAAGAAATAGAGGGACTTTGCATTTACATGTACTTCCATTATCAAAACCTCACTTACCCAAAAGACAACTTCCCTTTACCAAGAATTGACTATCTTTTTGATTTTACAGCTGGCCATGAGATGTTATCTCTTATACATGGGTTCTCATGTTACAATAAGATCTTGATTGCTCCTAAAGATCAACATAAAAGCACCTTTATTACCCCTTGGGGAACCTTCTTCTATCAAGTCATGCCTTTTGGTCTAAAAATGTTGGTGCAACCTACCAACATGTTATGACTTACATCTTTTATGACCTTATTCACAAAACCATAGAGGATTACATAGATGACCTTCTTGGGAAATATAAATGTTGTAAATATCATTTATTATTTCTCAAGGTTATTTTTAATGCCTCACCCATTACAATGTTTAAGTTAAACCCAAGAAATACAATTTTGGGGTCTTTCAAGAAATTTCCTTGGCTTTATCATCTCCTTTCAAGGAATTGAAGTCAATCCTGCTAAATTGAAGGCAATATATGATATGCCTCTTCCAACCAACCTCAATAAAATCTATATTTTATAGGGGAAGATTCAATAAATTTGATGCTTCATCTTTCAATTATCTAAAAGATGCCAACCTTTCCACTACCTTCTAAAAAAAGATGTATCTTTTAAGTGGAATAATGACTATCAAAAGGCCTTTGACTCACTTTAAGAGTACCTTCTTTCTTCACCCATTCTCATTCCTATAAAATAGGATTAATCCTTCTACCTATATGTTTCCACCATTGACCACTCTTTAGGGGTAATGCTTACACATCGAGATGAGCAGCTTAAAAAGCAAGGTATTTACTATATAAGTTGAACATTTTTAGAGTATAAAACTTGGAACACCCATACCAAAACATTTTGCCTCACCTTGGTATTTTTAGCTTATAAACTTTACCATGACCTTCTCAACCATAAGACCTATGTCATAACCAACATTGATCTACTTAAGTATATGTATTCCAATCCATACCAAAACAAACATATGGTTAAATGGATCATGCTTTTAGCTGAGTTTAATCTTGAGTTCCTCCATAAAAATTTAATTAAAGGGTAAGTAATTACCAACCAATTGGCTAAAGAACGTTTATCAGACAACCAACCTTCTCTTCTTGAGTTTCGTGATGAGTCCATTGCAAATCTTTCTCAAGAGGATGTCACCTATCAAATGACTATACTCTTTAATGGATCAAAGTGCCAATGTGGTGAGGGTGAGGGTATCATTATCATCCCCATTTATGGTGAGCCCCTTCCTTTATCTTTCAATATTTATTTTTATTATACCATAACATGGTTGAGTATGAAGCGCTAATGATAGGTCTCCAAATTGCTTTAGCCTTGGGAGTCAGGATGATCAGTATTTTTGGTGACCCCCAACTCGTGATCAATCAAATCAATGGATCTTATCAATGTAAAAATGATGTCTTGAAATAGTATAAATATGTAGTCAATGTATTTTTATCATCATTTGAACATTACCTTATCCAAGCCACTCCACGATCTATGAACAAGTTTGCTAATACAATGGCTTTCCTTACTTCCTAGATCCCATTTGTACCTTCTAATTTTAGAATTTTTTTCACTATCCATCATCTAACCAAGCCTTCTTATACTAAATTGGACCTTCTTTCCATTTTTAGTGTGGAAAAGGCCCCATTTAATATTTGGTATAAGTAGATCTTTGACTATCTCAACCTAGGCATCATTCCCTCCAATCTTTTTAGGAATGGTCAAAAAGCATTTATTCATAATACCTCTCATTATACCATACTAGGGAGAATTATTTACAAGCATGGCTTTAATGGTCTCCTTTTTCGTTGCCTATGTAATTAGTACATTTTTTATGCTATCAAATAAATGCATGATGAGATTTGTGGAGGACACTTTAGTGATCTATCTATTGCTAAAGGTATCATTCGTTGTGGATACTATTGGCCCACCCTTAACCAAGAATATTGTGAAGAAGTGTGTTAAATGTTAGCAAAAAACCAATTTACATCATGTAATGAGTCATATCCTTCAATTATCTAAGGATATTTGGCCCTTTTCCCAATGGGGACTACATCTTATTGGTGAACTTAACCCTCATTCTTCATAGTGACATCATTTTATCATCACTACAACTGAATATTTTACCAAATTAGTGGAGGCCATTCTTCTCATTTTAACCAAAGCCAAAAAAAGTGTCAATTTTATTAACCATCACATTATCTATCATTTTAGTGTTCCTCATAAGATAATCATTGATAATGGTAAATATTTTAAAAATTTGAAAAGTTTAAGGCCTTTGTGATGCATTTGGAAATAAGTTAAGTTTCTCTTCACCTTATCATCTACAAGCTAATGGATAGGTTGAAGCTTCTAACAAAACCCTTAACAACATGATAACCAATATGTTTAATGTATCTAGTCAATATTGGCATTTACACATTCCTTTCACCTTATGGGCATATCATATGAAAGATCCCTGATGGATCTCTTTTGTAGATCTACTATATTTTTGTATTTTGAATTTATGTTTTACTACTTTTGAATGTTTTCTTTCCTTTGTTTTTGTGTTTTGATGAATTTAAATCATAGAAAAGAAATAGAGAACAACAAACAGTTAACAAGATTGAAATACAGCAAAAATTAGAATTTATTGCAACCGTACCAGGTAGATTTGTCTGAATTATAGAACCAAGTAATAAATCCAATGTATTTCCCAAATTCAATACAAATTTGTGGTCAAGATGGAAGATGAAGAAGCTGGGGTTTGCATCCCACACTGATCTTTTTACAAACTAGAAATAACCCTAGATTTGGTTGCTGTGTTTAAAACATAGTCACCGACATCAATTATACTGTCGTCATCAGTCGATACTCTACCACCATCAGTGACTTAGTATTGACCTCTGTCTGCCAGTGTCGGTCTTCCTACTGATGTCAGTCACTGAATGGCCGATATCAGTTTTTGCACTACCCTGCAGCCTGTAACTATGAATGGTTCCCTTCTTTAATCTACTAATTCTGTTGGTACAGCCTGGTACCGATCTGTGCAGATTCTATACAGCACCTAATCTATCACAGCGAATGACCGTTGAAGCTCTAGATCTGATCAATAATCTCGATGTGAATTTCATCACGAATCCACCCCTGAAAAGAGCTAGGTTTTCATCCAACTCTTCTCAAATCTGCTAAAGGTTTTTGTCCTCAGAGATTTAGCTGAATCAGAGATTCAAGCTTCACAATACTGCATCAGAATATTTTAAGCAACAAAAAGATGAAAATTGCTTTGCCCTCAACTTCTTTTAAAGGCTTCCAAGAATCTTCTAAATGAAGCCAACTTATTTAATATTTTATTTCCATATTAATTAAAATTAATTAATTAAATTCATCCTTTTGAAGTAATCTTAATTTTTGGACAACTTAAATTAATTAAACCATTTTATCATAAATTTGGGGACATTACAGTCCTCCCTTCTTGGATATTGCTTGTCCTCAAGCAATTCACCCCTAATACCCAACACCAACTTCAAGGATCCCATATCATTCTCAAAAATTTGCAAACTCTACCATCTGAAACACTATGCTTAGTCTTTACAGAAGACCGTTGCGCTACTCTGATTATCATGCTCTCCAAATTCTCATAACCATCCTATAACCATGTATCTATGTGAAATCTATGTGACATAGAAGTAGCAAACCTTGTCAGATACATAATAGCATGTTGGATAACTAACTGTTGTCCCTATAAGTAATTCCTCATACACAACTGAGTTGAGTACTTGCAGACTCTAGTTCCATCTTTTGTAGATGGCCACTCTTCATCCCACAATGGATGGTATAAGCCCCCCATCAATCCACATTGATGCATCAACCAATCATCTACATGTGAACTAAAAGGTGATGAACTCTCCTCACTTTGTAGTCATGGTAAAAGGCACCAACCTCCATCAATAGTTGACCATCATGGTCCTGCTTTCTATCACCTGACATGGAACTAACCTTAGGGGAATCAAGTGTATTTTCAGATTCATCTCTTATTTGAATAATGTTATCTATCCTTTTTTGTCTTGCTATGTTGATGAGATTGATCTTATCTTTCACCTTTTGAAGATGATGTCTTGCATTGGCAGTTACTAATCTAGCCTCTTTGGCTTTTTGCAACCATTCTTCATTAATTTTTTTGGACTTCTTTACCTCTTCTATGCCAAAATATACAAAATCAAAACCTTTGTGGTTTGAATCCACAATATAGATCTCATGTGCAACACACTTAACCTGAGTACCACCATAGGAAGACTCAACAACCTCATTACCTTCATGTGAAATGGATGATACCACATGACTAGAACTGTTGTTGCAAAAATTAGAATAGGTACCAGACCTTGGAGACACGCTTTCAACACCCCTAATGGGCTGATCCATGATTGTAATCTCTTTCATTTTGTGATCAACTTGATGAATCAATGGTGTGCTATGTGTCTCTTTCTATTCTAGAGTTATTTCTTCTTTAGGATTCCCACATGATGATTGATTTTTGTTTTTCCTAGGCTGCAACTCAAATGATAACACGTCTTCATGCCTTTCTTCTGCATACCCTACAAGTGACTGATCCATTATGGTGTTTTTATCATGAACATGGATAGGTTGACACAAATCTTCTTTCTCACATGTAAACATATCATCAACTATGGCATTGTATTCCTTTTTTGTAAGCTCAACCTTATAACAAATTTTTGGATGCATGTCAATGTAATCTTTGAAATGAAAGTTCTCCTTAACATATTGAGGAAGAGTATTATACTCCTCAAGTATGCTAATTACTTTTATTTTCTTGTCCAGTGTCAATGGATCCTTTCTAGAAGAAGATGATGATCCACTATCATGTCCAAATTTCCTTGACATAGAATCATTGAATTGCTGCAATTGAAGCTTGAATTTTTGTTGTGATTGTTCCCATTCTTTCCACAGGGTTATATCTCTTAAAATTTTTGCCATAATGAACTATCACACTAACCAACTGAAACTAATATGAAAGAGCAAAAATTTGACCCTATACTGCTAAGAACTAACATGCAACGCAAAGTTCCAACAGGCTAGTAGAATCAAGGTTCTGATACCACTGAAAGATCCCTGATGGATCCTTTTGTATATCTGCTATATTTTTGTATTTTGAATTTATGTTTTCCTGCTTTTGAATGTTTTCTTTCCTTTGTTTTTGTGTTTTGATGAATTTAAAACATAGAAAAGAAATAGAGAATAAAAAACAGTTAACAAGATTGAAATACAGCAAAAATTAGAATTTATTGCAACCATACCAGGCAAATTTGTCTAAATTGTAGAACCAAGTAATAAATCCAATGTATTTCCCAAATACAATACAAATTTATGGTCAAGCTAGAAGATGAAGAAGCTGGGGTTTGCGTCCCACACTAATCTTTCCATAAACTAGAAATAACCCTAGATCTGGTTGTTGTGTCTAAAACATAGTCACTGACGTTAGTTATACTGTCATCATCAGTCGATACTCTGCTACCATTGGTTACCTGGTGTCGACCTCTATCTTCCAGTGTCAGTCTTCCTACTGATGTCGGTCACTGAATTGCTGATATCAGTTTCTGCACTACCCTATGGCTTGTAACTACGAATGGCGCCCTTCTTCAATCTGCTAATTTTGTTGGTACGGCTTGGTATCGATCTGTGCAAATTGCGTACAGCACCTGATCTATCATAGCAAATGACCATTGAAGCTCCAAATATGATCAATAATCTCGATGTGAATTCCATCAGGAATCCACCCCTAAAAAGAGCTAGGTTTTCATCCAACTCTTCTCAAATCTGTTGAAGGTTTTCATCCTCAGAGATTTAGCTGAATCAGAGATTCAAGCTTCACAATACTGCATCAGAATATTTTAAGCAACAAAAAGATGAAAATTGCTTTGCCCTCAACTTATTTTAAAGGCTTCCAGGAATATTCTAAATGAAGCCAACTTATTTAATATTTTATTTCCATACTAATTAAAATTAATTAATTAAAGTCATCCTTTTGAAGTAATCTTAATTTTTGGACAACTTAAATTAATTAAACCATTTTATCATAAATTTGGGGACATTACATCATACTATCATTCAAACCCATATGGGTGCTACCTCTTTCTCTCTTGTTTTTGGAGTAGAGGTCATCTTGCCTCTTAAAGATTAAATACTCTCTCTTCACGTATCCCTACAAGATATCATTTCTGAGGGTGATTATCATCAAGAATGTTTAGCCCAACTTGATCTACTTTATGAACATTATTTGGCTGCACTTAACCATCTTCATGTCTATCAAGAATGCATCAAGCATGCTTATAAAAAAAGCTAAAAGAACAAGAATTCAACATTGGTGACCTCATCTTAAAGGAGAATCAAAATTTAACCAATATGGATAAAACCAAGCGGGGTAAGTTTGCTTTCAATTGGATTAGGCCTTATATCATTATGCATAAGTATGGATATGGATCTTACCGATTATCCTCTATTGAATGGAAATTGAAACCTAAGCCTCTCAATGCTTTGCATCTGAATCCTTTCTTTTGTTAAATAAGATCAAACTCACCTTCTATCTAACTTAAGCTCATCCCCTATTTTACAATATTTTCCACCTTACTCCCCTCACTTTGAGGACTACCGATTAAAGCATAGAATCATGTGATTTCCCATCATAGTTGTAGCCTCAATCCTAAATATGGGTACCATAGCTATACCCATGGCATCATTCTCATGGATATTTTTCATCCCTAATAGGATGGAATCCCATGGTCATTGTCTCTCAAAGAATCCTCTCACCCATTATTTTAAACTTCTTGCATTTAGTTTTACCTTCATAAAGGTAAGTCTTTAAGCCTGTGTAAGCAAGTGTATGTCACCAAAAGCAAAATCATAAAAATTCATGTGCCCTATGGGTCATCTCTAGCATTAGCATACCACTCCCTTAAAGGAAAACTACCAAAACCAATCAAAATTGCTCAATGTAAGGTAGATTGCTCCCTTGAAGGATAGCTATCAAAGATCCTAAAATAAATCTTAGAAGCTTAGACCATTCCCTTAAAGGATGGATATATAAAAGCATTTTTCAAAAGTAAGCAATTTATCAAAGGCTTCTCATGTCAATCATCTTCCCTAAAACCTCTCAAAGTAATAACAAAAATATCAAAAGACCCATTATTTGGAAGTCACAATTGGCTTCCATGAGCAGACTTCCTACATTGATCAGTCTACACCATTTATGACATAGACTTATTTATATTATCTCTTTGGTAACCTACAAGAGAGGAATGATAGCCTCACAATAAGGTTACTTTATCATCGATATCCTCTTTATACCCTCTATAACACAAAGTATTTTGTGCTTACTTGACACTAAGTGATCAAGAAAATTTTTAACTAATCGATGAACATTGATGCAAAGCATGTGAAGGGCTTATGTTCATAAGCTGATATAACTTCCTTTTATTTTAATCCTCACTACTGAAAGAGCATTATGTCTCGTTCTTATTTCTCATACCTACTTTTTGCTACATTCAATAAGACATTTTTCTTTTGATTCTTTTATCTTTTCTTGTCTTTTCTCACATATGGTTTTGTTATCCAAACTTAATCTATGTGTTATTAAGATTAATCAAACTTAATCTAATTAAATGTAATTCATTAAATAACATTTAAATTAACATTTTATGTTTTGTTTAGTAATTTTATTTTACCTTATTTTTTTAAGTGTTTTAACCATAAAAACATTTTAATAAATTAACCATCTCATATGTCAAAAATCATCTCATCTATCTAAGTAACCAATCACATCTCATTAATCATCATCGCTTATCACATTTATAACCATTTTTCAAATAATGATTCATTCACATATGTTATCCATCATATGTCCATCTAGATAAGGAATCATTCATTCATTAATTTAAAACAAACACATTTTTAATAAAGCATACATCTACTTATGAGAGAAGCTTTGTTCATAACATCATCATCATGTCCAATAAGATCATAAGCAACATCATGAACATAAAAAAAATCATCCATAACCATAAAAAAAATTATAAAACCATGATCACATCTTAAAACCATAATCAAAATAATCATATATATTCATAATTTCCATGTCTCTCAAAATATGTGTACATCTCATTGCATCAGCTCGCAGGCCAATATCAAAATCATATAATACATCAAAATAAGGAGTCTCATAGGAATCCAAGGTCTAGGGGTACCACTACCTCCTAGAGCCTATTCATATTTAAGACCTACCTCTACACCTACAGATGCTTCTTACTAACTTGGTGCCTCATTGCTAGCTCCCCCAATAACTATTGCTCTATAATTAGCATATTGGGGCTCATTTGGAAGTTTTTTAAAGCCCAGTGCCTTGTAGTATCTAATTTCTTTGATCATGGCCACATACCTCACCATAGATATGGTCCTTGATGGTCTTATAGGTGTAGGTGCATACCCTCTTCCCTATCTCAAGGCATCCTCTCCTAGGTAAATAAGGCTAGCTATGCTCATGGTGTATCCCTCTCCTACATAAGGATAGCCACCTAGCCCTGTGTCGTATCCCTCTCTATAATCACTACTACTAGAGATACCTATGTTGTGGCTAGTTCCACCCTCACCTAATCTCTCTCTGTGATGAGTGTTTGCCTATTAGGGGAATCCACATCCATCTACTCCCCATCCCCCTCCATGGCTACATCAAAAGCCTATTATACATTATCTACCCTGAATACTACCACTATAAAATGCACCTAAAACCATACAAGGTACTCTTCTATAACCCCTACATCATCAATATTTATAGCTATTGGTAACTCCTCATAGTCAATATCTATCTCCTTAAGTTATGGAAGATGCAATGATACCTTGACATCCTCTCTTTTGTACCTTAGGAAAGTACTTGGGACACCTTGAACAAGCTTGAACTAACTCGTCACCCTATTAAATGGAATTAGCTCCACTTTGTGCTCTTATCTCCCATATATCCACCTGTAACTCTATAATAACATGGTCAACCTAGCATAGCTCTCCCATGCTAATAATTTGGTATATGGCCTCTAGATGACCTTATAATATCCCAGTGCCTCCAACCTATCTTTGTACCACTCCAAGTCTCATGTTGCTACTCCTATTAGTGTGAGTGCATAGTCACCTCTCCATCTTATGAATCCAACTTTGAACTCCCCCTAGTCCCATGTCTACCACAATAATCCACCTATTCATAGCACCCTGATGTGATCATATGCCTAGAAATGCAGAACAAATTGGACACTAATTCCATATCACCTATGTACTTGATATCCCCAAAGCTCATAATAAATTTGCACTAGTAAAATAGGGGCCCATGTAAACACTATCTAGTCCATTAGCATTTCTACCAAAAAACTTAGTAATAAAAAGGAAAATCTGCTACTACTAGAATCTAGAAGTGTATAGTAGGTAATGGCTATCATCATCATTATGACAAGCCATCTCCCTCTCCTATCTATGTGATACAAAGGTGCATAATGGAAGCCTCTTTCGTGTTACCTCACATGAACAAAGTTTACACTAAATAATTGATCCATATGCACATCTTTCTCCTCACTATTTATATGCTTTCTCAGTTCACCCTATAGTAGTAGTTGTAAAATATGATGAATGTCCTCTAGTAGGATGGTAATTTCTCTAGTTAGTAGAAAATAAGTGTTGGTAGTTGGGTCCTATCACTTGATGAGGGATACCAACATCAACACATCTTATGTCATGTGTTGATTAACTATCATACCTCTTAGACCCATCTCTATCATGTGCTCCCACTCTTGGTTTATCATAAATCTGTGTACCTCATCTAAGAGCTGGAGGTGCTCAATCTCACATCTATGGCTACTCCTTTGCCTACAAGGTTAGACGCATACGTTAGTTTACTTTACCCTTCAAAAGTAACCACTTTACCTCATTTAACCTTATGCCTTATATTAACCTATTTACCTCATTTACCTTTCACCCATTCTTATATCTACCCAACCTTTCACCCATTCCTTATCCATGCTATATCCATGCTATGTCCTCTAGTAGGATGGTAATTTCTCTAGTTAGTAGAAAATAAGTGTTGGTAGTTGGGTCCTATCACTTGATGAGGGATACCAACATCAACACATCTTATGTCATGTGTTGATTAACTATCATACCTCTTAGACCCATCTCTATCATGTGCTCCCACTCTTGGTTTATCATAAATCTGTGTACCTCATCTAAGAGCTGGAGGTGCTCAATCTCACATCTATGGCTACTCCTTTGCCTACAAGGTTAGACGCATACGTTAGTTTACTTTACCCTTCAAAAGTAACCACTTTACCTCATTTAAACTTATGCCTTATATTAACCTATTTACCTCATTTACCTTTCACCCATTCTTATATCTACCCAACCTTTCACCCATTCCTTATCCATGCTATATCCCATTCCAAAACCTTATAGTGATGGTCAAGTGTCAATTGATGATGGTTCCTTATGGAACTATCACCTCTCAACCCTCAACCACCAATGAATCAAATGGTGGACCATAAAGTTCCATACATTGGTCATTTGATGGTCACTTATCAGCTAACGATAGCCAATATCAACCACCAACAGTCACCATGTGGTGACCACTGATGACCAAACCCTATGTTTGACCCATTAATCCCTAAAAAATTAAAAAAATTCACATTCCTACCTAAAATTACTATATTCCCTACAACATCCTACCTCCCCCAACCTATTTACAACCACCATCTACCAATTTCATCTTTAAAATCTCAAAATCCCCTAATTTCTAATGCATACCCACCCATCATAACAAAACAAATAAAATCAAAAAATGTAATGCATTCCCTACCTCATTATGATTTATTTTTCATGGTGGATCCCTCAACACCATTTCCATCACTTAGCCCCACACTCTACCTCTACCTCACTATATTCTTGTTGGCTCTCTCCTTTGCCTTGGCCCACCTTAATCAAACCTCCACCTCCTAAATCTACTCTTGATCAGCTAATCATCACCCAAATCACTTAGATAACTAGAACAAAGTCATTATCTTTTTCACTCAAGATAGTGGAAAATGTCATAGGTCTAATTTGCATAATGAGTAAATAGAACCCACTTTGACCTTTTATAATCACCCTTTTAGGGCTTATGTTTAACCACTGATGGTCATAAGTGACCACTGATAATCAACCCTAACCATAGATGGTTAAACCCTATAGGTTTTTACCATCCTACCATATCCTTTTCCCAAAGGGACCCTTAACCTAACTTTCCCTTTACCCACCTAGCTCACTTTTTAGTCATTATATCCACTTGTATGCCTCTATTTGTGATGATCACACCATGATACCTTTACTATTTCCTTTGTTTTTGTGACCCAAATTTTACTTGGTCATTTTGAATACATCAATTACCTTACCATATTTGATGAGCTTGTGCTACTTTTGTGTAACGACCATTTAGGTACCTTGAAGCATGACCCTTTTCAGTCCTAACACCTGCAACCACTTTTATTTTCTCAAGATCACATCTAGTTTTTGGATACATACAAATACATCAACCTTACCTAAGAGACTTGAGTTTATAGGATTAACCCATATCATTTATGCCTAATTTTATGGCCTAATTACCATATCACCTATACTTATCACCTATACTTCTAGTCTAACCTTATTTTACCACCTACCTAACTAATGTAACCTAGTTTATGCATGATATATGATATCACACTTAGTCATAATTTTTTGCACCTATATGCATTTAAATTCCCACCCAACCAACCTTGACACACACCTATCCACTTGTCAAACCTACCACCAAATATTTTTCACTTCATTAATTCTTGGTTTGAGTGGAAACACCTCCTCCCATACTTGGGACATCCAACCTTCTACCAACCTTCCATTTTTTGTTTTGTATCTTGCTAATACAAACTGCATAAAAAAAGGAGTAAAATGTAAACACTAGAAAACCATACACTATGGTTATAGATGTCACATTAACCATTAAACCACCCCTTGGCCCCCTTTAGGTTAGGTTATTTACCAATTCTCCCATTATTAACATTAGACCATTTCCCAAGGAATTAACCACCAGTCATTGGTGGATTAGCCAATTTTGACTATGTCCCCTCAACCACTAGTGGTCAGCCCTCGACTATTGATGGTTGGATCATACTTATAAAATTTACATAAACTCTTAGATGATCAAAGAAATCAATTTAAATTTGATTTCAACTCACTCATTGATTACCAGTTATCTAATTTTAGTCTACTCTTTGCATGAACAATGCATGATTAGACTATTTGGTAGAATGTTTGATGAACCATTTATTAAACTCTTAATTTAAAAACTCCTTTCCTCTATATTAATAAATGAATATAAGGTTGAAGGGGTAACTCTATAGGTTAAATATCATTCAAGTGAAATATATTTTGACTCCTAGGTGAATCCAAAACCTTCTTAGTGAACTAGGATCTAGGCCAGAGACTGAGGGTGCTTCTACAACTCACTATCTTAATCCAAGGTACTATTATTATACAAAAACTACTTTACAATCCATAATATCTTTCAACCCACCTCAGCATTCCTCAAACCAACAACACTTAAAAGTTAAGTATTTGTGTTTTTATCAAGATTCAATAATTATCTTTACTCATTCCAGTGCTTAGGTCATTCCCATTCTCCATATCTCATTCCATATGTTGGAGTTTTATAACTCTAAATACTTCATCTCCTACCCAAAACCACCCATATCTTATTCCAATCACCTAATTCCCAAACTATATACCTCTAAGCATTACCTTTTATCTTATAACCAATATTCAACCCAAACACCACTCCAAGAACCTTTTTTTAACTATTCCCATCAAATTTATTTTCCCAAACCAAATTATATAGTAACCACCAATGATCTTATTTAACCACTAATTAACTTACATAACCATCAAAATTTAACAACCATTGATGGTCACCTAACCACCGATAGTCACACCCAATCGCCAATAGTCACTTTGTGTCATTTGGAAATAACAAGCTAATTTGACCCATCTACCCATACCCAAATCTTAGTTTATGAGTTTCTATTTTATCACAAAACTTTAACTTATTTTATAAATCAATTTTGAGTGATTTATCATTAGTATTGAATCATTTTTTACTATTTTTAATGAAAATCACTTGTTTCTTTTCAAGCATTTCTTGTATTTAATTTCAGTACCATTAGTTATTTCATGCAATCAGCTATTTTTAGTTTATCATAACTTAAGTGTTTTAAAAGTGTAGATTTATAGCCTCCAATGAATATTGTGATCTTTGGATCTATATCATGCTAGGTATTTCACCCTACTCTCTCACTAATCCACCATTTTTTAGATTGTTTTCTTATCTACAAGTCATCTTCCCCAAATAAATAGGAGTATCGGTGATCGTTTGGATCATGGAGAGCAAACCAAATCCAAGTTATACTAACCTCACCCTTATTTTAATTTTTATTCTTTCTTAAATATAAAATAAATCAAAATTTTAGTGAAACATTAAGTTCTCATATTCTTTGGCCTTTAGGCTAATAGACATAGTCTCCAATTTACCATTGAGATGCCTGATAGTATCTTCATGTTCCCTAGTATTATCATTAATTATTACTTCAAACACACTAAATTGTTCTTCATAGTCCTTGATTTGTGACATCATCTCTTTGTTCTTTTTATTCTCAATATTTAGATCTTCAAGAACATTCATCAATTCATCCTTATTATTTGAATCATCAGTTGTATCTTTTATCATAGCTATATTTAATTTCATCTATAAATACTCTATCTCTTATTGATACATGATACATTTTCATTCTTACTCTTTACTTCTTCATCAAGTGTAAAAACTTAAGTTTCAAGATGGTGTGTGATCTCATCAGCATTCCTTCAAAAATTATAATTTGTTCCTCATCAGATTAATCAAGGAATCTTGTTTTCTATTCTTTCCTTGTAGTATCTTCATTACTTCCATAGTATCTAGATCTTTATCTTTAAGAGTGACTTTTTCACCTTCTTACTCTGAGCTATCTCCACTAAATAAATATTCACTTAATGAACATTCTCCTTCATAATCACTAATATCCATGAACAATGTCTCCATGTCCTTATTATAAAAAGAATCATCACTGTCAAATGTGTATACTTATTCTACATACAAGTTACTATTTTCTTCATGGTAAAGGATCTTACTACCTTTGTATGATACCTTCTTTCCATTTTTATTATTGAATAAATTTATGTGCTTGATAAAACCCTCAAATTTGTTGTGTTCATCCTCATGAGATTCCTTAATAGCTTTTTTATGTTTAGACTTATCTCTACTTGGACATTTGACTATAAAATGACCAACTTTACCATATGAAAAACATTTGAAAGGAATTTTTCCTTCATACTTCATGATCCTATATTCAATTTTCTTACAATCATGGCTTCAATTTGATCTTCATTAAGATCAAAATCTTCAAGACTTAACTTATTCTTTTTAGCTTTTGTCTCCTTGATCACCTTGAAGGTTGATTCCTTCTTAGGAGGTTTGTCTTCATCAACTCTCATCTCATAGGTTGTAAAGATGACATGTAGTTCATCCAACTTCAACTTAGTGAGATTATGACTTACTTTTATAGTAGAAACCTTTGAATCAAACTTGAGTGTAAGATTCCTCCATATCTTTTATACTATGGTAGCTTCATCAATCTTTTCTCCAAGAAATTTGACCATGTTTACTACCTCATCAACCCTTAAAAGATAGGATGACATAGTATCTTCTTCCTTCATTTTTAGACCTTAAAATTTCCTTCGATAGGTCTGCAACTTAGCTAGTTGTACCTTAGAGTTTACTTCATAGATAGTATATAATTTGAGCCAAATTTCCTTGGTAGACTTGTAATGGATCACTTTGGTGAACACAGCCTTAGATAGACCACAAATGATAGCATTCATAGATTTAGAATTATTTTCACTCAACTTCTTGTCAGTGTCACTATTTGGAGGAGTAGTTGGTGTAGTGTAAACATCCATAATAGATTGCAAAATATGAAACCATAAAGACATAATGTATCTCCTCATCTTTTTACTTTAGAAAGCATAATTTGACCCATTGAATAATGGTGCTTACTTTTTAGAGAAAGCCTACATCTTTTGACTTACCATATGTAGCTTAGATCACCTTCAAGTGGTTAAAATTGTAATGAAGGTCCTAATCTGATACCAATTATTGGAGTTAAAATCACTGAGAGGGGGTGGATCAATGATGTAATATATTTCAAACTTCAAATGTAATCCTTTAAAATTCTTAATCAATGACCATAAGCATTCATAAATCATACAATATGTTCATAATAATGAATAAAAAAGATGAAGAAAGATCACACACATAACATAAGATCTACATGGGAAACCTTTTTAGGGAATAAAATCTACTCTCAAGCCTACAAACACATAGATTACTTATCCTATAAGATGATCATAAACATGATAACTTTTAGTGAAGCACCCACTTCACAAGGAGCACTCACCCCTAAGTGTGAACAAGCACCCATTTGTTCTAGATGTTGAACACCCACATAATACCTTATTAAATCAACAATTCCGAAATTCCAATTTTAGACCAATCTAATTGAATGCACAATATATAACACCTTTCTTTCAAATCATCACACACACACACACAAAATTTATCATACAAGCAATGCATCCAAAACACCCTTTTAGATATCTCTACTCTTATTCACTCATCCTCAATAAGTTCTATACTTCATTTCATCCACTAAGTACACTCTCTATGATCTCTTTCCTTTACCTCTATCTTCTTCTCTCTCAACACATGCACACTTAAGTCTAGAAATCATTAGCTTGGTCTCTACTATCTATAGACTCTTCCTGAATATCACCATTTAGGTTAGCCATAAGACTTGTCTTAACCCTTAAGTCATCTTACATACATCAATACCATCCACACAGGTCTACTATAGCAACTGTGGGTCACACTTAAATAGCTACACCTTTCAGTTAGGCCTTATTAGCCCTTATAGGTCTCATGGAGACCTATTTAGCACTTCATCACAAAAATTAAGAACATAATATCACTTTCAATTACATGGGTCCACTACATATGATATCTAAGACATCTTCAAGTGATTTTTCTCACCAAAACACTCTTCTATTAAAGCATAATTAGCTCAAACATTATTCTTTACATAGTAACATAATTAACGAACAAATATTTAAATTTGAAGCTCCATAAATTTGTTTGTATAAACATTTAAACCTTATAACTAGGTTTTATAGATGCATTTTGAAGTCATATACAACTTTTCTTTTTACACCACCATGAAATTCTACATATATTAAAAGTTATAGCATAAAATTTGAGCAATATTTTTCCCTTGAAAATTTGAATGTTTAAATTCCAATGATCACTAAGCATATGTTAAACCTTAGACACGTTGACCTCATCTCATGCTCCATAAGAAATTTTACTAAATACACACATCAATCTTTATAGATTAACCAGGTCTTTATCTTTCAACACTCACTATTGATCTAAGCTCCAAACTCCCATGATTGTACCACTTGGCAGCTTTATATGACTTCTACACATTTGAATCTTTAACTTTGACTCACACCAGTGATATTATGATAGTACAAATGTTTACAAACCATTGATATTTTTTTTAAGCTCCTTCAATATGATACTTGTCCCTAACATGTTCATTCTTTGACATATTAACTTTTACATGCACCGTTGGATCAAGATTTGTGATTTAACTTGCACTATTAGATCTATTGACTAGTTGACCTCAGACTTCAATGTAGTTTAACTCGATGGTATTTGGCCCATCATAATCTGCTAGAGAAATTTTGAAGATTTATTCATGAAGCTAGAAAACACTTCAGGACTCTAAATCTTCAGGGTACCTTCTTAGCACTATAGACAACATCTCCATGAAATTTTTTTACCTTAGTTGACTTTTTGAGTAACAAAAATAAATGCACAAAATTTTTGGTTCATTCATGTCTGCATGATAGTCTATGATGATCTACATTATATTAAGCTAAAAGATTAATTTTTCTCATTCTAAATGATCAAGTGACACACTAGAGCTTCACCAAGACATCTATAGATGCCTCACAACTTCTTATTTGTCCTTATAGACCTAAAAATATATCATATCTCTCTAATCTATTTAAAAAAACCTCTTTATCATTTATGTACTAGAATCACATGCTCTTTTTGACATTAATGACAACCTAACATTGATGACCATGCTCAACAAAGCTTGTCATTATTGCATCTACTCATTATAGAACTTTTTTTCTTGATGTACTCATTATTCAGTTACACAGGCTACTTCCTCCCATAAAGCTTATTGTTCTTTAGCTATAGGTTGTTCTGGCATGAGATATTTGGCCTCTGGGGCTTGTTCTAAAGGCAATGAATTACTTGGTTGGACCATTGAGCTAGAGACAGATGCTTTTTTAGACCCTAAATAAACCAACCTATGTTTGGGTGGTGGTAAAGTCAAAGAAGGAGAAGGCTTAACTTCTTGTATCATGGTTGTCTTACCAAATGTGAATTCTTCTAGGGTAGGATAAACCCTATCCTTTCATCAGGTTTGAGGTCTATACACTAGATACTCTTATGGGATTTCTAGTAGTGGCATAAAGATGTCAACAACTATGAAAGTGGTGGAAGGTGGTTATTCAAAGAGTTGGGTTGTTCTCTACCTATGTTTAGCTTCTTCATATAGAGTATCTATAATAATGGATGTAGGGCATGCTAGTAGTTTCACCCAAAGGCTTGGAAGGGCCTTCTTGTGCACTTGAATCATGTGCATTTCCTTCTAGAATAATAAATTCTTCTCTTCTTTCTCATAAAAGTCACCTATCATATCTACAACCATCACCTAGTAGTGCTCTTGCTTGTCGATTCCCATCTAAGATAGGTCATAAGAGCTTGCGATTTGGGGCACCTTGGGGTAATCCAACTAGGTTGAAATTTTCTTCATTTTACACTTTAATGGTGGTGATGGTGATTTTTATATAAAGAGCTTATGCTTTCCTTTCTAATACTATGAGGTTGTGGCTTTGATTGTTATTGTACTAAAGGGAATGATATGCCAAGTAATATGTCTTGAAATGGTGTTGCATGTCTGGCTACATATACTTTTTCCTTGGTGACTTTGGCCTACACCATGGCCATGGTAAAAAAATATGGCAAGGGTCTAAATAGATACATAAGCATATCATGATTTTGGATGAGGATGCATTTTAGAAGCAAGGTGACAATAGTATGTTGTCTCAGGTATTACATGACATCTAGTGACACTCATGGATGTGTAGCAATCAGATCTAAATATATATCCCACCATGTATTAAATTTTCCCTCATGTACTAAGACATTATACTTAGGTGTTCATATTAGATTATATAATTATTGTGTTGGCCAATAGTCAGTATCAGGTGCACCTCTCCTTCAAAGGACTTCCATTGGGTGAAAAATAGCAAAAATATGATAAACTGGTATTAGAAGGTCTACTTAGAAGTCATTTGTCACTTGTTAATGTTTTTAATCATCTCTTGTATAAAATATTATAGATAATTAAATTGATCATTGAAATGGATTATACGATGTGTAATATCCACCACTCTTTTAGGAATTTACTTTATCGACTTAGTGATCTACCAGAATCTCTATTTGATACACTCAACCAAGATGTACACTAGTTCATCTTAGATTTCTTCAATTGGGATTATTATGGACCCCTAGACATATAAGTATCTAACCTCTTGAAGGATAGGAGGTGTTATTGTCTTGTAGGGAGTAAGAGAATCACTTGGCACATACATGCTCAAAGCTCAAGCCATTACTTCAATGTTGATGACTATATTGATGTTGGATCTAATATAGAAGTTACCATTATTGTAGTATCTAATAAAAAATTTCAAAATCTCCCTAAATTCATTAAAGGTGGGCATGTGAATTAGACACTCAACATATTTAGTCTATAATTAATGTGGGGATATAAGCACAAGTGGTTGTGCAACATCGACTAGATCTGGTCAGAAGAGTTTCTATTCTACTACTCAAAGATAATCAAATGGATCTAGATTAGTGTATTTTATCTACCAAAGTATAATTTCAATGCCCATTGATTCTTTTTGAGCACCAGTCAAGTTTATAATGAGTCTTGAATGATCCATGATATCTAGATACTAAAATTGAAAAATGTTTTACTTTTTATGCTGTAGAAATTAGCTCAACTTTGAAACTTCAGCTCACAAAATGTTTGCAAGAATGAAATTTAGACTTGGTTTGTAACCTTATGCCTTTATATATTTTGTGCATATTGGTTTCCATGTAATTATCATGTTAAACTATCCTTTCAGTATCAATGTGAATGTTGATGTGGAAAATATTATCTAATCTAGAAATTTAGGCAATTAGTCATTGGTGCATGCATTAAGATACATTAGTATATTCTTTGTTATCCATAATTTAGTGTGAATAGATGATGTTTACCAGCCATTGATTTGGTAAAGATTAGATCAATCAAACCTAGGATTTGGAATTAACTGCTTGGGGATGACCATTAAACAGTTGAGATCTTGGATGATGTGACTTGATTGTATATTTCTCAGACTTAATTACTTGATTTCACTCCTATTGAAATCAATAATGGCATACCTAAATTCTTATATACATGGGTGTCATATTCTATACTTGTTATCCTAGTTCCAAAATATATTAAATATATCATCTACAAACACACACACACATAAAAATACATAAGAAAACATAAAGAAATGAGAAATCCTAATATAATTAGTGTTACTATGCACCCACTCAATTGGTAGAAAGAGATTAATTAAGACTATTGGTGGTAGGGATTAAGCCTATATCCATTCACCCAACCTATAAAAATGGTTCCCTATAGATCTCTCAAAATAATGGTTTACTACTATGATATTTCATGTACAACATAAGGCCCTTTCCACTTGATCTATAATTTACCTAGGAATGCTCTGAAGTGACTATCATACAATAAAACTAGTTGATCTTTTTGAAATTCCTTATGTCATAGGTTCCTATTATGTCATGCTTTCTAGCTATTCTTATTAACTTCCAATGTCCAAGATGTTTTACATTGATACCCATCCATCCTATTTAATTCAATAAGCTTATTTGTGAAAAACTCATGATCCTCTAGTCTCATAACCATTATAATGTGTAGACTGGGTACCAAGTATTCCATCGACATTACTACTTCAAGCCCATATACCACCTAAAATGGAGTAAAACCTGTAGCTCCTTTATAGTGTGTTTGGTAAGCCCAAAGAATCATAGGAATGTGATCTTCCAAATCATCCCTCTTAACATCACATATCTTTGTTGACTTCTTACCCAAAACTTTATTAGAAGCCTCATCTTGGCCATTATCTTTTGAATGGTACACATTAATTTTATGATGAGAAATCATGAATTCTTTAGTATGATCTTTGATAGTATTATTTGGGAAGTGTGTCCCTCGATCACTGAAAAGATTGATGGGGCATCCAAACCTTGTGATGATATTCTCGTAAAGGAACTTTATTACATCCTTCACCCCATAGCTAGGTGTCTCAATAGCTTCAACTCATTTGGTAAAGTAATCTATCACAGTGATAATATACCAAGATTTACTAGGTTTACTTGGGGGATTAATAGGTCCTATAAAATCAATACCTTAGTATTCAAAAGGTTGTTTGGCTAACAAAGGTCACAAGGGCATTTCATCCTTCTAGAGTGGCTTACCTATTCATTGACATATGTCACAATGTCTCACTACTCTATGTGCATCCTAAAAAAGGTTCAACTACCATAATCCACTCTATAATAGTTTCTATGTAGTGGCTTCTTTGGCAAAATGACCTCCTTCTATTCTTTGGTGTGCTTTCTGTAAGATCTATGGTCATTCATGTTATAGAAATACCTTGCATAGTACTTCATCCTTCCCCAAATGATGAAATATCCCATTTATAATAGTATATGGTAAGGCTCTAGTGACAAACTACTTCTTGTCTCGTTCTTAGAAGTGCACAAGGAATACTCCTTGTCCTAGGAAATTAGCAATTACTTCAAAATTCTCAAGTGTTACAGAAACTCAAAATAGATAGGCATCAAAGGAATATTCATGTAGTTTTTTTAGTTCTTCCTCAGTTGTGATGTGATTAAGATGATCCAACCCCACATTTTCTCTACCTAGTTTGACATTGAATAAAATTGAAATTTTTGAAAGAGCATTGGCCATCCTAAAATGCATCTTCTGATCATAGGCTTATTTAATAGGTAGTGTAGATTTTGATGATCTATAAAAATTTCAAATGGTGTCAAAAGAAGATAATGTCATAATTTTTTTATTACAAATATTATAACCAGTGCTTCTCTTTTAGTTGTCATGTAATTCTTTTTTGCATCAGACAACTTTTGGATTGTAAAAGGTATGTGGTGGTTTAGTCCACCATATCCTAGTTGTGCAAGAATAAGACTGACTAAAATACCATAAGCATCAATGTGCACATGAAATGGCTTGCTTCAATCTGGAAAGATAAGAATAGGTTAAATTACCAGTCACTAATTCAATTCTATGAAGGCTATTTGACACTCAAAAGTCCAGACAAACTTCATACATTTATGCAGCAAATACTCCAATGGGGATGTAATGGTGGCATATCCCTTGACAAACTTTTTATAGTGCCATGTATGGCCAAGAAATGATCTCATTTCCATGGAGTTGTTTGGTGGAGGCATACTTAGAATGACTACAATTTTGGCTTGTTCCACTAAAATCTCTTCACTACACACTACATGACCTCAAAAGACACCAAAAGGAGTAAAAAATAAACACTTTTTAAAATTTAGGGATATGCATAGATCTTGATAGAATTATAACATGAGGTGTAACTTAGATAAGTGTTCTTTAAACAAAGAAAAGAATGCCCAATCATCTATATACACTTCTAAAAAGTCATGAATGAAATCCTTAAATGTAGTCACCACTACTCTAAAAAAACTTGTAGGTGTGTCCTTGAGGCCAAAAGGCATTACCTTGTATGTAAAGTATCCCCACTCTATGGAAAACATTTTTTTTATCTATGTCTTATTTTTTGATGGGTATTTGATGATAGCCACTAAATTCATCCATGAAAGAGTAAATTTCATGACCTACGATAGATTCCAAAACTTCATCTCTGAAGGGAATAAAAAATGGATCATTCACACATGCATCATTCAAAATTTAGTAATCACCACATACTTTTATCTCTCCTTTTTTGAGGTTGCACTATCATGGGAATAACCCAATATGCCTTTTTAATGGTGTAGCCTTCACTTTCAACATCATGTTGGGATTCAACTTATACGGCCTTTTCTTTATGGGTCATGCACACTCCTTAAGTTTAATATGCATTTCACCTAGGGAAGGATCTACTCCTCTAAATTCTAAAAAAATGTGGGAAACACATCTTGATAATCCTGTAGGAGTTGCATAGCTTCTTAAACTTTGTATTTAGTGTAATAGTCAACTATATGTGCTAGTTTAGGAATCTCCTCATTTTCAATGTTGTCTACATGTTTTTTAATAGGTTGTTGATAAATCTTGCACTTTTCCTTAGCAACAAATTCTGATATTATTCTTTGCCCTTCCTATTCTAAAATTTATATGTTGAATATCTTTTCTTCTTCAGTGGGTTTTGTGACTAGATCCTTTAATGGTTATACTATCCATTCAGGTGCAAATAAATCAGTCAGAGCGATATCGCTCTCAGTATCTTAATCTTCAATTACTCATCTTCATCTTGTATTCAGTGGCATGACTGCATATAGGATTATTTTTCCATCTTGGTAGATTTATATCTTTTTAATGTTGTATTTAAATCATAGGTTGTTTTCTTCTACATGGTAGACTCCACCATGGTGCTTACATATTTTGTGCACCCATGGCATAGGAAATGTTTGATTTTTAGCAATGCATTATAAATTAGAGGATTATCATCTTAAAACACAAATTTGTTTATGATGTCACTTTGCACCTATGCCCAATGCTTTATCTCCCTCTTGAATTCTTGATCTATATACCATTTTAATGGTAAAGGGGCAAGTGTATAGTGAAAGATATGAACCTAGTACTTAGATGTCATATGTTCTTTAGTCCAAACTTCAATACATTTATGTATATGGATTTTAGGGCACTCACCTTCCTAAAAGTAAGGGTAATTACTTCTAATGACCTACAATATTTAAAATCTACTAATCATAAGTTTGTATGCATCATCCTAATTGAGTCGATCATCTCTATGAATTATCCACCATATCACTGCAACTCCCTTCAAAGTGTTATTTAAGGCACTAATTTGCTAACTGATCATAGGCACATAAACTTGTAGGCATAGAATGAATTTATTGATGTTTTCAATTGCATAGTATGAACGTGTAGACACCTAAAATTAGCCACCAATGGCTTCATACCAGACTTTAGACTAATTCTTACCAACTTTTGTAAATTAAACCTAATAATCACTAAACATCTCAAATTTGGTTTCATAATAAGTAATTTGGCTCATAAACCAATTAAATGGGGCAAATGTAGACATATAATTAATTTAAATCTTGAAAAATGCTAAAATCCCTCAACATAATTAACTGACATGCAAAACCTAAGCAAATGCCTAATTAAATTAACCATGATTCATAATTACCCTTTTTTGAGTTGTCAAATATCCTAAAATATCTCAACATGCTTATTCATTGCTAATTATGACCATTTGACACCTTTTAACTCTACTAGTGTTTATTAACTAACTAAGCTTAGGTTTAAACCCATTTCAATATCTAACTACACCTTAACTCACCTGGGGTTAGGGTTAGTTTCTAAACCTATAAAGACAATCAATTGCCTCTCCATTTAGAGAGCTTGGACATGGTAATGTTATAATGTTGGTTTTATGACAACACTAAAATATATAGAGTTATAACGCCAAAATCACAAGCCAATCCTCTTTGAGAAATATCAAGCCAAGTCTAAACCAATCATGGTGCCAAGGAGAGAATGAGATAGCCAAACTCCATTACTATGAACTTCTTGAGAACAAGTCAAGCAAACCAAATGAACACATCATTTGGAGCATTCAAGGAATTGGTAAGGAAATTTGTAAGTTCTTTCCATTTTTAGTTGATATTTATCATTTATTATTTGTTCACTAATCTTCCCCTATGATCTAGGCATGGAGGTTTTAAGCTTGTTAGTGTGTTTTTCATTTCATTTGTTTTATATGAAAACTAGCACTTGATCTAACGTCCCCTCCATAATCAAATTCCTATCATCACAAATGGCACACCTAGTGGGACATTAAGCACCCCAAGTAGTGAGGAGATGAAGATACAACTCAAAAATTGACAAATAAATTCTTCAATTCCTTCAAATTTGTAGTTTTAGCTTTGAATTTGCCATAGTTTTAATTCTTGAATTAACTCAGATCTACACAAAGACTGACATCAATCAATCCTAATTGGCATCAATTTTGTGTGACAATCATTGGTTATACCTAACCGATATGTATTTCATGTAACTATAATTGGTCAGTATGTAGGGTAAAATATAATTTATAAATATTGCATTTTAATTCTTTCTAGTGTTCCCAATCATGATTTCTTGGTTTGAGTAGCATTGAAACTCTCTATCTAATACCTATGTTGCAGATTTCAAGAATATTTTAACATATTTTAGACTAATCTAATGTTTTCATCTTGTGTGGTTTTGCCTTTGGGTTCATAGGTGACTGATATCAATCTTAGTCGATTGGTATCAATCTTTTACTACCATAATTGGTTCTCTTTGAGACTGACTGGCATTGATTGCCTTAGAACCAGCATTGGTCAGTTTTGATCAATCACGGTCACTATGTTTTCAAAAATAAAAACTTGAGAGCTAATTTTTCAAATTTAATTTGCTCATAATCAAAATTTATTCTAAGCATAAGGAGACTATCTAACCATTGTAGGTCCAAGGCTTGATTGGAACACAAAATTTCACATTTAAGTGGTTTTAACATTTCATTTTATGTACCTAAAAAGAATTAGCTAAAGTCATTCACACTTAGTTTTGGTGATAAAATGAACATGTTAGATCTTGAACATTTGGTATTCAGTATTTAAAAGGAATTAGAATGGCTAAGTCTTGAAAACACCTCATTTTGGGTGCTTAAAATGAATGTTAAGTCTTGAACACTTAATTTTTGGTGTTTAAGAACGAACTTAGTCTAAATTTTAAACATTTAGGTTTTGGGATTAAAATAAACATAGATGGTTTTGCTTAAGTTGTGTTGTGCAATTATTTCAATATTTTGCACTTAAGCCAAGGGGCTAAGTAATAGACTTCATAACATTTTAATTTGGTGCCTAAAATCAACACTTATTTCAATTGCATTTTCTTGAAACTATTTATTGATTGTTTGTTTTCATAAAACGAATAGCGCATGTATGCTCTCCCCCCATCCCCTATAGGGAACTTGGGTGACCAAAAATGCCTTTTCATTGCATTTATGCATATTCTTAGTTGTATAAATAATATTGTCTAGGGTTTCCCCATATGGTTTAGGTGATCTAAAATCAACCCTAAACTCTTTCTACTTAGTCTTTAATTTCATGCAATTTGACTTGTGAAGGGGATGTCATTACCTCTCACAAGTTCTCTAGGGAATCATTAACCTAGGGATTCATCTCTTGGTAGTGTTTAAACCCCACTCCAAATTGGGTTATACAAATTAGGGTACACATACTATAAGAGCTAGGGGATTGAGTAGCTAACTTCTCCTTTCATAATGAAGGCTTGAGTCAGGTTTGGTCAACTAGGGCATTCCACTAAGCAGTCCATGAATGGAATCATCATACAAAAGAATATACCCTTGCATGATAAGTTGATTGGTATGAACTTAATTAATTTGATGTTTTTATTATGTTATCCACAGTTGAAATCTATCTAGATGGTTGTAAATTGTAAGTTTTAGTCCACCCCATTTACCACACCTTGTTAGAATCTAGGATGATATACTTAGTTGTATTTTTGTCATTTATTCCTTTATTGTTTGGTGTTTTGTGTCAAAAACATTATTTTTTATACCACATCATAAATGAGTTTGTTGTCTACACTACTCTATTATTTGAGGTGTTATGTCCTTCATTTAACACCTTGCTTTAACTTAGAAAACTTTTGTGTCAAAAATATTGTGTCACTTGATTGAAATGGGTAACGTTATGCTACCCAAATCAATTCAATTTTGATCTTTATAAGTCTTTGAAAAAAACATTGTTTATATCTTTTTAGATTATTACTGTTGTTACATTGCTCAAATTATTTCATAGATTTGTTTTGTCTTGTGTCCAAGTTACCATCATTGCAACCAATCACGTGTATCTTATGGGATATTTGTTTTAGTGCAGTCATGTTCAAATTTTCCTAGCTTATTGGTCAATTAACAACTAAGTTTTCTTAAGTTGATTTTTCAATTAACTTTTATAAGTTCAGATTCAAACATTGATTGATTTCTATTTAGGCCTTGACATGTAGGGGTTGATGCATAGATCTTTCTCTTTTGGGTTACATAATTTAGGTTAATTTTTTACCCAAAATTCAAAAACTACTAGTTTATATTTAAATACCTTTTGTTTAGTGCCTTATACCAATTTGTTCATGTTTATGTCTAGAATCAAGTGCCTAGTTTATGCCAAAGTGTTTCAAGTTTTTTAGATTAAAATCATCCTTTTGTTTCAAATCTATCTTTTGATGTCAAGTTTAGTTGAGGGTCCTAGCACATGCCTTGTTTGAGCCTAGATTTTGATGCCATGTTTGGCGAAAAGAGCTATCAACTTTTACCTTTCCTAGTTTAAACCTATTTTGAACATCTTTTGACCTAGAGTTTAGCATCTTGTTTTTAGATCATTTACTTGACCTTGTTGGTATGAGACATTTAGCATTAGACATTTAAAGTTATACTATTTTTACCAAATATTTTCATAGACCTTTTGGAGATACAACTCCATCCCCTGGACCAAGTTAGACCTAGTTTGAACCTTTTGTCTTTTTAGACATAGATTTTTAGAGTTTGTATAACTCTATCCTCTTTATTATGAAACATTTTCCATTGATTTCACCATGTCTCATTATACACGTAGTGAATTCATGTATAATCCAAGATATGGAAATGTTGTCACACAAGAGGACTTTTTTCAAAATGTTTATGAATATGATGTTATTTAGGAGACATATTTTTATCCACCTTATGACATTTAATAAAGAGAATAGAGTCAAGATTCTTTGGCCAATTATTTGGTTAGAATGCCTCCTTACATGGAGAAAGACCAAGAATAGATAGCCTAATATTTTGATAGCATACCTTCCATTGAGAAACAATTCCAACAGCAACCTTATTACATTACAATGTTGTCAATGTATGATCCTAGTAGAATCATAAAGGTAGGGCATGATAACTTGCCAAGTCTAGCAAAAGAGCCTTACAACATGTCTTACAATGAGCAAACCTCTTTTATTAACCCTAATGCCATTATACCAATGTCATACTAAGATTAATGTCTGTTTGTCACATAAAGAAGCCTCATGGAGGACTACTTCATTCAAATGTAAATAGCATACCAGACATATCAAAACCTAGTGTGTAACTTTAAATTAATGATATGACCATGTCAAATTCACCTCTTATTAAGTCACTTCCTTTAATAAGAGTCTTATTTGAGTTCATAGGCCAATAAAATTAGGTTTTAGACCTAGTTACATAAAGCACTTCAGCCAAAAAGATGTTTGGTACTCTAATTATCAAGGAAATGTCTTATGCTTCTATTTAGAATAGTGAGAAGAACATAGTGGACAATATGAAATTAACATCTAATCTAAACTAAATTGGTGTTAATGCACAAACCCATAGTTAAAAACAAAATGTACCTTTAAAAAACACCATTATTGGTTCACAAACTCATGGGGTAAGAGTTTTTACCTCCCAGCCATAACCAACTACCTCTAATCCTCAACCAGATACTTCTTCAAGCACCCAATATCAAGAATTAAGAAAGATAAAAATGACTACCATATCACAACAAAATATGATGAAACTTACTCCACCCCAATAGGTGATGAATAATGTTCCACAATAATAGGCACCTTCTAATTCACCCATATAATAAAGTAAAAACATATTGCCACCTTAACATGGGGAAACCAATGTTCCACATTTTTAGGTAGCAACGAACATACCTATTCAGTCATATATTAACATGTCAATCCAAAACCCAATGATGTCTAACCAATAGTGCACTAATATTATTTAGTGACAAATTTTTAATCTCCAACATGTATCCACTTCCCAACAAGGATTCATGCAACCTAGAGGTTCCAATGTTCCTCAAATACCTACTAGGAAACAATTTCCTTTTGTGTAAAATGTGCCACAAGTTTAATAGTAGGGCCTTATTTCACAAGTTCCATTCAATTAGTAAGGTATGATTAGTTGATATCATGTCCCTATTAAACCTCAATAGGTACAATATGGCCATATTCCTCTATCCCTACCATAGTATTCCCAACATCAAGCCTACATACCCAATCCCAACCACAATATCATACCATAGTGTGTGTAATTTCAACAATCACACCCTAATCTATACATGTGTATTTCTACCCCATTCTTAACCTATTCAAAAATTCCCAAAAAATTCCTCCATTCTACCCAAATAAAATTAATTCACTTTTGACCACCTCGCTTCCACCTTAATAGGCCAATGATCCCATTGGTTTTCTCACACTAGAGCTACAATAAATGAATGATGGAATTTCCCTTATTCAAGAGGGGAAATAGGCTAAAATTTTTAATGTGGACAATGTGTGTTCTTACCCTTTCAACATGGAGTACTTGTAGATACCATTTCCTCCAAGGTACAAACCACTAAAGTTTGACAAATACAAGGAGAAAGGTGACCCCAAGGACCATTTGACAAAATTCTTTATTACATGTCAGCCAGTGTCCTATAGTGAAATATACCTACTATTTTTATTTTTATGGATCCTAGTAAGGCAAGCATTGGAATGGTTCTTGAAGTTACCCAAGAATTTGTATCTAATTTTGATGATCTTTTGAACAAGTTTATACAACACTTCTATTACAATCTCAAGCATGAGATTTCATTGGTAGATTTAACATAAGAAAAATAAAAGGATAGTGAAATATTTAAAAGATATCTATAATTATGGAGAGCCATTTCAAGATGATTTAACCATAATCTACCAGATAAGAAACTAGTCACTATGTTTACCAATACTCTAAACAATGAGATATCTTACAATTTAGAGTTGTAATGTATGCATACTTTTAAATAAATAATTGACAAAGGTTTGTTAATTAAAATATCCCTCATTAATAAAGGGATCATTAAATTGACCTCATCAAATCAAAACCAAAATAATAGCCTAAATCAAAATGTAGTCCAAGCGCAAGCATCATAGCAAACCTAGGCCAATAACTATGATAAACCCAAGCAACTCAATCACAACAAGAAAATTGTAGGGAAATGAGTAACTAAGTCATAATATGTTTAAATGGTGTAAACACCATTTGAACACAACCTATGTTGTATATGCACATAACTCCTAACCTACAACCTCTTTAGCAAGTGCATCAAGCACAATAACCTAGACCAGTGTAGCAAATGCAACAAATGCATCAACCTATACCTTTACAAAACCTTCCTCCAAGGATAAATGTGCTAACTCATCATGTCTTTAGCAACTATGGAAAACCCTTTAAATCTATGTTTTGTAAGCTTTCCATAGCCAATTTCATTGATTGGTCTATTTTGAAGCACTATCCTAAGGGTGTTACCTATCTAGACTGGTATAGGCCAAATGAATTCTACAAATATCATTAGTTCAATGGCTATAATTTGCATTATTGTGTGAAAATTAAACATGTGATTGAGAATATGTTGTAAATTAGAGAGATTTCATTGGATCTTAGAGCCTCCACATCTAATTAAAACCTTAGTATTTTTTAGAATCCTTTTCCCCAACATAACAACCAATGACATCAACAACAACAGCAACAATAATGGACAATGCAATAGCAACAACAACAATAGTATCAATAACCAAAGCCAAACTAATAGAATCAATAATAGAACTAATAATGTCAAAATAATGGATAGAATTAATTCTAGAATGATTCTAACAACCAACAGACATATCATGCAATTACACATGATTCTAACATAGTTATAAGCCATATTATAGGAGTTCATGTTAACACCATTTCCATCAATCCAATACCAAGTACAAATTAGATAAGACCATTAGTAAGCATTCCTAATCAACCAACCTATACCAGTAATCCTTCCTTGACCTGCGACCGCATACAAGCAAACCAATAAGTAGGGATTCCCACTTTTATATCTTATACTAATAACTCATCGTTAGCCCATGACCATGCATAATTGCACCATAAATTGAGAATTATCCTATCTGGTCCCCCTCCACCATCATTTATTAGAAACAATGGTCTTATACCTAATATTGAATGTGTAATCACAACTTGATGGTCAAATATTACCATACCAGGTCCATAACCATCTTCCACTTCACCCATCATCTAACCAACCATTCTAGCTAAGAATAAGCCATTTCTTTCTACCCAAGAAAAGATGTTTGATATTATGAAACAATTGTAAAACATGATTACACAAATTTCCATTTTATATTTTTTGTATGCGTCTATAATCATCAAAAAACATCTTGATATAGTTACTTGGCAAATCCAAAGTTCCCAATGACATGTCTCCTAACAAATTTCAAGTTTTGGTTGGACACCTAACTCCATGCTAACAATTAACTTTCAATCAAAGTGATATGTCATCCCTTGGCCCACTATATAAAAATCCATTGTACATTGAGATTTACATAATGAGGCATAAAGTTAAGTGTGTCCTCATAGACAATGGATTGGGTTTGAATATTTTATCTCTAAAGCTCATCAAACTTCTCGGGTATATGACAGCAGATCTCCAAGCAAAAATAATCACCATCAAAGCCTATGATAATGAAGAATGAGAATCACAAGGCATCATCAGCTTGCCAATTATCATTGGACCTTTGACCCATGATACATTATGCCATCTGTTATATCTCTATTTGTCATATAATATGCTTTTGGGTAGACCTTGGATACATGAGATTCATGCAATCCCATTGACATTGCACTAGTGTATCAAGTTTTCCAATTTAAGAATGGAGGTTACTATTTAAGGAGATTCACATCCATACGAACATTTTAAGCATCTAGAGGATGAGTTCAAAAGCTATAACTACCATTTTAGCATGAATCTAGTTACCAAGAAAGATAAAGGGAAAGCAATACTTGTTGATTCACTTGAGGCCAACTGCATTGACCCTGATACCCTTGATTCACTTTCCCACATACTACTTCTCAAAATTTTCAATCATTATACCATATTGACTAATGGCCTAGGAGAGTACCTGACCCATGATACCTTTCACATTTCTAATCTTCCACAAAACCCCAAGCCCTTTGGAATACTAAAAGGTAAACCACTCATGTAATGGAAAAAAAAAGGCAAAGGCCATCTGCATAATCTAGCACCTATCAATTTCATATCAACCTCTAGCCAAGAATATGACCCTCTTGTAGATGATGATTCATGGTTTTATAATGACAAATTGGTTGATTGTTATAAAAACTCTAAATATCCCATTCCTAATTGGATCATGGAGAATTAAGACTATGAAGGAGGAGGCCTCATACCAAATTAATAGGGAACACTAGAGCCAATTTCTATGACTAAGTACAAAGGACACTATGGACTTAGATTTAAAATAGGATGACCCCACGTATATTATTTAAGTTACATCACTCATGACTAGTGGTGATGATCCTGATAGTAAAGTAGGGTCTGATCATAGCCTTTTTAATGACCTATCACATACCAATTTATTTCATAATAATTCCATTTGTACCTTTCAACCAATCATTCATCATAATCAACTACCATTATATTATCCCCAATTGATAGACTGGGACCAACAAGAATCCAATGTGTCAGTTGATGAGTTCTAAAATAATGAGGCCTTCTATGATTTTTTAGGCCTTAAAAACAATGTTTCATTAGGAGACCACAAAAAAGGGTTCTTAATCAAGTTAGATCCTAAATCCCATTTTGGAGAGTGGGTGAACACCCTTAGCCAAAAATAATTAAATAAAACATTGGAGTCCCAAAGTGAAAACCTCTTTGAGATGATTTTGGACTAGGGAAATAGTAAAGATAAAGGCCAGTCTAATGGTGAAAACCTATTTTAGGTGTCATTAGACATGGGTGTTCAAATTCTTCAAATATAGACTAGGAGACCACCAATGATGAACTTGTCTATGGGTCCAAGTTTAGTCTTGAAGAACAATAAGCTTTTGATCATATCATCTAGGATACCACTAACGATAAACTTGTCTATGGGTTTGATTTCATTATAGAGGAATAATAAGCTTTTGATCATATTATTCAAGATTTTCTAACTATATTTATGACATGGCCATCCCTACCCTTGGGGAATTCTGATTCATCATGCCTAGGAGAACTTGAAGAGTCAGTCCTAACAGAGGACTCTACCATTGCAAAATAATTCAAACCTTTGCCTACTATTTTTGAATATTATTTGACCCTTCTAGTGGAAGACATAATAGAGGTTAACATTGAGAATTTAGATGACCCAAAGTGGATCAAATTAGGTGCATCCCTCACTAAGGAGGAGCGTGAAGTCCTTACATCCCTTTTGAGGGAATTTATGGATATGTTTACATGGGCCTATTCTGACATGCCTATTTTATACCCTGCCTTGGTTATTTACCACCTTATGGTACATCTTGATGATAAACCAGTGAAATAAAAATTGTGTAAAATATATCCTTGCATTATTGTATTAGTAAATAAAGAGTTGAAAAATCTCTTGGAATTGAGATGTATTAGACTAATTGACTATTCTAAATGGATTTCTAATATTGTGCCAATCATCAAGAACCTAGAAGGAATCAAAATATTCATTGATTTTAAAGACATTAAAAAATCTTTCCCCAAGGATTACTCTCCTCTACCAAACATTGACATGATTATCAACTCCACAGTGGGTTATGAGATGCTTTCACTAATAGACATATTCTCAGGCTACAATCAAATCTAAATTGTACCAAAATACCAAAACAAAACAACATTTACCACTCCATGGGGAATGTTCTATTATAAAGTTATGGCATTTGGTCTTAAAAATGTAAGGGGCACTTATTAAAGAACTATGACCATCATATTTCATGACATGATGCATGATATTATCAAAGATTATATTGATGACATACTAGGTAAATCAAAGACCAGGTATGATCATTTAGCAACATTGAGGAGGATATTTGAGTGACTATATGAATATAAAGTCAGGATCAACCCTAAGAAGTGAGTGTTTAGCATGACTTCAGTAAAATTGCTTGGCTTCATTATGTCTCATCGAGGCATTGAATTCAATCTAGCCAAAGTAGCTATGTAGTTTGTAGGGCAAGATACAGTCCATCAGATGTTTTATATCTCAATTAGATGATAAATGTCACCCATTCACACATTTTTTGAAAAAGGGTGTCACATTTCTTTGGGATGATGATTTTTAGAAAGGTTTTCAACAACTAAAGGACTATCTAGTGAATCTACCAGTTTTATTACATCTTATGCTAGGAAAATCATTCCTTCTATATCTATCAGTGATATATATAGTCCTAGGGATACTTATATCTAAACATGATGATGATGTAAATGAACATGTCATATATTATCTAAGTCATATATTGGTCGTGTATAAACATAATTATATGCCTATTGAAAAAGCCTATTTAGTTATGGTCTTCATAGCTCAGAAACTATGCCATTACATACTAAACAATAAGACCATATTCATTTAAAAAGGAGATCCACTCAAGTATTTGTTATCTAAAATAGTGCTACAAGGTCATATGTCCAAATAGATCATGCTTCTTAGTGAGTTTGAGATAAAATATGTTAACAAAAAATCCATCAAGGGGAAAATTCTCATAGATTTGCTTGTTGAAGCACCCCTTGCAGACACAAAGTCATTGACTTTCCAATTTCTTGATGAATCCATTATGACCATCATTGAAACATCTCTTGAGGAGTAGCACTAGAAGTTGTATTTTAATGGATCATTCATAACACATGATCAAGGGCAAGCCTTTTGTTTATCACTCCATAGGGAGATCTAATCCCTAAGTCATTCATAATTAGCTTTCCTTGTACTAATAACATGGTTGAATATGAATCACTTATTGTATGGATTCAACAGTAAGTACTATAGAACATACATCATCTAAAGGTTTATGGTGATTCTCAATTAATCTTTAATCAAGTTACAGACCAATTTCATACCAAAGATGAAAACATGGTATCATATAAGGCCATGGTCGACACTCTCAAGTAATAGATTATTGACATCCAATTTGAGCATTTACTAAGGACCATAAACCGAATAGTAGATGCCATGGCTACCATTGGATATTTGATTTGACACATAGATATGGCCAAAGAATACCAATTTTTTATTAAAAATATGTTTGCACCAGTTCATGAACCTTCAACCATCCTAATGATATGTGATATTGTTAGTCCCAAATCTACTTAGTATTCAAACCTATACACCTATATTCATGACCATATTATGCCAGTTGACTTATCTTTAAAATATTCCAAATCCTTCATCCACAATGGCTAGTGTTATACCTTACTTGGACTAACCCTATACCTCTACAGTTTTGATGGAACTCTGCTTCATTTTTTAAATTTTATAGAATCTACATTAGCATTATGAGAAGTTCATGAAGGGGTATGTGGAGCCCACACTAGCAAGGTCATCCTATCTAAAAATATCTTATGTACTAGGTACTCTTATCCAATAATGGACATAGATGTAGCTACATATGTCAAATATGTGATAAATGTAAATGGCATGCCAATCTGATTCATGCCCCAGCCAAGACTTTAAAACCAATGCTGACACCATGGCCATTTTCTACATGGGGTCTTGATATCATTAGGAAGATAAACCCCACCTCATATAACAGCCATAAACATATCCTTAGTGCCATAGAATATTTCACTAAGTGGTTTTAAGATATACCCCTCACTTACATGATTGGAAAGTAAATTCCAAATTCATCTTTAACCATCTCATTTATTGCTATGGTATCGCCTCTGACATTATATATGATAATGGTGTATCATTAAAGATTAAGGATGTTGAATCACTATATGTTCAGTACAATAATAAACAACATTTTTTCATGGCATATTATCCTCAAAGTAATGGCCAAGCAGAAGCATCTAACAAAACCATTGTCAACATCCTTAAAAAGATTATCAATTATGTTGTATGTGATTGGCACCTTTAGATATTCCATGCCCTCTAGACATACTGCACCAACCATCATAATCCTAAGGGAGCCAATCCATACTCACTTATTTATGGTACTAAATCCATTCTTCCTGTTGAGGTCGAGTTACCTTCATCACACATCTATTTAAAAAATGTATTGTACGATGAAGACTATCAAATAGCTCACCTATAAGAGTTAGAGTTACTTGATGAAAAACACATGGATACAGTAAAAAATCTTCAAGCATATCAGAATTGACTCTATGGCCACTACAATCAGCATGCGAAACATAGATAATTTGATCTTGGTGATCTTGTTCATAAAAAAACCAAAAGAATACCATGATCGAGAAGAAGCATAAAGGCAATTCTAAGCCCAACTAGGTAGGTCCTTTCATCATTGTTGTAGACTATAACATAGAAGAATACAATATCATCACATAAAATGAGAATGAACTTGATGAGTTGATGAACATTATATACCTCAAACATTAATTTTCTTGAGTGATTTGGTGTATTGTTTAAGAGGACCATTTCAAGTTGTATCATATTATCAACATTCTTCTTTGTACTATACTATTCTATCATTTTATCACTTTGTCATTCCACCATTCCATTCTACCATACCTTTTATATCAACCAAGCATGTTTTGACCCTCCATATCTAGCCCATTTGACCTTGGTTCATCCATTGGTTCCACTTTTAGCATGAATATTCATATCATTTTTAGTAGTTGTTTCAATTATTCTAGATAGATGTTGTATTTTGGATCAGTAAGATAGAACTTTTGGTAGTTACATCCTTCATTTCTTATTTTGTTCTATACCATGCTTTATTTAGGTGGGCCTGATTATAACCACCTTTGGGCAAATCAGTGTCTCACTGGTCTTGATACTAATTATAACCACCTATGGGAAAATTTGTATCATTGATCTATGTCATTATTTCTTATTTATAACCACCTATGGGCAAACTAGGGGAAACACTTGTTTATTGTGCCTTGGCATACCAACTTGTCATTCCTATGCCATACTATACCTTTATACCAACTATGCCTATTTTGTTTAAATTGACTGCTACACTAGTCAAATTCCTCCATTGCAAGGTTGAACTACTATGACTTGAGGCCATTTTGGGACTATGTAGATCATGCTCAATTAATGTTGAGGTCAGCTTAGTCCCCCTTTTCCATACGCTCTCACCATTTTATGAACATTTTTAGTTTGAACTCTTTCTCCATTTGATGAGCTTAGACCATTTAGTATCTCATCATTATCGATTGAGTTGAGATACTCTAAAATTCTAAAAACATTTGAAAATCACTTTAGACAAACCAAAAACATTGACTGCTTCTTTACCTTAAGGATTTTGGGAACCCTCACTAAGTCACAATAAACCAATTGTCATTTAGTTTCCCCATCCTTATTGGCCCTCTTATCCCATGCACTTGTCATTTTACAAAGACCAGTCCCATATTATTCTATAAAATCCATCATGTTTGTTTTTTTCTCATTATTTTTCTTTTATCCCATTTCCTAATAGAATTACATTCAGGCTTGAAGTTTTTATTAGATATTATGTCTATGAAACTATGTAGGTAGCATCCATTTGCCTATTGCATATGGAGATAGCTCACCCACCCCCTTCCTTTTCTTATATTCCCCGATTATGTTTATTTGTTAAGTTCTCTCCTATTTTCTAGGGGTAATGTTTGTCATCTTATTTGTGTCATGTTGTTTGTGCTAGCATTCTGACTAACCATTATCTATTTATTTGTTTGTTTTTCTTTATCTATTTTTTTATTTTGTTTGTTTGTTTGTGTGGCTATTTATTTGCTTTAAATATTATGTCTTGATTTAGTCTACATGTGTTCATTAGGTGATTCCTTGTGTATTATTCTTGAGTCTATCCATATTTATATGTCAACATTGTCATCATGTTTTTTATCATTGATGCATTATTTTCAATTGTGTATTGGATCAAAGGTTATTCCTTATGCATATTTTTGGCCAAGTCCTCATGGTGTTTTATCATGATGCCTACCATCACGTACTACAGCAAAAATCAACTTCAAGAAGTCTCACTAGCAATGAAGAAATGATATCTCCTTGGCACTGACACCAATAACATTCTCAATCTAATCCAAATCATATCCTAAATAGAGTAATTAAACAATTAAATAATTTTCTTCTTTGTTAGTTCAGATGACATCTTCTTACTAGCAGGTTATATAATTCATCTTTATCTTATGTTCTAATTTACCATCATACTTGCCATTATCATATTTTACACTATCAGGGTACAATGTTTATAATCACCTTGAGGAAAATCATTGTGTATCATCCCACTTGTTTTCCATAATCGAGATCCAATGATTATAACCACCTTTGGGCAAATCATTGTACACCATCTCACTTGTATTACCAATGATTCTAACTGTCTTTAGACAAATCATTGGGTTTTCACCAATTTAAGGGTTAATGATTATAACCACCTTTGGGAAAATCATTCACTTTATTTTTCCCACTTAGGGCATGTTTTTATCTATATAATGATTATAACCACCTTGGGAAAATCATTATTTTCCTTTTAACTGATTATAACTGCCTTTGGGCAAATCAGCCTCTTATTACCCTAAGACTTTTTTGATGATTATAACCACCTTTGGGAAAATCATCACCTTTTTATATACCACTTATGTGAATGATGATAACCACCTATGGGTAAATCATCCTATCTATCTACCCTAACTGCAGCAACTTCATATGCCATTGATTATAACCACCTTTGGGCAAATTAGTCTCTTCCACCCTATCATTTCATCTATTTGGTCCACTCATTTCCTTCTTTTAAGGGACCATTTACTGACCCCTTTGTCAACTGTTCCCTCAAGGGGGTAACTATAATTAATCTATTGCCATTGAATTCATAAGCATATAGGACCTTTTCAATCTTTGAGAAGATGTTATTGTGCACAAGCTAAGAAAACCAATTAAATGGGGCAAATGTACACATACAATTAATTTAAATCTTACAAAATTCTAAAATCCATAAACCAAATTAATTAACATGCAAAACCTAATCAAATACCTAATTGAATTAACCATGAGTAATAAATGAATAATCAAAAAGTAAATTTAAAAATCAAAGAATATCCTAGGAATTCATAATTACGCTTTTATGAGTTGTCAAATATCCTAAAATATCTTAGCATGCCTATTCATTGCTAATTATGACCATTCGACACCTTTTAACTCTACTAGTGTTTAACTCACTAAGGTTAGGTTTAAACCCATTCCAATCTCTAACTACCCCTTAACTCACCTTGGGTTGGGGTTAGTCTCTAAACCTATAAATATAAGTATTTACCTCTCCATTTAGAGAGCTTGGGCATAGTAATGTTATAATGTTGGTTTTATGACAAGATTGAAATCTAGAGAGTTATAATTCCAAAATCATAAGCCAAGCCACTTTGAGCAACATCAATCCAAATCCAAACTAACCATGGTGCCAAGGAGATAAGGAGATAACCAAGCTCCATTTCCATAGAATTCTTGAGCACAAGTTAAGAAAACCAAATGAACACATCATTTACAGCATTTAAGGAATTGGTAAGGAAATTTGTAAGTTCTTTCCAGTTTTAGTTGAGTTTTATCAGTTGTCATTTGTTCACTAAGCTCCCCCTATGATCTAGGCATGGAGGTGTTAATATTTTTATTATGTTTTTCATTTCATTTGTTTTATATGAAAACTAACACTTGATCTAACCTCCCCTCCATCTTCAAATTCCTAGCATCATAGAAAGAAGTTATTTTTTCATCAAAGACCATTATCATAGGTTGGAGTTTATGATCACCACAAGCCCAACTAAGTGGATGCGTATCTAAGTCTCCACTTATAGATGAAGTCATTTACCAAGGTAAGGTGTCTTCTCTAGTCAACTCTATATAATCTTACATTTGATCATCTACTTGATAGAGAAAATAAAATTATGAGCGAGTAGGGGATTTAGTAGACATGGATGCCCAATCTTCTATAACAAACTGAGGTACCAATTGTTGAGGAACTACTAGTTTAGGCTTCCATTTTTTAGATGTCTTCAATTATTGAGTGATTAAAGACTACATCTGAGATTTAGTATGTTCATACAAGAAATTACACTCAACTATGCATAGATATTTTAGGTTCTCCTCAAAGTTTACCTTCATCCAACTAGTTTTTTGTGTGACATACGAAGATTTTGGTTTAACTAGAATGATTTAGAGTTTGTGCAGCTTATGTAATGGAATGACCATAATCTTATCTCCCTAATGCACATCTAACAAATTTTACATGATATTGATAGTCATCTAACCATCATATGCCCTTTTATTGCCAATCATCATAAGGTAATGAGTTGATTCTATCTTCGTATCGATGACTTCAAATTCACCTTGTAGGCTCAAATATGTGACTTTGATCTCAATGTATTATAACTAGCCAATTGGTTCAACTCTTCCATAGTCTACTAAACTTAGAGTTATTGGACTATAATGAAGAACTAGTCATCCAATCACCTCCCATGTAGACTTGGGGATCATGTTAACCATGCTACCAAAATCAAAGATAACATTTGGAATTCACATCCTACAAATTCAATGTTGATTTATGCATCTACATCCCATGAATTCTTTGTTTTTACATACAAAACAAGTTTTTCTATCTTCTATTTCCCTCACTGTGCATACTCTAATAAATTATGTAGCAATTTTGTGATGTTTTGAGAAATGTCTTCATTTTGGAGTGCACTTTATAGCTTTGATAAATCTATCATTTATTAATAAATCTATCCTAGAATATAATTCACACAATCTAACCATACATTTAGGCATCTATTTCTATAGCATTTCATTTAGTAATGTCTTAGTGTTGAATATTTTTCAACATCTATGCATCTTCATACATGATTCCCTTTTCTACAGCTAGGTCTGGGTATTTATCCTATTTTTCTTTCTGAATTCCCTAGTTTTGAGGCATTTTTAGAGGAGGTAATCCTCTCTCTATATGTTGATCTCTTGAACGGCATTCAGAAAGGCATCCTCCTTAGGTTGCACATTCACCATGTTAACATTCTTAATGGCCTTTTCCTTGCTTTGTTTTTCCAAAATAGGATAGTCTTTTATCTCTTAATACTCATATACCCTAAAATATGTGCATTAGTATTGTCTTTGGGGATTTAAAGGGCAATTGCATTGCACATAGTTATACTCTCCACATAAGTAACATTGTAAAGGAAGGCATTGGTAATTATTTCATCTACCACATTGGTATCCTCCTTTGTATCCACCCCTATATCCTCCTTTATTTGACTGATAACCTCCTCTGTAACCTCCCTATGGCTATGTTGTATTTGAATGTTGATTTTATTGGGTATTATCTCTAATCCCAAATTATTAGTGTGCAACTGGTGGGGTCCAACTATTTTATTATTGTTACATCATTGTTAGATTCTAAGGTGTTAGGTATTGGTATTCTAGTGATGGTGGTGTCCAACTCGATGAAGGTGGGGTCTATCCAACCAAACCTTGAGGTTGGTACTTAGGAAAACTAGGAATTTATTATAGATTTGCTTGGTATGGAATCATCTACTTCATCGAGGACAATTAATATATAGTAATAATAAATACATTATTTATAATATCTTCTTTGAGGTCCTACAAAGCCCTAAAAGTCTTTTCATCATGATTATGCAACTTATAAAAATTAAAATACAAACTCTGGGGGCTTTTAACATACTATTGCAAAAGATGACACTATGTTGTTTCATGTCCTAGTACTCTAAAAATTTCATATAACTTTGTCTTAACCTTAGGACAATCATTCTTGTGATGTCCTTCTTTCCCATGCTCCATGCACCATAGATTTAGCTTAGGTTTATTTGTTTCATGATATTATTCCATCCTCTTCAAAAAATATTACAATGTATTTTCATTCTTAGAACCCATTATGGGAGCTTCTCCATAATCTTCAATTTGCTCCACCCAAGGAGAAGCGGCTCTAGCATCTATCTTAGTAACATATTGAGTCTGCATTATATCAAACCTAATACTGGAGTGTAGTCCTTCGATAAACCATGTAGATTTATCTTTATCTTTTAAAGCAAATTCCACTTTATTTATAACATCTAAGAACCTATGATAATAATTACAAACTAATTCTTCTAATTTTTTCTTAATCTCCTTTAAGTTTTGAATACTTTGACTTGTACATTTCTTGATTTTAAATTATACAATGAGTCACTCCTTAAAATACTATAAATTTAATCTAGTGATATATCTATAGTATATAAACTGAAGGGCTCTTCCATTTAGTGCCCCTATTAATTCATACTTCTTTATAGCCTCATTGTTAATACCCTTAGTTTGCCATATCATCTCATATGTTAGTAAGTACTGCTCAAGGTCTACAGAACCATCATATGTTGCTAGATTGATAAATGATCCTAAAGCACCTATATTATAAACTAGTATCGAAAGGATCTATTGTGCAACTACTATAGTAGGAGGTTACATTTTAATACAATCTTACTTGTACACTAAGAAGATTTACCAGTGTACTTAGTGAGTTTATCTATGCACTCTTCTTTTTTTATTTCCTAATTTTCTCTTCTTGGTTTCAATAAACCTTGTGGCCTTAAAATCCTTATGAATTAAGGTTGTTTCAATTTTAGTACCCCAACTATGCACATATTCTGAAAATGGACCTTCCTAACTACTATCTGCATGTTCTTCTATTTGAAAATTTTTACTAGAATATAACAAATTAGGCTATAAAGACATGTGCTCTTCTGGTGAATGATTCTTTCCTACAACTTCTTATTCTAAACTTGAACCTATGATTACTCTACAAATTTGTCCTAATTCTTTGCATAATACTTCATGTTTTTCTTCAGATAATACCCATTCTTGTATCTCCACACTACATCTATCATCTAACTGATCTACCTCTACACTATTCTCATCTTCATCTTTGAACATCACTTCTTCCTCTCATTATTTAGCACATATTTCTTTCTATTAGCATTTATCTTCTTATTTCATCTCATCTTTCTTTATCCTTCATTCTTCATCTCTTTCTTCTCATTCATCAAATCTTCATATTTGCTCTTTATCTATTTTATTGTTACTCTTAACTTTACTCATAGCTACCTGGGTTTTTTTTCTATTTACTCCATTTATTTTGTTGTTGTAGCTCATTTTCTAAATCCAAACTCTTCTTCCCCTGTGTCTCCATTCTAGATTTAGGTGTAAGCCTTATCTACTCATCTAATCTTTATTCACTGTCATCTCACACACACACACCCATATGCCCTAAGTGACTACTCCATATTGGCTGGAGTAGGCACCATGGCCTTATCCAAAACCAACATCTTTACAAGGATAGGTAGTCACTAAAAAAATTTCCCTCTGATTCCTCTGATGAACAAGCCCTTCACAAATTCAAAAGCTATATATCCTTGTAATGCAAACTTGGTTATGTATCTGTCTACATTAGTATCAACCCAATGACCTATTACTCTTATCCATTCAGTTTCTAATCTCTGAGACAAGTCTATATTTTCTTCAGTCCATGTTATATTTTCTTCCATCCTTGGGTTAAAACAAAAATATTCCAACCAAGCTAATCATTTATCTAATAATTCAATCAACTCACACCAAAAGAAATCATAAATTTCTCCATAAATATGCTCTTGAATGATCTCCTAAATGATAAGACCAGCCCTTTTTTATTCTTCCTCTAAAAAATTACTTATCCTTTGGTCTAAGCATATCTCAATATCTCTCTACCCTGATAACTGTCTTAGCATAATTCCCTCCAAAAGGAGTCTCCACACTCACCACATCATTGTTAGCAGAGGTCCTAAAGCATCAGAACATGTTAAGGATGAGGATAGTTGTGATATATTTTATGTGTGTGGAATAGTTTATTATATAAAAATAGGAATTTGGATGATAGAAACATAGGAAACATTAATTATCTTATGTTATTGAGGAATTAAGAACAACCAGTATTGCATAGACTGAAATAATGCATTTAGAATAGTTAGACAAAAAGTAACCAAAACATTACGCAAGAGAATGCACACAGAGAACATAATAAGAAATCACACAAGTAACCATAATCAAATAATCTCTATTGATCTATTCTAAAATTGAAACCCTCTTCTTCTTTCAAATAAAAGTATATATAGAAATTTTTAGTCTGTGACTATTCATCTTCTTCTCATACTTGGCACCAAAAGTGGAGTCTCTTCATATTATAGCCTATTATAAGTTATGAAGTAGACAAAATAGACTTATGCAATGACAAAATGAGTGCATAACGTATGAATATCAGAGAAATATCCTATGCAGCTTTACAATTTATGTTATATTACCAATAATCTTTATAATTTAGAGACTTGAAGAGCAATAAATAAACATTGTATTCAGTCTTTATCCAAGAACAAAGAATTACTTGAACTTTGTGTCTGGTTATTTCCCTAATGGGTATGTGTTTTTCTTGTGTTGATATATTTCTCATTGTTTTAGGCATGAATTACATTTGATCTCCTAAAGTGATCTACTTTTTGGTTTATTTCATTATGCAAGTGAATGAAATATATGTTTGCTCATTCTCCTATGACTCTTCACCTTCATTCTTGTCATTTTATTTTAGTTGAATGCTATTACTACAAACCCCCCCATTCAATTTGTAAATATTGTATATAATTAGATTATTTTTTTCTACTTTCAATAAAGGGAACCTCCCCTCATAAAAGAGGAGAGATTTTTTGTCTTCTACATTGTGTTAGGAATAAAAGATCTGATACTACATGTTAGGATCAATAAGCTATATCTTACTATGTAAGTAAATAATGCTAAAAACAAGCTACAAAAACATGAAATGAGAGGGAACACATTATACAAGAGATTACATGGAAACCTTACAATGTGTAAGGAAAAACTATGGGAAAAATGATAGCTTTAGACTTCATATTAATCATAGCATCAACAATAACTCTCTTCTACAATAGCTCCTCCAACAAATCCTTCAATGCTAACAACCAAGCATTCAATGTTTACACCTGAAGCATTCTAGTTGTGAACCAAACATAACTTAGCCTTCATACTCTAGCCTCCAAGTATGAAAGCACAAGCTTTCATGGATCTACTAATTAGATGAATTACAATAGAGAGCTTATGCTTATTGATAGCACTTACAACATATAGAGAATAATAAGTGAGAGGAGAAAATGCACCATCCTAGAAGTGGGTGCACTATTCATGAATAGGTAACCTTGTCTCCCTCATGTGCCAAGTCAAGCCTTGAATGAAATCTCATGATGAACCCTTGGCTACTCCATGTGCACTCCAAAGTTTTATGCCCCACTCCACATGTGACCTTAATCTAGCATAGTGATCCTTGTCCCCTACTTTTCCATGTGCTTTCACATGATTCAAAATATTCCCAACTTTGAACCTCATCCAAAAAGATCCCACAAAAAAATTATGCCCCACAAGCACATGCCTAATGGAATCATGAGATCCACTATCATCATGTCCTTACATGCTTCCACAAAAGCCAACTCATGTGACTAAGTGGAGAAATGCATACCATTTTTCTCTCCTCATATTTTCCACATGAAAGATGCTTCATGGGCCATACCACCCATCATGGGCCATGCCAAATCACCACCCAACCACATCATTAACCATCCACATTACTAGAATTCCACATCACTATGAATAGTGGTCATGAATAGTGACTTCACATCCTAACATACTCCCACTTGAATTCAATATACATAGGGTTTTATCACACCTAAGTATTATACAACTAGTTATCCATCTATGCCCTCTACTATCCTGACACAAACCCAGTATAAGTTTTCTTGCACTACTAAAACTTTTCTACCCTAACTGGATTCATCAACATCTACTCCTCCATAGTAGATTACATCACTTAAATGACTCTTCACTTCTCCACATACCAATCCTCCAATCAATATTTCACCATAAATTATCTCACAAATCCCACTACTTGGGAATATCTGATCTAGTACTCACCATAGCATCACTAGGCTTCCTATTCCAGATGAATCTAATACATAGGACACAACATGTCTTCTCTTCTATTATAGGATGTTCTTAATAAGACAACTCAAAAATGTAAGAAGTGGGGTACTTCCTTGATTTCTCATCCTTGTGCATCTCCATCTTTGGTTTGCTCTACATACCACCTTCATTGCATCCTTATCACTTGAGCCATCACAATAGTGATCATGTTAGGGCCTACATCCAACATGTCAACAAAACACTTTGGCTCTCCATAAAGGTACTAAAATTCCTATACTACATGTGTGATATTTGTACCAACCCATATATTTATTTTAATCTACAAACCAACAACACCTTTGCTTCATCCTTTATCTATCTCTCCCTAAGAGAGAATACCATGTAGGAATAATAGTGCTCTAACTCCTTGAATATAAATAAGTTCATGTAGCATTATTGATAGTAGTGAAGAGAGAAAACTTCATAGAAGTCAAAACTAGACTTCTCCACATAACCTTCAAAGCTATCAACATGGCACAAGTTCATTAGACTAATCACAGTGCTTAAAAAGTCATCACGTTACTTGGTGCATCACTACACCTACTAATTTTTTGAGTCCACATTTTAAATTCATCTTTATCTACTAAATGTTGCCAAAACACTAACTCATGTGCCTCCAATGTTACTCCATGCATTAGTATACCTGGCCAATGCCATAACCACACAACACTCTAGCACCCTGAGTTATATGGTTAACAACAACATTCTCCTTTTGGGAACACTATGTCTCAGTTATTCTTCTGCATATATCCTTCAACTACCAATCATGCCAACCATGACACAATTAGACCAATCACATCTCCAGAGAAGTCATCACACTACTCAATGCACCAATGCACTTACCAAGTTTTTAAGATTAAAAAATGCATCGTTGCTCTACCACATGTCTAAACACATGGCCTTTTCCTTTCAAGAACACTAGGTCTCACTTGTTCATTTCTATATTCATCTTCCTCATTCTCAACTACTTCAAAATAGGTGAAGTTTCAGGTTTTTTTGTACCTCATTCCATTGTATGTATTTTTTTTCAATGATTCAACTAACAACATATGGTCAATATTATACCACTTCAACACCACTTTTGTTTGTTACCAAGAACCACAATAAGGTCATGTCGTATCTTCAACCTCCTCTAAAGGAGACCAATTTTCTCCTCAAGCTATAGAGTTACTTCTCCATTAGGAACATTTTGTAGTCTACTGACTTGTCTGGCAAAGATTTTTTAGCTTTATCCTCCACTCATATTTGGGCTTCTCCTCAACAACATGAAGATAATAGGATCTTCTCCAAGATATCCTCTACCTTTCTCCATAATTTAGAGTATACACCAAAACTCTCACTTGACCTTGTTTCTAAATCCATTTCTTTTAACAATAGCTCTTAGGCTCACTCTTCAGGTAATGTTAATTGAGATTCACCTAGCTCTCTTATGCTTGTCAATGTTTTTGATCTATATTGTTTAATATGGGTTTTATTACCCTATTTTTTTCACTCATCAACTCAATCAACATTCTCCAAGTTTCACTCATCCCTTTTCGCAATTCTATATATACTATGCATAGATCTTGTAGCCCTATTTTAAAGCTTATTAGATTTGTATGGCTTTGTGCCTTATAAAAATTTTAAAATAACACTTGATACAGATACCCTTTATGGGATTCTATCTACTCATAAGTTTATAAGACCCAAGATGTTTCTTGATCACTCTTTTAACCTTTCTTATACCATTGTTTAGGCTTATTAGGCTTGTTTACCCTGTCTACACCCTCAATCAACTTAAATCCATACAAATGATTATGTACCAAAATTTAACCTTGATATTTGGCTTAAACACCTCAAATATTATTATTCTACAAACTTTTGACATTTTTTTATGGTTAGAATCAGAGATATGGTATAATCCCTAGTTTAGGGATTTAATGGCTCTATCTTAGTCGAGATCACTCAAATTGATCTTTCACCCTCCAAGTAAGGTTTAAAAGGATATTAATAGTTTATTAAGGTCTATCTTGACCTTGAACAAGTCACCAAACCATCAGAGACATGATTTCAATCCACTATCTTTGAATTTCAACTCATGACACACTTGATTGTGCCAAACAAATAATTGTCTACAAGTTTGTATTCTACATAAATGAAATAAAAACACATACCAAGAAAGATAAAGAATCAAGTAACCTTAAATAAATTTATTTATCTTACCTCATATCCTTAAACACTTGATCAATTATTTAAATATCACTTCTTCCCAAAGAACACACTCATAGTCCAATCAAAGTATGATTACTACAGGAAATAGGGATCAGTCTTTTGAATCTATATGAATAAGATGGTTTATTTATTATCTATGGATATTATAACATAAATACACACTCAATACACCTTTGTAAATATGAAACACAACCTACCAAATTCAATGATTTACCATCTTGATAAGCATAGTCTACAAATAAGGAAACTCACACAAAATAGGGGTATGTGTATAATATGTTTGAGCACCAGATGTCTTTATTGTTATTCCTTGTAAACATAACCTAAAAAAAAAATTCAATAACCTTTCAATAAAAATTCAAAACCATTATCATTTTTTTTTCATTATCAAAATTTTGGAAACACAATATGCCAAAAAACCAAATGACTCATATATAGGGGTCTATATAAGGGATCTACAAAATAGGGGTTCTTTATGTTCTTTATCTCTTCAAAAAAATGTGAATTAAAATTTAAACACACTTGGAAACTATTACAATATCACTCTTTTATCAATATACATATGCATTTAGCAACATAAGCAATGACCTCAAAATAGAGGTTTGTATTCGTTCATTCAACAAGGGTTACAAACATCCAATCTCCCCTTCATACAAAACTTGTCACTCCCGCATTCCTCTATCTCTAATACAATTCAAGAATTATTAAAAAACAAAAATTTATAATATTTATCTCAAAGGTAACTACCATAATTATTTCTTGGACCTTTTCCCTCGTAGAGGTTTCTTGCTAAAAATTGCATAATGTCTTGATTTAACTCTATGGACTATATAGAACCATGAATTTTAGATTCATGAACATTTTTTAACCTCATAAATTATAAAAACCCTTATACATGTTTGAAACATCCTTACACCCTCACAAAGTACATAAAATTCCTTAGACAAGGCTTAACAAGACTCAAATTTTCAAAAAGAGTTTTTGGTGGGAAAAGCTAGAATTCAAATTCCATGCACCTTAAAACTATCTAGACTCCACATATGGAATTATTATGACCTATATAACCTATTATACACCTAATATACAATATTAAGACAAAATTTAAACAATTTTGGGTTCCTTATAGGATGCCCCTGCATCATACTACCAAGCTAAAAAGAAATGTTTGCCATAGGTATTTGTTGATGCACTTAGTGTATGCTCTTGTTTGACTACAATGAACCTCTTTATATAAGGTATCTAATTATACTTTCCTCTCATATAGGTGAACATGTTATTGGGCCCCACATTTAGGCCTTATTTGGTTCATCTTCTTGAATAGTATACCTGCACATAAGACAAAGTTGGTAAGAAAAACACATGTTGTCTTCTACTTGCGTTGAAGGTGTATTCCCTTCTTCTACTTTTACAAACTAATTCACCTTCTCCTTATCTCCATGATCAACCATTTTTGAAATTATGTAATCTTCTTCCTTCATCCAAGATTCTTGTGCTACCCATTCCTTTTTATATACAACATGTTCTTGGTTTTTGCATGCCATATGCTTATGGAAACTCGTACTTTGTTGTTATTCATAACCATTATAGTTTTTCTCTATCTCATAAATATGCAATGGTTTTATGTTCATTTTCACTATCCCATATCCTTTATTTGCCACTCTTACATGACTATCTTGTAAATCACTTGACAGTCTGTCATGGGCCTGTTGCTTATTGCCCAACTCTTTGATAATCTTTTCTTATTCAAGACTCTCCTTCAAAAATTTGAGTTTACCTACCATTCTTTATTTGGCTGCCAAATTCATCTTAGGATATTCATTCAACTTTATCTTGTCTTTTTCTTTGACTTTTTCCAAACTTTGGTTAAGGGTTGCTTGCTCTTTACCTGCACTTTTATCACAAAACATATGATTAGCATCAAAATTTGGAAGATTCGTGGCTCTCCCTTGTGCTTCTTTCTTGGACACTTCATTATCCATCCTCTTCACTTTCTTGATGTCATTCCCAAACCACTGCTCATGTATCTCAACTACAATGTCTATTACTAGTCTACTATCATCTTTCTCATAGGCTTGACTACCTTGCTTGTTTTAGTTTTCTTCTTTCATGAGCACTCCTATAGGTGTTATGTCTTTTTATTTTTAATGACTATTCTCTTAATACTATCACCTTTCATTCTTGTTCAAATTCCCTTGTGTCCATATTTTTAGACTCACAACTCTTCATTCTAACCATCTCTAGACAACTTATCTTTTCTTCTTTCTTTGGTGCCTTGACCAAACCCAAACTTTTCATGGCTTTATTCCAACACTGCTTTGTTGCCATCATCATTATCCTCTCATATTTTATTCCTTCTTTACCTTTCAATGGGACAAGAATATGTATCTCTCCATGTTGATTAATTGTTTATGTATTAGCTTGACCATCATGAATAGGTTGCCTATCAAACTGCCATGGTCTTCCTAACAGTAAATGACAAACATCTATGGGCATAATATCACACAATACTTTATCTATATATATCCTTCTATATGGAATTCAACCCAACTTTGCTCACTTACCAGGATTTGATGTCCCTTCTCATCCCATGAAACCTTGTATGGTTTTGGATGTGGCATCCTCTTCAAGCCCAACTTCTACACCATCTCTAAAGACACAATATTATTATTGCTTCCTTCAAAAATCACAAAATTACAAACCTCACCTTTTAATTTGCACCTGCTTTTGAATAAACTTATTCTTTGGAATGGTTATTTAGCTTTATTCCTCTATTGAAATAAGATTATCCTCATGATTAAAAACTCATTTATTTATTTTATTCTTTCCCCATTCACTTATATTGTATTATGCTATTGTATATTTCTACCAATACTCAATGATCACTCTACTGCTCTATGTCCCTCTCTATGACAATGTCAACATTTTCCCTAAAATATTTGTCTTGCTATACTTATCATAGGACCTTCATCCCTTCTCAATTTTTTACCTACAAATGGTCTAATCTCCCATTCATGGTGTTGTACTCCCATGCCTTTTTTAACTATTGTTGCATGCATTTGTTGTCTCTCTTGAACCACCTCTTCATTTTATCTCTCATTCTTGGTTGCAAAGGTACTACTTGAACTTGCTACCTGATAACCTATTCTTCTCTCTCTATTAATGTTTTTTTTACTCTCTCCCTGAGAGCATCCTCAATAGCCTCCATCCCCATGACCAATGGGGAGATCAACTATGTCACTTGGTCTATCATATTCTTGACCAAATCTTCTTGATCTATGATAACTCTTTCCATGGAACTCTGTTCTTGGTTCCCTATCCTATAATTAATCTCAAAACACATAATTTTAATATTTTCACAATACATCAAGAATATTTCCATCTCTGATACCAAAATTATGTAGAGCATACACCAAAACTCTCACTTGAACTTGTTTTGAAATCCACTTCCTTTGACAATGGTTCTTAGGCTCACTCTTCAGGTAATGTTAATTGAGATTCACATAGTTTCCTTATTATTTTCAATGATTTTGATATATATGGTTTAATATGGAGTTCATTACCCTCTTTTATCACTCATCAACTCTGTCAACATTCTCCAAGTTTCACTCATCCCTTTTCACAACTCTATATATACTATTCATAGTTCTTGTAGCCCTATTTTTGGGATTATCAGCTTTGTATAGATTTGCACCTTCTCAATTTTTAAAAATGACACTTGATGAAGATACCCTTTATGGTATTTGGGTTACTCACAATTTTACAAGACCCAAGTCTATTTCTTGATCACTCTTTTAACCTTTTTTATACCATTATTTAGGCCTATTAGGCATGTTTACCCTATTTACACTCTCAATCAACTTAAATCCATATAAATGATTTATTACCATAATGGAACCTTTATATTTAGTTTTAAAACCTCAAATATGATCATTCTACAAACTTTTGATAGTTTATGATGATTAGATTAGGAAATATGGTATAATCCCTAGTTTAGGGCTTTAATGGCTCTGTCTCAACTGAGAGCACTCAAATTGATCTTTCACCCTCCAAGTAAGGTTTAAAAGGATATTAAAAGTTTTATAAGGTATTTATAAACCTTTATTAAGTCCACAAACCATCAGATACATTATTTTAATCCACTGTCTTTGAATGCCAACTCAAAACACACTTGGTTGAGCTAAACAAATGACTGTCTACATGTCTGTAGAACATAGATGAAATAAAAACACATACCAAGAAATAAAAATCATCAAGTAAACTTAAATAAATTCAATTATATTACCTCATATCTTCAAGAACTTGATCAGTGATTTAAATAATGCTTCTTCCCAAAAAACACATTCATAGTCTAATCAAAGTATGAATGTTACAGGAAATAGGGATCAATATTTTGAATCTCTATGAATAAGATGGTTTATTTATTATATATGGATATTATAACTTAAATACACACTAATTAAACCTTTTTAAATTTGAAACACAACCTAACAACTTTAATAATTTACCAACTTGATAAGCACAGTCTGTAAATAAGGAAACTCACATAAAATAAGGGTATGTGTATAATATGTCTGAGCACCAAATGTATTTATTGTTATTAATTGTAAAAATAACCTAAAAATAACATTTATTAACCTTTAAAAAAACATTTAGAACCATTATCAAGTTTTTTTCATTATCAAATTTTTCAAAACACAATCTGCCACAAAACTAGATAACTCATATACAAGGGTCTGTATAAGGGATCTACAAATAAGTGTTATCTCTATTCTTTATCTCTTGAAAAAAAAGTGAATTAAAATTTAAACACACTTGGAAACTATTCTAATCTCACTCTTTTATCAAAAGACATATGTAGTTAGCAACATAAGCAATGACCTCAAAACAGAGGTCTATATTCATTCAACAGGGGTTACAAACATCCAAACTCCCCTTCATACAAAACTTATCAATCCTTAATTCCTCTATCTTGAATAAAATTCAATAATGATTAAAAAACAAAAATTGACAAGATTTATCTCAAAAGTAACTACCATAACTATTTATGGACCTTTTCCCTTGTAGAGGTTTCTTGCTAAAAATTGCATAATGTCTTGATTTACACTATATGGACTATATAGAACCATGACTTTTAGATTCATGAAAATTTTTGGACCTCCTACATTATAAAAACACTTATACATGTTTTATACATCCTGCCACCTCATAAAATACATAAAATTCCTTAAACAAGGCTTAACAAGACTCAAATTTTCAAAAATAGTGTTTGGTAGGAAAAGCTATAATTCAAATTTTATGCACCGTAAGACTATCTAGACTCCACATATAGACTTATTATGACTTCTAGAACCTATTATACATGTAAGAGATAATATTAAGTCAAAATTGAAATAAATTTGGGGTCCTTAAAGGATTCTCCTACATCACTCCATAAAGAGATACCTACCATAAAACTTTTTTTCTTCCTTAATCTCCAACTTAGTCTCTCCTCCTATAATGGTAGCTTCAACTTACACAAAACCAACCAATAATAAAAAACACTCACACGTGGATTTTTTCACCATGGATCTTATACTAGTATTTAGGAATAAAATATCTGATGCTACATGTTATGATCAATAAGCTATATCCTACTATGTAATTAAATAATGAATAAAAATAAGCTACAAAAACATGAGACAAGAGGGAACACATTACACAAGATATTGCATGGAAACCCTACAATGTGAAAGGAAAAATCATGGACAAAATGGTATCTTTATAATTCATATTAATCACATCATCAATAATAAATCTCTTCTACAACAACTCCTCTAAAAACTCCTTCAATGTTAAAACCAAAAACTCAATGTTTATACCTAAATCATTCAAGTTGTGAACCAAGCATAACTTAACCTCCAGGATCCAACCTCCAAGCATGAAAGCACAATATTTCATAGATCCAATAATTATATTAATTATAATATAGATATTATGCTTATTAATAGCATTTACAACATAGAGAGAATAATAAGAGATTGGAAAAAATGTGCCATCCTATAAGTGGGTGCATTATTCATGAATAGGGAACTGTGTCTCCCCCATGTGTTAATTCAAGCCTTGAATGTCATCTCAATATGTCCCCTTGACCACTCCATTTTAACTCCAAATTGATATGCCTCACTTCACTTGTGACCTTAATATATCATAGTGATCCTTATCCCCCATTTTCCCAGGTGTTTTCACATGAGTCAAAAGATTCCCAACTTTTAACTTCATCCAAAAAGAACCCATAGACAAGTTGTGCCCTACAAGCACATGCCTAATGAAATAATGATATCCTCTATCATCATGTCCTCACATGCTTCCACAAAATCCAACCCATGTGACTAAGTGGAGAAATGTGCCCCATTTCTCTCTCTTTATCTTTTCCACATGAAAGATGCTTTATGGGCCATACCACCCACCATGGGCCATGCCAAATCACCACCCAACCACATCACTAACCATCCACATCACCATCATGCTACATCACCATGAATATTTGCCATGAATAGTGACTATGAATAATGATTTGTGAATAGTGATTGTGACTAGTGACTTCACATCAACACATTATTATGAAACTCATATTTGATACAAAGTACCAAGTATTTCACCAACACATCCACCATAGTTTTTTCTAGCCTAAAATCAAGTAGGATATCAATAAGTTTATTTCATAATGTGATATATGCCAATGCCACAAAGGGGAAATAGTCGCATCACTTGGTTTACTCCAGCCACTACCTATTCCACAACATCTTTTGATTGAAATTTTGATGGATTTGATCAAGGGCCTTCCCAAATCAGAAGCCAAATCTATCATTCTCATGGTGGTGTATATTCTTTCTAAATATGTTCATTTATGTTCTCTAACCCACTCATACACTACTTCAACCATATCCTAGACATTTCTTGATCAAATATCCTAGCTTCATGGCATTCCTGCCTCTATTTGTATTAGATCATGACACAACCTTCACAAGTCATTTCTAGTAAGAAATCTTCAAATACCTTGACACACATCTAAAAATGAGTTCAGGATACCATCCATAAAATGATGGACAAATAGAATTTGTCAATAAATATCTCAAAACATATCTCTATTGTTTCACCATAGAGCAACAACATTAATGGGTAAAATGGTTACCACTTTATGAATGGTGGTACAACACCTCCTACCACACAGCCATCAACCTCACCCCATATGAAACTATCTACAGTCAAAATATACCATCTCTTCTCTCATATATACCAAGTAGCTCTTATGGGTAGGCTATGGATACTACTCTCAATGCACGTGGCAATATCCTTTGCCTCCTCAGGGATTATCTCCACTTGGCACAAAATTGCATGAAGTAATAGGGAGACTAGCACCATTTTAAATGATCCTTTAAACCTAGAGATATGTTTTTCCTTCCCCTATAACCTTTTAAATATTCATCTCTAAATTTGAAATGCTAAAAAAAATAGCTCATAAATTCTATAGGTCACATAAAATTCTCCAGCAGATTGGCACTGTCACCTACAACTTAGAACTTCCACCTTCATCATATGTTCACCTCATTTTTTAGTTATCTTGATTAAATAAGGTCCTTTGCCATAATTTCACCACCTAGATAGTGATTCCAAAACTTGATGTAGAGGGGTCTATCATTTTATAACCTAAAACTGTACTAGATAAGCATTCTTATAAGATCAACAATCAAGTGATCACCAAAGCTCTAGTATAATAGTAAGGGATGCAACTAGAAGATGATACTTAGGAATATCTTCTTTAAATCAAGTAACACTTTCCTCACCTTTAGCTTTGAGGGAAAATATTTTAAAGGAGATGGCATGTTAGGATCCTTTGTCCTAACCATCATTTGTAATTTCTTTCCTTAATAAAAGGCTAAAGATGCATATGCTTTATAAGACATCCCTTGAGCCCATTGTAATAATCCCACATTCATGTGGATTAGTAGTTAGATAATGTTGAGTTAGTATAAATAAGTTTCTTGACTAGTGAGAAATTACCCACAAATTATTTTAAATTGAGCTTGCTCAAAGGAGGTTGTACCCTCAAAGAGGCTAGCAATAATTGTAATGCAATTCTATTTTCTTTTTAATACATCAATTTATATTATTTTCAAATTAAATTTCACATATTTTTAGTCTAGTTCTAATATGTTTCAGAAAGGATCCTATCAAGTCCTCTATCTAAATGCAAAATTCTAAATGAATCAACCCTTAACAAAGCACTCGATTGGATTTATATAGCATTTAATCCATTGACAAAATGGCATTTTCCCTCAAAATGTGGTTAAAGGAGTTCAATGTGATTCACCAACCAAATTGGAGACTTTCAAAGAATGGAGGAGCCTCTCCAAGAATTAGAGGATAAAAACATTAATGGTAGCACTTGGTGATTGGCAAACTCATTTTGAATTAAACACTTCCTTATTTCCCAAGTTAGCATCACTAAAATCATGACATGAGAATGCTAACAGGTTCTAGTTCATGTAACTCTCCTAGTTAAAACTAACATTGTTTCAAAAATGATGGAATTAGCTATCCAATGACGTAAATAATATGCAAAATGAAATAGTAGTTTGAAAGATATGATTAAAAAACTGACCAGCATTTTGTCCTACATATATTGCATTATTCATAAACTCATTTCATGTGTTTGGCACCTTTTCATATTAAATGTTGGTGGTGTTGTCCCCCAAAAATATCACTCATTTTTGGGACAACATTTGAACTATTTTGGTCTTACAAACCAAAATTGTCTCTTCCCTTTCTAAAATTTGTCATGGGCATTCAAATTCCTTAGTTTTCAAGCTTCTCAAAAATCTACAAACTCTACAGGCTTGAATCTACAGACTCTACAGGCTTGAATCTATGGACTCAATAGGAAAAGAAAGTCTATGGACTTTGTAGGCCAAGTTCAATGAGCTTCACAGGTTCTACAGGTGGGTTCAACCAAAAGAATTAGTTTCTAACACTTGGTCATTTTTAGGATTGGTTCAGTGCCTTGGTTCAATCAAAAATCTCCATCAGCAAGCATCTAAGCAAAGAAGGCTTTAACCATTGAACCACTTTGGTTCAAAGGTTTAATGATTTCAAATTTCAATAGGTTCAACCAAGCAGTTCACTCAGATGGTTCAAAGGAGCAGTTCAAATGCAAAAGTTCAAAGAGGCTCCCGAAGGACAAGTGCCCTTGCGGAGGGCACTTGGTTGACAAAAACACCCTTCGAAAGGGTCATTTTCGAGAAGGCCACAAAGGTAAATTCTTTCAAAAAAATTGTTTAAGGTAGACAGTCATAATTCTTTCAAACATTTTTCTAAAGGAATTCCTTTGGATAAAAAGTCTGAAAGAATTTAGAGAAGTCACGAGAGGAAATCCTGAAGGAATTCACGGATATTTCAAATGGAACATTTTTTGTAGACTTTTTTATTTACGGGAAATTTTTGTGGACTTTTTATTTATGGGAAAATACCCGCGAAGAAAGCGTGGGGAAATTACCTACGGAGAAAGCTCGAGAGACAGTCCACTGAGGAAAAGGTTGTGAGAGACTTCTAAGGCGAAGGCCACTGAAAGACCCCAAAGGGCAGGTGCCCTTGTGGGGGACTCTTGGATGCCAAATATAAGGACACTTCCTTGAAGCTGAAGGGTCACCTTCACTTCGAGAAGATGTAAAACAAGAAGTTCGAAGGCCATTTGAAGACCGCCCGAAGGGAAAATACCTTGCAGGGGGCTCTTCTCGACCCAAGGTAGATCATTTCTTAAGGCCCAAAAGGGAAGGTTATTTCTAATAAAGTTCCAAATAGAAAAGCCTAAGAAGGACTAAGGGGTGATGCACCTGAAGACATCAAATTCAAGATAGTGAACTAGCCGTTGAAAACATAGTGACGGGCACACGAACGTCAATTTCAAAGCTCATAAAATAGATGTTGATCTTTGTAATCTACAGACCCGAATGCATTCATAGGCTTTAAGGCCAAGGCCAATAGAAAGTGACTAAAGAATAGAATAGCAAATTGAATCCAGGACCTAATTCAATTAACTAGAAAAGGAGGAATGATGAAGGAAGGATCAGATTGCCAAGTGGACATTGAAAGTTGCAAACTTTCAATAGTGTGACTTGTTTCTCTGCATTGATAAAATCAAATGGGTAAATGCCCCTAAGTTCTAGCCTATCTTCTCAATAGATTTCAATGCAACATGATGTGTTACTATTCCCGAGTCCTTCTTGAAGAGGCTATATAAAGGACTCTCTTCTATTGTAAATAGATCTCTTTTTGACAATCAGAATGAAACTCTGTCCAAATTGAAAGGAATTTCTAAGACTTTGAGCTCAATTTGTTTATCATATTTTGTTATTGGAATAAGAAAGCAAGTGATTTTTCAAACGTTATGCTATAATATCTTTGTTGTTGAGGAAACTATTCTTATGTCTTTTTCCTTAATATATCTTTTGTTCCTTTAATTCAACAAGCAAAATTAGTGACAGCAGTAAGGAAGGTGTCCTAAAGAGTCAATTGTGGGGAGACTTTGTGCCCCCATAATTGCCTTTAGTGTGTTTTATTTTCATTTTTGTGTAAAGGACCTTGGGGTGACTTTGTGCCCTCATTGTCCTTCGTATCTTACTCTTGCACAATTCAGGTGGATACTTTGTGTTACATCTCAATTTGCTGGTTATTACATCCTTTGCTACATTTTGCTGTTACTACCAAGAGTATTCTTGTGGTTTGCTGAATAGTACTTATGAAAGAAGAGGAGTGTTGTCTATCATTTCCCTTGAGTTTTTCCTTTAATTTTCACACATCATCTCTAAAGAAAGAGAGATGGATGTTTTGTCCTACCCTTGAGTATTATTTTCTATTTTTTTTATATATAGCCTATCTATAGGGAACCTCCCCTTGATGAGAGAAGAGACCAGTCCCCTTTTGATGTGGTAAACCTACACATTTGGATGACTAATCTTCTTACTTTGGCTGATCATACCTATTTTGTTTATCAGTACGATGATCGACAAAATATTCAACCAACAGTTTTTGGCGACTCTACTGGGGATATAATATCCATTATCTATTTATAATCTATCCATTCACCTCCACACTAACCAGAAAAGAGTGCAAATTTAAAGCCTCAATCTTCAAACTAAAGCAAGGTCAATTATTTTCTTATTTTTGTTTCACAATCTGGCAGATTCAAGGTATACACGAAGCCAAAGGGATAAAAGTATCATTGACCCTATATTTGAGTTGGTACTTGTCAGGGAAGTCCAAGAACAAACACACCTGTTCTGATTCCTCTTGTTGGATCTTGCTCCTCAGAAAGAGCACAGTATGATTACCAAATATATAAGCAATTAAATATGCAGAAATAACCAGAAGCACAAGTAACTAGAATTCACCAATAGCACAGAATATGAGAGACAATACACTATCTTGTATTAACACTATACAGAAAAGAATACAACAAAGAGCCGCCACACTCTTTCACCTTACAGAGGTTTGCCACACCTCAAGTGTACATTAATTCTTCTCACACACACTCTCCTACACAAAAAACGGTCCCAACAACCAACTCACAAACCGAATTGGTGTTCACCTCTCCAACTAGTCAGTAATAACCCTGCCAGTACATCAAGCACTCTATAGCACTTCAAGCTGATCTCCCATGAACCTGCAACCCGTAATTCAACAGACCATACTCACATGTGGATCTCCTATGAGCTTGCAACAACCTGCAACTCAATGATCATACACACACACAGAAGGTACTTCCTTGCCTTCCTTAACTTATGCTTATACAATACATGCCAATGGGTCTATAAATAGATCCCTAACTTAAACACTAACTTAGACTCTTAATTTAGACAATTATCCATGCAGCTCAAGACTCTAACTGGTCTTTACATGCAAACTCTTCGTTCACTTAACTAACTGTTCGTGTAACTAGCACTTCTGGAACGCACAGGCGATCGACACCGGTCCCTGCTTGTCTGGTTCTGCCAACGTCGGCCGACTTCCTGTCGTCACCGGTGGCTTTCTACACTGGGTCACGACCGACGTCGGTCTTGCTACCGATGCCGGTTCTCCTGGATCTTAGCAACCTTCTGTTCCACCTTGTTTGCAAGTAGCTGAAGCTTTTAGCTCCACAACCTAACAATCTCCCACTTGGAGATAAACAGCTGCAACCTGTACATGTACCTGTACTCCATCTAGTTTGTTCCCTTGGCTATGTATCCATCTTCAAAATCACCCTTGAAGACCAACCACCACAAAATCCATGGTGCAAAACCTGTCATCCAAATCACCTGCCACATCCACATCTACAACCATGTAGAAAATCACCTGAACCTGCATAGCATGTGCACCTGCTACTAGTCCCTGTAAGAATCCACTGAAGTGCCCTCCAATGGTTCTCTCCTGGATTGGCTCCTAACTTGTGACAACTCCCACTGCTTGGGAAAACTCAGGTTTAGTACATACCATGCACTCAACCTCATTATGTGAATCAAGACCTTGTTCTGTGAACTGTCTAACCATCGGCGTGCTAACCGGTTTCACACAATCATCCTAAAACAAAGTCAACATGTGACCTCCCATGTCTCTAGAACACACTCATGTCAAAGAATATTGCTGCTCCTAGATTCTCCATGACAAACACCTAAACTAGCTTTACCTTTAGTTCAGTAATACCCTATATATGTGACCCTACAACAAGCACATCATACAGTAATAGGATAGTGTAACTAATACTATCCAACCTGGTAAAGAGAAACACAATGAACAAACCTCCATTGCCTTGCAGCTAATACAAGACCATATACCCTGATCTTCCATCTCACGTATCCATTTCCGCTCTTCTTCATCCTGAACATCCATTCGTCTCTCAGTGCTTACTTCCAACTGGCAACACTACCCAAAACAACTGTTTGGTTCTCCTCCAAGGAATCACATCCTCATTCATGCCTAGCTCCCACTGTTTCCTGGATCTACCTGTTCTGCTTCTTCAATAACTTCTTGGTCCTATGCCATAAGTGAGCAACAGGTAGTGTAAAGAAGGGAAATGATGAATTTAAGAACTTACTTACACCTTCAGTCCTCCATATGGGCACTTGAGACTCCATGACAGCTTGCTGTCCACCCAAAATTCGTCTTAGTAACTGATGTCGGTCACATCTCAGTCTGTAGCCGACCGATGTCGGTTCCCTGCAACTGCCTCCTTGCCGATGTTGGTTTCCCCTGGCCGACGCCGGTCATTCTCTGCCCTGAGTCACCGACGTCGGTCTGCACATAGCCAACATCGGTCCCTGTCTGGACGCCAACGCCGGTTTTCCTGCTGACATCGGTCTCTGTGTTTTTTTAGTGAGACCTGACTTTTTCCCGTGAGCTCCTTTTGGATCAAACCCTTATCCAAAACACCCTTGCTCTGCTCAGAATTCCTCTGCATCTTGTGTTGAACTCTGTCCGTCACTTTCTCCTTGAAAACCAAGGCTTTCTTGTTCTTGTCACTAACATCGAATTTCTTAAGAAACGTCACCTTCTTCTTCTGCATACAGAAACCACGATCCATACCTTTCAAATCCGAAAGCATATCCTTTGACTCAAGAACAAGCATCTCTTTCTTATCTGTGTGACCAAGCCTATCAAGCCACATCTCTAAATCTACAGCTGAAGTAGAAAACCCAGAAAGAGAATCAGTAGTACAAGTAGATAGATAAAGCGTACCTACTTTCTTACCTCTAGCTACAACAAGTGTACCCTTGGTAACCTTCTAAGAGTATGCTGTGAGAGCTACTGTGCAACCCTCATCACCCAAACTTCTAACAAAAATCAAGTTCCGCTCTAGAACTAGGATGTGCATGACCTCCTATAACACCCATGTGTTACCTGTCTGCAGTTTCAGCTTCACTTTCCCTTTGTCAACAATCTGACAAGGCTTACCATCCCCTACACAAATTTTTCCAAAATCTCCCTAGACATACTCATGAAAAAATTCCCTATGTGGGGATGCATGAAAAGAGGCACCAGAATCTAAAACCCAAGATTCTACTTTATCCAAAGAACATACCAGAGCATCTTGTGCAACGTACTCTACAACATCTGCTTCTTCTTCATGTCCTTCATGCCGATCTTCACCTGATCTGCAATCTCTCTTTAAGTGCCCTTGCTTTCCACACTTCCAGCAGGTTATTCTGCCATACCTGGACTTGGATCTCCTGCCTGTCTTTGACCTTGATCTCCCATGCTCTATCTTTTCTCTTTGCCTTCCTCTGCCTTCAACACTCAAAGCATTTCCTGATGATTCACCTGTGTTATTCCTGCGTATCTCTTCATTCAAGATTACGCTCACAACATCATCCACTTTTAAGACTTTTGAAGGAGACACAGTATTAGAAACTGCCATTACCAAACCTTCCCAACTTTCAGGTAATGAACACAAGATTAAGAGAGCTCTTATTTCATAATGAAATACAATATTGACTGAACTTAGCTGGTTTACTAAACCATGGAAATCACTAAGATGGCTATGAACAGATCCACCTTCCAACATTTGCAAATTAAATAAACGCTTCATAAGAAATACCTTATTCGAAGCTGAGGGTTTTTCATATAAATTTGCCAAAGATTCCATCAACTCCACCATTGTCTTACACTGTGATAAGCTGGAAATCACAGATGATGCAAGACTCAATCTAATAGATCCCATAGCCTTCCGATCAAGAACCTCCCATTCTTCATCTTTCATATTCAAGGGTTTGCAACTAACCCCTCCCAACGGTAAGTACAAATCTTTTTGATACAGATAATCCTCAATCTGCATCCTCCATAATTGGTAGTTCTTGCCATTAAACTTTTCCATTCGTAGCTGACTGTCTTCTGTCATTGCTCAACTCCCACTCAAACAGAAACCCTGTGAGTAACCTGTAATCAAAACACACTACCCAGATCTACACCAATCTATTAGTATCCCAACCAAAAGCTCTGATACCACTTGTCAGGGAAGTCCAAGAACAAACACACCTGTTCTGATTCCTCTTGTTGGATCTTGCTCCTCAGAAAGAGCACAGTATGATTACCAAATATATAAGCAATTAAATATGCAGAAATAACCAAAAGCACAAGTAACTAGAATTCACCAATAGCACAGAATATGAGAGACAATACACTATCTTGTATTAACACTATACAAAAAAGAATACAACAAAGAGCCGCCACACTCTTTCACCTTACAGAGGTTTGCCACACCTCAAGTGTATAGTAATTCTTCTCACACACACTCTCCTACACAAAAAATGGTCCCAACAACCAACTCACAAACCGAATTGGTGTTCACCTCTCCAACTAGTCAGTAATAACCCTGCCAGTACATCAAGCACTCTATAGCACTTCAAGCTGATCTCTCATGAACTTGCAACCTGTAATTCAACAGACCATACTCACATGTGGATCTCCTATGAGCTTGCAACAACCTGCAACTCAATGATCATACACACACACAGAAGGTACTTCCTTGCCTTAACTTATGCTTATACAATACATGCCAATGGGTCTATAAATAGATCCCTAACTTAAACACTAACTTAGACTCTTAATTTAGACAATTATCCACGTAGCTCAAGACTCTAACGGGTCTTTACATGCAAACTCTTCGTTCACTTAACTAACTGTCCGTGCAACTAGCACTTTTGGAATGCACAGGCGATCGACGTCGGTCCCTGCTTGTCTGGTTCTGCCAACTTCTTGTCGTCGTCGGTGGCCTTCTGCATTGGGTCACGACCGACGTCGGTCTTGCTGCCGATGCCGATTCTCCTAGATCTCAGCAACCTTCTGTTCCACCTTGTTTGTAAGTAGCTGAAGCTTTTAGCTCCACAACCTAACAGTACAACAAAGTGATTTTGATCTGTTTCCTTCACCATCTCATCTCCAATGAACCAAGAGCTTTTCTCCTACTAAAGTCAGATCTCCATTGCCAGATGAAGTATCTACTTCTGTTGTTGATAAAGCTTTGCCAATAATTACCCCTTTGAGATTTGTTATCCCTCCTTTTATTAATATTATAATGGTAGTTCAAGGCCCCTGGGGTAATGCTTTTGGTCCTCTCAATCTTACTCCACCTCTACATGAGCTTCCACATAGTTCAAGGAAGAATTTATGCAAATTTTATGGTGATGGGAAAGTTCATCCTGATGAACACATTGCAGCCTTTAGCATAGCTTGTGGAGTAATCAAAGTAGAATTTAAAGATGTAGTAGTTAAGTTATTTGTAGAAACATTACAAGGTGCTACTACAGATTGGTTTTATCATCTACAGGCTCAGTCAGTAACTGATTGGAATACTCTCAAAGATAAGTTTGAAGCCAGATTCAAACCTATAGAAGATGCACATGCACTTCTAGCTCAACTTACATAGATGAAGAAAGAACCTCATGAGCCTATGAGGGATTTCATAGCTAAATTTGACAAACTGAGGAACAAAATTCCTGTAATTACTCGACCTATAGCTGAAAATCTCAAATGATTCTTCATTAATTCTTAGTTACCTAAAGTAAGTTTTCTCTTGAGACGTGCTAGTCAAATAGATCTTATTTCAGCTCAACTTTTGGCCAATGAGGTAGAAGATGATCTCATCTTAGTAGGGAAGATAAGAAGAGATCTAAACAGAAATAAACCTTCATCATCTTCTGAATATGCATCTACAGGCACCACTGATCTAATGGTGCAAAAGCTAGCAAATGAAGTGCTAGCTTTGAAAAAGTAAATGGCACAAGGAATATCTTCTGCTCCTTCATATAGAGATATTCCAAGAAGGACATTCCCAAATCAGTCATATCAGGGCAATGCTGCCAGGTATCAAGGGTAATAGAATCACCTTCCTCCCCCACAAGGTAAACTTGCCCTTGAAGCTCCTCCAACCAACTCAGTAGTTAGATATTTGGAAATAGAACATGCTTTCTCTTTCCAACCTGAGTTTGAGCAAGAAAATAATGCTAATCTCTTCATAGAGGATCAAGAAGAATCACCTAGTGACTCCCACATTGGTTTTTTGAACTATCAAGATGAACCTGGAAACAAAGAAGAAGTTTTTGATGGATCATATGCAGTGTTTACCAAGTCTGAGAACCAATCAGTCCAACAAGCTAATAAAGGAAAGATAGAAGAGCAAGCTCAACTAGTAATTACAATTGCTAAGTGTGGAACTACTCTGCCTTGCCAGTCAAAGGATTCGGTGATCATCCAAAATATAAGTACGTCAATTTCACCTTCACCTTCTACTTCAATTTCACAAACTAGCCCTCCTACCATCCCTCCTAAAACTCAAAAAGTTGAAGTACCTTTCTCTATACCTAGCTCAATTCAGCCATTTGACATAATTGATCATGTCAAGAAGACCAAAATACAAATATCTGAATTTGAATATTTGCAAGCTAATCTTGATCAATTAGATAAGTTGATCCAATATGTCAAGAACCAAACCATCCCTACAGGACAAAAGGCTAAGAAAATAATTCTTGATTCCCCAAAGAACATGCCCATTCCAAATAATCTTGTCATTACTCCTCCAGCTGCCCTTGGGAAAATAGAACCTTTCTATGTTTCTTTATTGATAAATGGTTATCAGCTCAATAATTGCATCATTGATTCTGAGGCATCTGACAATGTCATGCCTGCTAAAGTAGCTGAGTCTCTAGGTCTCACATTGACCAAAACCTTTGGGAGATGTTTCTCCATGGAGAACAAACAAGCACCATTGTTGGGGCAAATTAAAGATGCCCAATTTGTATTGGCAGCCTTTCCAGACAAGAGAGTCAAGATGAATGTCTTGGTGGCTGACATCCCAACATCCTATGGCATTTTGCTCAGATGAAATTTTTGTAAGGGTGTGGGAGGAGAACTAAGCATGGACCTGTCTGAAGCAAGGATCCCTGTCCAAGGTGTAATGAAGAGATTGCTCCCTAAAAAGGAAGCAAAATACATGGTCACCCAAATATCAGCCCCTGTAGCATAAATTCTATTTGAATCTTTAGGCAGGGGTAATTATCTCTTTACCACAGAGGATGTTCATGTTTCTATAGATGAAATTTTTGTAGCTGACAATCTAGGAATTGATCCAAACAAGACTTCAGGGGAATTGGTAGGTCACAGTACAAGTAAGGAAGGATCTTCCATCTCTAATGAAGAAAAATCTGATAGTAGATTAGAATCTGATGATGCTTCGATCCTAAAATCCAATGGCAACAATTTTTCCACCAATGATAGAGTTGGGACTGTGTTGATATCTCCTCAAGGAGATAGTCTTCCTTCATGCAAATTACAAGTTAGCAACACCAACAACACAGTTGGATGTGAATCTTTATTGCTCAGATTGAAGATTACTCATGATGAAGAAATCAAACTCCTTCACATCAAAGGAGATGTTGAGCTGATAATTTGTCAAGAGTTTGATATGGACAATCCAATCATATGCTGGACTAAACTAGAAGAATAATCAATTACGGTAATGGACCATGCTATTGCAAATCAAAATTAGGCAAAGGAATCCTTCACCAAGAGAGCAAGGAGTTATGGTTTTCAGTTTGAAGACCACCTCCTACCATGGGACAAGAAGAAGAAAAAGCTAAGGGGAAGACGCAAAAAATTGGTTTTCTGATGGAGAACTCCATTCACCCGTCACTATTTATGTTGGCAAAATGTCTTCTTGTTGGTTTATCAGAATAGAGCACTATTTTCACTATCTCCCAAGAAGCAACATTTGAAATACTTCAATTCTTGAAGTATCAGATCATTACATCTGTACATATGTATATTTGTATAGTTTTTAATTCTATTTTTCTTTATTTGTTTCTTTTTTTTATGCCTTTCATTTCTGGATAGCATGACTCCATAGCCCAATGGTACACATGAAGACACTGGAGATTCTGGATTCTACTCCCTTCAATTCATTTTACAATTGATAGAATTTCCCCAACTAGAGCTAGCTATTGTCCCCCAAAAATATCACTCATTTTTGGGACAACATTTGAACTATTTTGGTCTTACAGACCAAAATTGTCTCTTCCCTTTCCAAAATTTATCCTGGGCATTCAAATTCCTCAATTTTCAAGCTTCTCAAAAATCTATGGACTCTGCAGGCTTGAATCTACAGACTCTGTAGGCTTGAATCTATGGACTCAATAGGAAAAGAAATTCTACAGACTTTGCAGGCCAAGTTTAATGGGCTTCACAGGTTCTGCAGGTGGGTTCAACCAAAAGAATTAGTTTCTAACACTTGGTCATTTTCAGGATTGGTTCAGTGCCTTGGTTCAATCAAAAATCTCCATTGGCAAGCATCTAAGCAAAGAAGGCTTGAACCGTTGAACCATTGAACCAATTTGGTTCAAAGGTTCAATGAGTTCAAAGTTCAATAGGTTCAACAGCTTGGTTCAACCAAGCGGTTCACTCAGACGGTTCAAAGAAGCAGTTCAAATGCAAAAGTTCAAAGAAGCCTCCCGAAGGACAAGTGCCCTTGCAGAGGGCACTTGGTCGATAAAAACACCCTTCAAAAGGGTCATTTTCGATGAAGGTTGCAAAGGTAAATTCTTTCAAAAAAATGTTTAAGGCAGACAGTAATAATTCTTTCAGACTTTTATTCGAAGGAATTCCTTCAGACTTTTGTCCAAAGGAATTCCTTCGGACAAAAAGTTTGAAAGAATTCAGAGAAGTCACAGGAGGAAATCCTGAAGGAATTCATGGATATTTCAAATGGGACATTTTCGGCAGACTTTTTGTCCATGGGAAATTTCTGTGGACTTTTTGTCCACAAGAAAATACCCACGGAGAAAGCCCAAGAAAAATACCCACAGAGAAAGCCCAAGAGACAGTCTGCTAAGGAAAAGGCTGCGAGAGACTTCTAAGGAAAAGGCCACCAAAGGACCCTAAAGGGTAGGTGCCCTTGTGGGGGACTCTTAGCTACCAAATAGAAGGACACTTCCTCGAAGCTGAAGGGTCACCTTCCCTTTGGGAAGATGTAAAACAAGAAGCCCGAAGGCCATTCGAAGACCACCCGAAGGGAAGATACCTTGCAGGGGGCTCTTCTCGACCCAAGGTGGATCATTTCTTAAGGCCTGAAAGGGCAAGTTCTTTCTAAGAAAGTGCCAAATAGAAAAGCCTAAGAAGGACCAAGGGGTGGCACGCCTGAAGACATCAAATTCAAGACAGTGAACTAGTCGTTAAAAACGTAGTGACAAGCGCGTGAACGTCAATTTCAAAGCTCATAAAATAGCCATTGATCCTTGTAATCTATAGACCTGAATGCATTCACAAGCTTTAAGGCCAAGGCCAACAAAAGTGACTAAAGAACAGAACAAAAAAATTGAATCCAAGACCCGATTCAATTAACCAGAAAAGGAGGAATGATGAAAGAAGGATTAGATCGCCAAGTGGACATTGAAAGTTGCAAACTTTCAATAGCATGAATTGTTTCTTTGCATTGATAAAATCAAATGGGTAAATGCCCCTAAGTTCCAGTCTGTCTTCTCAATAGATTTCAATGCAACATGATGTGTTACTATTCTCGAGTCCTTCTTGAAGAGGCTATATAAAGGACTCTCTTCTATTGTAAATAGATCTCTTTTTGACAATCAGAAAGAAACTCTGCCCAAATTGAAAGGCATTCATTTCTGAGACTTTGAGCTCAATTTTTTTATCATATTTTGTTATTGGAATAAGAAAGCAAGTGATTTTTCAAACTTTGTGCTATAATATCTTTGTTGTTGAGGAAACTGTTCTTATGTCTTTTTCCTTAATATATCTTCTATTCCTTTAATTCAACAAGCAGAATTAGTGACAACAGTCAGGAAGGTGTCTTGAAGAGTTAACTGTGGAGAGACTTTGTGCCCCCATAATTGCCTTTAGTGTGTTTTCTTTTCAGTTATGTGTAAAGGACCTTGGGGTGACTTTTTTCCCTCATTGTCCTTCGTATCTTACTCTTGAGCAATTCAGGTGGAGACTTTGTGCTGCATCTCGATTTGCTGGTTATTACATCCTTTGATACATTTTGTTGTTACTACCAGGGGTATTCTTGTGGTTTGCTAAATAGTACTTCTGAAAGAAGAGGAGTGTTGTCTATCATTTCCCTTGAGTTTTTCCTTTGATTTGCACACATCATCTCTGAAGAAAGAGAGATGGATGGTTTGTCCTACCCTTGAGTATTATTTTCTATATATATATATATATATATATATAGCCTATCTATAGGGAACCTCCCCTTGATGAGAGAAGAGACCAGTCCCATTCTGATGTGGTAAACCTACACATTTGGATGACTACTCTTCCTACTTTGGCTGATCAGACCTATTTTGTTTATCAATACGTTGATCGACAAAATATTCAACCAACAAGTGGTATTATTTGTATTTTAGCATAATTCTTGTCTTGGATGGGTGTCTCATCTCCTTATTTTATCATGCAAAAGAGAAATAATAATACCCTTTTCTCCCTTTTTTATCATAACATGCACATTTGGCATGAAACCATTTCAATTTTTCCACCATTCAATGTGCATTTAACACTTTACACACTTTGGAATTTGAATGTGTGGTTCCTTTTGAGCCCTCTGAGCATAAAAAAATACCAACTCACCTATCTTAGGCCTCCCTATACCTAAAAAAGGATGCCAAAAACACATTTTCAAATAAAGTGCTATATACAAAAATTTACATTTTGATTCAGTGTATACAATGAATCTATATTCAATATGTAATTATGTAGGTAAATTGAGATATATCCAAAATAATGATTGCACGCATAATAAAGTAATTAGCAGTGCAAAAGTAAGGCGAGACCTAATTGAATCGTAACAAGTGAGATTAGGTTCAAAAAAATAAAAAATAGATCCTCTAGTTTTACTAAAATTAGGATGTGTTGTGCATGAAACAATAAAACCTTAATATCAATTAGTAATAATTATATGGATTCAAATAAAGATATGCAAAACAAAAACTAACACTAGGGGAGAAAACTTATCAAGCAACCCTAATAAAATTCAAATTTATCACAATATAGAGCACAATTTGACCCTAAAGGGGCATAAAAAACATGAGTTCGCCAAAATTTAATATGAATAAATAAATCTAAAACAAAACTACATCACATTTACTCGTAAAAATGTAATTACAAATAATCGGATATAAAATAATAAAATCAAACCTAATTACTAAATAATTCTAGCATATTAATTGGCAATAAAAAGATTTAGATGAATATTTGATTTTTGTGCACATCTCAAAATAGTCATCACAGTCTAACAATAACATCGAGGCTTTTAGGGCAAGACAATGAGAACCTATAAAAATCACAATGACTTGAACACCTAGCCACAATCATACACTCAATGTTTCTAGTAACCATAATCATACACTACACATTTATGGTATACAACAAACATGTGGAAACTAATGTTAAGAGTATATTCATCGGGTTTGAAACTATAAAAACTTCACTTACCTTTATGATTTTTTATACAATTCCCTATGATATTTATCTCCTTCTTCAAAACCCTAATAGAGAAGTTGAACTTGTAAAAAATAAGGAAAAACTTTGTTTAGGGAACTATGCTCAAGGTTAGTAAAAATTTTAAACACCGATGACTTATCAATCCCCTCAATGGTTTGAAATATTAAAAATAACATGCCAAGGATAATGTAATTCAACCAAGTAGTCTGGTATGGTGCAATGTCTAATCTGCTGTGACTTTCAACACTACAATGAATGCTTGATTTATTTTATAATACAATAGAAAATGCTAGATGTCCTTCATATTTATTTAGATTCTTAAATGTATACTCTAAATGATTGAATTGATTGCTTGTGCTCATTCAACATAGATCTGGAATGCACTAATGCACCTATATATTTATAGACATCTTGATTCAAATTAGGGCCCTCTTGGAACATAAGTAAACACACAAGAAGCAAAAAGGCCAATAAATTTGGGCCCACATTCCAGGGAACCCAAATAATGGCAAAAGGGGGCTTAACCCCAAAAACATGGGAGAAACTCTAAAAACTAAACAAAATATAGAGGGATGAGAGAGAAAAGAGGGGGGCATCACAAGAAACAACTAGAAACCAAGGAAAAATACGCTAACAAACCCTTTTCTTGACCAATAATCAACAAACACATAGGAACCCTAGAATAATGTAATTTTAAGAATAATAAATATGCAAAGACCATTTTTTGGTGTCTACATTAGTGCATAGTAGTTTATAATCTATTTGAATACTTGTTGTGAAAATAATTGTTATATGATCTCTAGTAGAAGTTGTAGTAGGTGGAAAAACTTGAAGGGAATGAATGATTATATGTATATGATCTTTTGATGACTTTGATCTATAATATTCTTTATGCCATGTGACATTCAATCATTGTTCATTCCTGATTTAAATGATACTTTATTCATCAGATAGACTTATTGATAAGAATTTACTTACCATGCCCAATATATTTTGATCAGTCTAATTTTCTTGTAAAAAATTATCTAACTCAAGGTTCAAATACTTCTCTAATATTAATAGGTTGTATTTAAATTTGAATTTAGCCCATTATTTGAGCCCATGAATTTAGAACAAGAAGTTGTTGGAACTTTAAATGGCTTCTTTTACTTTAAAATTGAGCCCATACATTATAAGAGCTATGGATCTAAATGAAAAGTTACATGAATGAGAAAAATGATCTGCAAAATGGGGCCCAGGATCGAGTGTGTGAGGGACGATTGAGTTTGGTTGTATAGAATGAATGCACGGAGAGTATTTAGATGGAATAATCTAATACACATTTAATGGAGTGGAAGTTTTACTTGTAGAAAATGCAACTTCTATTCACTAATGAAAAAATATGAGAATAAAGTATAATGTGCTACTATGCATGTATATAGAGTAGATGCGTAGAATAATCTATCTATGTTACGAATGTATATTGCATCGACTAGACACCTAAGAATTCTCTATGATCTAATGCATATGTTACATATTTAACATGTATAATACAAGAGCAGTGATAACTATTGTGCGATTATCAATGAAGATGTTGGCCGCACATTGGTCCTATCATATGTGGTAGCTGGTAATGGATAGAATAGTTAATGTTTAGGTTGTCTCCAACCACTTCCAATCCCAAGATCCTCTTTTGGTGATAATGACTAGTTAGGTAATTTCAAATAACCATGAGGTCGGGGCTTGCTGACATGTGGTTGTGTTGTAGTGGGGTCCAAAGGAGTAGTAATTGTGCATACAAGTGCCAATGAGTCAAGCAAGACTGCAAGTTGTGAGGTGTGCAAGCTACGCTCTGAGGAGATCATTTCACGAAATTCTATGATCAGGTATAGGACTTGTGCGTAAGGTTGTCAACAAACTTTGGGAAAAAAGGTGTGCATTATTGTGTGAGAGGTACGAGCTTTACGCAATAGAACAAATGAAGAGTGTGTTCATTTGCACAGTAGCTATGCACAAATCAAAAAAGGAGCACACCATTATTAAAAAAATTCAAAACAAAGAGTTTCTTTTATTTAAAACATATGCAAGTGGTTAAAATTCAAATATGAGCAGGTCAAGTATAGAAAAATGGTATGGGCATCATAGGCATGGTTCTAAAATATTTTTTAAGCCATTACAAATCCAATAGAAACTACAACAATAAAAAATACATAATTTTATTTATTTCTAGCAATGGGAAGCTGAAAATGATTGTGTTTTCCTCTATTTCTCTTCTCCTTTCTATATATAATAATTGTTCATTTCAAGTAAAAGGCACTGAATTTTTATAATTCAAATATGAATCCTTGTTGTTTTGTCGTGTATGAATAACATGAGCTCTTATTGAGATAAAATATGACTATGCATATTTTCTATAAATAATAAAACTTATTGTGCCTCTTATTTATCCACCCCTTATTCTCTATCGTGTTGCTATAATTCTATTTATAGTTTATGCCTTGCTTCTTATATTTTATTTTCCGTGTTGTGTTATTTTACTTTCTTACATATTGGTTTCACTATGTTTGTATTGTACATGTAAAAGATCCTCCTATTTTCTATAATGGTACATCACCACTTTCATTTCATGAATTCTCTAACTTCTTTCCCCTCCAAATTTATCTTTGATGTATGGTAGTGTAGGGTAGATTAATAGTATATTACAAAACAAACCATGTTGTCTCTAGAGAATATATATAAAGCGCAGTCCCACATTGAGCAGAAATTACATGTTTTAATTGTTTTGCAAGGGCAATTAAATAGACAAAACAAACCATTAACAATTTTTATATATAAAAGCTTTTACTATTAAAAAATTAATTTTCTTTTCAATATTTTTTATTAAACAAAATGTTTTTAATCATTTAAACTAGAAATTTATTTTATTTCAATTACAATAAAAGCATGTACTCAATATTGTACCAATATTTATGAGAATATATGAGTAAGGAATACTTAATGTTTGAACAAATTTAAATGAAAAATAATTATATAATTTAAATATTATTGATATACAATATAATGATATAAAATTTTCAATCACATCATGATATATTATATTTTTAAATATTAAGTATCCAATATACAAATATTAAAAGAAAAAATATATTAAATACAAATAAAATCAAATCAATTATGAGATAAATTTTTAAGATTGATATAACATCATTTAAGTGCCACGTGGGTGCAAATTAAACTAAAATTACACATAGAAAGTAACAATATTCCAAAAATAGAAAGAGAGAGAAAAGTATCCTAGGATTTTGTTGAAGAGGCATATTTAAGGGGTAGGGCGGCCAAGAAAAGGATGTGTCTACCTATAAGAGAGAAACGTATATAGAAGTAAACCTAAAGCAACGTGAGACTTTTTGAAGGCGTGGCCAAGGGGTAAACACTCGTGTTTGTTAGGATTTGTCCCAAAAAGAGATCCATCATTGCCCTAACTTGGTAAACGAATTCGGTGAGATACTTTTCGTACCCTTAAATTTCTTTGGATGAAGAAGCTCGACGTTTCCTCATGGGAATCGTGGATTATGGAGTTATATAGTTATAGTTACTTATATATATATATAAATAATTTATTTTTTAATAAATTGAACTCGAATTTATTTGAGGATATTTTTTGAGGGGGGCTTGTGTTAAGGGATTTTATCGTTTTTGTGGAGAAGAATTTTGATTTTTTAAATTAGAGATATTAATTGGTGATTTTATTGTGAATCGGCGATTTTATTATGAATCAGTGACTTTGTTGTAAACGGATGTCTAATACAAAAAGTTACACAATTATTTTCAAAAATTTATATTTCAAATTATAAATTGCGAAGGATTTAAATCTATATTTCATAAAATAATTATACTCGTACATATATCTTAAATATATTTATGGAAATATATCAATCTCGCGATGCATATTTTAGATTTTTCATATACTATATTGATTAATGATTCTGTTACATTTTATATAAATTCTTTTAAGTGAAGGTAGATAGCTTCAATCTAGTTGTAACAGAGTGTTGGGCTCGCAAAACTCTTTTTAGACAAATACTAACTCCAAACTCTCTCATAAGCCAAAGATATTACAATTTTTTGATCTACTTCTCCAAACAAGAAGGAAAAACTTCCATATCACAGTGAACTAAACACTAATTTTAAAGTTATAAATTCCTTATGAAAAATCAATAATTAATTGTTAACATCTCATGAACATCAAAATCAACCACCACCCTCATTACGATTGTAAAATGCCCATCAATATAATGATTAATTAACTAATTATCTTTTAATTATTTGTTATTGGTGTCATCTTCTTTTCATATTAATATTGGTTTCCTAATTAAGTAGTTATTTTCATTTAAGTGTAAGAATGACAATTCTTTATTAATTTTATTTAATAATTTCGTTAAATGTGGCCACATTTTTTTTAAACATCTTTAACCTTTGGAATAATATGTAACACAAATAAATGAATTACATGCCATTATGCATTTATTTTGCATATATAATATAGTAATAATGTCTAATTTTGATAAAAAGAATAATTATACGATAAATACAAAGGGCTAGAAATAACTTATGTTGTGTAGAATGTTATAGAAGAATTGACTATACACTTCTCTCGCAGTAGGTATTTGGCATTGAAACTTCATTCCTAAAATGTGCCTACAATTGAATTATGACTTTTTAGGTTTGTTTGCATGGTTCTATTCTTAACTTATCTCTCCTCAATTTATACATAACTACTCGTGTATCTATAATAGCTAAATCCTTGACTTAAAGTATTAAAGAAAATAAATAAGGGGCCCACATTAGGGTTTGGGTGGTGTTGTCGTAAATAATTCAACTCTCTAAAACTTCCCAATTTTCACACTAATGTGTAGACCAAGTCAAAGAGATAAATTTGATTATAAACAATTTACAAAATTTTCGAGTACCAAGACCTATTTGGAAGTACCAAAAAAATTTGACATCTCGAGAACTTCCTTTGCTTCCCTAGGTTCACGAAACCTCCAAAAAACTTGGTTGGGTCTTAATTCCTCCATGATGTGAAAACTCTTATTAGGCATTGTGTTTCTTTTTTTTTCCACAAAGTCCTAAAATATCCAAACTATAGTGTCGATGATGCCAAAAATTCTTGAAAGTCCTGCATAATACTGCAAGTTTTCAAATAAATGTTTAAAAAAGGTTTGTTATTTTTTTTAAAACTTGGATAGAATTGGAGGCATTATTTTTAACCCAAAAAGCAATATTTTTAACCAAAAATTAAATTTATAAAACTATAAATGCCAAGTTGAAGTTCCCATTACTACCAAAACTCCCAGATTGCATTGTTGTAGTGTTTAATGATGCCAAGCTCCTCTTGTTTGTTAACTATTTCTCAAAATTGTGCAATTTCTTCTCTAAGAGCTTGGTTTGCCCTCTCCTTATCAATTTCCTTCATTTCATGCATTTTCATTGTCTTTCTATATTTTTTCATCTTGTCATTTCCTCATGTTTGTGACGACTCCATCTCTTTATTTTATCCATTTTCAATGATTTTTCATCCATTTTTCCTTACCAACATGTATGCCTTCATCCTCGAAGCAATTTGAAACCTTTCCCATCAATTTTCATCACCTATTATGCAACTTGTTGCATTTTAAAGTTTTGATTTACTTAAACAAAGCCCACATGAAATCTTGAGAATAATTTCTAACATTTTTATGTCCACCATAGCCCAAGCTTCACATCCACATAAACATTTTTTACCTCCTAATTTTTTTCTCAGAAACGCAAGATTGTTAGCCAAAATTACATTCTACATAACCACACATACGAAGTTGAAATTTAAATATATGGGTTATGAGCCTATTTCCACCTTGGAAATAGACATATCAAAAATTAACGATTTTAAAATTGGTCATGTAAGTATTGAATAACTCTAAGAGAGAATAGAGGATGGAAAAGGTAAAACACTGGGATAACGCATTCTAAATAATGGGCTTGCATATGTCATTATGTTCCCAACATCTATTCAATGTGCAGATCTAGTGCTCACATGTGAAAATTATGATGATCTAAAGAAGAGAGAAATTGAATCTACAGATGATATGTTGTTGGCAAAATTAGATGGTCATTCGACCAATATGACATTTGATATTGCACCCCATGATGTAATAGATGATATAAAAAATATATTTCACAAGAATTTTGGGTTCAGAATAATATCAAATGTTTCAATATGATCAACCAATCTTAGTTGAAGAAAAAAAAGGAGGGGCCTTCTAAGCTCCCTAAATTCCTATATAGATCAGATTTCCAAGAATAAGTATAAGATATTGTAACTCTATTGAATAACTTTATGGATCATTTTAACACTCATGTATTCTCTCAATGGATTTGTATATGTATCAACACCATTTATGTGGGAAAATAATTCATTAACTAGGGAGAGATCATTAGTGACAATCTTCATCAACTGTTAATAAAACTTGAGTCCACATAGACATTCTACATGACTTCATATATAGTCTATTCCATTCCAGATTTGAGATCCTGGCAAGGCCTAAATGTAGGACAAGATATTCCTAGGAGATTGATATATGAAAGACTTCCTTAAATAACCCTTGAGAAAGGAAAGAAACCATTTAGAAGAGTGAATGATGCCTTCACTATGTTGGTGGTGAAAACTTTAGAATGTAATACAACAACACTAATTTCAAATGAAGTTGCCTCTCTAATCAAGAAATGTGGAAGTTATTTCATTCAGTTTATTAGATTCACATATATCATAGTTTGAGGGTTTGAAGGCACCTAAATAGGTTATCAGGGTATGTGAGTGATAAAATGTTGCTCATTGAGCTTTTCATATGATTGAGTGATTTCATAAGAAGTGTAGTGAGAATCATGTGGGAAGGATTTCATTCCTGATTGACTTGAGTTACTACATCTGTAAAATAACTCAAAATGCATCAAACATATACAAATCAATGCTTGACTTTCAGATGAATCCTTATATCAAGAGACTTGATTTTGACAGTAAAAATTTTGTGAGTGATGATCTCAAGCATTCTAGATATCTAAACATGCTATAGATTGAATACTATTGGGAGGATAATGAAGATGAATTTGAATTGAGAAAAATGGACTATCCAAGGATGACCCTTGATCAAATGAAATAATTTAGGATGAATGGGTTATTAAGGGATAATTTATGGTGGATTTGATTCAGCTGATCCATTATTTAATGAAAAAGTACATTTTGTGCCTTTAAATTTAGTTGATTGGTCAGCTAAAGAGTCATCAAATTTTCAAGAGTGTACCAAATTTGAATTGAATAAAAGGTGTATTTTGATAAAAAAAAATTGATTGAGTATACTTCAAGAAGTTCAAAAAGTGTAGGAACCTCTAGGAATCAACAACACACATCACCAACACCTAAAACTCAATTAATTGGTACAAAATTGTATGTCAAAAATCCTCAGTCTAGCCCAATAATATGTAATGGAGGTGATGGAGAAGATCCTAATAAGAATAAACTTTTAGATCATACTTGTGGATATGATTCTTCATCAAGACCAAAATTGCTTATCAAAATAGTTCCCACACCTTTTGTTCCTTTAAGTGAAACTCATTCTTCTCAAGAACTTGATCCTTCTATGTTGATTGATAACACATCCCAACAATTTTTAGCCTCAAATTCATGGTTAGCTTAAATAACTATTGTTTATTCTCCTACACATAAGAGACTACCCTCTCTAGCACTTCATGTTCCATATATTTCTTACATTCCATCACCACTTGGCATCCCATCTCCACTCAAGTCTCCTCCTCATATTACATCTCTGCTTTCACATTTTTCCTCACCCCAAAAGAAACTTTCCACTCTTGGATATTTTCTTTCTCCTATTCAAAAAATCATTCTTATGTTAAATCAGACCAAGATATTACTGCAGGAATGTTCATCCTCCCATGTTGCATCTTCAGAATGTAAATTCTTTCATTTGATCAAATATTCCTTAATCGCTATGATTCATAGTTGTTTAGTGCACATGTGAAGGATCTCTTTAGGCTATAAAATGACTCAGCCTTCTTCATGCAATTCAAGTAAATCAGTCTAAGTAGAAAATCTATGTCCAATTATAAAGAGACATGTAATATTGGATGTATGCAAGTGGATAGGGGAAATTTCAGCTTGTAGGCCATACTACCAATTTTCTATAAGATCTAATAAAGGCCATAATACTTATGGAACAACTTATTATGCTTTTTCTATTGCTTGAGATACATCTACTTATATGGATACAAACACACAAATACCCAATCACTTATGTCAAAATGACTCTCACTATGGTCTTGATCCACCTGCGACTTCATTCTATTCTATGACATTGCTAAATTATATCATAAACTAGCAAGTACCTCCTATTGATGGTAAATGTGTTCCTCAATAGCTTAAACCTTGGGATGCACCTTCCAAGTTTAAGTGATCAATGGGGGGTGATACCCATATAATTCCATAAATGGAGACATTTTGGAAGATGTGTGAAAAGAAATGTTATACTGCCATTCGATAAGTGGCAACCAATTAACCCATTTATCTTGTTTGTCAGAAAAAAATAATGAAGATAACCTTCTAGACATTTGTTGACTACTTTTGTTTGTCCATCAGATTGAGGATGATAGGATGAGCTATGAGTCAAATGGGTACCTAAACATGCAAATAATTTATTCAAAATATTACTAGTAAACATGGGATTTTAGTCACTTATAGTGATCTTTGGAGTACCATGCAATTTTTGAATTGTATTGATAAAATCATAAGCTACTGCACTAGTGATAAATGGTTATGACAAGGAACAAAAATGAGCATACTTGGTGAGTTGATCCACAATTACCATGATAACATTTTTACCCTCAGATGCGGTAACCCAATAATGAAATCCATGGAAACCTCCTTCCACCTATGGCTAGGGATGGATAATGCATGAAAAATACCTAGGTCCTTAATGGTTTCACCTTTGTTATGTTGACATACCATGCATTCAACCACATATTTATGGACATTCCCCTTGAGTCCCTCTCAAAATAAATCTTACTTAATTCTATGATATTTTTTAAAAAATCATGAACGACCTCCTATTAGAGAGGTATGAAGTTCCTAAAGGATTTTATGTTTGAGGATAAAATGCTTATAGATGTATAATTGATGTTTATACCATAATGTGTTCCCCTTCCATGAAAATTTTTCATACACCCCAGAACCAAGCTGAATATTTTGAATCATATCCTAGGTATCCCTATAATTATCCCATTCTAATATTGTTTTCTCTATCCAATTTGCCTACCAAATGGTCATTGCACATAATAATGCCTCGTCTAATTCATCCCACCTAAATAGTGCATCTTCCACCACATTATCTTGTTTCCTTTCTTATATATGATTGTTTGTTCAATTGGTGAAGTTGTTTGTCTCACAAAGAACCCACCAGGGATTAATTCTTGTTGCTAACAAAACCTAACATGAGAAAAGGGATGAGGTTGGGATCATGCCTTGGGTGACTTTGGTAGAATAGATACCCCTCAGTCCTTAGCTCTTAGCTTAAGATCACTACATAAAGTAGTGGTCAAGAAAATATATCATATCCTAACATTTTAGTCACCAATTTATATTTTTATTCTGATGACAATCGTTATTCAAAAAAATATTTGATATTATTGTTTCTCTCTATTTTTTTGCTTTTTCTTAGTTTTGGAAAAAAGAAACTAGTGATAAGAGGTGTGTAGAAAAACCTATTAAAAGTACGTACGTTGAATCTAGATGATTGTGGAGAACTCTTGTTTGGCTAGGGAATAATACCTACAAATAATAAAACACTACCACACACTTGTTTGTTAGATAAGGAGATGGGTAGATTGCCTAATGTAAGCTAGATCATAGAAGCGAAATCTTTCTAGGAGGTTGTCAATCCACCTAATTTAAAATAAGTTAAGTTTTATAAAATTAATTAAGGGTAGCATAAAATAATATAAAATTGAGACTAAAAACAACAAATTAATTAAGAAACCAAAATACTTTGCTAAGATGATTAAACTTAAGTAAGTAGTTTGAATAATGCTAATGCTGAAAATTGGCCAAGTTAAAGGTTATGATTTTGGTTTAGTCATTTGGTAAGGGTCAAAAGGATGGTTTATTTTAGGTTGGTAAGTGGTTGAAATGGTAAAAGGGTAAGGGTTGAAAAGAGGTAAATGGTCAAAAGAACAAATATGGAAAAAGGGGCAAATGGGTAAAGGGGAAAAAGGATAAATGGGATGAAGGTGAAAATGAAGTAAATGGGATAAAGGGATAAAAAGAAGAGGTAAAGTGGTTATATTTTAGAAGTCAAGAAATAATAGGCCAAGCATGGGGTTTATAATTCAAGAGAGAAGATGCCAAAAGGAGGGAAAGAAATAAAGAAATTGAAATAACTAAGTAACACAGTTACCTCAATGCTTGAAGATGTTTGTTGATGGAGATAGCTTGTTGAACATTTTTGATGATTTTGGTAGAGTTACGTTGCTTCGTGCTCCTTTATCCAAGATGGATGATGACCTCCTTCATAAGTGGGAAACCTGCAACCAAAATGTTAACAACAAAATACTAACTTTCAACTTTTTCAACTTCCCCCTAGGTGAAGGAGAGGGGTGATACTTATAGCATATATTGTGAAGAGTCATGCCAAAAGAGGAATAATAGAGGTATGGTGCCATTTTCTATGTGGTGGATGAATTATTCAAAATGAGGTGGGTGGGGATTCCCATTTGGGTTGGTGAGTGTCCCATTTGGGTTAAGAAGTCAAAAATGGGTGCCCTTTATCTTAAAGAGGTAGGTATCTTATTTTGAAGATTAATTTCATGTGTGAAGGTAAAACACATGTTAACTAATGGTCCCTTGAGGGGAAATTCACCATATTTCAAGGGGTGGGGTCTTGTGATACTTAAATGAGGTCATCAAGCACTTTGGGAAGGGTCCTAGGTGGGGTATGATGTCCCGCATCAAGCCACTTCACTTCTAAGCCATGTCATCGACCATATCACCTCCCAAATCATCTTCCATGTCACATTCCATGTCATTTTCCATGTTGCATGCCATGCCACTTGCCATGTCATCATGAATAGTGATAGTGAATAGTAATTTTGAATAGTGCTTTTGAATAGTATTTTTAAATAGTATTATGTGACTAGGAAAATAGTGATTTATTTGGGTTAAGAGGGGTTTGTTAAGGGTTAAAAAGTTTTAGGGGGTCTTTGGGGGGGTTCCAAGGCATTTAGTCATCAAAAAATACAAGTGCATAATTTTTAATGTCTACATTTTACCCCTTTTTGTTATGTGACTTTGAATTAACAAGCTACAAAACAAAAATGAATCACTTGGTTGAAGGTCAAGGTGTTCTGAGTATGGGAGGAGGTGTTACCCCTCAAATCAAGATTCAATGAAGGAAGGCCAAATTGGGTGTAGGTTTGATAAGCAGTTGGTGGGGAGGCACTAGGTGGTGCCACAAGGTAGTTGGGCATGTGAAATGCCAATGGGTTCACAAAATATGTGTAAGCACAATAGTCAAGATTGTATAGAGACTAAATTTTCCATATTGGTAAAAATAAGGTCAATTTTAGAAGGACATGTGATAGGGATAACCAGTCTACAACATTGGTCATAGCTGATCGAGTTAGGCCTATCAAGTCATCTAGATAGGCTCAATATTGGTCATAAGTATCTAGGGTAAGAAGTGATCTTTAAAAACAACATAATTGGTTAGGTCATGTATGAGGTGGTACAAACATTCAAAAGTTTAACATGGTAAGGTTGGTCATTGCGGTCAAAAGTTTTTACAAAACATGCCAATGTTTTGGGTCAAAAGAAACCAACATCAAGGTGGACATGGTGAAAGCATGGGTGGATTGGGTATGGGTTAGAAGGGGTTGGCCGAGTTAACTCGAGATGCACTCAGCAAATGGACACTGCCTACATAGTTCTATGATAGGAATCTAAAAAGAACGTCAAGTTAAATGTATTTATTTTAAAGTGAAGAGTGTTGGTTAACTTGGTTGCCCTAATTTGATATCATGTAGTTAGGTCTAGTTGAGGGATGTTGGAGAAAGGGAATCTCCAAAGGGTGGGAAATATGGGTCTTAAATAGTTTTTTGATTGGTTTGTTAGAAATGGTGGATGAGATTATCTATGATGCAATTAGATGATTGCTTCAACTATGTAAAATGAATCCGCAGCCATGGATAAGCAGGTTTAAGCATGAAATTTATATCACCATTTTAAAAAAAGGAGAAATATGCTTTACCAAGCTTTAAAAAATTTGGCACTACTTAAATTGTCGTGGTGACCTGACGGGTTATTTTATCACCATCTAAATAAGCTGACATTGTGCACACTTCATAATATTAACATTAATAGGCTATAGAATGGTATGATTCAATAATTTAGGGAAGCAAAGTAGTAGAGTGGGTAAACAAGAAGTGGTGAATATTTGAACCCTTGACCCTTGAGTCAGTGGGGCACTAAAATAAGTAAGCATTGAATTTTGAGGGAATTTAGAGAAAGACACTAACGGGTATTGGAATATGGAGTAAGGAAAATAATAATAATAATAATAATAATAATAATAATAATAATAATAATAATAATAATAATAATAATAATAATAATAATAATAATAATAATAATAAAATGAGGGAGAAGGTTATGGATTTTTTGCATTAAAGCAAGGGCATAGAAGACACGATGAAGCAGACAAGGAGATGTAGAAGTGACACAATTGGTGACCGCACTCTAAAGAGGTGGAGGTTGAATTGGAGAACATAAGGGAGATCCAACAAGGGACGAGGTGAAGGCGAATGAGGAGATGTATGAAGGGATAGGTAGAATAAATAATGAGGTTGCATATATAGATGAAGGTGAAGAAGGATGGAAGGAGTTAGGCATGGACATATAGGAGGAAAAAAAGGTCAAGAAGAATAAAGAATGTCCCCAAGACAAGAAAAATGAGAGGAAATGGAGAAAAGGGAGAGGATGGTGAAAAACAATGAAAGGGAATGAGATGAAGATCAGGGATGATAAGAAGAAAAAAGAAGAATTGAAGTAGGGATACAAAGCAAAGATACTCACACAGATGCAAAAGATAGGTGATCACCAAGATGGAAAGAGGAAAAGGGGAACACAAAAGGAAAAAGGCAAGAACTGAGAAGAAGAAAAGAGGCAATTATGGAAGGCTTCTTAAAGGATAAATATCGAGGGAGAAACTAGTTGTGGAGAAAAAAGAGAAGATAAAAAGGATGGAAAAAAAGCAAATAAGAAGAATGGAAAATGGGTACGGTGGGAAAAATGGATAAATGGCATAGAGTGGTTGTACACGTAAATAAAAAGTACAATAATAGAAGAAACAAAAAGCTTACAAGATGCACATTATGATGGGGAATTGGTCAGGAAAAGAGAGTGATAAAGAGGGTACAATAAATATCCAAGTGTGAGGGGAGATGATGAGGATGGTGAAATAAGTTATAGGGGATAAAGGAAAAAGTTGGTAATAAGTGGAGAGAGAGACCAAGAACATGAGAAGTGGGTGAGGGAGTGAGCTATGAAGTATGTGCAAGGAAAGGTGATGGGGAGGCTAGCGAGGCAGAGTAGGTGGTGGTTTTATGGGAGATAAGAGGGGCCAATGAGGAAGGCTATCAACCCTTGTGTTAAAAGAGATTGACAAGATGGAAAAGTGGTTGAAAGAGATTGGCAAGCTAAAGGGAGGGAGGTGGTGAGGATATATGTAGAGAAGTGGAGGAAGAGATTTTAGGTGAGAAGTGAAAAAAAAATAAAGGATGTGGTCAAGCTGACCTCAGTAACTAAGCACTACCTACATAATCCAAAAAGACCTTAGGCCAATGTAGTTCTCCCAACAATTGGAGAAAAACTTAAGAGGAAGTATTAGATGGTGTTAAAACATAAGGATGCTTAAGAAAGAATTCAAAGCTTCCTTGATGTAGGATGCCCGGAGTAAAAGGGTATTGCTAGCACTAGAAATGAGTGAGAAGAAAAAGGGGATGGGAATTAGTTGTTAGTGGCTGAACTACATGTAGAAGTGAAGCAACACCTACATAGTCCATGGATATCAGGTCAATGTATTTCAGTAAGGGTTAGTTGAGTCATGTTTAAGTTGGTTTCCCCAATTTGATGGACCACATGGGTTGGTTTGGGCCAAGGGAGAAGGCTTTTTTTAACAATAGTTTTGGGTTTTGGTGAAGGTGTTCGTGAAAGTGAATGGTGTAGATTGGTAAATAGTTACCATAATGATCCCATATTTAGTAGGATGAGAGATACGTATGGGCAAGGTAGGATCAATTATAAGGGAACACAATGCTAAGTACCACAAATGATCTTCAATGGAACTAATCCAAAGAAGAGGTGCCTTTATTAGGAGGTTAAACCTTCTAAAATTGTGTGAGGGTAGGAGTTTGGAGATAGTGTCTACCGCTCAGAGATAAATTTTAGGAGGTAGGAGTCTATCTAGATTTATAGAGTCACTTTGGCCAAGGTTCATCACTACTACGAGCTAAGTTTTAAGGGTAGTAACAAAGTGACAACCTGTAAAGAATTTATTTGATGATCAAGTAGATTCTACAAGTAAGGAAGTTAGCAATGTGGTGAGTGATAGAGGATGGACCTTGCTTGACCCAAGAGTTGTATGGGTAGGCTAGACAAATGGTGGCCATGTCTGCATCTTCTATCCTAGCTCTATAGAACCAATGACTTATTGGTTTTGCTATTTTAGGCCTAACCAATAAGAAAATGCATGGCCAAGAGAAGACGGTGGTTCCCTTGCTTTGGATGAATGTTTAGCTAGCACAAAAGAAAAGACTGCCATGTTGGAGCAGGTACTACCAATGGTTGAGGTTTGAAGTTTAGAGCTTATGGAAATAGGTTGGTAGTAATACGAGGATAGAGGGGATAAGAAGGTGGATGTATTGTTGTAAATTCATGATGGCCTACCTCTGATGGAAGAGTTTCTACAATGGAAAGGATTTGGGAGTTACTACCACTAGCAATAGTGGTAGTTTTTAAGGCATGATCATTACAATAGCCCATGGTTGGAAGCCAATTTACATCAACTAGGACAAAAGTGATAATGATGCAAATGACCACCAGGCCTACAAGGGTCATGAGATGACAAAGTAAGGAAAGACATCAGACGTGAATCAGATGATAAGGGTAAAAAAAAGATATCATGGCAGTGCATAATGGCTTTATTGAGATGACCAATCATATCAAGGGTGATGTATCCATGTGAAAAGGTAGGTAAACATGACAGTGTCTAGTGGGAAGACTTTTCAAGGGAATTAATGACATTATATGACTTCTGAGTTGACAAAATGGAGAACTAGGTTGTCAAGGAAGAATGGGTAGGTATTCTATTTAAATAATCATGATAAGGACCAATGCCAGGATTAAATCATGTCCCTCATGCAAGCACATCTACCTTCACATAATCATCATTCGACTTTCCATTAAAAATGATGGTGTACATCCCTCCATGCACTAATACTACTATCTTCAACCACATTCTTCATCAATAACAATAGCAACAATGAACAAGAGTACCATCCCCTTATTTCACACTAATGCTACCATCTAGCTCATGAGGTAAATTTTTTTTTAAATAAATGATGCCTTCTTCATAAGGTATGTTGATATATGCATGTCAACATAACAAGTAGAAGGATGGTTAAACATAAATCCAGAGTCACCAAATAATTAGTCTAATTCTTAGGTAGGAAAATAATATACGCATGTGCTTTAGGTAATGTGTGATCTGATGACTATGTATGTGTCATGCAATTCCTCACACCCTAAATTAAATATTTCATAGTTTGTTATGTATAAAATGTGTTGGATGTCACTAGTCAAATGGTATCATGCTTAAGGTTGTATGGATACCTATGAATTTTAGGGTTATGGTTATGATTAGTATGGTTGTGGTTGTTATAATCTCATTGAATGTAAAAATAATGACTATTATTTTTGCAACATTGGATTATAAAAGTTGTGAGGAAAACACTAACCAATCACATTAAGAATAGGGCATAAGGCTTTTTTTTTATAAGGACTAAAAACAAACTCAAAGTGGGATTGGCTTAATAAATATAATCCCATCAAACATTGCACATGAGTGGTCGTTAGTCGATGAAAAAGGTTTCTTGATCACAGGGTGTCAAGTAAGTTCTAGATCCCTTGATTTATAAATAGTCTAAAGGGAAGATGGGTGATAGTTGGTGTGAAGGGTAATGGGTGATATGTATGATAATCACATGTGAATTAATTTTCCCCATTTATAGGTGACCTAAGAATGGTAATAGACAAGTCCATGTTGTATGTTAGATGTAGACTGATCAGTGTGAGAAGTCTACATGTGGAAGCCAATTGTGGATTCTAACTTATTATGTTGATGGAAAGTTGATTGTGGCCTTAGAATTTATTGTGATATTGGATCTTTTTCTTTATTTTTGTATATGGGAAGTTGATCGATGCAGAAATCTTCCAAGAAATTTCTCTAATTTTGACAAAGTAAACTTATCCATCCTTCAAGGAGTGGTCTAAGCTTATTAGCTTTGTTTAATGATCTTGATAGTTGTCCTTCAAGGGAATAGTCTACCTTACATTTGACAGTTTTTATTTTGTTTTTGGGTATCTATCCTTCAAGGGAGAAGTTTATAATGCTTAAGCTATTGACCCAAGTAATTGTTGCAAGATGAAATGTGTTTAGACATGGACCAATCTAATTAGCTTTTGAGGTTTACCTTTATGAGGACAAAACTTTACATAAGAAGGTCAATGATATGTGAGAGGGTGTGGTTTTAAGAGACAATGACCATGGGATTCCATCTTGTTAGAGATGAAAAGTATCCATGAGAACCATGATATGGTTAGAGACATGGTACCCATATTTAGGATTAGGCCATGACTATGATAGTTAATCACATGGTTTTATGTTATAATCAATTGTCCTTAAAAGGGGAAGAGGAAGGTGGGTGAAGGTTAAAATATTATAATCAAGGGATGAGCTTAAGTTAGACAAATAGGTGAGCTTGATCCTTCTTTAATATAAAAATGGATGTGATGTGAAGCATTGAGAGGCTTAGGTTTTGATTTTCCTTTGAGAGAGGGCAAACGATAAGTTCCTAATTCATACTTATGGGTAATGATGTAGGATCCAATCCAATTGAAAGAAAATTTGCCTCATATACTCTTCTGCATATTGGTCACGTGTTGGTTTTATTTTAGGATGAGATCTCCGATATTGAATTTTCATTATTTGAGGTACTTGTTATAAGCATGGGTAATACGCTCTTGATAGATGTGAGGATGGTTAAGGGAAGCAAGGCAATTTTCATTAAGTAATTCAAGGCATGTGAGAGATTTTTGAAAATAATCCTCTTCAAAAATGATTTTGTGTAAGAAAATATGAAGAGAGGGAATCTGGACTTCAAGAGGTAGAATAACCTCTATGCCAAAGACTAGGCAAAAAGGTGTAGCACTTGTTATAATTTAGATACTAGTGTGATAGGCCCATAAACCAAATGGGATGTGTATGTGTTAATCTCATCTTAAATCACTTACAACTTTGGTTAGCATTTTGATGAGAGATTTGTTGGAGGATTTTTCCTATCTATAGTAATGTGAGGAATGGTTGAGTTTGATCCCAAAAGCATCATAGAGGGCTTAAAATTTTTTGTTTTTGAATGATTGACCCTTATTTTTTATGATTTTGTGAGGGACCCCAAAAGTATAGATAATTTGATGATTTGTAAAATCTATAATTTTTTTGGCTTTGATGAAGATAAGGGGGATGGCCTCCACCCATTTAGTGAAATATTATATAGTGGTGATGATATATTGGTGTCATTGAGAAGAGTGAGGATTGATTTATCCAATGAGATCCATCCCCCACTATGAGAAGGGCCAATAATCCATGGATACCTAAAGGTCATGAATGGGTATGTGATACAAGTTATCATGTTGTTGGAATTTAACACACTTCTTTATATATTCACAATATTCTTGATTGAGGGTAGGCCAATAGTAACCCAGGTGTAGAACTATTTTGGTGACAATGAGGCCACTAAAATGTCCCCCACAAACTCCATCATGGGTTTCTTTGATGGCATGAGGAATCTCATGAGTACATAAACAATAGAGGAGAAGACCATCAAATCCACATTTATATAGGATTCCCCTTAGTATGGTATAACAAGAGGTGCCCTGCATAAAGGCATTTTAGGCATTCTTTGAGAGGTTTGGTGGAATGATGCCCAGATTAAGGTAATTAAAGGTTTGGTCATACCAAACATCAGAAGGAGATGCCTCCACACTACAGATAATTGGAAGGTTTGAATTGATAAATGAGGGCCTCATGAAATGATGGACGGTGACAAATAATTTGGATTCCATAGGTTGAGAAGGTATTCGAGATGCAAGAGAGGCCATCATGTCTACAAATTTGTTAGTAGATTTAGGCACTAATTAGATTTGATAACAGTCAAAAGATGTTAAGATCTCATCAATGAGGAGCTTATACTTTTGTAAAAGGTCATTTTTACACTAATAGGACCCATTAACCTAGTTAATCATGAGTTGAGAATCATTGAAGATAGAATTGGTCTTGATTTTTAAGGCGAGAGCAATTTGGAGACCGATGACTAAATCTTCATATTCTGCCATGTTGTTAGTACATTCAAAGTCAAGTTTAAAGGATAGTGGAAGAGGTTCACCATGAAGGGGTATGAGAATTATGCCTACACCCCCACCATGTTGGCATTTAGATCCATCAAAAAACATGGTCATTTGGTAAGAGGGTTCCCCCTAAGAAAGAGTTGCAATAGACTCATCAAGAAATGTTAATGGAATGGGCTAGTTATCTAGGAGAGAGGATTCAACTAATGATTAGCAATGACCTACTCCTTAATGAATTTTTGGTGAAGAAACTCAAGATCAAACTCATCCATAAGCATAAGCCACTTAGCCATATGCTAATTTTGGTATAGCTTGGAGTGCATATACTTGAGTGGGTCAGTGTTAGTGATAACATATATTTTATGTTTAAGGAAGTAGTGATGAAGCTTAGAGGCAAAAAAAATGAGAGTGAGACAAAGCTTTTTAGGATGGGTATATCATGTCTCATAATCTAAAATCATGCGACTGATATAGTAAATGGATTGATCTTTATTTTTTTCATCATGATGAGCTAGCATGGCACCTAAAGAGTGATCAGTGGTAGATATGTAAAGGTAAAAAGGTTGATCATCCCTAGGTGGGATAAGAATAGGTGGAGAAAGAAAGTACTCTTTGAGTGAATCAAAGGCTTATTGATAATCTTTGGTCCATCTAAATAAGGTGTCTTTCTTCAAGATGTAGTGGAAGGGTTGGCATCTGTTTGATAATTGAGAGATGAAGTGATGGATATATTGGAGTTTTCCCTATAGACTGTGATGTTTCTTAAGGTTTATTAGAGGAGTCATTTCTAGGATGGCCTTGACTTTAACAGGGTCAATCTCAATTCCATGGAGGGAGATGATAAATCTAAGAGCTTTTGAGATAAAATCCCAAAAATGTATTTCATGGGATTGAGCTAAACATAGAATTAGATCAGTCGGTCAAAAATGATAGTCAGAATAGATAAATGGTCCTTGTAATGTTTAGATTTCTCAAGGAGATTGTCCACATAATCCTCTATAATTTTATGAATGAGATCATGGAAGACATAGGTCATGGCCTGTTGATAAGTTACTCCTATGTTTTTTAAGCCAAAAGGCATGACCTGATAGAAGAAGGTTCCCCAAGGAGTAATGAAGGTAGTTTTATGTTGGTCTGAGGGGGTGATCAAGATCTGATTGTATCCTAAAAATCCATCCATGAGGGATAACATCTCATGACCTATGGTAAGGTCAAATAGTTGGTCAATGTTGGGTAAAGGAAAGTCATCTTTAGGGTATGCAAGGTTAAGGTTTCATAAATCCACACAAAGGTGGAGTCCCCCAATGGGATTGGTAACAAGAATAATATTAGAGACCCATTGTGGGTAGTCAATGGGTTGAATAAAGTTGATGGATAAAAGACGTTGAAGTTCTTCCTTAATGAGAAGAGCTATACGAGGGTGCATTTTGTGAAGCTTTTACCATACTAGTTTAGCCTCTATATGGGTAACAATGTTAGGAAGGATGATGGAGGGGTCAATCTTGGGCATATCCTGATAAGACCAATTGAATACAATGCTATAGTCTCGAAGGAAGGTGGGATAATCACATTTCTCATTTGAGTCCAAGGATTGGCCTAGTTTAATGATATGAGGATTCTCTTGGGTTCCTAAGTTAATCTCAATAGTTAATTCATTGAGTATGGTCTAGTTTTTTAGAGGGAAGGATTTATGGATGGGAGAGTCTCCTATACCAAGGTAGGTGAAGATAGAATCATCATCTTCGTGTTGAATGGTATAGATGGTGGGTGAATCATAGTTGATCATTTTGGGGTGAACGAGAGGAAAGGTTTTAGTTTGGCCACTGTGTTGATAAGTAAGTGGGACTAAACTAATGGTATTAATCAAAAAATAAAGTTTTATGGGATGATGTTGAAGTTTTTGAATTGAGAAGATGTATTAGGAGAAGATGGAATCTCTTTTGTGGGGATATCAATAGCTTTTGGTGAGGTGGGTTATTCTAGTGGTTCAAACCTAATCCCAAATAACTCACAAGGTTTCTAAGTCTTGATAATGGGCAATTCATGAGGTCCTTGTTTGTATAGGCCCATACCAAATCCTTTCCAAGCACAACAGTGAAGATAGGTTCTTGTAAATGCTAGGTTGCTTAGATATGAGAAATTAGAAGTGAAAGGTTGAATATATGGAGTGGTGATATGAGTGAGGATTGGTTGATCAAGTCCCCCATAGACAAAGTATGTTTGATTATTAGGAAGTCTAAAGGGGATGATGGTACCTATGTTGGGGTCATAAGAAGGGTCATTTTGAAGGTTCTCATATTCTTAGGGAGTGGGAAAGGCATCTAAGGATAAAAGTCAATACTCCCCAAGAGAAAGGCATTGGAAATTTTGTGTCAAGGACTCCTCAATGAGAATCTGGGAAGAAGGGATAGATGCACTAGTTGAGGCTTCATCATTATTAAGGGTAGAATAACTATGGGTGGTGGTTGATAGTGAAATTGTGTTGATGGGATTGGTTGACTGTGAGGGAGATGAAGGTGGAAGAAGGACATCATTAGGCCTATAGGTCATTTTGTAACATGTAAAAGGACTAGGATTGGCCTTGATGTTTATGGCTTGCCCTTCATGTTCAAATTTAACACAATGGTGTAAAGTGAAGGGGATGTAACTCATAGCCTAGATCTAGGGGCATCTGAGTAGAATGTTATATTGGATCTCACCCTATAAAACATAAAATAGCTCAAGAATGGTGTGATGTCCCAAGCATATTTAAATAATAATGGTCCCTAAGGTAGTGGCCATGGTGTCATTGAAGGAACAAAGAACCATTATGCTTTTAGCCATGATATTCTTTATTAAATGTAGCTAATCAAAAGCATGGGAGGAGATTATATTGATGTTGGCTCCTCCATCAATCATCACCCTTTTGACGTATATGTGATTGATATATATGGTGGCAAATAGAGGTGGGTTAGATTACTCAAAGTGTGCTAGAGATATCTCAAAATATTGGAAGGTGACATGATAGAATGTTGGAGGGTCTCAATAAAGGAGGCAATGGGTTGAGGGTCATCTATCTAAACCTCAATGGATTGTAGGGCATCCATTAATGCTTGATGATGATGAGGTGAGGTGTTAATCAAGTCATAAAGGCTTATCTTCATCGATGCTTTATGAAGTTGCTTCAACATGGTTTATTGAATGGATGTAGAGGAATTAGTGGGAGGTACATCTAGGATGGATACTATGGGTCTAGGTGATCACCTAGGTAGTGGTTTTAGTGTTTGGTCCCAATTGGGAGGTTGAGAATCTAAAGGATATGTCCATAAAATAGACACATTGGCTCTTCCTTTACCCCTCTATTGTGCTTGAGATTAGGTAATCATATGGATGGTATGAACAATGGGCTCAATTGAAATGGGTGATTGCTTCAGCTCCTTGCTCTTACCTATAGATGAGAGTGAGGAAGTCAACATAGGTTGGGATAGTGGTTGGATTGGTTGGATTGGTAATTGGGTTAGTAAGGAAGGTGAAAGTGGTTCACCTGATGATAGATCATCATCCTCATATAAGTGATGAAAAAGATCTTGGAGAGATTTTAAACTCTTTATGTTATTTCATGGTGTCCTGTAGTATGCACAGATCTAAGTATCATTGAACCAAGAGGGTTGGGTGTTTGAATGGGTGAATGGTTTAATAGGTGGAAGTTTAATGGAGGAGGTTTGCAATAGCCTCTATAAAATAATAGAGTAAGATTCATTCAGAGATGTTGAGGGTGTTGAGATGCTTGTTGGGGAAATAAGAACCTTCTTAGGTGTGGCCTTGACCTTAGAGAGGGTTGGTGGCTGGGTAATTTTGGTAGATGGTTTAGATTAGGTTGGCTTAGCTATGATTAGGTTAACGGTATATGGTTTTGAAGTAGAGGATGGGGGGTTGATAATAGGTGGAAAAGTAGAGGAGGATAAATTAGCTAAGAATGATGAAGAAGTCAATGGCATAGGTAGCGGAGTGGTAGACAAAGAAAAAGGTGTTGGTTTAATTGAAGTAGAATAAGTGACTAGGATGGTATGTGGGTGGGGTCCCAAAATAATGGCAAATGAGAAGGAGGCAGCATAGGTCTAACCTGAGGATGAGGTTTTAGTAATTATACCCTTTGATCCATCTTGGTTGGTGATTTTTTAGGTGGTCTAGAGGGGGTTAGGCCTGATTTGATGGGGGGATGGGTGATGCTAGGTGTGGGAAGGATACCCAAATTCTTGGTTGGTTTAGATAAAATATTATGAGATGATCTAGGTGAAGGTGGGTGATATGGTTCCCTCACATCTTGGGGGAAATAAATGTTTGATGATGGGGTGGTAATAGGTTGGAAAGTGGATGCTAATGAAGTTGAGATTTGGTTTTAATATTTGTATAGGAACCCCAAATGATGGTAGGAAGTGGTTCTATCCAGGTTGGGTTATGAGTAAAATTATAAAATTTGCACTAACCAAGAAAAGGGATTATAAATGGGTTTTATTCATTGATATATTGTTTTAAATGTCAATTCCTTGGGTGAAAAAGAGGGTATGGCTCCTTCATCTCTACTTGAGCTATAAGGTTCCAAAACAATGATTGCTTCTGGGGTGATTAAGAGAGGGGATGCTTGTTTGATCAAGGATATAGGTATGGTCCTATCTCCTTACTTTGTTAGGGTATCTAAAGGAGAAGATGGAAGTTCTACCATTTCACTTGATGGGGTAGAGGAAGGGATGGTTAGATTAGTGGTTAGTTCTATGAAAGGAGAGGCGAGCATGGATATGATTTGATCAAGTGAAGATGTGGGGGATATAGATCCTTCTACTTGGGTCTTCGAAGGGGTAAGAGGTGAATTTGATTCTTTCATACGTGAGGTTGGTGAAGAGGCAATGGTAATAAGAGGCTCATCCTCCATGGGCTCATTTATGATGATGTTGATTGTGTGTGCCTCATGAGAGGAAGGTGGTTCAAATTGATTGTCATGGGTTTGGGTAGGTGGAGGATGGTTAGGGAATGGTTTGCAAAAAATATTGAGAGAATGGTTGAAGGGTATGTTAGAGTTGTCAAACATCAATTTGTCATTGTCAATCAGGTTTTGGACAAGACTTTTAAAAGTGTTACATCAGTTTATGTCATGTCTGATGACCTGATGGAAAGCACAATGGTCATTTTCACTGTACCACCCAAGCACAGGGTGAGAGGGGTTAAATTGTTGAGGTGAATTGATTGGTGGGAGTTGAATAACACTAGATTTTATCAATTTATCCAACACAAGGGCATAAGATTCCCCTATAGGGGTGAATCATTTAGAGGAACCTAGCTTTGATTTTGGTTTGGTGGGTAAGAATGATTGGAAGGTGTGTTTTGATGTGGTTGGTTAATGGATGGAGGTGGGGTAGTTCTCAAGACAACCACATTTGTAGATGTTTTGGCTTTAGAATTGGGTTGGTTAGTTATTTTGGAGGAAGAGGGGTCATTGGGTTTAAAAGTGGAATTATTATTTTGTAATTTCAATTTAACCTCATCTATGGCTTGATTCTCAAGTTTACACACCATTGTGAATGCTTCATCAAAGGTTATAAATGTTTTCACCTGAAGGGTGGGAGTGATGTGTTTTGTGCATCCCCAAGAGAAAAGTTCAATGAGTTCCATTTGGGGTAGTGAAAAGAATAATTGATTAATGAGGCCTCACCATCATGCAATGAAGTCAACAATTGATTCATCATCAAACTACCTAATAGAATAGAGGTTGGTTATGGAGACCTTATTGGATATATTGATAGAAAAATATTCTAAGAAAATTTGGGTGAGTTAGGAAAATGAGAAGATAGAATGTCTAGGAAGGGCACTGTACTAATCCAAGGTGGGCCCTAATATAGACATAGGGAAGGTTCAGAGAAAGAGGGCATCATCATAGGTAATCAAGTAACAAGAATGGTAAAATGCCCTTAAATGTTGCTGAGGATCCTCCCTCTCTTGAAACTTAGAGAATTTGGGAAGCTCCCATTGAAGAAGATAAGCATGAATCAAGACAAAAGGGTTGATAGGTTGATTATAGATTTAGTCATAAGATAAAATATTATGGGACCCAAAGATAGATGATTAAAGTTGGGTCAACTTATCTACAAGCATTTTGATTAGGTTAGGTTGGGGTTGAGTAGATGCATAATTTGGTGGCAAGTTTTGCTGAGCTTGGGTTGTAGCTATGAATTGGTATATGGTAGGGGGTACAAAAGTAGGCACATATTGGTATGTGGTAATTTAAGGTTGGGATAGTGTCCCCAAAAGACTGATAGGCTTTAAGAGTTGGGTGGAAGGTGCAATAAATCCCAATGGGTTGGGGATATACTGATAAAAGGCCACATGGGCTTGTAGAGGAACTGATAATGGTTGGTTTAGGGGTATATTTGGGTTAGTTGATGGGGGAATGGTTTGGGTTGGTAATGATAAAGTGTTTATGGTTATTGAGGGATAGTGATTCTACTGCTAATAGGATGAAGTGTTTATGGTATGGAGAGTACCAAGTTCTAAAAGGGGGTTAAGGTTGGTATATTGGTTAAGCTGAAGGGAATGGTATAAACTAGTGTGGAAGACACTGTGCTGACAAAAGGGGTAGAAGTGATAAGGGGTAAAGTTGATCCAACTTTAGAGGTATATATTGGGGTAACAAGTGTTTGGGTGGTGGTGGTAGATGTACCAATAGTAGAAGATGAATCTTGGCTAATAGAAGGGAGGGATGATGCAACACTAACCATGAGGTGGTTTGGCATACCATAGGGTGGATCTATGGGAGGAACTAAAGTCATCAAAGTATAGTAGGATAAGGTATTAAGATAGTGTTGTAAAGCAATCAAATTGTTATCTAGAAAGGTGGAAAAATATAAATCACCTTTAGGGATTGTTGAAGGCATCATAGGTGGGGGAGAATTGTGTGGTTAAGTAGGGGATGATTTATCAACATCTGAGGTATAATCCATGGATGAGGATGAAGAAGAAGATGGTGGTGGGTTGTTTTGGTTTTTCACTTGTTATCTAGTTAAGACCATATGAGAAATTTAGAAATGGATAACGAACCTCTCACCTCCCATAATTAGAAAACAAAAAGAAAAAAATCAAAGTAAACAAAGGACACACTAAAATCAAAATTAATCCTAGGATTTATTTTAAATCACTTTTGGTTTAAGCCTTAAAGAATGTGAAAGGGTGAATTGGCTTGTAAGTTATGTTATGTTGTGGAGCTAAAAGCTTCACTATTATGTAAATGGTGGAGGTTGCTGAGTGTCAGAGTAACCGACATCAGTCAGGCCAACCGACATCGGTCATATTCAGTGTACATAGTAACCGACATCAGTTATGTGTTGGCCGGCTTTGATCAGACAGGAACCGACGTTGGCAACCTGTGTGTGTGTGCATTTGCATGCATCTCCAGAACTGGTCTAATTTTAGACGGATAGTTAGTTTGCATGTAAAGACTAATTTTAGTCTCGAGTCTACGTTTCTAATTATTGTTTATTTTGGGATCTATTTAATAGACCCATGGGGCTGTATTGTAATCAAGGACTAAGGACTAAAGGATTAGATCCTTCACTTGAAGGCAAGAACAACAATTGGGTTGGTTGTCTCAAGGTGTGTAAGATCAATTGATCTACAAGTAGCAAGATCAGGGAGATCTACATGGTAAGTAAGATCAGTTGGTCTGCAGGGTGTGCAAGATCAAGAAGGTCTGCTTGGTGAACAAGGTCAGTTAGATCTACTGTAAGGTAGGCAAAGCAACCATTGAGTTGATTGTCACCGGTACCGACTGGAAGTAGGCAACAACAACCATTGGGTTGATTGTCACTTACTGGTGGAGGGAACAACTCTATGTTTGAGTTGGTTTGTAATTGAGAGAGAGAGAACTCTTGAGGGAGAATTACTATACATCTGAGAGGTGTGGGAAGAGTGTGATTTCTTCATTGTATTTCCTTCTGGAAGAGTGTTAATACAAGATTGTATTGTCTCTCATATTTTGTGTTGTTTCTGAATTCTAGTTACATATTACTTCTAGTTTAATTTCATGTTTAGTTGCTTATACAAAGGTAATCAATTGTGCTCTTAAGGAGTAGGATCCTAACAAGTGGTATCTAAGTTGTATGTGTTCTAGATCCTGACAAGTGGTATCAGAGCCTGGTTCAGAGCAGGTTAGTGTTAAGTGTTTTTTGATTACAGGTCACTCACAGGGGTTTCTATTTGAGTGGGAGTAAATCAATGGCAGAAGAAAGTAAACTAAGAATGGAGAAATTCAATGGTAAGAATTATCAATTATGGAATTGTGGAAAGAAAGGGCATGTAAAGAAAGATTGTTGGTTGGTAGAAGATCAGCATGAAGGAAATAAAGAAGCAAATGATGCAGGTATTGTTACATGGGATACTCTTATATGTTCCTTGGATAAAGTAGAATCTTGGGTTTTAGATTCTGATGCCTCTTTCCATGCAACCCCAAATAGAATATTTTTCCATGATTATGTCCATGGAGACTTTGGAAAGATTTATTTAGGGGTTGGTGAGCCTTGTCAAATTGTTGGAAAAGGGGAAGTGCAACTAAAATTATAGATGAGCAACACATGGGTGTTGAAGGATGTCATGCATGTCCCAGTCCTGAAGCAGAATTTGATTTCTGTAGGAAAGTTGGGTGATGAGGGTTGTACAGTAACTCTCACAGCAAAATCTTGGAAAGTTTCCAAGGGTGCACTTGTATTAGCATGTGGTAAGAAAGTAGGTACTCTTTATCTATCTACTTGTATTACTGATTCTCCTTCTGTTTTATCTACTTTAGATGTAGATGCAAAGATGTGGCTCTGTAGGCTTGGTCACATGAGTGAGAAGGGAATGGATGTTCTTAAGTCAAATGGTAAGAGTTCAGATTTGAAAAGCATAGATCAAGATTTTTGTAAGCATTATATGTTTGGGAAATAGGAGAAAGTGAGGTTTCTCACAACTGGGTCAACAAAGAAGGGAGCTTTTATTGGAGGATCATAGTTTTATGCTACAAGAAAGGATTGGGTCTATTGCATAAAGAGGAAATTTGATGTTTTTGACAAAGTTAAGAACTGGAAAGCCTTGGTTTTCAAGGAGAAGATTATGGACAGATATCAGCTCAAGAGGTTGAATAATTTTGAGTAGGGCAGTGTTGATTTGGACAAGGTTATGATCCAAAATGAGCTCGCAGGTAAAAATCATCACTCACAATAAAACACAGTTATCGACATCGATCAAGTGAGAACTGACGTTGATCAGGTAGGAACTAACGTTGGTCATGTGCAAACCAAAGTTAGTGATGTCAGACAGGTGGACACTGACGTTGGTTAGGGAACTGACATCAGCGATCAAGAGGAATCAACATCGATCAGGTGTAGACAGAGGTCAGCCAGAGGTGACCGAGATCGATCACTGTTAAAATGGATTTTAGGTAGACAATAAGCTATCAAGGAGTCTCAAACACCCATGAGGAGGACTGAAAGGGTAAGTAAGCCTCAAATTCATTATTCCCCTTCTTTATACTACTTGTTGCTCATTGATGGTCAAGAACCAGGAAGTTTTGAAGAGGCAATGTAGGTAGAATCTAGGAAACAGTGGGAGCATGGCATGAATGAGGAAATTGATTCCTTGGAAGAGAACCAAATGGGAGATTTGGTAGAGTTGCTAGCTAAAATGAAAGCACTAAAATATGAATGGATTCATAGGTTAAAGAAAGGAGAGAATGGATAGGTGAGACAGAAGGCCAAGTTATATGGTCTTGAGCAAGTTGCAGGACAATGGTGTTTAAGGTTTGATAGGTGTATGACAAAGCATGGCTTTAGTCAATGTCAATGTGACCATTGTGTTTATTTTACCAGGTTGGATAATATTATCTACATTATCCTATTATTGTATGTAGTGTATATGCTTGTTGCAGGGTCACACATGCAGGAGATTACTGAGCTAAAGGTAAAATTAGTTCAGAGGTTTGCCATGAAGGATTTGGAAGCAGCAAAGAGAATCCTTGGCATGAGTATTTCTAGAGATAGGGAAAATCACAGGTTGATTTTGTCTCCAGAGGATTATGTGAATAAGGTAGTGGAGAGGTTCAATTTATAGGATGTAAAATTGGTAAGCACACCTATGGTTGGACAGTTCAAGTTGAGCTATGAACAGTGTCCTAAATCACATGATGAGGTTCGGTACATGGTATGTACTAGACTTGATATTACCCAAGCAGTGGGAGTTGTTAGCAAGTTTATGGCCAATCCAGGGAAGGAGCACTGGAAAGTAGTTTAGTGGATTCTCAGATATCTGAGAGGGACCAGTAGTAGGTATTTATGCTATGTAGGGTCAAGCACTTCTTTACATGGGCATGTAGATTCGGATATGGCAGGTGACTTGGATGACAAGAGAAGCACCACAGGATATGTATTCACTATTGGTGGCATGGCAGTTAGCTAGATTTCAGAGTTGTAAAAGGTTGTTACAGTCACGGAGGCTAGGAAGGATAAGAACCCTACAGAAATGTTAACAAAGCCAGGAATAAAGGACAAGTTGAATCTTCATTCAGCTTCTGTTGGTCTTCAAGATTAAACTTGAAGAGGGATACAAGCCAAGAAACAAAATTAGAAGATGTACAGGTACAGGTACAGGTGTAGCTATTTATCTCCAAGTGGGAGATTGTTAGGTTGTGGAGCTAAAAGCTTCACTGTTATGCAAATGGTGGAGGTTGCTGAGTGTCAGAGTAACTGACGTCGGTCATGCCAACTGACATCGGTCATATTTAGCATACATAGTAACCAACATCGGTTATGGGTCGGCTAGCATCAATCAGATAGGAACCGATGTTGGCAACCTATGTGTGTGTGTGTTTGCATGCATCTCCAGAATTGGTCTAAATTTAGACAGATAGTTTGCATGTAAAGACTAATTTTAGTCTTGAGTCTGCGTTTCTAATTATTGTTTGTTTTGGGATCTATTTAATAGACCCATGGGGCTGTATTGTAATCAAGGACTAAGGACTAAAGGATTATATCCTTCACTTGAAGGCAAGAACAACAATTTGGTTGGTTGTCTCAAGGTGTGTAAGATCAGTTGATTTATAGGTAGCAAGATCAGGGAGATCTACATGGTAAGTAAGATCAGTTGGTCTGCAGGGTGTGCAAGCTCAAGAAGGTCTGCTTGGTGAGCAAGGTCAATTAGATCTGCTGTAAGGTAGGCAAAGCAACCATTGAGTTTATTGTCACTAGTACATACTAGAAGTAGGTAACAACAACCATTGGGTTGATTGTCACTTACTGGTGGAGGGAACAACTCTGTGTTTGAGTTGGTTTGTAATTGAGAGAGAGAGAACTCTTGAGGGAGAATTATTGTACATTTGAGAGGTGTGAGAAGAGTGTGATTTCTTCATTGTATTTCCTTCTGGAAGAGTGTTAATACAAGATTGTATTGTCTCTCATATTCTATGTTGTTTCTAAATTCTAGTTACATATTACTTCTAGTTTAATTCCATGTTTAGTTGCTTATACAAAGGTAATCAATTGTGCTCTTAAGGAGTAGGATCCTAACAAGTGGTATCAGAGTTGTATGTGTTCTAGATATTGACAAGTTAGGTACTAGAAAATCCATCTAAGGATGGTTTTAGGTTGAATTTTGGTGTTCAAATAATCTACACTAGATTAAGTAAGTGGCCTAGTACTGGGGGCTTGCTCCCCTCACTTCATGATCCCGCAGTGAGTGTGGGCACTTAGCCAATATATACTATTTATTTAAAGTTTATACTCCACCATAGAATGGAGTGGGTCCTCCCCTTGGTGATGAAATCCAAGTGGGATTGTTAGGTAGGGTAAGGTGATCTAAAGGGTGATGAAATCCCAATGGGCCTTGTATCAAATCAGTTTTGATGCTTAGTTTGTGCGTGTGGTTTGGTAATGTAACATATGTGTGCTATGATTAATTCATAATGTGTTTAGATAATCTAGGTGTGCTAACCATTAAGAAATAAATAAAATGAATGCACTCAATTGTAACCCAAAAAAAAAATTAGTGTCTTTTCATGCAAACAAGGAATAGTTAAAATGCACTTAAATGCAAGATGTAAAATGCAACCTATCCCTAGGATGGAAACTTTTTTTTTTTGGAAAAAAGAAGAAAGGAAAGAATTTTTTATTTTTAAAAATTTATAAATAATAGAAATTCAAGATCATTGAACTTTCACTAAATGAAACTATATGCCTAAAAAAAACTATGAACCCATGAGGGTTCTCACTGGGTGTGCCAAAATGTTTCTCTCTATTTTTTAACTTTTTCTTAGTTTTGGAAGAAAGAAACTAGTGATAAGGGGTGTGTAGAAAAATATGTTAAAAGTGCACAAATTGAACCTAAGTTATTTTGGATAATTCTTCTTTAGATAGGGAATAATACTTGGAAATAATAAAACACTACTACACACTTGTTTGTTAGACAAGGAGATGGGTGGATTGCCTAGCGTAAGCTAGATCCTAGAAGTGAAAGCTTTCTAAGAGGCTGTCAATCCACCTAATTTAAAATAAGTTAAGTTTGATAAAATGAATGAAGGGTAGCATTAAATAATAGAAAACTGAGACTAAAAATATCAAATTAATTAAAAAACCAAAATACTTTGCTAAGATGATTAAAATTAAGCAAGTAGTTTGAATAATGCTAATGCTGAAAATTGGCCAAGTTAAGGGTTATGATTTTGGTTTGGTAATTTTTTAAGAGTCAAAAGGATGGTTTATTTTAGGTTGTTAAGCTATTGAAATGGTAAAAGGGTTGTTAGGGTGTGGAGCTAAAAGCTTCACTAAGGAGCATACTAAAATAGGTTCGGGTCTACACAGACGCCGGCGTCGGTCAGGAGCAACCGACGTCGGCTAGTAGCAGTTGCAGAGGCGCTGACGTCGGCAATATGGTCGGCTGACGACGGTCACAGGTGAACAGGCAGGAACCGACGTTGGTTACCTGCGTGTCCAGAAAGCTATTTCCGTGGACAGCAGCGAGTGTTTGCATGATAAGTTTGAGTCATGGACTCAAGCTTGCGTCTCTATTATTAGCAATATTATTTTTAGAGCCCTTATTCAAGAGGCTTAACTGTTTGTTGTAAGAGCATGCTCAAGTTTCCTACTTCTATATGTAGGAAGATCTTCTTAGCTTAGTGAGAGTGTGTAAGAGAAGTGTAGAACTGTAATAGTAGAACATTGTGAATGTTTGAAGGACAGTACAGAGTTGCATCAATCCAGGCTGTTGGATTTGAGTGTACTTGAGAGAGAGCTCTTGAGGAATAGAGATCTAGTGAGAGATCTTGTGTGCATCTGAGAGAGGTGTGGAAGAACGAAGTTTCTTCAAATTGTATTCCTATTGTAAAGAGTTTTAATACAAGTTTTCTGGGTGTTTTCTTGTATATCTTGTTCTGTGCTATTTATCATTTCAGTTACTTATCTATCTGATTTATTTCTGCGTTTATTGCTTTCACAAGTGTAATCTATTGTTGGTTTGATCCCCCAACAAGTGGTATTAGAGCCTTGGTTACAGGTTACAGGTTACAGATTACAGGTTGCTCACAAGGGTTTCTGCAGGGATTTCTGTTTGAGTGGGAGAAGCAATGGCAGAAGAAAGTAAGCTGAGAATGGAAAAGTTTAATGGCAAGAACTACCAACATTGGAGAATGTAGATAGAGGACTATCTGTATCAGAAAGATCTCTACTTACCGTTAGGTGGGATAGCAAAGAAGCCCAAGGACATGGAGGATGAAGAATGGGAAGTTCTTGACAGAAAGGCTCTTGGGTCTATAAGACCGAGTCTGGCCTCCACTGTGATATCTAATTTGTCACAGGCAAAAACAACGGTAGAGTTGATGAGCACGCTAGCAAATATGTATGAAAAACCCTCAGCTTCAAATAAGGTATATCTTATGAAGCAGTTATTTAATTTGCATATGAATGAAGGTGGATCTGTTTCTACTCATCTGAATGATTTCAATGGAATTGTTAATCAGTTAAGTTATGTCAATATTGTATTTGAAGATGAAATAAAAGCTCTTTTGATATTATGTTCTTTGCCTAAAAGCTGGCATGGCTTAGTAATGGCAGTTTCTAATACTGCATCTGCATCAAATATTTTGAAAGTAGAGGATGTGGTTAGTGTTATCTTGAATGAGGAAATACACAGGAAAAGCACAGAAGAGACATCTGGGAACGCTTTAAATTTTGAGAGCAGGGGAAGGCAAAAAGAAAAGAGCAAGAGGAGATCAAGATCTAAGTCTAAGGTGAGAGAAAGATCCAAATCCAGAAATGGCAGGAAGCCACAATGCTGGAACTGTGGAAAGATGGGGCACATAAGCAGAGATTGTTGGTCAAAGCCTAAGGAGGACAACCAGCACGAAGGAAAGGAAGAAGCCAAGGTTGCAGGTATTGCACAGGATGCTTTAATTTTCTCTTTGCATAATAACATAGAATCTTGGGTATTAGATTTTGGTGCATCTTTCCATGCTACCCCTAACAGAGAGTATTTCAGTGACTATATCCATGGAGATTTTGGAATAGTGTACTTAGGGGATGATGAGCCTTGTAAGATTACTGGCAAAGGTAAAGTGCAGTTGAAGATGCAGAATGGCAACACATGGGTGTTGAGAGAAGTGATGCATGTTCCTAGTTTGAAGAGAAATTTGATTTCTGCAGGTAAGCTAGGTGATGAGGGTTGTATAGTAACTCTCACAGCAAATTCTTGGAAGGTGACCAAGGGTGCACTAGTTATGGCCAGAGGTAAGAGAGAAGGTACTCTCTATTTGTGTAATTGTGTTACTAACAAATCTCCTTCAGTTTTATCTACTTCAGGTGTGGATTGCAAATTGTGGCACTCAAGGCTTGGCCACATGAGTGAGAAGGGGATGTCAATACTTAAGTCTAAAGGTATGCTTTCAGATTTGAAAAGTATGGATCTAGAATTTTGTGAGCATTGTGTATTTGGAAAACAGAAAAGGGTTAGTTTTCTCAAGACCGGGTCTACTAAGAAAAGGCAGAAGTTGCAGCTTGTTCACACAGATGTGTGGGGACTGGCTCAGGTAGCCTCTATTGGCGGATCATGGTACTATGTTACATTCATAGATGATGCCACAAGAAAGGTATGGATCTACTGTATTAAAAAGAAATCTGATGTTTTTGAGACTTTTAAGTTTTGGAAGGCTATGGTTGAGAATGAAACAGGCAGAAAATTAAAGTGCCTGAGATCTGATAATGGCGGTGAGTTCTGCAGTCTTAAGTTCAAATTGTATTGTTATACACATGAAATCCATAGGCAAAGGATGGTTCTAAGGACACCTCAGCAGAATGGTATTGCTAAAAGGATGAACAGAACTATCATGGAGCGTGCAAGATGTATGAGATTGCATGCAGGGTTGCCCTTAGAGTTTTGGGCAGAAGCAGTTGACACCGCAGTGTACCTGATTAACAGAGGACCCTCTACAGCTCTGGATGGTGGAATTCCAGAAGAGGCATGGATAGGTAAAAAGGTAGATCTCTCATATCTCAAAGTTTTTGGTAGTGAAGCCTTTGTGCATATAGATAAGGAAAATAGAAAGAAGCTTGATCCTAAGTCTATGAGGTGCACGTTTATAGGCTATGGCTCAGATGATTTTGGTTTCAGATTTTGGAATCTAGGAACTAACAAGGTAATCAGGAGCTATGATGTTGTTTTCAATGAAAGAGTGATGTACAGTGATCAGATAAGGAAGCTGGATCAATCTGGGCAGAGCAATAGTGAATTGGACGAAGTTATGGTCCAAAATGAGCTCGCGAGAAAAAGAAATAATCACTTGCAGGAAAACACAGAGACCGACGTCGACAGGCTGGGAACCGGCGTCGACAGTACAGAAACTGATGTCGGTCATACAGAGACCAACATCGGTAGACCAGGCACCGAGGTCGGTCAGGCAGAACCAATGACGGCGAGTGACAGGTCTACAGGTGGCCGAGGTCGGTCACTGTCAGAAAATTTGGGTGGACAGATTGTTGAAAACAAGTCCAAGACACCCACCAGGAGGTCTGAAAGGGTAAGTAAGCCTCCAATTAGATATTCTCCTTCCTTATATTATTTATTGCTAACTGATGGTGGAAAACCAGAGAGTTTTGAAGAAGCAATACAGGTGGAGTCCAGGAGTAAGTGGGAGCGTGGCATGGTTGAGGAGATGGAGTCCTTAAGAGAGAACCAAACATGGGATTTGGTTGAGTTGCCAGCTGGTAAGAGAACACTGAAGAACAGATGGACCTACAGGTTGAAGGAAAGTGAGGATGGACAGATGCGATATAAGGCCAGATTAGTGGTAAAAGGATTTGCACAGAAGCCAGGTATTGACTTTGGTGAAATTTTTTCTCCTATTGTTAAGATGACTTCAATAAGGGTTGTATTGTCTTTGGTTGCTTTTGAGGATTTGCATCTCGAGCAGCTAGATGTTAAGACAGCATTTCTTCATGGAGATTTGGATGAGGAAATTTATATGGAACAACCAGAAGGATTTGAGGTCAAGGGTAAGGAGAAGTTTGTGTGCAGGTTAAAGAAAAGCTTGTATGGCCTCAAGCAAGCTCCAAGGCAATGGTACTTGAAATTTGATAGGTTTATGACTGAGCATGGCTACAGTAGGTGTCAATCAGACCATTGTGTGTATTTCAAGAGATTTGATAATGGTAGATATATTATTCTATTGTTGTATGTAGATGACATGCTGGTTGCAGGGTCTCACATGCAGGATATCTCTGAGCTTAAGGAGAAGTTAGCTCAAACGTTTGCTATGAAGGATTTGGGAGAAGTGAAGAAAATCCTTGGCATGAGCATTAGGAGAGACAGGAAAAATCACAGGTTGATATTGTCTCAAGAAGATTATGTGAACAAGGTGTTGGAGAGGTTTAATATGCAGGATGCAAAACTGGTAAGTACACCTATGGCTGGACATTTTAAGTTAAGCAAAGAACAATGTCCCAATTCACATGATGAGGTAGAGTACATGAGTAAGGTTCCATATTCTTCTGCAGTAGGGAGTTTGATGTATGCAATGGTGTGTACTAGACCAGATATTGCCCAAGCAGTGGGAGTAGTAAGTAAGTATATGGCCAATCCAGGTAAGGAACATTGAAAAGTAGTTCAATGGATCCTTAGATATCTGAGAGGAACCAGCAGCAAGCATTTGTGCTATGGAGGTTCAGATACTTCTCTACATGGTTATGTAGATTCAGATATGGCAAGGGATTTGGATGGCAGGAGAAGCACCACAGGTTATGTTTTTACTGTAGGTGGAACAGTGGTTAGTTGGATATCTAAGTTGCAGAAGGTTGTAGCCTTGTCAACTATAGAAGCAGAGTATATTACAGCTACAGAAGCTAGTAAGGAGATGATATGGATGACACGGTTCATGGAAGAGCTTGGAAGGGAGCATGGGAGTTGCAGATTGTGTAGTGACAGTCAAAGTGCGATCCATTTGGCCAAGAACTCAGCCTTTCATTCTAGAACCAAGCACATACAGCGAAGGTACCACTTCATACGGCAGGTATTGGAAGATGGTGAGTTGAAGCTGGAGAAGATCCATACAGACAAGAATCCTGCTGATATGCTAACAAAGCTGGTTACTAAGGAGAAGTTGAACTTGCATTCAACTTCTATTGGTCTTTATGATTGAGTTGAAGATGGAGGAGCTAGAAGATGATGCTGTACAGGTTGGTGCAGCTGGTTTATCTCCAAGTGGGAGATTGTTAGGGTGTGGAGCTAAAAGCTTCACCAAGGAGCATACTAAAATAGGTTCGGGTCTACACAGACGCCGGCATCGGTCAGGAGTGACCGACGTCGGCTAGTAGCAGTTGCAGAGGCACCGACATCGGCAATATGGTCGGCCGACGACGGTCACAGGTGAACAGGCAGGAATCAACGTCGGTTACCTGCGTGTCCAGAAAGCTATTTCCGTGGACAGCAGCGAGTGTTTGCATGATAAGTTTGAGTCATGGACTCAAGCTTGCGTCTCTATTATTAGCAATATTATTTTTAGAGCCCTTGTTCAAGAGGCTTAATTGTTTGTTGTAAGAGCATGCTCAAGTTTCCTACTTCTATATGTAGGAAGACCTTCTTAGCTTAATGAGAGTGTGTAAGAGAAGTGTAGAACTGTAATAGTAGAACATTGTGAATGTTTGAAGGACAGTACAGAGTTGCATCAATCCAGGTTGTTGGATTTGAGTGTACTTGAGAGAGAGCTCTTGAGGAATAGAGATCTAGTGAGAGATCTTGTGTGCATCTGAGAGAGGTGTGGAAGAATGAAGTTTCTTCAAATTGTATTCCTATTGTAAAGAGTTTCAATACAAGTTTTCTGGGTGTTTTCTTGTATATCTTATTCTGTGCTATTTATCATTTCAGTTACTTATCTATCTGATTTATTTCCGCATTTATTGCTTTCACAAGTGTAATCTATTGTTGGTTTGATCCCCCAACAAGGGTAAGGGTTGAAAAGAGGTAAATGGTCAAAATAACAAATATGGTAAAAGGGGCAAATGGGATGAAGGTGAAAATGAAGTAAATGGGATAAAAGGATAAAAAGAAGAGGTAAAGTGGTTATAGTTTAGAACTCAAGAAAGAATAGGCCAAGGATGGGGTTTAGAACTCAAGAGAGAAGATGCCAAAAGGAGGGAAAGAAATAAAGAAATTGAAATAACTAAGTAACAAAGTTACCTCAATGCTTGAAGATGTTTGTTGAAGATTTTTGATGATTTTGGTAGAGTTCCGTTGCTTCATGATCCTTTATCCAAGATGGATAATGACCTACTTCACAAGTGGAAAACCTGCAACCAAAATGTTAACAACAAAATACTAACTTTCAACTTTTTCAACTTCCCCCTAGGTGAAGGAGAGGGGCATATTTATAGCATATATTGTGAAGAGTCATACCAAAAGATGAATAATAGAGATATGGCACCATTTTCCATGTGGTGTATGAATTAGTAAAAATGAGGTGGGTGGGGATTCCCATTTGGGTTGGTGAGTGTCCCATTTGGGTTAAGAAATCAAAAATGGGTGCCTTTTGTCTTAAAGAGGTAGGTATCTTATTATGAAGGTTAATTTCATGTGTGAAGGTAAAATACATGTTGACTAATGGTCTATTGAGGGTAAATTTTCCATATTTCAAGTGGGGGCCCTTATGATGCTTAAATGACATCATCCAACACTTTAGGAAGGGTCCCAAGTGGGGTATGATCTCCCACATCAAGCCACCTCACTTCTAAGCCATGTCACTTACCATATCACCTCCCAAATCACATTCCATATGACTTGACATGTCACATGCCATGTCACTTTCCATGTCATTTTCCATGTCACATGCCATGTCATCATGAATAATGATAGTGGATCCTACAGTGAATAGTGCTTTTAAATAGTATTATGTGACTAGGAAAATGATGATTTAGTTGGGTTAAGAGGGGTTTTTTAAGAGTTAATAAGATTTAAGGGGTCTTTATGTGGGTCTCGAGGCATTTAGTCATAAAAAACTGTAAGTGCATAGTTTTCTAGTGTCTACAATTATCATGATCACTCTTTAATTGAAAGTGTTGAGCCATAAGATAAGGTCTCCATTGATTTACTACATGCAGAATGGCCATCATCTCTTTCTCATAGATTGGACTGAACATGTTTTTTCCCCTTCAATCAATGGCTTTCAAATGTAAGTGGTATGCCTTATTACAAGATTATAACCCCCATGTTGTATCTTGATGCATCACATTCAATAACAAAATTTTTAGAAAAATTAGGGGTAGCTAAGACTAGAGTGGTGTACATATCCATTTTTAGTTGTTTAAATTCCTTTGTAGATGTTTTAGTCCACTAGAAGGAGTCTTTAATCAACAAAGATGTGAGTGGGGTTGTGCTTCTGCCATAATTTTTGATAAACCTATGATAGTGACTTGTTAGCCCTAGAAATCTCTAAAGGTTATTGAGGGTCATTGGTACTTATCACTCCATAATATCTTAGATATGTTTATGATCAACTTTTACACCTTCATGTGAAACAATATGACCCAAGTAATCCACCTCTCTGATTATACAAGCACTTTTAGAAGGTTTGGCATAAAGCTGATGTTGTTGTAGAACCAAAAGTACTTGTTTCACATGATTCAAATGTTCTTCCCAATTTTTATTTGAGAATGTCAAAACACCAACATAAAATTTATTAAAATGGCCTAAAAACAATTTTCATCAAACTCTTAAATGTATATGGTGCATTTGTGAGACCAAAAGACATGACCATAAATTCATAATGGCCTTCATGAGTTCATAAAGCTATTTTATGTATATCCTCTACACAAATTCTAATCTAATGATACCCAAATAAAATATATAATTTGGTAAAATAAATAGTGCCATGTAATTTATCTAGTAAAGTATCAATTACTATAATAAGAAACTTATCTTTAATGGTGTACTTGTTGAGATCTCTATAGTCTGAACACATCCTCCAAGTGGCATCCTTATTATATGCCATGACCATCAAGGAATAATATTTTCTTTGGTTGTGTCTGATAATTCATACCTCTAGCATATTTTGTACCATCTTTTCAATTTCACTCTTCTAAGTATAGAGATACTTATAGGGTCTGATGTTGGGTGGTGTATTACCTAGAATTAGTCTAATGACATGATCATGTTCTTTATTTGGTGGAAGACCTTTTGGCATAACACCAAAAATAATATATTGGTCATCCAATATCAGTTGTAAATGAGGATGGGTATACTTCTTGGTTGGTTGAACTTCCATGGAAAACAATTATGCAATAAATCCTTTAGCACATTTTTTGAGCATCTTCATCATCTGGTAAAAACTAATCAATTATGGAGATTCAGTCGTAAACCATGCAGCTCAAATGTCCTACCTTTTGAATGAAAGTGCATGAATAGTTCATGGAAATTAATCTCAATTTTACCCAAAGTGGTGAACCATTGCACTCTCAAAACTATGTTAACGACCCATGGGAATAAAAAACATATGAGAATTTAATAAGTAGTCTCCCATATCAAGCTTAATACTATGGCATTTTTTAAAATATTTGATTTTATCCCCATTTACAATCATGACTTAAAATTCTAGAGCTAGGTAAATGAAACAATTCAAATTAGTATCCAACTTACTATTGATGAAGTTTTATGTACTCCTAGAGTCAATAAACATAGTCACCTTTTGTTTCTTGAGGAAATTAGCAACCTTAAGAGTTTGAGGAGTATTAGAAATGCATGATAGCAAATAGTAGGTTGAAAATCTACATATTCATCCTTGGTTTATTCTAGACCTACACCTGAGGCCTCATCATCTTCTTCATCTTCATTGGTGCCTTTAATGTACAACTTCTTTTTAACACATCCATGTCCTTTGCTCCATTTGATATCACAACCAAAAGATAACCCTTTTGCATGCTTCTCTTCAATTTGTTGAGGGGTCACTATTGTAAGTTAAAGAAATGATGGGACTGGGAAATTATGTTCATGGATATTAGTGAAAGGTATTTATTTGACTAGATATTTTTCATCTAACATGCATACCATTGGTATGGCTTCATATATTGAATTAGGACTAAACTTGTGAACCTACATTTGGATTTTATATTTGATGCCACCCAAGAACATGTCACTCAAATTTACCTAAGTTACGTCATCCACAAATAAGGAGAGATTTTGTAATTAATGAATATAATCCTTCACAATCCTTATTTGACACAGTTTGGCTAGCTGAGTGAATTAATTTTTTGAGACATTGTTTCAATAGTGGATCTTAGCTCCTCAAAAAATACAAACTAGGAAAATTGAAGGCCCTTATTTTTATTTTGATCACACAACAATCTATACCAAATGAACTACTTAGGTTTAGGTATATAAATGCCATGACCACCTTTTTTGCACATGGAATCTAATGTTGATAAAATATATTTTTGATTTGATTGATCCAAGTGAGTGCATCCTTACCATTAAACTTGTGCAAGTCCACTTTTAACAACTTCTTTAAACTAGGATTAAAGGTGTGATTGTTTGAATGGAGAGAATATAACTGGAGTGGTGGAGCATTATTTTGTGGAGGTTGAGCTTTAATATTGGAAACTTTCCTAGTTGTAAGTGTCAATTGGTCCTTCAAAACATTCAAGTCCCCTCTTACCCTTATAATGTCCCATTTGACCACATAAATATCATATTTCCACACCTTGCTTTGTAAATATGATTAAATTTGGTGAACCACCTCAAAAATAAATGGATCAAAAAGTGTTAAACTCCATGTTTTCTTTGTGAGGATGTTTTCAAGTTTCTATCCATTTCCCACATCTACAAGTGTTAGGATTAGCCAATCAAAAACCCTATGATGGAGAGTTTCACCCATGAAAAAAAAGTGTATCAACAAATTATAGCATTGTGATCATCTTACCAAAACAAATCCAACAAATGTTATTGTGCACAAGAGTGAAAATTTTCAGCCCAAAAAGTGTACTAGTAGACTATACATTTGCAACCATCTTATTGAGATGAATACAATGACTACTAATTTACACAAGGGTGAAAAAATTTCCATTTTTTTTAACTAATTTTTTCAAAAAATCATATTGAACAATACTATAGTGTCAAAAAAAAAAAAAAATCTACCCTAATTACAAGTTATGTTTTTTCAATTCTTCCACTCGCAAGATACCCACAACACTAGATCCTAAAACAATACCATAGAAAATTTCCCAAATTGAAGATATGATACTAATTGTAATGAAATTACTTATATGTTTATACATTATAATATTATATTACGAACATAATATTAGAATATGTAGATCCACAACAAAAATTGACAAAAGAGAAGAATGCTTGATAAATATAGTTTAGCCACTTTGAGGGGGCAACCTCTAAAATAATGCAATAAGAGAAGGATTTATAATATCATGATTAAATACTAACCCCTACCTCTTATATATACTCTAATTATCCATGGTTATTCCATAGGTCAACCTTACTAAGAACATAGAGAGATATGACAAGATAATATAAGTATATAATCCATAAGTTATCCACACATATCCCTAGACATGTCATAGGTTAATGGCTTATCTAATACCCTTGATTTTGATGTCATTATTAATTTTTTGCAAATCCATCCACCTAAACAAGCTAAAGATACTTCAAATTTGGCTTCAAATTCCTCAAGTATAGTGTTTGTAGAAATTTATCAACCTATATTTGATAAGAATGAAGAAGATATTACTCTAGAAGACTATATTATGGGCATGATATCTCTTGAAGAACCAAATCATGAAGGAGACATTCAATTTTTTTAGAATCCATAGTGAGGCTAATCAAAAGAATGGAAGAGGGAAATAAACACAAGAACAACTTGAAGATCAAAAACACATGATTTCAATGTATATCGAAATGTTCCTGAGTCAAATTGATGTCTCTCTAGCCTCTGTTATTTATTATGTTCCTATATAAGATATTGAAAAAGATGTCATTACAAAAAAATTCAAATATAATAATCATGGGAATTTCATGGATACTTGGGTCGATCAATTTATCATTGATGGACTCAAATTCATTGATGAAATCATAATGGTGTATGGATTGCTCAATGAAGATCAAGTCAAGATCATTAAATAAATAAAAAGTAATAATGAAGGAAGGACTTTGGGTAAATATAACTAGATATTTGAAAGGCATGACTCATATAGATGAGAAATCCCTAGGATATAAATAGATCTTCAACAAAGTAGAGGAAAACTACTCACATATATGGTCACAGAGAATATAATGGACATTAAATGTTCTTGAAGAAGCTCTAAAGGATTTGATAAGTCTTGATAAATTGTATGATGACCGCAAATCTGAGATTCATGTAGATGTATGGGATATTCACTATGAGATGCTAAAAGATGGATATTTTAAATATTCAACCACATAAATAAAGAAACAATTTCATAAATACATTAAAAAAAGTTATTTAGCATAGATACTTTCAATTTTGAAGTTATGAAAATTGAGTGACATTCATGATGTTCACATTGAATGCAACAATAATCTTCCAAACCTTTTCAATCATAATGAAGAAATGAATGAAATAATGAAAGCATGGTTACACATACGTTAAACACAATCATTCCTAAATAGTAAGGGATAACTATTGTATTACATAAATTCAAACCATAGAAATTAAGATCTTCTCAAGCCAAATAATAGGGTCAAGTCATGACAACTAGTCAAGCATCCTCCCAACTTGATAAATATTTTTTTTCTAGTCAAGTCTCTTGAGTTTCTATCTTTAACTCTTTTATTTCTTCATTTTAATTTTTCATAATATTATTTTAACTTGAAATTTATTATGTTTCACTTTTAATTGAATGTAACTTGAAAAATTAAAAGTCAAAATAAAAAGTGTTACCTCACAAGGTGGTTATGAGGTATTTATACACAATCATGATGTAAATAAGAGTTGTACTCATTATACATGCACTTTCTACCACTACAAGAAAATTTTGAAGAGAATTAATTCAAAAGTAAAGGATTTATACTTGCTTTTCAAAGATAATTCAAGGGAAATTTTTTATAACTTTGTGTCTTGTTATTACTTTTGTAATAGTATGTGTCTTTCTCTTATTTGATACATGTTGATCTTTGTCTTTCCTAACAAAAACTCATGAAATGTTGAAATTTCAGTTGTTTTATGTTGTATTTTCTTACATGAAAGGAAGAATCTAAGTTTATTTGTCTTTGTGAATATATTTATCATTATTCTCTCCATAATGATTCCTTTGTCCTTTCTCACTTCCTTTTTCTTCTCTCACTAAAATGTTATTTTTAAAACCCCCTTGAAAAAATAATTTTTAATGTACATGTTGTAAATATTTTTATTTTTAATTATTTATTATTTTCAATAAAGGTACCCTTTTTGATAATAAAGGAGGGACATCTTGTCTCTTATATTTTTGACCTAACTTCTTTCATTTTGTAATATGTACAAAATATTCAACCAATAGGTGGTCAGTGTTCTCTAACTAATTTTCTAATAGTTGGACCCTACGTAATAGAACTATGAAATTATTGGGAACCTTGGAACAAAAAAAATGTGCCTCTCATGTATTAAAATATTCTTAATTATAAGTGGGTAATAAATGATCAAATTGATTACAACACTTATTTATTTATAGGTGACTTTCAATTTAAACTTTACAATATTATCATGCATGTTATCTTCCAATGGTTAGATATACGAAAGGTAGAAAGGGGTGAATGGGCCCATTTAGTTAAAGGGTGTGTTAAAAGGAAAATATCAAGAACATATAATATGGCCCTGATAAGCTAAAAGGATCATAAAAATGGTCCAAATAATAGGATCAAAAGTGTAGAAGAATCAAATAAAGATGGCTCTAACAATGTGAAAAGGGGGTTTCAAATTTTGAAAGTCCAACTAAATCATCAATGTCACTCAAATTATATGTGAAAATCATACATAAATAAATATGAAATAAAGGTCAAGGCCCCATTTTAATATACTACATTTTTTCCCACTTTGCATCTCAAAGTATGTGTTATAAGCATGTATTTCAAAGTGGAACATATAAAAATACACTAAAAGGATATTGTTGGAATTGAAAATGATAAAACATAGAACTTTCAAACCTTTTTCATGCATAGACATGGATGAGTTGATTTTTTTTAAAAGTTAAATGTGAAATATAACTACATCAATATACGTCCTTTGTCCCCAACATGCAACATAATTCCCATGGATCCATTATTCCATAGAAGTAGGTAGAAGATGAATTAGGTTATAACCCTGTATGTAATTTGGTTGTGATCCCCCACATCAAAATGAATTCAAAATATTGCATAAATAAGCAATTTTATAATATGAAATGAAGTTAGAACCCTATATTCATCTAAAAATAGGGCTTCAATTCCACAACATTGAATATGGTGAGTCACATACCTCTTTATCCTTGATATGCATTAGAAGGCCTCTTTGGTATGTTCTATCATCGAAGGAAAACATGACCATATCAATTTAGCATGTGATATATACCCCTCTTTTGAGATTTGGGGTGGATATGTGAAACTCATATCCCAAAATAAGTCAAATACCATTGGAATGTAGTAAATGATATCACTTTGTGAGATAACATGCAAATATATGAATTTTTATAAAACATGTGCCTAAATAATGTTGACTCATGATATAGGCCAATTAGTAACATAAAAGCATGGAATATGTAAAATTATAGCATTAAATTATTAATCCATAATATGTATTAATGAATATCATGAGTGTAGTGAGGATTTTCCATTGTAGATGCCCCAAATATGTGCATAATATGAATCACAATCACATAGTGGAAGCACAAATATAATGGTTGATGCATGATATGGACCACAATCACATAGTGGAAGCATAAATACAATTATCAATGCATGATAAGGATCGTGACAACATATCAAGAGTGTAAGCATGATGATCATGATAAATATCATGTGAAATACTTTATGCACATAAATAAGGTGAACAAAATACAAAACATTGAAGGAACATTAGTCATTAAAAGTACATCAGGTAGATGAATAGGATTCAAAACATATAAGGCACATTAATCACTGAAATCACATCAAGCACATAGGAAAAATGGAAGATGTGATAGATATATAAGTAACATGAATAAGTGTAACTCATATAAAATATGAATGAACATCACAAGGGTCATAGAGAGCATACCAAACACATAATCATGATGGATTTAATAAGTATCATGGATAATAAGGATATAAATATAATAAATATGTGCATATTGATTATGAATCATAGAAAAAACATATATGAATCCTATGTAGTAATCATGCTATATATAACATCAAACAAAACATGGTATGATAACAGTAGTAAATGCCTTGAGTTGTGACAGTCCCATATCCTAGGGAATAATTAAAAATAAAATATTATTTGAATATATAAAATTAAATAAATGAGTAATGTGTATAGGGATAGAGATATGCCCCATGTTGTCCCTAGATAATCATGAAATAGTGTGGCAACATGAAATGAATTAAACATTTTTGATTGGGCCTTCAAATGCTTGACTCAAATGTAGAAAGGCAATATTCCTTCATACTCAAGTGGACAAGGATTTTATCCTTGCCCATTATAAGGCTATATAATTTGGATTTATTTTTCCAATCAAATAAAATTGAAAATAAACCATTTAAAAATAAAATCAATGAATATAAAGAAGTAAAAGGAATAACAATTATTTGATTTATACTTTCCAACAAATAAAAACATGAGAGGAGATAGAAGGAAAGTTATAAAATTTGGAAATAATATAAATTAAATGAAAGAAGAATAACAAAGAAATATAACAACATAATTTTGAATGAAATACACTCTAAAAATAAATACATAACATGCGCATTCATGAAGTAAGATGAGAGGAAAACTATTTAATCAAAATTTAAGTGAAATAAATAGAAATGAGTAAGCAATCATAATCATGGGAAAATGTAAAAAAAATTGAAAATAAAATTTAGTTAAGAGGAAATAAGATAAATTTGAGACAAATTAAAATTTAAAAATGTTATCCATTTTTTAATTTAACCCATCTTAGAAAGTGTTTAACCCTAAATTTAGATATGTTAGTTATCTAGGGTTAAATGGATTAGAGTATCTTTTGAAAAAGGGTGGTGAACTAATCTAATGAACATGCCAATTAATAGAAAACTCAAACAAATAATATTATGAATTTATACAAATGAGATTAATAAAAATAGTAAAGTAAAGCTATTGATGGATATTGAAATGAATTGGAAATAAATGATACTTAGTTGGTAAACTATGTGCATGTAGGTTTGATCTAGAACAAGATAGAAGTGGATTGGAAGATGATCCTAGAAACATCTTCAGATTATGGAAATAATAGTTTTATGGCCTCTGACGCTTGCATCAAATCTGGATTTTCACATCGACATAGGTGTCTCACTTTGATGTAGATGTCTTATATGAAATACTGACTAGATATGGATGGAACTAACTAGAGCCTTCTAGATTTTATATCACTTTTCTTATATTGTATATAAATTATGTTCACAAGTTGTCACTCTTTATCAAATGATCAAGCCCTATATTTTTCACCCTTGGAGTGAATGTGGGAAAAATGGGTTAGTGGGCTCATGGTGTTGAGCTGTCTGAAGGACCCCTCTTTTAATGGGCACTGCCTATATAGCCAATACTATGAATATGGGATCAAACTTATGTGTTTCACCCCTACACGTTGACTTATGTGTTCATAATGATACAATATGTGATAATAAAAAATATGCAATGATTTAGTGTACAACTTTGTAGATATGGCTCATGAAATACTCTTAGATTGCTTTAGACTTGCGTAAATATTAATCCTATGACTGATATATAAATATGGATGAATATATTGGGTTTTCTCACTTGAGTGCTTCTTGGTATATGACCTTATGAGTTTATGTGATTTTTAGGTGTTTTCTAGGTGAATAATTAATTAGTGTTGGTCTCGTATATATACCAATATCTTTTATAAATATCTCACACTAAATCACTTAGGTCAACCTTTAGGATATGATCTTTTTTTAAATTTGATAACTTTTGGGCACTGGACACTTTGTAATAAAATTGTACATTATTGTCAACATAGGTGTCTATCTATGATGCAAGTGTCTAGGAAGCTAGAAAAAAGGTACATGTCCAAAATTAGCAGTGATAGATAATAATCAAGTTAAGAGTTTTTTACAAAGTATATAAGACCTGGTTGTTAGAATAAAATTTGTTGAACTAAGAGATGAGAAATATAGCACAAGGATATAGTGAATGTCAGCCTTTAGGTAATGAGAAGGTCTATAACTAAAAGGTATAACCATGATAGGTATTTACCAAGTGTAAAAGATTGAGGTACTATATAAATAAGATTTTATTATCTACATTTCCCTCCCTTTAATATAATAATGAAATTTATAGTTTAAAGGAAATAAATTCATACCTGGGTGTGTATAAGACACTTTTTCTTTGTGTGAGCCTAACTTGAGTACTTTAATGGTGATTGAATTGAAACCAAGATCATTTTACAGTATATAGTCAGTGTATGAAATCTAAAATTGAAAGAATTTGAAATGTTTGAAAGTAGAAAGAGCAAGGTTAGGAGTACACCTATATGTTGATGTAACCATCTTTCCTTTTGGCAATTTAATTTGAAATAATACCTCATTATGAATCAAATATTAAGATAATTTTGAACCTACAAGTGTGTGTGTGTGTGCGCACACGCACGCACACACACACACACACACACACACACACACACACACACACACACACACACACACACACACACACACACACACACATACATATGTATGTATGTATGGATGTATATGTATGTATGTATATATGTGTGTGTGTATGTATGTATGTGTAGGGATTAGAGGACACATGCCCCCAACCTTAGTGTAAGGGTGAGTTACAAAATGGCCATTGAGCTTATTTTACCTCAATTATACAACCCAAATATGTGCATACTCTGATAGGTGTGAGTGATTTAATCAACTCATAATATATATCAGATGAGGGTCAATCATTTAATCAAATTCAACCTATAAGTCTGGCAAAGTTAGATGCTTTAATCAAATCTAATTTATATTTTTGGTAAGATCAATCGATTTAATCAACTCAACCTTCCAAATATGAACAAATTTTATTTTGAAATTTTAGGTGCCCTTTATATGACATATGCACCTTGTATACACCTCAAACTAAAATATGGGTATAATAGCGGTACCAATGTATAGAATGCTACCATAAATATATATCTGAATCATATAACTATGAAATATGGTGAATTTGAAATTTATGCAAGTGTGGATAACATGTTTCTTTGACGTGACCTGACTAAATCTAGAGATTCTGATAATTTTTACAAAATTGGAGGAAATTTTTTCATAACATACCCTCACTATAATTTGGAGATGCTAAATATTGAATAAGTTTGGAGGTTATGCCTTTTTGACATGCCTCCATTGTAATATATAACTATGAAAGTGTGAAAGCCATGCCTCTATGACATTCCCCCACTAATATGTCCCCCTTTTTGAGGTGAGGGGTAATAGAATATGGTAGTTACCTTACCTCAAAAGCATAAGATAACTATATAATTTATGTATGGATCATGTAGTATATAGAAGTAACATGTCTAGGTAGATATAGCATTAAAGAGTGTAGTATGTGATCACAAAAAGTCCTAAGATGCATGATATAGATCATGAAAACATCTAGAGAGTGACAATACAAGCTCAAAAATAATCAAGCACATACACAAGAGACTCAAAATTAATGAAAAAAATATAATGGTCGAAAAAGACCTCATACAAGGGGAATGTTTAAATTTTGCATAATTGAAGGAACATGACTTAGTCAAATGTCCACAAATCATAGAATGACATATTCAAATGTCCACATACAATAAACAATGATATATTAAAATATTAAAATAGGCAATCAAAGGCATGGGGACCACAATTTTTATGGATCATATTCAAATGCTTAAACAAACAATACAATGCAAGACAATAAAAATCAAGGAACACACTCAAGGAAGTGCTTACAATGGAAAATTAGGATAAATATAAACATCCAACATGAACCTAACATATTAGTTCCTATAAATATGTGTTTTCAAGAAATGTTAAGTACATAACATATCAAGTACACAATGAAAGGTATAAGTATGGATATAAGCATGTGTAATTATATATAAGCTCAAACATGATAATGTAAGGTGATCATAGAATAATATAACCTAACATATCATATAAATAATATTAGTTCCTATAAATATGTGTTTTCAAGAAATGTTAAGTACATAACATATCAAGTACACAATGAAAGGTATAAGTGTGGATATAAGCATGTGTAATTATATATAAGCTCAAACATGATAATGTAAGGTGATCATAGAATAATATAACCCACTTATATCATGATCAAAGAGACATATGCCCCCAACATACTTAGGATGTGAGTGGAGGTAAGGCCCAACATCTATATGTGCATATATCATGAATCTAGATATGCTTATATCACACTCAAATGAAGCATGAAACATATATGTATATATGAAAGGAATGATATGTTATCTACTAATATGAATCAAACAACACATGTATAAAAAATAGTAAAACTAGGAACATATTTATTTTTTTGGTATTTTTTAATTATTTGAATGTTTTTTATCTTTTTGGAATTTTTTTTGAATTTTTCATATAAGATAATTATGAAAGTGTATAATTTTCATTAGGTTTTTGAGGGGTTTACTGTAGGTGTGGTTAAGAGTATAATCCTTTGCCCAGTTTTTCTGTAAGTGTGAATGGTCCCAACCAATTTGGTTTGAATTTCCCTTTTTGACTTTTTTTGCATTTGTATTCTTTTTATTTTATTTTATTACTAGGCCACCCACAACAAACTCATGTGGCCAAACCTTTTTATTATAAGCTCACTTGATGTAATCATGGTAAACTCATGAGTGTTCAATAGCCTGAGTACATTTTTCATTCAATTATTCCAATTGATGTAACTATTTTTCATGATACTCATTATATTTTATAATATCCTTGAGAGAAACATGTAAGGATGACATTTTTAGATCAATAATTAGAAAAATTGCCTCTATACCATAAACCAAGGAGTAAGGTGTGGCATGAATATATGTAATAACACTAGTGTGGTATTCCTATAAAGTATACACCATCTACAGGTGTCAATTGATATTGTATCATTTGATTATTTTTTCAAGGATTTTGACAATAATTTTTTTTTTTTTTGTTTCTGCTTGTCCATTACCCTATGAGTAATAAGGTGTACAAAAGGTATGTTTGAATGTGTATTTGTTGTAAAATCATTTCAATATTTTATTTTTATAGGATGATCCATTATTGATAACAATAGTTTAAGGTATGCCAAGATGGGAAATAATATTGGTCATCAAAAACTTGCATATGTCATCCCTTATGGTAAACTCAAGGGGAATTACCTCCACCCACTTTGTAAAATATTTTTTTGCTATAATTATGAATTTGTGTCTAGTAGTATACATGAGATTTATTTTTTCAATCAAATTGAATCTTCATAAGGAAAAAGGCCATGGTGAGACAATCAATTGTAACTCGTGAGATGGAGCATGGTTTAGATTACTATATTTCTAACATTTTAAACATAATTCAGCATGTTGTAATATATTATTATTCTATTGTAGGCCAATAATAACCTTTTAGTAATAATTTTTGGGGCATGGCCATGCCAATGAAGTGTCCCCCACACTCACTATCATGATTTCTAAGAATGTGGTTCGTGATTAATCTTTGCTTAGGCATCAAATTAATTGTCCATTGAACCCTTACTTGAATAAATCACTGTCAATATTAACATAATGAACTACCTCTCAATGTAGTTTTCTTTTTTCATTATGTGTGAAGTGATCTGGTATGTAAGCTTGGTATAGAAAATTATATATGTTAATGTACCATTATGTATTTGTATAGCTACAAGTAACAATGATTACTACCAAAGCATCTACTTTATTTAGAGTAATGGAAGGTTGTCATAACTTTTATATGGTAAAGTTTATGTAGTAATTAGAGAGATAAAAAGGCATTAAAGATGTTGCATTATCCATTACGTCTGTATAGTGATCTTTATATGGAATATTGTCGATATAAAATGTGTCAAATGTTTCTTTTAATCTATCCACCATTTTTTTATATGGAAGTAAATGTTCTTATTTGGTTTAGTAATGATTGGTAACTTGCTTAATAATCAATTGTGAGTCACCAACAATTTGAATGTCTATGAGATGAATTTTTTGTGTTATGGATAATCAAATTATTAAGGCCTCATATTTTATTATATTATTAGTGTAAGAAAATGCTAATCTATAAGATAACAACATGTATTCTCCCTTAGGGATGAAAAATATAATACTGACACCGACACCTATCATATATTTGGATCCATCAAAGAACATTGTCCATTGATTTGAAGATATATCATATGTTTCAAATTCATCACAAAAGGCTTTAGTAATTGGAAAAGGATTGGTTAATAAGGTTGTAGTTAATTTTCTAGCTACAACTTAACCTTTTACTGATTTTTGAGATATAAATTTGAGATCAAATTCTATAAGTTGCATCACCCATTTCATTATGTATCCCATTAGGTAGATTTTATTCATGAGAAACATTAGGTGATGTTTTTTAATTATAATGTGTATCTCATTATTGAACAAGTAGTACCATAAGTTTTATGTAACAAATAATAGTGCGAGACATAGTTTTTCCATGGTGGTATATTTGCATTTGTAATCAACTTGTTGGCAACTTACATAGTAAATTGCATGTTCTTTGTGAGCATCATCGTATTATGTTAATAGGGCCTCAAGGGCTTCATGGGTGGTTGAAATATAAAATGGTAACGGTCAATCTGGGATAAGAGGCATGAGCACTAGTGGGTTTTATAAATATTCTTTGATTTTATCAAAGCTTTGCTAAAAAATGTCATTTTTACCTGACGCATGAAAGGAAGTGTTTTATCATCCAAATGAGCAACGAAATATCAAATGGCCTAACTTTTATCTTGAAAACATTGTAATTGTTTTAAGTTTATTGGTAGTGGCATATCAATAATATATTTTACCTTTTTTTGATCAAATTAGATGCCTCATTGAGAAATGATGTACCCTAAAAGTTTTCTAGAGGATACCCCCAAAACACACTTTTTTAGATTCAATCACACATTGAATTTGCACAATCTTTGAAATAATTATCATAAATTGGTAACATGATCTTGTCAGTGTCTTGATTTTTCAAGTAAATCATCAACATAATATTTGATAGTTTTATGAATGAAATCATGGAAAATATGTGTCATTTCCCTTTGATATGTAGCTCCTACTTTTTTAAGGCCAAAAGGCATGACAATATAAAAAATGTCCCCCATGGAGGGTGGAAAAGTTGTATTTGCCTAATTTTTTGGGTTAATTTTGATTTGGTTATATCCAATATAAAGGAAAATGTCTCATAACCAACTATAGAATCAATGATCATGTCAATGTTAGGTAATGGAAAGTCATCTTTGGGAAAAAAATTATTTAAGTCATGGTAATTTATGTAACATTGAATGTCACCATTTGGTTTAGTTATAGGAATAATATTGGAAACCCAATCAAACTATGCAATATATCTGATAAAACATGCATCTAATATCTTTTGAATTTCATCTTTTACCAATAATGCAATTTTAGGATGTATTTTATGAATTTTTTGTTTTAATGATTTTTCATTTAGATAGAGTAAAATATTGTGTATTGTAATATATGGGTCTATCCTAGGCATATCTAAATAATCCCAAGGAAATAATTATGGGAAATCATATAAGACTTGATGATAATATTTTTCCTTCATCTTCTTGCATCATTGCAATAAGTGATATTGGTCAAGGATCTTTTTATGTTCCATAGTTATATTGTATTATTTCTTCATTTAACAAGGTAGATCATTCTACAATATATGGCATGGTAGGAATCATATTAAGTTCATCATATTGAATATTGGAGTCATCACTCTCACTAAAGTAAGCATGAATAAAGGGGGCATGAGGAAACCTATTCTTATGATAGAAGGAAGGGAGATCCTCATATGTCCCCAAGTACTCTAGCAATGACTCATCATTTGAGAACTCGTCCAATGTCAAAAAATTTGGTGAATCATTTATGTCAATAAAATGAGTATTTTACAATTGTAGCTCATTATTATAAGTAGGTATATGTAATAATTTTGATTATGTCTTTATAAAACAAGGTGTATAGTGAGTGGTTTGTTTTGTAGTTGCATTTTTTTTTCTAAAAACCCCAAGCCTTGTCAATTTTGATTATTTAAAGTTGTAATAGGTTGTGTTATACCTTGTTTATTATTTCCTCATCCTTGTCTTTTATATCCATATTTTTAAAAATATCAGGAGCCAAAATTAGAATCATAATATTATGGTGTAGAAACATTCATTGGTTGTATCATTGCACAATATTTGAAGGGATCAATACAATTAGGAATATATAGATAAACCCTTGGTGGATAATTTTAAGCATATGTGTAAAGTGGAAGGAAATTCAAACATTTCATGTATCTAAGGATGTCCTAAAAGTATGTTATAATTTTAATCATTTGTTATAACTTGGAATGAAGTAGATAATGTAAGGGTTCCCACAATAATATTTAGTGTTACCATCCCCAATACCTTTTGTGACATATTATAAAATCCCCTAATACTCATGTTAGATGGTTTAAAATATGTAGGTCTAATGTGAAATAAAGAGATAAAGGATATGTTACAAATGTTGAGTTCTAAGTCATTGTCCACTAGAAATCATTATATAATGGTAAATGATAATTTATAATATTATGAGGTGTAGTTATTCTCTTTCAAAATAAATGTTATGCTCAGTCCATTTGATTGAATTTAACATGGGGGATACACATGGGGGCACTGCATTGCTTGGGAACATGGTCATATATGAGGCATCTAAAAGAACATATTTGTAATGAGAAATAATAAATCCAAAAGTGAAATTTTATCAATGACATCCTTGGAATAATTTGTGGCATTGGAAGGAGAAGAAAGTTTTTTCATGTACTCTCTATAACACTAAGTGATAACAAGTAAAAGCTCATTATAAAAACTATAACAATGAAAAGTATGCAAGAATAAATTTGCATTGTTATTGTCAAATTTTTGACCCCTTTGCTTTAAAATTCTAATTGAGTTAGCCATGCATTCACCATAATAAACAAAAAATATTATGACATATTGAAAAAGGAAATAAATATTACATGCATCCATGAATAATTCCTTTAAAATAAATGGAAATAAGATTTTAAAATATTTTTAGTTTAGAAATCAAAAATCAGATAAAAATAAGAAACCCTAGGTCAATATAAGGTTTTAAGATCAAAGCTTGGGTTTGAAAAATGTTTAAACCTAGATTTATATATGTGTGGTTATCTAGGGTTAAAGGGATTAAATCAGATTTTACACAAGGATGGTGAACTAGTCTAATGATCAGGCCAATTAATAGAAAAATCAAAGAAATAATATTATGAATTTATATAACTGAGATTGATAAAAATAATAAAATAAAACTATTGAAGGATATTTCAATGAATTATAAATGAATGATGATTATTTGGTTTATTGTGCATATGTAAGTTTAATCTAGAACAACTAGAAATGGACTAGAAGATGATCTTAGAATAGTCATTGAATTATATTAAAAAAATTGTTATGGCCTTGGACACTTGCATTAGATCTAGACTATTTTGTTGACACAAGTATCTCACTTTGACATAGGTGTGCTATATGAAATATTATTTGGATATGGATCTAACCAACTAGAGACTTCTAGGTTTTTTGGCTCCTTTATTTTTATTTATACAAATCATATACATAATTTGTTGCTCTTTTTCAAATCATCAAAGCTTATATTTTTCACCTTTGAAGTGATTGTGGAAAAAATGGGTTAGTGGGCTCATGATGTCAAGCTTTCCCAAGGACACCTCTGTCAATGGGTGGTGCCTACATATCTAATATTCTGAAGAGGGCCTCAAACTTATGTATTTATCCCTTATGTGTTCGATTATGTGTGCATAAAGATGAAATGTGTGATAATCAAATACATGCAATGTATAATCACCTAAAAGTGGTAATTGGATGCTAAGAGTGTCGCTTGAGTTAACATATCCCTAAGCTAGACATAAATCTATATTTGAGCATTAGACTTACTTTTCTAGTCATTCAATAGATCATAGTCACCTACAACCAGTCAAAACATAGCCCCAGAACTATCATCTTAGATCCTAATCTGAATTGCTTAGAAATCTATAAAGATAACATTAGCACCACATTTGGGACACTAGAACCACATGGCGCTAATGTCCCCAATAGGATGCTACTGTCCTTATCCTTAGCTCTTCCCATTGGATAATTTTTCAAATGTGTTCCCCTCCTAAAGTGAACCTAATCTCATTTTATTATTTTCACAAGTAACAAAACCCTATAAATATAAGTCTAATCCACCTCTATTCACTAGATGGAAAGTAGATGCAAAATTTATTCAAACCAAAGGCAAAGTTAAGCAAATTAAGGTATTTGATCCCTATTCTATCATAATTTCTAGATACTACCATTTATATTATACCTAAGCCTAGTTTTCAAATATTTCAAAGCTCAAACACATTCAAGGCATCCAAGGCCACTCTCATTAAATCATTCACTTGAACTTGCATCAAACACTAGGTGGGAGAATTGCATTAGGTTTGATCACTCTTTGGAGTATTGGTATGTAGGAAACTCTCTACACATTGAGGTACTGAGGATGTTTATACCATCTTATTAACACACATAAAATTGTTCCTCATACCATACTTTCAAGGAATATTAGGGTTTTCACACTAAATTGGGTTTTTTAGGCACAACACAGAGTTTCATGTTTCATGCACGTATAAACAGGACATCCAAACACAAGTGTAGGTGCTCCCAAAAACTAGAATAGTCTCATAAAGGGGATCTTAGTAGCACATTAAAGACACTACACATAGATGGCACTACTATCCATATTGGGCACTATTGTCTAGTGAGCATATGAACACTATAATCTTGTTGACGACATAGATAACTACCCAAATCTCAACTTTTAAAACCCAAATCATTTGTGACAGTTAGTTTTTAGATAAGTATCTATTTATGCCTATTTATTGTTATTATTAGAAATTCAAACAAGGTCAAAAGTCATAACAAATCAGTAATTAATTATTGCATTCATCCCTTAAATCTAAACACAAGATTTTCAAAGTAAGACCCTAAAAGGTTAAATCATTTGGTAAACCTGATTCACTTTGAATATTATTTCAAACCCTAATTTACATTAATCTAAATTTTTGCGCAATAAATTAGAGTTGAATACTTTTTATTTTTTTAGACATCCTAGCTAAATTAAATCAATTTCACATTAAGGTTTCAATTTATTTTACATACAATTTAAATTGTTACAAAGAAACCCTAGATTCAATTAATCCTAACCCTAGACACACTTAGGGTTTGTATCCTTTTCTATTTATACTCAAATTTTATTTCCAAAACTCAATGTTCAGATTCATATATTTTATAATTCATATAATCATGATCATAATGACAAAATAAATCAATCTTTTTTTGTTGTAAAGTCTAATGCTTTCTTTTACATGCTTGTTCCCTTTAATTCAAAATGAACTCAAAAAATACATAAACACATTTATAGATGATGATTTATATCAATTGAAATATATGTCATATATCATATCATTTTATATTTCTTCTATGTGTAATTACATTTACAAGAAAACCCATACACACATAAAGGATTTAGCACATAAGCTAACAATTATGTTTCAAGCTTCAATGTCATATCTTATACACAGGAAAGAATATCCTTCTCCTCCTCATCTCCATGAGGGTGATATCTATTTTCCCTCTAATCATGTCCATAATATCATTCCTCAATGATATTAGGAAACCTATAGCACTATCATTAATCCCCCTGCTCAGCCTATTCAGACCTCTTCCCTACAGGGTGTGTACCTACATATTCAAACAAAAACAACCAAGGTTTGCACTTGTGAAATTCTATATGGTCAACTTATCAGTATGAGAAATATAATTAAAGGTTTTTAAATTAAAAATCAATAATTACATGAAAATATTACAACATTGGAAAAATAATTTATAAGACAAAGACCTCCAAGGCACAATAGTGTAAATCATGTTTATACATCTTCAACTAGTCAATTTGTGACAAACAATGTTACATATCAGAACATGAAATCACAACAAATTACATATATAACTAATGATTTAAAAATAGTTCAAAAGTTAAATAAGATTTAAAGTGAGACACTAAGGGAAATTATTAAAGATAAGTCGATCAACCTACCTCCTCTACAGCAAATGAGGAGATCCAAATATTTTTGTGCATATCATAAAATGCATGGGCACCACACCAATTCATGTTTAACATTGAAAAGGAAAATAAAATATATCATGTATATAAATGAATCACATAGTGACACTTCATCCAAACAACATATAATGACACATCTACCAATTCAAAAAGGGTCAAATTTAGAAATAGTATAATAATGGTTACCAAAGCATAACTCATAACAACAAAAGGCTATAAAATCATAATCATAACAAGAAACATTACAATAAGTACAAATAAACCAAGCTAATATACATCTCCAAAAATAGGCTCAACATTCAATACGATATAATTTAGGTCATAAATATATATAATAGTATGATTATCATGGTAAGGATTGGGCAAACAGGCCCAAGGCATCATTTCTATTCTAAAAGTTGATAATATTGGTTAGAAAGGTTTAGGATTAATTCAACATCCTAGGGCACATAGTTCATAGACATATTTTATCAAAGAAAAACATCTAGATACATAAGAAATGTTATAAAAAGAACCAGATCATAAGTTGCATGGTAAAAATCATGTTCAACCAACAAACATTATCAAAATAGGTTTTGTACCAAAAGAGATTCCATAGCACCATATGTATACAAAAAGCATTATATCAAAGGGAAAAATCACAATCAATCTTCTAAAGCACAATTCAGAAAGGTCAAATCCATAGTATGAGGTAGCTCCCTCCAGTACACCAAGTTATTTTCATTTAGATGTGGAATAATATTATGAATTCGATGATGAACAATAATTAAATTCCTACTACAACAACATTCAACTACAACATATTAATCACACTACATGAGAGATCATTATTCTTATTTTTTACACAGGCCATAGTGATAGCAAGTCTCCCATGAGACTCATAGTTAGTATGGTTCATACTCTTGTATATACTTCCTTATTCACTCTCGCTCCTTGTACATAGTTTATTTTCATTTGATTATACATAGCTTATACTCAAAAAACACAAAATAAATATAACATGTCAAAATAGAAAAACATTAAAATATTTCAAAAATATAATTTTTTTTACAAATTGTATGCATTGTTATGTTTACATTTCTTCTACTTACTAGATATTGCATATTACTAGTTATCCTAGTATAGCCAATTTTATCATACACATATGATTCACTTGTTCTTGTCGAGTGTTTATGGATTATAGATAGGAATCTAATCCATTACATTGATCCAAACCAGTTATCATCCACTGATTGGGGGAATTTACAGCAATCCATGTTTATAAATTTTATATATCCACCCACATGGGGGCATTTCCTACACAGTTATTATAACCAGGTTTTATCTTTACATACTATGCATTCTAATTTTCATATTGATTTATCTTGATATTGATCATTACTCATCATTAATCATATTTTTTTCCCAAATATCACTAATTAGATGTAGTATATATGTGTCATAACATCTACATAGATTTTTATTATACAATTATACATGTTTTCATTTTTAGTTCCTAGATTAGACTTGATTGTGTTTCCTATGCTTCTTCCATCTCTGAGAGCATTTAAATATTCCATTGTTCTTTGTATTTTATGCCACTTCTCTATTTGTATTCCTTGGACATGTGCCCATGTCCCTTGTGTGTGCTTTCTTATTTCTATATGTGGACATTTGAACATGTCCTTCTATGTGTCTCTATGCTAAATTGCTTATTTCATGTGTATGTGGACATTTGAACATGTCCTTGTATGTCTTCATTCTCATATTTAGTGACATGTAACCATGTCCTTTATATTATGGCCCTTTAGCTTACTTTTTATGTGCCTCATGTGCTTGTATGTTTGCTTCCTTGTATGCTTCTACACCATGACACTTTTATTTATTTGTTACACACACACACACACACACACACACACACACACACACACACACACACTAGTTTTTTATGCATAAGATTTCCATGTGAGATCTCATGCATCTACCCTTCCTACTTGGGAGCCTTGATGGAAATCATTCCCCATTCCCCTAGGTAGTTACTCAGATTTGGTTGTTATAAATTTATTACATTTATCTTGACACCCTTGTTCAATGGTAGATTACAACATACATCTTACATTTCCTACTTAGATACATTTACTTTCTGATATTATGTTTATACATTATATTTTGATATCATGTGCATGCTTTTAATAACACATTTTACATAGCTACTAATTTAGAGGTTAGTTCTTACACAAGTTCCATAACTTCCCTCAAAAGAGGGGGAATTCACAGGGGTTTGTCATAGAGAATAAGCTCATATTTTTCTATTCAAAGTTACATTTCAACACATAGGATCAATTTCAAACATCAAACTCAAGGCATACACAAAATCAAACAAAGACTCGGTAGTTAATTCAAATCACACATAAATTAGACCAAGAGTCATGACACATATTGGGACATTGGCACCATAGGGAACTATTGTCCAATAGCCCCAACTTCAAGATAGTCTGGATCATTCAAACTAGTACACTAGGTATAATATAAATTTATACATATACAGTCATAGTTTTCATAGTTATGTTCAAATTTAGCTTAGATTCATTCATTTAAGTTTATATTCATATAAATTACTCAAATTTGGGGGCATCATGTATGACATGATCACTCATACATTTATATCAGTTACATAGATTCAACTATTACATACTTGATTTAGATTCAATATACTCAGCTACCAAATTGGAGGCATGTAAATGGAAAATTAGTTTCCATACACTTAGCTTCATATAGGTTTATTATATGGAATGGAAAACTCCATGTCATTCTCTATGTTGTATGCACTTATTATCACATTCTAGGTTGTCACTACATTCATACCTTAATCTATGTATAATGGTTATCATTCTTGAGTAGCCTAGAGTTGCTTAATATATCTAAGTGGATATAGATCTAAATACACCTTTAGATTTAATTAGTTACATACTTTCATCAATTTATGCAATACATTTATAGATGCATCTACTTCACATAGGTGGGAAATGATGGAGTCATGGCCTACTTGAGTTATTGATCCACCTACATGAGAGGGTTAGACACACAATCTTATCCAATCTATTCACAGAGATTAGAATCCACTAAATAGGAGTGTTAAATGATGGAGTCAAAATTGGATTGAGTTCTTGAGCCAACCATATGAGGAGTGAGCAAGCCATCAACTCAGTCCAAGCTATTCAATGATATGATCACTATATACACTCACACACACACAAGTTGTCACCATGTTCATGCATTAGTTTGCATACTCAATGAGGTGTATTTGTTGCATTCTTCTCTCTTTACTCAACTTTTACCCAGTTACATTATTTCAACATAGTGTTTTGCTTTTGATCATCTCTTAAGTAAGGACTGATTTTTGCATGTTTCATTGCAAGACATTATGTTAGATCACGTTTCACATATGTAAACCTAGATTCACATACTCAGACTTAGCTACGTGAGCTTCACTTGTAAGGTAAGTCAAGGTATGCTTATTTTTCCTTTATACTTTTCATTTCTCTTTGTTGCATTACTAACATAAAGGGGGGTAAATATAATCACCTAAAAGTCATAATTAGATTTTAAGAGTGTCGCTTGAGTTAACATATCCTTAAGCTATCCATAGACCTATCCTTTAGCATTAACCTTAATTTTCCAATCATTCAGTAGACCATAATCACATATATCTAATCAAAACACAGTCCCAAAACTATCATCTTATATCCCAATCCAAATTTCTTAGCAGTCTGCAAAGAGGACATTAGCATCACATTTGGGACATTATAGCTACATGGTGCTAGTGTCCCCAATTAGGTTCTCCTATCTTTATCCCTATCTATTCCCAATAGATACTTTTTCAAATGTGTGTCACTTCTAAGGTTAGCCTAATCTCATTTTCTTATCTACACAAGTAGCATAACCCTATAAATACAAGTCTAATCCACATATATTCACTAGATGGAAAATAAATGCAAAAACTGTACAAACTAAAGAAAAATTTGAGTAACATTAAGGTATTTAATTTTTATTTTTCCCTAATTTATGAATATTACCATCTATAGTATCCCTAATCCTAGTTCTCAAACATTTCAAAGCTCAAGCACATTCAAAGCATTAAAGGCCACTCTCATTCTAGCATTCACTTGCACTTGCATCAAGCACTAAGTGGGAGAAATAAATTAGGCTTGATCCCTCTTTAGATAATTGGTATTGTAGACATTTGAAAACTACACACAATGACTTTCAATTTCAAACTGCCTCTTTGACCCTCGTTCAAACTCATGTCTAGTGGATCACCTAGTCAACTAGACTCATTTACTAACTTGACCCCTAACTTAACACATTTAATGCAACCACTTAACTTGATTTAACTTATTTTAATCTAGACCCTTGGTCACTGATGGTTGGCCTAACCATTGATGGTTAGCCTAACCATTGATGATTAGGCCCCCAAACCTATTTTAAAACAATAAATCATTGACAACTTTGTATGAGATAAGCATTTTTTAAACAAAAACTTGCTTTCAAATGATGTGAATTGACAACTTTATTACCCTATTAAATTATTAACTTCCTCCATCCTAATTAGAAACTTCATCTTACAAATAGAGAAGAAGAAGTGAAATAGATCTATAATCCACAATCTACAATCTAGAATCTTGTACCCAAGCTCTCTTGCATACATTATCCTTTCAGTGAGAAAGTGATATCCTTGGAGACCTAAAGCTCAATCATAATCATGTTCAAATGCCAAAGTATTGTCACTCTAGCCAAATCTCTTCAGCATTCCACTATCAAGTTTTAGGCATCTTTTGTTTGTTTGGTTGATTTATCTTATTTCTAATATCCCTACCCTATCAAACCCATTAGTGTCTTATTCTCTACCCCATAACCCCGTAACATACCTCTATTTGTCCAAATATCTAATTTTCACCTTCTATTTTGACCATTTCCAGACTTGCACTGGTAATCAATAATGGTTTCACAACCACAGATGGTTCACCCCAATCATCGATGGTTACCCAACCACTGATGGTTCACTTGACCATCAATGGTCACTATGGCATAAAAATCTAGCAAGCTATTTTGAGACCCCTACCCCTAGTCAAACCCAATTTTTTTTGCTTTTGCTGGACACCAGTACTTTTTTTTATTTTCTAAACTATACCCCAACCCTTTTAGCATGAGTTATTGACTTGATTCTAGTATTTTAGTTGTTTTTATTTTAAAAAGCATTTACCTTCTCTTTCTCACATGTATTTACTTTCATATCATTGAATGCAAGTACCCTCTCTTTTCATTTATATCAACTTAATTGTTATAACAATGGATTGACAGCCTCCTAGCAATTAATACACTTCTTAGATCTAGCTCATGCTAGGTAGTCCACTCAACCATCCATCTAATGAACCCCTTTTTGAGTGTCTTTCTTATCTACAGGTTATTCCTTCTAAGCCAAAGAGGAGTTCCCACTATCATCTGGCTTCACATGTGCACTTCACCAAGTATTCTTATACATACCCTATTAATAGTTTCATTGATTTACTTAAAAAATTAAGAAATGAGTGAAATTAACTGAAACATTTTGGCATGCCTGATAGTACCTAGTTCCCCTTATCTTTCCTTTATTGTCTACTCATCAAATAAAATTTAAAAATTTATTTTTGGGGTTCTTGAATACATTGATTGCTTGCTTGTCTTAGTTTATCTAGTAAATTAGGAGGCAAAGTAATTAATCATAGATTTCACACTTGTTATCACACACTAAGCCAAATCATAAAATAATTAACACATCAAAACATACCTGAGACAAGGCCCAACTAATATTTCATCACCTAGCGATAACCTTACCCCTTTCCCAGCTATCCTACTTGGATTTCACCACGAAGGGAAGAACCAACTTAGCTATCTGGTTGAGTATAAACTCTAAATTTGATATATTTTAGCTAATCACCTAACACTCTTACCTCTATGGAATCATGAAGTGAGGGGGTAGGTCCCAATACCAAGCCATGTATTGAATTTTAACACAAATTTATCTCTTGAGCACCTAAACTCAACCTAAAACCAACCTTAGATTACCTCTTTAGTACCCGATCTATAAGTTGAATTCCCTCTTCACACTTTCTAATGCATAATCCAAAAGTGATCAAAAATAATTCTATGATTTAACGCACTTTTATTATATTCATTATTAGCCTTGAATTCTTTTCTTTTGATTAATCTTTGTTTGAGGTGTGAGTTTCATCATACTATTCCATTTTCTCTCATGTGGTCTTTACTAGACAACAACTAAGAAACCAAACTGATCAACCACCACCTTCTTCTTTTTCTTCTTCCTCCATGGAATATAATTCTAATGATGAGGGCTCACCTCATCTTTGTCCCCCTACCAATAAAATCCTAGTTATTTTTGAAGGTGATGTGGACTTCATTGCCTTTCTTGATAACAATCTGGTGTCCCTTCAACATTATCTTAATAACTTACCTCACCATACCTCTATTACTTTGGTTCCTCTTATGGACCCTCTTTATGGTATGCCTCCCCATCTTATGGTGGGTACCGCCTCAACCCAACCCTTGTTGACCCAAGCTTCTTATTCTTCCAACATCCCATCTTTCACCACTACCCAAACCCAATCCAACATTCCAACCTCCAACCAAACACCTCCTACCACACCCCATAATTCCCATATAGGGTCAACTTTACCCATATTTACCTATAGTCTACCTACCATGGGGTTATCTTCTACCCCTATATCTACCCTTTCCCTTATCTCAACCAATCCACTAACTTCCAACCTATTTCAGAACTTGGTTATTTCTATACCCCAAACACTTCTACCCATTAGCACTAGAGTCACCACTCAACCTCAACCTCAACCTCAACCCACTACCTAAGCCATATCTTTAAGTCAACCTACATCTATCCCTCAACAAGTGCCCATGAAAAATTATTAATTTATCTCTAATCCACAAGGGTACATATCACCTTCCACTCAACCATTTATGTCAATCAACCTCTATGGGGCACCATCTCAACCTCTTGTGACCACTTACCAATATGTGGCTTCTTCTACACCTTCTATATCTTATCCATATATAGTTGCCACCCAATGTCAACAAAATGTGCCCCTTAATTATGAAGCTTCCCAACCCCAACCATATTTGATCAAGATGTTAATGGACAAAATGATCAACTTAGAGTCATCCATCTCTGGGTCTCATAACCTTTTAATGACCAAATTTATAATGAACCCATTCATTCATATGTCCCTATCCATGTTTATCGTCCTAAATGGGAATTCCCCAAGTTTTCCAAATTTCAAGGCAAGGAGGACCCCCAACAATATTTGAGAGTATTTTGCCATTATTGTTATTTAATCGCATACAATGATGCTCTCCTTCTTTGAACCTTCCCCATGTCCTTGTCTAGACCTACCCTTGATTGGTATAGTGCTCTTCCCATGCACTCTATCTTTTCTTTCTCCCAATTGGTCCAAATATTTTTAGAAGATTTCTCATTAAATATATCTAAAAAGGTTTCTATTATTGACCTCTATTCCATTAAGCAATTTGATGATGAGTCAATTGTTGATTTTGTTGCTATATGGAGAGGCCTCATCAATCAACTTTCTTTCTCCTTACCACAACCTAAATTTATTGAAATCTTCTCTTAGGGTTATTCCAAACATATTTCCCCCACTCTTCAAGTTTAAACCTTCAAAACATTTGATGAGGCATTCACCATGGCACATAAATTGGAAAACTGAGCCATTAATAAGGGAAATTAAAATTACAGAACAAAAATTTCAGCTTTAAATCCAATGACCCTTCCTCCACCAAAACCACCAACCAATATAATATGAAGGCAAAAGAATCATCAAACTTGGTTGTTCTCAAAACCACTATACCTCCAGCTATCAACCAACCACCTTCAACTAATTCTTCCAACCCTCCTTATCAACAAAACCAAAACCAAAATTGAGCTCCTCCAAAACAATATACTCCCATTAGGGAATCATATGCATTAGTTTTGGATAAATTTCCCAAAGCTAACCTCATCCAACTTCCACTATTAAAACACCCCAATAAATTGATGCTTCTCACCCCTTGCCTGGGTGGTATAATGAAAATGAACATTGTGCCTTTCACTATGTTGTAAGACATGACATTAATAAATGTAATACCTTTAAGAGTCTTGTAAAAAATTTGATTGATAGTGGAGAACTTACATTTGATAATCCTAATGCACCTCCCAATTATTCCCTTAACATTTTTTTCAAGCCTTTTCCTAATATGTTCCTTCTACCCAACACCATGATAACCAACCTGAATCATCTCACTCTCATGAGGCATATACAATCAATGTTATTAACAACGAGCCCATTGTTGAAGAGACCATTACCTCAATCACCTAGATAGAAATAGTGAACTCACCTCCTATATCTTAGGATACCCAAATGGAAGAATTAACCACCCTTATCTCTTCACTTGATGAGACCTTATCTTTACCTAGCTCTCTTTTATGGAAACACCAAAGGAGACAACCATTGCTTTAACCATCTCTTCTTCCACTCAACTTGTTTAGACAGAAGAATTGCCCACCATTCCTCTAAATACCTAAACAAAGGAAGTAACCATGTCTATTCTTTCACTTGGATAAAACACACCTACCTTCCCCATCATAAAACCATAAACACCCTCTTTGGAAACTATCCCAAACCAAGATTAGATTACCTCACCTACTCAACCACCAATTTTGGAACCATCCACTAAAAACAAGGATGAAGAACCCATTTCTTCTTCTTCACCAAAGGGTTTAAGATTTGAAATTAGTGACCAAGGAACCAATCCTATCTACAAGCCATTTTCTAGACTAGTCCAAAGTCTATAATTCACTTCTCAACACAAATTTGATGTTAGGGTGTGGAGCTAAAAGCTTCACCAAGGAGCATTCATTAGCAGTTTCGGGTCTACACAGACACCGGCGTCAGTCAGGAGCGACCGACGTCGGTCAGGAGCAGTTGCAGAGACACCGACGTCGGCAGAGGGTCGACCAATGGTGGTCAAAAACAAGCAGCAGAAACCGACATCGGTTACCTGCATGTCCAGAGAGCTATTTCCATGGACAGAAGCGAGTGTTTGCATGATGAGTTTGAGTTACAGTCTCAAGCTCGCGTCTCTATTATTGGCAATACTATTTTTAGAGCCCTTGTTCAAGTGCCTTAACTACTTGTTGGAAGTGCATGCTCAAGTCTCCTAATTCTATATGTAGAATTAGATCTTCCTAGCTTATTGTAGTCTTGAATAGTTTTTGTAGTGAATTGTTGTAATTCATTGTATGAGAAGAACAATACAGAATTGAATCAATCCAGGCTTGTTGGAGTTGATTGTTCTTGAGAGATAGAGCTCTTGAGGAATAGAGATCTAGCAAGAGATCTATACACCTAGGAGAGGTGTGTAAGAAAGAAGTTTTTTCAATTGTATTCCTTTTGTAAAGAGTTTGTTAATACAAGTTTTCAGGGTGATTTCTTGTATCTCTTGTTCTTGTTGTTTATCATTCTAATTACTTGTCAATCTGATTTAATTCCATGTTTATTGCTTTCACAATTGTAATCTATTGTTGGTTGATCCCCAACAATTGGTATCAGAGCCTTGGTTGTAGGTTCAGAGCTTGATATCCATCAATTGGTATCAAAGCTCAGGTTCACTAACAGGTGGTTCAGATCTGTGTAGTGTGTATTGATTACAGGTTCTCATAGGAGTTTCTGCAGGGATTTCTATTTGAGTGGGAGAAGCAATGGTAGATGAAAGTGAATTGAGAATGGAAAAGTTCAATGGCAAAAATTACCAACACTGGAGAATGCAGATAGAGGATTATCTGTATCAGAAAGATCTCTACTTACCATTAGGTGGTGTTGCAAAGAAGCCCAAAGACATGGAGGATGAAGAATGGGAAGTTCTTGACAGAAAGGCTCTAGGGTCTATAAGACTGAGTCTAGCATCCACTGTGATATCTAATTTATCATAGGAAAAGTCTACGGTAGAGTTGATGACTACGTTAGCAAATTTGTATGAAAAACCCTCAGCTTCCAATAAGGTATATCTTATGAAGCAGTTATTTAATTTGCATATGAATGAAGGTGGATCTGTTTCTACTCATCTGAATGATTTCAATGGAATTGTGAATCAATTAACTTCAGTGAATATAGTGCTTGATGATGAAATAAAAGCTCTTTTGATATTATGTTCTTTGCCTGAAAGCTGGCATGGCTTAGTAATGGTAGTAAGTAATACTGCATCTGCATCAAATACTTTGAAAGTAGAGGATGTTTTTAGTGTTATCTTGAATGAGGAAATACGCAAGAAAAGCACAGAAGAGACATCTGGGAATGCTTTAAGTTTTGAGAGCAAGGGAAGGCAGAAAGAGAAGAGCAAGAAAGGCAGATCAAGATCCAAATCAAAGGGGAAAGGCAGATCTAAATCCAGAAATGGCAGGAAGCCACAATGCTGGAATTGTGGAAAGATGGGGCACATAAGCAGAGATTGTTGGTCAAAGCCTAAGGAGGACAATCAGCACGAACGAAAGGAAGAAGCCAAGTTTGCAGGTATTGCACAAGATGCTTTAATTTTCTCTCTGCATAATAATATAGAATCTTGGGTATTAGATTTTGGTGCATCTTTTCATGCTACCCCTAACAGGGAATATTTCAGTGACTATATCCATGGAGATTTTGGAATAGTGTATCTAGGGGATGATGAGCCCTATAAAATAATTGGCAAAGGTAAAGTGCAGCTGAAGATGCAAAATAGCAACACATGGATGTTGAGAGACGTGATGCATGTTCCTAGCTTGAAGATAAATTTGATTTTTACAGGAAAGTTAGGGGATGAGGGTTGTACAATAACTCTCACAGTAGAATCTTGGAAAGTGACCAAGGGTGCACTTGTTATGGCCAGAGGTAAGAGAGAAGGTACTCTCTATTTGTGTAATTGTGTTACTAACAAATCTCCTTCTGTATTATCTACTTCAGATGTGGATGCTAAATTGTGGCACTCAAGGCTTGGCCACATGAGTGAGAAGGGGATGTCAATTCTTAAGTCCAAAGGTATGCTTTCAGATTTAAAAGGCATAGATCTAGAGTTTTGTGAGCACTGTGTATTTGGAAAATAGAAAAGGGTTAGTTTTCTCAAGACTGGGTCTACTAAGAAGAGGCATAAGTTGTAGCTTGTTCACACAGACGTGTGGGGACCGTCTCAGGTTACTTCCATTGGAGGATCATAGTACTATGTATCTTTCATAGATGATGCTACAAGGAAGGTATGGATCTATTGTATTAGGAGAAAATCTGATGTATTTGAGACTTTTAAAGTTTGGAAAGCTATGGTTGAGAATGAAATAGGTAAGAGATTAAAGTGCCTGAGATTTGACAATGGTGGTGAGTTCTGCAGTCATAAGTTTAGAGATTATTGTTACATGCATGGAATTCACAGGCAAAGGACGGTTCCAAGGACACCTCAGTAGAATGGAATTGTTGAAACGATGAACAGGACAATAATGGAGTGTGTAAGATGTATGAGATTGCATGCTGGTTTGCCCTTACAGTTTTGGGCACAAGCTGTTGACACTGCAGTGTACCTAATTAACAGAGGACCCTCTACAGCGCTGGATGGTGGTATTCCAAAAGAGGCATGGATAGGTAAAAAGGTTGATCTCTCATATCTCAAAGTTTTTGGTTGTGAAGCCTTTGTGCATATAGATAAGGAAAATAGAAAGAAGCTTGATGCTAAGTCTTTGAGATGCACGTTTATTGGCTATGGCTCAGATGATTTTGGTTACAGATTGTGGAATCTAGAAACTAACAAGGTAATCAGGAGCCGTGATGTTGTTTTCAATGAAAGAGTGATGTATTGTGATCAGCTAAGGAAGTTGAATCAATCTAAGCAAAGCAATGGTGAATTGGATGAGGTGAAAGTCCAAGATGAGCTCGTGGAAAAAAGAAATAATCACTTGGAGGAAAACACAGAGACCGACGTCGGCAGATTAGGAACTGGCGTCGGCAGGACAGAAACCGGCGTCGGCCGTACAGAGACCGACGTCGGTAGGACAGGTACCGAGGTCAGTCAAGAGGAACCGACGTCGGCCAGTAACAGGTCTACAGGTGACCGAGGTCGGTCACTGTCAGAGAATTTGGGTGGACAGCGTGTTGTGGACAAGTCTCAAACACCCATCAGGAGGTCAGAAAGGGTGAGTAAGCCTCCAATTAGATATTCTCCTTTATTTTATTTATTGCTAACTGATGGTGGAGAACTAGAGAGTTTTGAAGAAGCAATACAGGTGGAGTCCAAGAGTCAGTGGGAGCGTGGCATGGTTGAGGAGTTGGAGTCCTTAAGAGAGAACCAAACATGGGATTTGGTTGAGTTGCCAGTCAGTAAGAGAACACTCAAGAACAGATGGTCCTATAGGTTGAAAGAAGGTGAGAATGGACAGATGAGATATAAGGCCAGATTAGTAGTGAAAGGATTTGCACAAAAACTAGGTATCGACTTTGGTGAGATTTTTTCTCCTGTTGTTAAAATGACTTCTATAAGGGTTGTATTGTCTTTGGTTGCTTTTGAGGATTTGCATCTTGAGCAGCTAGATGTTAAGATAGCGTTTCTTCATGGAGACTTCGATGAGGAAATTTATATGGAATAGCCAAAAGGATTTGAGGTCAAGGGTAAGGAGAAGTTTGTGTGCAAATTGAAGAAAAGCTTGTATGGCCTCAAGCAAGCTCCTAGGCAATGGTACTTAAAATTTGACAAGTTTATGACTGAGCATGGCTACAGTAGGTGTCAATCTGACCATTTTGTGTATTTTAAGAGATTTGATAATGGTAGATATATTATTCTATTATTGTATGTAGATGATATGCTGGTTGCAAGATCTCACATGCAGGATATCTCAGAGCTTAAGGTGAAATTAGCTCAAATGTTTGCTATGAAGGATTTGGGAGCAGCAAAAAAAATCCTTGGCATGAGCATTAAGAGAGACAGGAAAAATCACAGGTTGATATTGTCTCAAGAAGATTATGTGGACAAGGTGTTGAAACGGTTCAATATGCAGGATGCTAAATCGGTAAGCACACCTTTGGCTGGACATTTTAAGTTGAGCAAAGAACAATGTCCTAATTCATATGATGAGGTAGAGTACATGAGTAAGGTCCCATATTCTTCCATAGTAGGGAGTTTGATGTATGTAATGGTGTGTACTAGACTAGATATTTCCCAAGTAGTGGGAGTGGTAAGTAAGTATATGGCCAATCCAAGAAAGGAACATTGGAAAGCAGTTCAGTGGATCCTTACATATCTGAGAGGAACCAGCAGTAAGCACTTGTGCTATGGAGGTTCAGATACTTCTCTACATGGTTATGTAGATTCAGATATGGCAGGTGATTTGGATGGCAAGAGGAACACTACAAGTTATGTTTTCACTGTAGGTGGAACGGTGGTTAGCTGGATATCTAAGTTGCAGAAGGTTGTTGCCTTGTCAACTACAGAAGCAGAGTATATTACAGCCACAGAAGCTAGCAAAGAGATGATATGGATGACACAGTTCATGGATGAGCTTGGTAAGGAGCATGAGAGTTGCAGATTGTATAGTGATAGTCAGAGTGCAATCCATTTGGCTAAGAATTCAGCCTTTCATTCAAGAACAAAGCACATACAGCTAAGGTATCACTTCATACGACAGGTATTGGAAGATGGTGAGTTGAAGCTGGAGAAGATCCATACAGATAGGAATCCTACTGATATGTTAACCAAGCCTGTTACAAAGGAGAAGTTGAATCTTCATTCAACTTCTATTGGTCTTCATGATTGAGTTGAAGATGGAGGAGCTAGAAGATGTTGCTATACAGGTACTGGTGCAGCTGTTTATCTCCAAGTGGGAGATTGTTAGGGTGTGGAGCTAAAAGCTTCACCAAGGAGCATTCATTAGCAGTTTTGGGTCTACACATACATCGGCATCGGTTAGGAGTGACCAACGTCGGTCAGGAGCAGTTGCAGAGATGCTGATGTTGGCAGAGGGTTAGCCAACGGCAGTCACAGACAAGCAGCAGGAACTGACATCGGTTACCTGCGTGTCTAGAGAGCTATTTTCATGGACAGAAGCGAGTGTTTGCATGATGAGTTTGAGTTGCAGTCTCAAGCTCGCATCTCTATTATTGGCAATACTATTTTTAGAGCCCTTGTTCAAGTGGCTTATCTGCTTGTTGGAAGTGCATGCTCAAGTCTCCTAATTCTATATGTAGAATTAGATCTTCCTAGCTTATTGTAGTCTTGGATAGTTTTTGTAGTGAATTGTTGTAATTCATTGTATGAGAAGAACAGTACAGAATTGAATCAATCCAGGCTTGTTGGAGTTGATTGTTCTTGAGAGAGAGAGAGAGAGCTCTTGAGGAATAGAGATCTAGCGAGAGATCTATACACCTAGGAGAGGTGTGGAAGAAAGAAGTTTCTTCAATTGTATTCCTTTTGTAAAGAGTTTGTTAATACAAGTTTTCAAGGTGGTTTCTTGTATCTCTTGTTCTTGCTGTTTATCATTCTAATTACTTGTCAATCTGATTTAATTCCGTGTTTATTGCTTTCACAATTGTAATCTATTGTTGGTTGATCCCCAACATTTGATAGAGCCACCTTTTGGAATTGTCTTGGATTTCCTTACTAAAGAAAACCTAAATCCTCAACTTCAATTGAATCCACCTTTAAAACCATTACCTCTTCACCAAATACCTCTTCCAAAAACATAAGTGAAACCTCCCAACCACTCCTATCTAGAAATTCCAAATAACCTTATGCTTCTTTCACCAAACCAATCAAGAACTTAGGTATTCTTCCCACACCTAGTCATACTCACCCCCCTTTGAGGTTGGACTTAACCCCATCTAGTCCACCAAAGACAAATCCAACTAAACTATCTAAGAAGTTAGAGTTACCCAAACCTCCACCTTGAACTATACCCATACCACCTCCTTCCCACTTACCTTCCATCTTAGGACCCCATCTTTCTACCATCCCAGTTACCTATTCTTCCTCTAAGAAACCATCCCCCTTTTCTCCACCTACACCCATCAAACCCTCTAGTTTTCCATAATTTTTAACCAAATTATCTACCTCTACTTTCCCACCAATCGCTAAACCTTCATTATCTAAGTCTTCCATATCCAAATCCCTAACCCCCAAACCAATAGTAACCAAGAAAACCCAACCAAAACCACCAAATAAAACCTTTCTTCCAACCACAACTTCCATAGTAAAGCCTACACCCAAGAAGGTACCCACTCCTAAAACCAACAACCTACCACCTCCCACACCTTTTCTTGAATCCTATTCAACCATTTTATAGAGGTTATTGCAAAACTCTTCCATTAGCTTACCTCCAATAACACCTTTTGACCGTTCACATCCCAAACCAACATGGTTCAATGACAATTTTATTTGCCTTTACCATAAGACACTGGGACATGACACAAAAATTTGTAAAGCTCTCCAAGCACTTGTTCATAGCCTATATTGTGAGGATGATCTATTATTAGATGAACCTTTCTTACCCCCATTACCAATATTACCATCAACCTAACCTACCCAACCTTTACCTACTCTCCCACTCCTACCCAAGGATGAGAAGGAGGAACCAAAGCAAGTATCAAACCCAATAAACCCCCTTATCCGCATTATTCATGTGGTTACCTGATCTTAGACCCAACATAAGGATAAGGGAAAATCCAAGGCATATTTTCCATGGACTTACCCTTTCACCCCTCAACCTTCCAATCAAAACTAAACACCTACACCTTCACCTATGCCAACACCAAAGCCCAAAGTATCCATTTTGGGACCCTCTACCTCCAACCCATATAAATACATCTAGTGTATCATGTTGAAACAACTTCACCATACACCAGTGAAAATGAGACTTTATGAACTAGTTAACACCTCATCCCACCATCGCTAAGCATTGATTAAGGCTCTGTAATCTATAGAGGTTCAACCAAATGATCCTCAACCTCTTGCACCCTTTATTAGAGCCTTCCAAATTTCTTCCCTCATCACCTTTCAAGATTCTAAAATACCTCTTATTAATCCTAAGGACTTTGATCCTCCCTTTTTCATCACAGCATACATCAATCAAACCCACATCAAGAGGGTTATGATTGATGGAGGAGCTAGTATCAATATTATCTCCTCCCATGCATATGACCAACTTAAATTACCCAAAAACATCATGTCAGAAAGCAAAGCAGTCTTTCACTCCTTTAATGATACCATGGCCGCTACCCTAGGGACTATTATCCTGCATATCTCTTTGGGACCTCATACTATTCCTAAACGATTTTACATGACAAAGGGTGAGTTCTAATAAAATGTTTTACTCACATGCCCTTGGATCCATGCTATGAGTTGCATCCCTTCCACCCCACACTGATGTGTCAAATTTGAGCATGAGGGACAAGTTATTACCATCAAATCTGATCCTAGTCCCTTCACCTCTTGCACTATGGCATACCAAGCCAATGACATTCTTATTCCTCCTTCATCCACCTCACAACCAACTTATAATAAAACTACCCCACTAACTAAAACCATCAACATTTCCACTCATAATGATGATGAAGCATCAACTAGCTCAGCCATCCCATCATCCCAAATTTCATTTGAGGATTCCTTGCAATCCACATTTTAATGAGACTCTCTTGGGAAATATCACCTTTTAGCCTTATATGTTTTCCCTACTCCATAAGAATATAGGAACCTCACATATGACCCTTCCTATGATCCCAATGTTGGAACCATCATCCCTTTTAGGCTCCATAACAATAAAACAAATTTCATCTATGGGGGACTAGATCAACCACTTCTCGCTCCCACCACTACCCTATTTATACATCCATTCACTACTGATTTTTACTACCTAGATAAACCTACCTTTTCTAAAGCTTTCCTTTATAGGTACATTTAGAAAGGGTTTGGCCTTGGCATCTATGAACAAGGACCTCATGAGTTACCCATAATCCAAACTTAGAGAAACCTCATGAGTTCTTTGGCCTTGGGTTCACACCACCAAAAGAACTTACATCACCAAAACCCATCACCCCCATCAATGAAGAACCTCCATCCTCACCAACCCCATCTTCCTCCAAATCTAAAGACTCTGATATCATCCCATCTAACATTTTTTTATTCAACATCATTATTTTGGGTCCCATAACTTATCAAAAGGATGGCCCAACTAAAACCATTCCTCTCATCCATCTTAAAATGATTGAACACGATTATCCTACTATCAATACCAACCAATGTTCAGATGATGATTCCATTATTGCCTACCTTAGTGTGGGGGATTATTCAATTCATAAATCTCTCCCTCCTAAGAACCAAACTATGATAAATTAATCCACTATTGATGTCAACTTGGGAACTCAAGATAACCCCCATATCATCAAAATTGGCCAATCCTTAAATTTCATCAAGCTAAAGGATTACCCTTCTTTCCTCCAAGATCATAACATAGAATTTACTTGGTATTACTAGGATATGCCCAAAATTAACCCTTATATTTCCCTCCACAACATTTTTACTCATCTTGAGTCTAAGATGATTTGGCAAAAGCTTCATAAGATGCATCCTTGTATAACCCTCCTTGTCAAAGAAGAGCTTCAACATCTCTTATCTATTGACTTCATTCAACCCATTGACTAGCCACAATAGGTTACTAAAATTTTTCCCATCACCAAGCCCATAAGGGGACTTCATCTTTGTATCAAATTTCATGACCTCAACCTTACTTTCCCAAAGGATGATTTCCCTCTACCCAACATTGACCAACTTGTTGATCTTACAGCTGGCCACAAAATGCTATATCTCATGGATGGTTTCTTGATATATAATAAGATCTTGATTGCCCCCAAATATCATCATAAAACATCCTTTATCACCCCATGGTTGACCTTATATTACAGGGTCATGCCCTTTGGACTAAAGAATGCTGGAGCAACCTATCAGTGGCCTATGACCTATAATTTTTATGACCTCATCCATAAAATCATAGAGGACAATGTCAATGATATCTTTGGGAAATCCAAACATTTCAAGGATCACCTAGATGTTCTTATAACCATTTTTTATTGATTAATACATTATCATGTCAAGCTCAACCCCAAGAAATGTATTTTTGGAGTCTTGTCAGGAAAGTTTCTCAGTTTCATCATCTTTCTACATTGAATTAAAATAGACCCTATAAAAGTCATAGTAATCTTAGAAATCCCTCCTCCTACCAACCTTAAATAACTCCATAGCTTACAGGGCAAACTTCAATCCATCTGTCATTTCATATCTCAGTTATCAGATAAATGTCAACCTTTCCACCACCTACTAAATAAAGATACCTCTTTTAAGTAGACCAAGGAATGTTAACAAGACTTTAATTCAATAAAAGAGTACCTTATCTCTCCACCTATCCTCACCCATCCTAAGGAAAACCATCCCTTTTACCTATATATCCACTTTTAATCATTCCCTAGGAGCAATGCTCACTCATCATGATGAATAGAATAAAGAGCAAGCCATCTACTACATCAACCGCACACTTATTGAATATGAAACTCAGTATACCTATCATAAAAAAATCTGCCTCAACTTAGTCTTTGTATCCACCAGACTCTATCACTATCTTATTCATCATAAAACCTATGTCATCACTAATACTGACCCCCTAAAGTACATGTACTCCAAGCCATACCAAAACTAGTGTATGGCTAATTGGATCATGTTCCTAACTGAGTTCAATATTGATTTCTTTCCACAAAATTTCATTAAATGACATGTCATTTTTGACTAATTGGCCAAATCTCCTCTACTAGATAATCAACCTCTACCTCTTACCTTTTCAGATGAGTCCATTACAACTCTATCCCAGGAAGAATCCACCTACCAAATGACTATGTTTTTTTATGGCTCTAAATGCCACAATGGTGGAGGTGCTAGCATTATTCTCATTCCCTTTAATGGTTAACCTTTTCCCCTTTACTTTAAACTCAACTTTGAATGAACCAATAACATAGCTAAATATGAAGCCCTAGTCATAGGTCTCTAAACTGCTCTAGCCTTGGGAGTTAAAATAATTAGCATCTTTGGTGACTTCCAGCTAGTCATTAACTAGGCCACAAGATCCTATCAATGTAAAAATGATGTCCTAATGAAATAAAAATAACTCATAGATGTACTCTTAGCATCATTCCATCACTACACTATGCAATCAGTTCCTCGATCTACTAATAAGTTTGTAGATACGATGACATCCCTTGCTTCCCAAATCCCATCTCAGCCTGCCAAATCCAAACTATTTGTCACCATCCACTACTTTATCACACCTTCATATATTAGTTTTGATCTTTCTAACATTTTTATTTTTTATACATCTTTTGAAATTTAATATGACCAAACTTTAGACTATCTCAACCTTGGCATAATCCCTCCCGTCCTTTTGAAGAATGCCCAAAGAGATTTTGTTTAAAATACCTCTCATTACATCTTACTAGGAATAATCCTTTACAAAAATGGCTTTGATGGCATCCTTCTTCATTTCCTCCATGGTCATGAATCCTCCCATGCCATTAAGGAAATGTATGGTGGATTCTATGGGGGACACTTTAGTGGCCTAGTTGTTGCTAAGTGTATCCTCTACCTAGGTTACTATTAGCCCACCCTTAATCAAGACTATTACAACTATGTAAATAAGTGTGGAGAATGTCAACAACATGTTAACCTACATCATGCACCTCCCCATGGTCTTCAAGTATCCAAAGATGTTAAGCATGAAATATATTGAGAGGGGGTTGAATCAGTATATTATATATCGTTTACTTAATAAAATTCCTTTTCTTTAACCACTTAACCACATATTAAAGATATGTAATACAAATTAAACAATAATATGAACCACACAAGAGAGAGAGAGAGAGAGAGAGAGAGAGAGAGATACACCAAATTTTTACGTGGAAACCCAAAGTGGGAAAAACCATGGAGAACAATCTCAAGTACATGAATGAGCACCAACTCAAATTATAAAGTTCACAAGCACCAACTTGCAGGAGCACCAACCCCTTTTTTGAGCACCAACACAACAACTATTTGTGAGCACCAGCTGATAGGAACACCAACCCCTTGTAAATATTTGTGAGTACCAACCCATAGGAGCACCAACCACTCTTGTGTATAAAACACAACTATCTCTCAATGTTGTTTACTCAACAAATGATAGAACTCTACAATATCTCCTACTTTTGTCTCTTCTAAAACAAATAAAAATCATGCACTCTCTTACATATCCAAATGGCTTCTCAAGCCTTTATTTATAGCTTTCCAAATGACCTTTGGCATTCACCCTTTGTGACCCTTCAATCCTCATGGAAAATGGTGCCAAACTTACAATACCCTTTGTATCCTTGCATTTGAAAAGTCATATGGTGACCCTTCATAAGCAAAAGCATCCTTTCCTCTTTTGTCTTTATCTTGGTGACTTTTCATATTCCTCAAAGTGTCTCTTCATGGAAAAATGTACCATATCTCTTTTGTCTTCACATGGTGACTCTTGGAATTCCTCAAGATGACTCTTCATAAGAAAATGCATCCCATTCCTCTTTCGTCTTTTACCCTATGACTCTTTGACTTCTCCATGGGCCCTCTTTTGACTTATATGCAACCAAAAATATATTCATTAATATTAAATAAATATTAACACACATTATCCAAGATATGAATATTAAAAAAACCATTAAATGTAATGGGGCCTTTATCACCAATAATGCTAGACCTTTGACATCAATGACAATATTTCCAACAAAAGATTATTGGCCCTTCTCATAATGGGTCCTTGGCCTTATTGGGGAAATCAACCCTCATTCTTCAAAATGACATCAATACATCATTACTACCACTAAATATTTCACCAAATGGGTAGGCGCCATCCCTCTTGTCTCAACCAAAGATGAAAAAAATATTGATTTTATCAATCACCATATCATTTTCCACTTCAGTGTTCTGCATAAAATCATCACTGATAATGGAAAATATTTTAAAAATTGGAAAGTCCACAATAGGTCTCTATGATGATTTTGGCATCAAGTTAAGCTTTTCCTTGCCATATCGTCTATAAGCCAATGGACAAGTGGAAGCCTCTAACAAAACTCTCATCAAAATGCTCACTAAAGTAGTCAATGCTTCGAGTCAAGATTAATATTTACACATCCATTTTACTTTATAGGCCTATCACACTAGCATTCAAATCTCTACAAGTGTTACCCCTTTCTCTCTCATCTTTGGAGCAGATGCCATCTTGCCTCTTAAAGTACAAATACCATCACTTTGCATATCTTTACATAAAGTCCTTTCTAAGAGTGACTATCATCAAGAACACCTCGCCTGTCTTGAACTTCCTGATGAACATCACCTTGTAGCCCTTAATCATCTTCATGTCTATCAAGAATGAATCAAATGCACATACAAAAAACACCTAAAAGATCAAGAATTTAACATCAAATACCTCATCCTTAAGGAAAACCAACATGTAACTAATATAGATAAGAGAAAAAAGGGCAAGTTTTCTTTTAATTAGCTTAGACCCTACATCATAACCCATAAGTATGGATCAAGAGCTTATCATTTGTCTTCTCTAAAAGTCAAACCAGAACCTGAGCCTCTTAACACTTCACATTTATTTCCTTTTTATTGTTGAAACAAGGATTGAACTCACCTCTATGTCTAACTTAAGCTCATCACTTGGTCTACAAGATCTTTACTTTCTTTCATTTACATATCCCTAATCCTCTTGGGAATAATTGATTACAACAAAGAACCATGTGATTATCCATAATATTTATTGCCTAATTCTAAACATGGTTACCATGGCTCTACCCATGGCATGGTTCTCATGAATACTTTTCATCTCTAATTAGATAGAATCCCATGGTCAATGGTCTCTCAAACCACTTTCCCCATTTAACATTGACTTTTTGTTCTAAATTCTTGCCTCCATAAAGGTACACCTTTAAGCCTAAATAGACTTGTCCATGTCTAAACACACAATCAACATATCACTTGCATCTATATATCTAGCATTGTAGACTAATCCCTTAAAGGATAGCTATAATAATCCAATTTTAGACCACTCCCTTAGAGGATGGCTAAGGAATAATCATTTGAAGCTTCTCACATCGATTAGCTCAAAAAAATTATCAAAATAACAAAAGCAACAAATAATTCTATGTCAAAATCAAAGTAAGTAAGCCATAATGGGCTCATATAAATGGCATTAGTAGACTTCCTACATTAATCAGTCTACATATCATATTAAGTCATGGACTTGCCTATTATAGTTCTTTGGTCACCTATAGAAGGGGCAAGCTAACCCACATCAGGTTACCTTTTTCACCTATTTCACATTAACCATCTACCTATTACCTCCCTTCCCTTTAATCCCTCTTTGAAATCAATGGACTATGAACTTACTTGATACAAAGTGATCAAGACACCCTCTTTCTCAATCAAAGCATGCTCTTGTGAAGCATTCGATAGGTTTATGTTCACTAAGTTAATCCAACTATGGTTTTTGGTTATTATATCCTTGCCAACTAAGAACATCATGCATTTTTATTAACCTCTATTCATTAGTTCATGTGATCATATGTCTCCCTATTCTTATCTCTTTCTCACATTTACTTGGTTGTCTACACCTACTTCATGTGTTTCCATTATGTTCCCATTAACACAATCATAACATTATGCACCAAGAACAAGATTAATATAAACCATATCCTACTCATAAACAAAAAACATTAAGATCCATAAATTGTGAAAAATCACAACATATCATTATAACATTGTAACATCATAAGATCATCATCAAACATCATCAACATCATCCCTACAACAAAATATCATTCTATCTATCAACCACATTATCACATTATTACACCCTCATCCTACCTAAACACATTATCATAGTCATCTCATAAACAACATCATCAACACATATCTATCAAATGTCCATAATCATGTGCAAACTAAACTTGATAACAACAAACATCTTGATCAAAACCATATTATCAAACACATCATCATATACACAAATAGTCATCATCATATCCATCATCAAATACCTACACTACATATTCAATATCATATGTGTCATCCCTAATCATGAATATCATTGCATCATAATAATAATACATCAATATATCATCAACACAACATCATGAACATTAGAGCATAATTATCATGTCAACATAATGATCAATAATGATCAAATATCAATGATAAAATCTACATAATCATAATATACATTAATGGGGTAGTACAAATCATAATAATGTATAAGTCTCTCTCTCTCATATAAATCTCACATCATCAACATGGAAGCCAGTATCAAAATCAAAATCATATACATAATCTATCTATCAATCCCCTAGTACACCACTACCACTAGCCCCATTTATATGGCACCTACACTACCATCTGGTGGTGGCCCTGTTGACATCCCTACCTATCCCACTATTGAGGCCCATTATCCTATAGTATCTATATATGCACCACCTACTAAAATGGCCCTATACTCTTTGTATCTCATCTCCGATGGCAGCTAAGCTATCACTACCACCTCATAATATCTTAGCTCCTCGATGATGGTTAGATACCATATCCTTATAACTATGTTAGGTGGTCCTCCTACTACTGTAACAACCACCCCCACCATTTATCTCAATGAATCCCTCTCCTAAGTCACTAAATCTAGGGAGGTCCTCACTGTATCATGCTCACTAATCAAAGTGACAACTTTCCCCTATAAGGTGACAATATATGCATGTAAAGTGGTCACCTATCCTTATCACTTGGTAATATAGGCTTATACTACTATCAGTGCCATTTCCACCTAACCATCCTATGTTAGTTCCCTAGCAGGGTCCACATCCATAGGCTATTACTCCCCATCACCCCATTCAAAGTCAACTACTGCATATCAGGACTAGAACCATGCCACATAACCATTTATAACCCCTACTTCATCAATGGTAGCTCTCACTAAGAGCTCCTCATAGTCCAACATAAACTCTTATGGCTATGACTCTGGGAGTCAAAACTTAGCATCCTTTCTCCTATATCATGGAAAATTAGGGGGGATCCCCTACACTAGTTTGAACTACCACTAAACTCAATCAAAGGGGATCAACTCCATCTCCCTGTCTCTCCTCCTATAAATCCAACACCAACTCTATAAGGATATTATCTAGTAATTATGCCTAGGCCAACTAGGCCAATTTATATATGGCCTCCATACTACATCACCTTCCACCAAGCCCTCTAGTGCATCTCTAAACCACTCAATGTCTCTAGCTCCTCCACCTACCTCTGTCAAAGCATCAATATACCTCCATCATATGAATCCCACTAGAAAGGCCACTTGAGTGAATCCCTACCATGATACCCCCAATTATCTCAAAACTTGAATATGCTCAAATGCCTAGTAGTGAAGCATGAAACTGATGTTAACCCCATACCATCTGTGTGCCTAAAAGGCCTAGATCTCTCAATAAATATGGACTAGTAACACTAGGGCTCATCTACGTATAGTACTCCCAAGTAACATCTCCACCAATACCCCTAATAACAAGTATGGAAAATGTCTATGGATAGAATCTAGCAATACAAAATAAGTCACTACCATCATCATCATTGTTAGTAAGCATCTATCCTCTGGGGCCCTCTCGTACAATGTCCTGATCCCACATCCACTTGCATTCCATGTAGTATGATCTCAATCTGTTCCATATATAAGGTATATATAATAATCTCTATCCTCATTCTCTACATGATAAATTGGCTCCCTCTGAATGGGTAGTTGTGTGATCCTAGTCACATCCTCCAATAGGATAGTCATCTCACCAATCGATAACATGAAGGTGTTCATCATTGGGTCCCATCTCTCAATGATCATGATGATCATAACCACATCCCATGACAAGTTCTAATAATGTATCATAGCCTATAGACCAAGTAACTCCATGTGCCTCCACTCTTTTATTTTCATCCCATCTCAAACCTCGATGAAGATCCTTAAGACTTGATCCCTCATCTGGATCTGATCACATGCCTACACAATAATCATATTAGCAAGGACATTTGGTTTTATACATCATAACCAATATCAACCTACACCTATCATTTTCAACCTATCTTACATCTAACACTCAAAATTGTCAGGAATCTAGAACAAACAGCTCTAATACCACTTTGATAGGACCTAGGCTCACAAAGCTCTGACACCAATTGTCAGGATTAAGAGCACAATTGATTACCTTTGTATAAGCAACTAAACATGGAATTTAACTAGAATAATAAGTAACTAGAAATCAGAAATAACACAAAATATGAGAGACAATACAAGCTTGTATTAACACTCTTCCAAAAGGAAATACAATAAAGAGATCACACTCTTCCCACACCTCTAGGGTGTACCAGTAATCTTCCCTCAAGAGTTATCTCTCTCAATTACAAACAAAACCAACTCAAACATAGATTTGTTGTTTCAACCAGTTAATAATAATACTACCAGTACACCAACCAATAAGTGACAATCAACTCAACTATTGTTGCCTACTTCCATTACCACCAAGTACACCATGTACTCCAAGTCTAAGTACATCATGTACTCCAAGTAGATCTCACCTAATCTTGCTACCTGTTGTGTTGCTAATCTCCCTAATATTGTACACCTACAGATCAACCTAGTTTTACACACCTGCAAACCTAGATTTCACACACACACACTTGAAGATCAACCGATCGTACTTACCATGTAGATCTCACCTGATCTTGCTATACTACAGATCAAACTGGCCTTGCACACCTACTGATCTAGATCTTACACACCCAGAAGAACCCTTGTCCTAATTAGAAACGTAGCTCCAAGACTAAAATTAGTCTTTACATGCAAATAACCAGTTCGTTAAATAAACTATTCATGTAATTAACAGTTCTAGAACCGCACAAGTGACCAACATCAATCGCTATCTGTCTGGAGATGACTGACATCGGCCGATCCATAACCGATGCCGACAGCTTCCTGTCTACCCCTGACCAACGTCGGTTGGCCTGACCGATGTTAGTTACTGTGACACTCAGCACCTCCTCCATGTTTGCATCATTGAAGCTTTTAGCTCCACAACCTAACAATCTCCCACTTGGAGATAAATAGTTGCACCTGTACCTGTACCTATACATCATCTAATTTGTTTCCTGGCTTGTATCCCTCTTCAAGGTCAATCTTGAAGACCAACCACCACACATCATGTGGTGCTATTGTGATCTTCCCTGTTCCTAGGAATACTCATGCCAAGGATTTTTGCTCCTCCTAAATCCTTCCTGGCATACCACTAAACTAATTTTACCCTTAGCTCAGCAAAACCCTGCATGTATGAACCTGTAACAAGCATATCATCCACATATAGTAATAGGATAATGTCGTGACCATTATCCAACCTAGTAAAATAAACACAATGGTTACATTGACATTGACTAAAGCCATGCTTTGTCATACACCCATCAAACCTATACCACTATCCTGAAGCCTGATCAAGACCATATACCCTGGCCTTCTATCTCACGTGTCCATTTTCTCTCTTCTTTAACTAAGGAATCCATTCATCTTTTAGTTATTTCATCCCAAATGGCAACTCTACCAAATCTCCCATTTGGTTCTCATCCAAAGAATCAACTTCCTCATTCATGCCATGCTCCCACTGTTTCCTAGATTCTACCTGCTCTGATTCTTTAAAACTTCCTAGTTCTTGACCATCAGTGAGCAACAAGTAGTGTAAAGAAGGGGAATAATGAATTTGAGGCTTTCTTACCCTTTCAATCCTCCATATGGGCATTTGAGACTCCTTAACAACTTGTTGTCTGCCCAAAATCCATTCTCTGGTCGACCCTAGTCTGCACCCGACCGATGTCAAATCCTCCTAATCACCAACACTGGTTGTCTGACCGACATCAGTGTCCACTTGGTTGCTGACATCGGTTCCCTGACCAATGCCAGTAGCCACCTGCCCGACACCACTGACTCTAGTCTGCACATGACCAACGTCGGTACCTACCTATTTGATGTTGGTTCCACCTAACCGACATTAGTAACTATGTTTCCCTGTGAGTGATGACTTTTTACCTGTGAGCTCACTTTGGATCAAAACCCTATCCAAACTACCCTGCTCAGAGTTATTCAGTCCCCTCAGCTGATCTCTGTCCATCATCTCCTCCAAGAAAACCAAGGCTTTCAAGTTCTTAAGTTTGTCAAAGACATCTAACTTCCTCTTAAGAACATGCATTTCCTTCTCACTCATGTGACCAAGCCTAAAGAGCCACATCTTTGCAACAGAAGGAGAATCAGTAAAATAAGTAGATAGATAAAGAATACCTACTTTCTTACCACATGCTAATTCAAGTGCATCCGCTATGAGAGTTACTATGCATCCCTCATCACCCAACTTTCTTGAAGAAATTAGCCTCCTCTTCAGAACTGGGACCTGCATGACATCCTTCAACACCCATGTGTTGGCCATCTATAATTTCAGCCGCACTTCCCCTTTGCCAATACTTTGACAAGGCTCACCAACCCCTAAATAAATCTTTCCAAAGTCTCCATGGACCTTAACATAGAAAAATACTCTATTTGGGGTTGCATGGAAAGAGGCAACAAAATATATAAACCAAGATTCTACTTTATCCAAGGAACATACAAGAGCATCCTGTGCAACAACCCCTGCAACATCTGCTTCTTCATTTCCTTCATGTTGATCTTCTACCAACCAACAATCTTTCTTTACCTGCTCTTTCTTTCCATAATTCAGTAATTAAGAATTCTTGCTATTGAGTTCCTCCATTCTTAGTGTACTTTCTTCTGCCATTGTTATACTCCCACTCAATCAGAAACCCCTGAGAGTGACCTGTAATCAAATACTAACCTGCTTCAAACCAGGCTCTGAGAACCTGCAATCTCGCTCTGAGAACCTGCAACCTCACTCTGATACCACTTTTTCAGGAATCTAGAATAACAAATAGCTTTGATACCACTTTGATAGGACCTAGGCTCACAAAGCTCTGACACCAATTGTCAGGATTAAGAGCATAATTGATTACCTTTGTATAAGTAACTAAACACAAAATTTAACCAAAATAATAAGTAACTAGAAATCAAAAATAACACAGAATATGAGAGACAATACAATCTTGTATTAACACTCTTCCAAAAGGAAATACAATAAAGAGATCACACTCTTCCCACACCTCTAGGGTGTACCAGTAATCTTCCCTCAAGAGTTCTCTCTCTCAATTACAAACAAAACCAACTCAAACACAAAGTTGTTATTTCAACCAGTCAGTAACAATACTACCAGTACACTAACCAGTAAGTGACAATCAACTCAACCATTGTTGCCTACTTCTAGTACCACCAACTACACCACATACTCCAAGTCTGAGTACACCATGTACTCCAAGTAGATCTCACCTAATCTTGTTACCTATTGTGTTGCTGATCTCCCTGATCTTACACACCTACAAATCAACCTAGTTTTGCACACCTACAAAGTAGATCTCACACACACACACACACTTGCAGATCAACCAACCTTACTTACCATGTAGATCTCACCTGATCTTGCTATACCACAAATCAACCTGGCCTTGCACACCTATTGACCTAGATTTTACACACCCAGAAGAACCCTTGTCCTTGCCTCACCAAGTCCTTATGATTCTCCCTTGGATAGAACCCTTCTGATTCTACACACTAGCACCCCTATGGATCTTCTACCAGATCTTGCTCTCCCATAGATCTACCTGATCATACACACTTGGCACTATGGCACTATGAGGAGCTAACTTTGCTCTCTTCCCTCTAAAAGAGCTAACCTTGTTCTCTCTATCTAGCACACTTTACAATACGGCCCCATGGGTCTATTATATAGATCCCATGCAAACAATAATTAGACTTCTAATTACAATAACTAGAAACACAGCTCCAAGACTAAAATTAGTCTTTACATGCAAATAACCAGTTTGTTAAACAAACTTTTCATGTAACTAACAGTTTTGGAACCACGCAGGTGACTGACGTCAGTCATTGTCTGTCTGGAGATGACCGATGTCGGTTGATCCATGACCGATGTCAGCAGCTTCCTATCCACCTCTGACCGACGTTGATTTGCCTAACCGATGTCGATTATTGTGACACTCAGCAACCTCCTCCATGTTTACATCAGTGAAGCTTTTAGCTCCACAACCTAACAAAAATAACTCTCTACCTTTAATTACACACATTTTAAACACCTAAGTCCTTCTATCACTATCTACCTCCACCCTAACACATTATTTTTCAATGCATGATGGGTCTTTCACCTCACTCTACCCACCAACCCTTTTAAACATCTCATCCTCTCAAAACTAAACCATTCCCTTCTATCACTTTAAAAACATCCTAACATCTTACTCACCTTTCAAAACCTTTCACCTACCCTTTTCAAAATGTTTACCACTACATTAACATATTTTAATATTTAACATTCAAACTTTAAAAACTATTCCAATCACCATCACTCATTCCATTTTATAACCAAACTTACCCCTAAAACACTTTGACTATCGATGGTCCCTTGAACTGTTGATGGTCCTTAGGTATCTTTTTACCCCCAAAATCAATCGTTGATGGTCAGGTTAAACTATCGATGATCATTGTGTGTGACCACCGACAGTGAAACCCTACGACCTTCTTCCACCCAAACACCACTAAACTCACCTCAAAGCAAAATTAACCCACCTAATACTATTCTATAGTCCATTACCACTACAACACATTCTTCCCCTCCAAATGTACCCAACTAATTTGGCCAATTTTATCCACACCCAAAAACTAGGGCATCATAGCCCAGGGATATTTTCACAAACCTTGCCCCACTACTCTATCCTACTTAATACAGCTCTACATCCACAAATTCACCTATATTATCAATTTTAAAACAACCCTTACCTCATTTTGTGATCACTAGCATGGTCAAAATCCTCATGTTACTACTTAGCCATGCCCTCATCCTCCCTTCATTTAGTCAATATCCAATCACCTTGACCACTAACTCTTCTCCACCTCAACAACCTCTATGCATAATTACCAAAAGACAAAGTTCTCTAATCACTAACAAACAAAAGTCAAATGATAAAAAAGACTCACCATTTTATTTTTTACATCTAAGCTTTTTAGGGTTTGCCTAACTATTGATGGTTAGGATAAACAATCAATGGTTAATCCTAGGCGCAACCCTAACCATCGATGGTTAAGTCCTTTAGTCTTTTTCCCACTTTTTTAACAAACAAAACTTACTTCAAATTTGAGCTTTTGTAAATAACTACAATTGGTGTGAAGCTTTTTTGGATTTCATGTCCATAGAACTATGTAGGCAACATCCACTCACCTAGTGTATATAGAGTTAGCTTGACCATCCCTTACCACCCACACCCAACCTAACAACTATTACCCCATGTCCACCTCAATATTGGTCATTTTTGACCTGGACCATTCACATGTTTTACAACAACTTTGCATGGTCATTTTGATCGCACCAACCAACCTTGTCATGTTAACCTTTTGAACTTTACACCACCTCATGTATGACCTAACCGATTATGTTATTTTGTGAGAGCACTTCCTACCCTAGATACTTACAACCAATACCGACCCTATCCAGATGGCTTGATAGGCTTGACCTGATCAACTATGACTAATGTTGTGGACCGATCACCCCTATCATATGTCCCTTTAGAATCAACCTTATTTTTACCAACATTAGCAACTTTAGTCTTTGTGCAATCTTGACTATCACTCTTAGTCACATTTTATGCATGTGTTTACACCTTAAATTCCCAACCTTTTTATGTCACCCACTTCATGACTACCAATTTACCATTTATCAAATCATGACCTGATTTTGATTTTACCTCATTGACTCCCGATTCGAGGGGGAATACCTCCTCCCATACTTGAGGTAATCAGACCTTGACCAATCATCTATTTTTATTCTACATCTTGTTAGATCAAAGTTTCACAATAAAAAGGGGCAAAATGTAGACACTTAAAAATTGCACATGATAACTTTCAATGTCAAACTATGTCTTTGACCCTCATTCAACCTCACATATTGTGGACCACCTAATCAACTAGACTAACTTACTAACTTGACCCCTAACTTAACATGTTTAACACAACCATTTAATTCAGCTTGCTTTAACCTATTTTCCTCTAGCTCCTAAATCACTAATAATTGGCCTAACCATCAATAATTGGCCTAACCATCAATGGTTAGGCCCCCAAACCTATTTTAAAGTACTAAAGCATTGATAACTTTGTATGAGACAAGCATTTCCTTGAATGGAAACTTGCATTTGAAACTTGCTTTAGAATAACATAAATTAGAAGCTTTATTCCCATATCAAATTAGTAACTTCCTTCATCCTAATTAGTGACTTCATCTTACAAAAGGAGAAGAGGAGGAAGTGAAATAGATCTGTAATCCAAAATCCTCAATCTGCAATCCTGAATCTAGAATCCAAGATCTTGCACCCAAGCTCTCTTGCATACAACATCCTTTCAGTTTGTGGGTGATATCATTGGAGACCCAAATCTTTGTTGGAATCACATTTAAATGTCAAAGTACTATCACTCTAATTGAATCTCTTTAGCATTCCACTATCAATTTTTAGGTATCTTTTGCTTGTTTGGTTGATTTATCTTATTTTTAATCTCCCTACCCTATCAAACCCATCAATGTCTTTTTCTTCACCCCACAACCCTATAATAGACCTATATTTGTCCAAATATCTAATGTATACCTTCTATTCTAACCATTTCTAGACTTACAAAAGTAACCACCAATGGTTGCACAACTATAGATGGTTCATCCCAACTTTTGATGGTTAGACCCAACCATCAATGGTTCACCTAATCATTGACGGTCACTGTGGCATAAAAATCTAACAAGTTATTTTGAGACCCCTACCCCCATTCAAACCCAATTTTTTTTGCTTCTACCAAACACCAGTACTTTTTTTAATTTATTGAACTAGACTTTGACCCTTTTAGCATGAGTAATTGACTTGATTTTACTATTTCAGTTGTTTTTATTTTAAAAATCATTTACCTTCACTTTCTTGCATGTATTTACTTGCATATCATTGAATTCAAGTACCCTCTCTTTTCATTTATATCAACTTAATTGTTATAATAGGGGATTGGCAGCCTCTTATCAAGTAATACACTTCTTGGATCTAGCTCACGCTAGGTAGTCCACTCAACCATCCATCTAATGACCCCATTTTTTAGTGTCTTTCTTATCTACAGGTAATTCCTTGCAAGCTAAAGAGGAGCCCCACTATCATCTAGATTCATGTGCATACTTTATGAGGTATTCTTCTACACACCCTATTAATAGTTTCATTGCTTTACTTCCAAACTTAAGAAATAAGTAAAATTAACTGAAATAGTTATGTAGGAAACTCTCTACACAAATGGGTGTTGAGGATTTCCAATCCATCCTACTAACACACACAAAATTATTTCTCAAGTTATACTTGCAAGGAGGATTAGGGTTTGCACACTAAATTAATTTTTCTAGTCACAACACAGAGTTTTAAGTTTTGTGCACACAAGAACAGGACATACAGACACAAGAATAGGTGTTTCAAAGAAAAAAAAAATAGTCTTACAAAGGGGATACTACCTCCACATTGAAGATACTACACACAAATGGTGTTATTGTCTATACTAGGTGCTACTGTCTAGTTAGCAGACTAACACTAGAATCCTATTGACAACATAGATAACTACCCAAATCTTAACTTTTAGAACCAATATCGTCTATGATAGTCATTTTTTAGATAAGTATATATTTATTCTTATTTATTAATATTATTATAAATTCAAATAAGGTCAAAGGTCATAATAAATTAGTAATTAATGATTGCATATTTATTTAACTGATTTAGGCATCTCAACACTTTAATCTAAACATAAGATTTTCATAGTAAAACCCTAAAAGGTTAAATCACAATGACCTATATTCTAAATTTTAAAATATGTCTCATGAAATATTCCTTTAACTAATATACAAATAGGGATGAATAGGGTAGGATTACTCATTTGAATACCTAATTGAGTGCTTCTTAGTGTATCACCTTATGAGTTATATGTGATTTCCAAGTGTTTTCTAGGTGAGGAATGAATGAGGGTTGATCTTGTATATGTCCCAACCCCTTTTATATATATCTCACACTAATTTACTTAGGCTGACCTTTAGGATATGTTTATTTTGAAAATTGGATGAATTTTGTGAACTAGACACTTTGTAAGAAAAGTGGGCACTTACGTTGATGCATGTGTCTATCTAGAATGCAAGTGACAAAGAAGCTAAAAAATAGGTACATGTCCAAAAATGGTAATGAAGGATAATAATTAGGTTTAGAGATCTTTGCATAGTATATAAGGCATGTTTATTATAATAACATTGGTCAGACTAAGATATAATCAAATTTTTACAAAGAGATAGTGAACACGATATTTTTGGTAGTGGGTAGGTTTATAACTAAAAGGTACAACCATGATAGGTGTTTTACAAGTGTACAATATTGAGGTACCATATAAATCATATTTTAGTATCTACATAAAGTATCACCTACACTTGTTAGTTAAAACTTCATAATAATAATAGGTAAACTAAACATATCATCTTAAGTAGATGCATAAGTGTCTCCATGTCTATTCAATAAATCAATATGTGTGTGTGTGTGTGTGTGTGTGTGTGTGTGTGTGTGTGTGTGTGTGTGTGTGTGTGTGTGTGTGTGTGTGTGTGTGTGTGTGTGTGTGTGTGTGTGTGTGTGTGTTATTTTTCAAGAATTAGAGAAGCACTGAATTCCAACATGTTAATATTTTCAAGTGTATCAGTATCATATGTATCTTGATTTTATAAATTAGATTTATCCTCCACATGAAGCAACATAGACAAAGTATTTAAATCATCAAGTTCTATATCACCATTAGGATTATGCAGAGATTCTTCATCACCAAAGGCAAAACATCAAAGATAAAACATTCATTCAAGTGAAAAGGGAATCCATACTTATGATAAAATGCATGTAAATCCATAACAATTATCATAAATATAGCTAAAGATTCATTAGTATATAAGGTATCAACATATGGTGTCTTATGTTTTATGGATAAGTTTAAAATCATCTATTGGAAAATAGTATTAATCCCATGTTTATTATTATGTGTATGATAAATTGGTTAAAAATCATCTAAGCACATGAGAAATGTGCATTACCTAAAGATACTTATAATATGAATAATTAGTTTTGTGCAACCTTTGGATTGTGTAATCTTGAACTAGTTGGTTATCATTAAGTTTTACATATCCTTTGTAGAATTTTAAATATCCTTTGGAATGTTTTAGAGCTCACGAAGACCCAACATATAACTAAAGTTGTGTGAAATTATAAGTCAAAATTCAAGCTTTTTGAAAAGGTATTATGATCCAAAATTAAAGCAAACCCAAAAATGTTATCTCTGGTAAGCCTATGAGTTATCACATTTTTTTATAGACCTTCTTCACATCCTTCCTGTATTGTGTTTTGTCCATGCATAACCATGTTGATTAATTCCATTTCCAAACTTTGACAATAACTTTTGAATTTATGCACAATGTTTGATATTAATCACAAACACAAACCTCTACTGTTTATGAAAATCTACAAAGTAGGCATGTGAAACATCACTCACGCATTGGATTAGATCCGCATAGAATCAGATGTTTTGATTATCTTAGAATTAGATAATAATGGCTAGAAAGTGAATATTCAAAGTCAGATGAATGGATTCCAATGAACGAAAATAATTTCAACTTTCGTAACAAATCCTTATGCCCATAAATTGGGTGTTTGAAGACCTTGGATAAGGTTGGTAGCTAAAATATAAATTCAAAGAGATAAGCCTAAGAAGAATATTATGAGTTATCGCAACCTGTGAGAGAATTATGAACCATTACTATTTCAAGAAGAGCCTTATGGATTTGTAAGTCTAGTGTATGAGCATTTTATTTGATATCTTGTTTAGGATTATTATAATCTCTAAGTTTAAATACTATAATAAAGAGATAGTGTTATGTGCCTACATTTTTATTTTTCTCTATTGTAGTTAAATTTATTAAGTATTATCTTTTGATGTATATATCTTTCACACACACCAATCCTAGGTGTTGGCATAAAGATATTGTGGGTTGCATGGTCTAAGGTCATCCTTCATTGGATACCCTAATCATGACTACATAAAAAATCATGCATACCTTATCATACTTAATTATTATTATATACATAATATTACCTATGTAAAGAGGACATTATTATTATATCCAATCCCTTTTCTATTTGAATGAATAATAGGAAAATTTGGTTCTCTTATAGCATGTTCCCTTTTACCATTTTAGCTCATCTTTTGCATACATATTAATAAAAACCCATAGTTATATAGCTTGTTTTGCATGAGATTAACACTTTTATATTTTATAAAACAACATTGATGTTTCATTAATTACTTACTATGTGCTTACATTTATCATGTCATCATTTTTATTAAAAAGTAAAGTCTGGCCTTCCATTATCTATGGGACCTAGACAGAGGGATTCAACACCAAATATGCTCATATTTGACATGTACTCTCTTGGACCTCTTGGAGTGAAACATAATTTTATTAATATTTCATCAATTTCATTTATTTTATCTCTACTAATTTCTTCATTGTCTTCTTTGGTATTACTACATTATCCAAACTTAAATGTTGTTTCATATTATATATGCTTATCTTTAGCAAAACTTATTTGATTATTATCTAAATGAGGCACCAAATACTCTTGAGGTTTAACCATTTTGCAATATATAAAAAAAATTCATCAGTTGAGGTATAAATGTTATTTTTGTGCACATATTTTAGGCATTTGTGCAATGTAGAATGGTATGGCACCCATAACATGAATCAAAGGTTTTCCAACTAAATTATTATATTTTACATAGTTGGTATGACATGGAACATGTTTTCTAATGTTTTTAAACCTAAAGATAATTTCAATATAATTGAAACAAAGGCCTTTCTTTCTTGATTATCAAACCCTCTTATAGTCATGTTTGATGTAGCCAAGGCCTCTCTACTTACATCCATTTTTTTATCAAAGATTTCACTAAAAAAATAGCTCTAAACCATTATCCACAAGCATTCATTTGATTCTCACAATTCTCTAAAACACTTTAATATATAAAGGTAAAATCCAATGCACAACATCATGTGGATGGATTTCTTTGCCCTAAAATGTAATTGGATTCCTACCATCTTTTAAGTATTCAACAATTGCCACAAAGTGACAAGGTTGAGTATCACTAGGTACAATAGTTTTCATCAAATCATTATAAAATATATCCTTGTAAATGGTTGATATTTTATTAGCTCAAGGATATATATTTTTTATTGGTTATTATAAAGTTGATATATGATCTTATAGTATTTTTTATGTAGTCTAGGACATGGGGTCAAAAAAATGGAAAAAAAATCCTAACAGCCCAAATTAAGCCTTACCACTAATATTTACTATAAATAAGTTACTCCAATCCTTTTGGAGGTCATTCGTACTATATTTTAAAAATATAACATTTAATAGAAAATTTTAATCATTAAACATGCAAATTTCAAAAAAAATGTAAATTATATATATATATATATATATATATATATATATATATATATATATAAGGGAAGAGATATAAATCATAAGCATATTATGGCTGATATCCAATTCCATACAAATCCCAACTAGAAAAAGAACATATTTTTTAATCAAAATGGAGTTTTTAGGCCTTTTCAAAGGCATGAAATATATTTAGGAACATAAAAAAAATTAAAAACCAGTTTCTATCCTTAGAATCAAAATTATCAAGGTTGAAACACTACAAATTAAACTTACCACGCATTTGACATCTCCTCCCTAGGATTATGATAATAAAAAATGGTTCATTTCAATCATTTCATTAAACAATTAGGCTAAATATCATATCCTAATGTATTATTTTACACTCAAAGACACCACAAACAATTTGTATTCCACCATAAATGACAAAAACCCATCTTAAATCTATATTCATTTGTACCTAAATGTATCGTAGTTGCCTCAATCTTCATATGGGAAAAAACACCCTTTTTCTTATCCTATTTTTGTTTAAGCTATTTTTTATTTTTTATTATCAATAAATTATTATTTTTTGATTGTATGCCTGAAGGTATTACATGGAATCACTGAATTACATAGAATGTCGGCATCTTTGACCATATTTTAGAAATAAACATATAGCAAATTTATAATGTTGAATAAGCATACAGCTAAATTAGTGAACTCCTTTGGCTAAGCAACCATGAGTAAGGGGAATCCATGCTATCAAGATCAACCAGGATAGACTCTTGGCCTTAACCTCTTGACTCTCTGTGTTGGGTATCTAGAAGGATTTGTACCTTGGTGGATGGATATAAGCAACCATCATCCTCACCAATTGGACTACAACTCTTTCAATAATCATAAAACTATTTTTTATTTATGGTTTCTTATATTTATCATCACCCCTTAAATTCCCCTAATAATACAACACAAACAATCATCATCAAAATATTTTTTTGGGTCTTTATTTGATGTTTTTGGGTTGATTTTCATGTGTTTGAAGCTCTTAATTTAATTTCTCTTTTTCCACATGCATTTGGCCCCACCATTTGATGTCAAAACTATAATATCTACAAAACCATTTTTTATTGATATGTCATGATGACTTACAACCTTTACCATGCTAACAAATTCCAATTACAAGGCATGATTTTGATTTTGATATAAAGGAAGATTTTTTGTCAGCTTATGAGTTCCAAAAGGATTGTAGTACTCCCCTTATCATGATTGAACTCAATTTTTGGCTTGAAACATGTCCAAATTTCTTAATTATATTTTTAAATTTTCCCTAGCCATACAAACAATTCAAATATAATTAATCATGATGAGATCACAAATTTTTAAAAATGGATACACAATCTTGAATAAAACCCCACTTCAAAACAATCTTCATATGTATGATATTGCTATTAGGATTCAATTGTGTAGTTTTTCAATTCAAACTCATTGACCCATGTTTTATGAGTATTGGTTTACATGAACCCATATCTCATGAGAAAGAATGGTCCATTTATCACTCATTACATCTAGTTGATGCTCATAAGGGTGAAGCATTGGACCTTCCCAAGAGGTCACCCATCCTAGTACTACTCTAACTCAAGCATGCTTAACCATGAAGTTTATTCCAAGGTTAATCCCACTTATCTTACTACCCCATTTACAAAAACCTTCATCAAGTGTTGTGCTTTATGAACCATTCATTGTAGAGCCCCTTAAACTCATCAATTGATAAGTAGGAGGTATTTTCCACATCAAGTCAAATTATGATATTGCTATCAGGATTTAACTATGTAGTTTTTAGAGTCAAACTCATTTACCCATGTTTCATGAGTAGTGGTTTACATGAACCCATCTCTCATGAGAATCAATGGTCCACTTATCACTCTTTACATCTAGTTGATGCTCACAGGGGTGAAGCATTGGACCTTCCCAGGAGGTCACCCATCCTAGTACTACTCCAACTCAAGCATGCTTAACCATGAAGTTTATTCCAAGGTTAATCCCACTTATCTTACTACCCTATTTACAAAAACCTTCATCAAGTGTTGTTCTTTATGAACCATTCATTGTAGATCCCCTTAAACTTATCAATTGATAAGTAGGAGGTATTTTCCACATCAAGTCAAAGTATGATATTACTATCAAGATTCAACTATGTAGTTTTTTGAGTCAAACTCATTGACCCATGTTTCACGAGTATTATTTTAGATGAACCCATCTCTCATGAGAATGAATGTTCCACTTAGCACTTATTTCATCTAGTTGATACTCATAAGGGTGAAGCATTGGATCTTCCTGGGAGGTCACCCATCCCAGTACTATTCCAACTCAAGTGCACTTAACCATGGAGTTTAATCTAAGGTTAAGCTCACTTAGATTGATACCCCATTTTAAAAAACCTTCGATAAATGTTGTACCTTATGAACCATTCATTATAGATCCCCTTAAGCTCATCAATTGATAAGTAGGAGGTATTTTCCATAGCGAGTCAAACTATGATATTGTTATCAGGATTAAACTGTGTAGTTTTTTGAGTCAAACTCATTAAACCATGTTTCATGAGTAGTGGTTTACATGAACCCATCTCTCATGAGAATGAATGGTCCACTTAACACTCATTATATCTAGTTGATGCTCACAGGGGTGAAGCATTGGAACTTCTTAGGAGGTCACCCATCCTAGTACTACTTCAAATCAAACACACTTAACCATGGAGTTTTCTCCAAGCTTAAGCCCACTTAGCTTGCTAACCCATTTTTAAAAACCTTCAACAAGTGTTTTGCCTTATGAACCATTCATTATAGATCCCCTTAAGCTCATCAATTAATAAGTAAGAAGTATTTTCCATAGTGAGTCAAATTATGATATTGCTATCAAGATTCAACTATGTAGTTTTTTAAGTCAAACTCATTGACCCATGTTTCATGAGTAGTGGTTACATGAACCCATATTTATATGCTCTTGAGGTGGTCTTGATTTATTTAACCTTGACTTAGATTATATAGCCATAAATAAGGAAAACAATATAGTGATGTCTTATAGATTGTTTTAACATACTCAATCTTCTTATGATGGTTGTATGAAGATGCTATGATCTTTAAAACTCAATAAGATATATCATTTCAATATTCCTCTCAAATATAATATAAGTATCATTTTTCTATGGTTTTTATGGATGCAAAAAATGCTAGAAACATGAATGAAGTCAAAAAGTAACTTGTGTTGGCCCCTAAAAATTTTAGATTTGAGATACAAACTAAGATTGAAAGTAAGAAATATTTTTAATATATGTATTACTTCATTACCCCATTAATTTTATTCATCTATTTTGTAGCAGAGGAGCTTAAATTAAGAGGATATATAAATAATGGTTATATAAACACTACCAAACTTGTCATCATATATTTTGGTAACTATGATAATGTTCAATGGTCTTTAGTACATCTAGACAACCTTCATAGGTTATCAATATTCTCTAACATTGTCATCTTTTCTCCAAAAAATGTTGCACATGCTCTTATAGTGGTAGAATGTGATATATGAAAAATGGACCTAGAAAAACCATGCATGTACCCAAGATTTTTTGGTACCTACCATCAGACTCAACATGGTATAACATGCCTTTAATTTATATTTAAAATGATAATTGACATCATGTAGTTCTTGGCTAATAGGAGCATTACACTTTATATATCATAAAATATAGTCCATACACCATACTAAATGACACTCCATGAGGCTTGTATTATGCAAGAGCATCTATCAGCATACCACGCACTTATTAACCACATAATGTAATTGTTGAAAGATGAAGAGTCACACATGGAAATTGTTTAATGCCCATAACATATATGCATTCCTTCTTAGCCTCAAAATAAATTTATTTAGTTGAAAATCAAATTATAAGATAGACAACCATAAATATTTCTCCATATACTGATTGCATAGATAAATAAAACATTTATTGTGCTAGTTATATTATCTGTCTTTTGATTATAATAATATTATCTTACATAGATTTTGTATACACATATAACACATTTATATCCTTGTTTAGAGTGTTATCAATAGGTCATCACCTAAGCACCAAATCAATGGTATTAGAGTAGTTTATCTTATTTGTGCATGTCCCACCAAACTAGGTCAGAGGATTTGAATCTCAATGTCAAACCATAAGACCCAAGTTCAATCCAAGAGATGATCAATAACAATATCTCAAAAGAACTTTGAGAGAAAAATACATTTCTATTTAACCATTTTTTTAATTCTTTAAGTAGGTGGTTCCATCGACTCATAAATTAGGTAAAGTTTTTGGTGGTTGATCCCCCTAGGTTTCAATTAAATAGATACATTCTTATGTTAGAAGGTGAAATTAATGCATATACAATAAATAACTAGTTAGATCGGTTAGATTAATATTTATCTATAAATGAATTTTTTGATGAAGAGAAGACCAAGATTTTACTTCTATAACTTTCTTCACCTATCAAGAACTAGTGGCAATCCCATTCTCTCTAGGAGAAAGACTAGACAAAATAATAATGTAATCTAACTTGGGATTATTTATTGAAAGCCTTCAAGGATGAATAGTATCCTAAACATGTATATGATGATTGATAAATTCAATGACAACAACTACAATAAGAAAATGATTGTTTAATTCAATTCTACATTGATTCCTTCCATGATCTATATGATGGACAAGGCTCATTAGAGTTATCAATTATTATAGTGGCTTATGACCATCCATTTATCCCAAACGAAATTTGGCTAAGGTCAAGATGATGGGAGAATCCTATTGCTTTGGGAAAATAGTTGATAAGGAGTTCAAGATGAATGGCAAGTGATAAATAAATTTTACACAAAATAATATAACTTATTTAGATAAATCCAAACCATCTAAACTAGGTAAATGTTGTGACATGCATAAAAACAATGACCACTCCAATGTAAAATTTCATGTTGAGGGGATTTTTATATTGGACAAAGAAATAAAAGATGATGGAGTCAAGATATGTGATGAAATAATTGACACATATCCAAATGTTTTAGTATCCACCACATAAACAAGACCAATAGTGCAAGTTATTTCAACTTCAAACACCTATTCCATTCATAAATTTAAGTGCAAGGAAAAGCACTATATATTTTTATTAATGGCAATAGCATGAATAATTTCATCTCTAAAGCAATTGTCAAGTGATTGAGTTTTAAACCATGCTTCATTTGCATCCTTAAAAATTTGAATGGTTCAATTTATATAATGATAAAGGTATGCATGTAGTGTTCCAATTTTGATTCACATACTTTATATATCCTTTCAAAAAGGAGCTAGTCTATGATGTAGTGCCAATTATTTTTTGTGATGTACTCTTTGGGCATCCCCACATGCATAGTCACAAGTGTGTGTATAAATCCAATACTTTCAGCATATTTATATCAATTGGTAGTAACCTATATTAAATTTCAGAAATGATTCCACACTCTAATCAATCCATGCAAACTCCCAAGAAGATTTTTCCATACAACTATGCATATTCAACATTTCAAAATTCACATCCTACTGACACATTTTGTATCCATGTGTATATAGTCATTATAGTAGGTTAAATCCCACAAAAATAAAATTGGTTCATGAAGTATCAAATAGAAGATAAGGTTCCACACCTTCTTATAATTATCATAATTAGGACTATTACTTTATAAGGAAGGGTCACTGATCTAGGAGGATCTCCAAATAGAAATTCTAACAACACTACCAAGCTTATTATTATAGTTTAAAATAATCTTGGTTGTTTTTTAATGGTCTATGGTATATATTCATAAACACTAAAGTTTGGTGATACCTCCAATCCCACCATCCCATTTCCAATAGATGTTATACACACTCTTGCAGTGGGATAGTGAAATATGTGTAGATTGAATGTGACACCACCCATACATGCATCAAACATTCTATGGTACCTATCATAAAATTTATTACAATATAAAACACCTATATATTAAACCACAAAGGATGATTGACACCACATATTTTATATTTTCTTTGATCATTACAATTCAAACATTAGAAAATATAAGCCTTACACCATGTTAAATGGCACTCCCAAAGATCACATTATTCTATAGAGTAAGTAAGAATACCATGCACTTTTCAGTGATGTCACATAACCATCATAAGATGAAGAGTCACACATGGAAATAGTTCAACCTCCATAATGGTTATTTGTGCCTTCTCAATCTTGTAATATATGTATACACACTTGTATCTTTAGAAATCAATTACAGTAGAAGATAGACAACCATACACATTTTTAAGAGTATAACATGTATATAATGCATAGATAAATAAAACATTTATGGTTCTATTTATATTACCACTATATCTTAATTCTTTGCATATTATCTCATATATCTTCCACATATGCATATAACACATATAGATACTCATTTTAAGTGTTATCCATCGAGTCATCATGTGGGCCGTGGATTATATTTTTTGGAAGATTTTGATGAATATTTTGATTATTAACTTCTTGATGGGGTATATAATTATTTGTCCTATAACCATCTTTTGCATTATATGGTTAACATCATAAGTGTTATGCATTGTTTAATTTCTATGTTGGAGGTATATTTATTCACATGAGACTTTATGATGACATTTGAATCCTTGGTAGAGGAGCCAGGGCCTAAATTATATGTAAATATAGATGCACATTATGAATTAAATACACATGGATCACTAAAACAATGGATATATGAAACCATAGGATAAATATTGTCTTAGAAAAATTAAAGGAATAATCTAGAAAGGGTTAGAAAGTTTGGTAAAGAATATAAGGATAAAAACTATTCAAGAGCATGACCCATTAAAATTTTAGTAAATAATTGCATAAGAGTTATATCATCGTGAAAAAGAATATGACCTAAAGCATAAAATGTTTATAAATGTAAAAAATGATCAATATTTCCACTATAGATGTGGTATTTGGGCACCTCCAAGGATTTGGCATAGTATTCAATCTTACATTGTTTTGTTGAAAGCATATGATATAATATAAGTTTACAAAGAACCCCTTTGTGAATAAATAGTGATAGTTTTAATAATATGTTAGGGTTTACATTATGTAATTATAAATTTAAGAGAATTAATAATTGGCTTTAGGAGCATATCCCAAATAAATATTGGTCGAGTGGGTATTTTTATCCATTAACAAAAAAATTAGAAAATTAAAACTATTTTAACTTTTTTTATTTAGGTGATCAAAACAAGTTAAAAAATTATAATGAATGCGATATTTATTTTGAGTGCAAAAATCCCTAGCTCTTCTCTTATGGTTTCTTATTTCCTTCTTAGGAATTTATATTTACCTTGCATTAAGGTTTTAGATCTGATTTCTAAGTTCCTTTGATTATATAGTAAATTATTTATTTTAACCCTTTCCTTCTTAGTGTTTTCATGATCATATTATATACCATCTAAGAAGGTTATCTCTCTTTCTCCTATAAGGTGAAGTGATATGTTAAGTGGTCTTGAAATTGAGCATAATCAAATCCATTTGGTCCAAAAACGTGTGTGTATGTGCAATCTAAAATGGCTAAAATAGATTAAATGCAAATTCCTTATTCTTCTATTGATGAAAATTTTAATAATGGACACATAGAAGTAGAGGAACATGTTGTTAATTATGATACGCCTAAACATGAAAATGTTTATGAAGATTATAATTAGTTAAATAATTAATAGTATGATAGAATACATCATGATGGCCTTAACAGTGTAGATCCCACACAAATTGCAACATTGTCTAATTTTTGAAGTCAAATTCATATGCAACCTAAATATTTGGATAAGGCCTTGAATATAATAGTAGAGGCTAAAAATGAAAATAATTCTAAGGTCATCACATCTAAGGAATAAAATGAGACCTTAAATGATACTAATTTATCTTTTATAGGTACTAACTCTACAATAGGTTTTCAGACAACTACTACTACTACTATCACTACGTCTACGCTATGGTTACACATGTGATGCCCACTCATATTGTGGAGGAAATGTAGGGTGTTCCTCTATTTTTATGGTTATACTTACATAACATAGTTTTTTATTTCCTAGGATAGCTAATCATGTGACATCATCCATTGCTACATAACCTTCTATGCCTTTTACTCAAGCCCTTATGTAAATTATCCTTGATTTTCAAGATAAAGTTTATAAATCAAAATAAACTTCAACTAGAGCATGTCATGTGACTAATTATAAAACATTAATACACAACCTGTTGGCCCCAAATATTTCAACATATCTATTACCTATAAGGTTTATTGCACCTAATATCACAGTATATGGTGGTAAAGGTGATATAAAGCAACATCTTTGAGCCTTTCATGTAAGATGCTTGGACTATGCATCTCATGATAATTTGTTAAATAGGTTGTTTCTAAATAGTCTTTAGGACTATGAATTATAGTGGTTATGTTAACTTCCTTTCTAATCATTACATGTATTCAATCCCTTTGATGATCAGTTCCTAGTTTAATTTTATATCAACATTAGTGAAAGTTTTCTTATGCTCAAATCACAAAACTTAAGTAAGGACCCAATGAACCTATCAACGATTATGTGCTCCATAACAACACTATGATTTATAAGATGACAAATCTAATTGTTGATAATGAGTTACAAGACATATTTAAAAAAATCCTACTTGTTCAACTACATGAGTCTATTATGATCAAGAATTTTCAATATTTTGGATGAATTATGCCATACGATCAAGGAGTATGAAGTCAAGTTGATTGCTATGATTAACTAAAGTATGATTTTAATCCTCCAACATATTATCATGCAAAAAACTTATATCAAACCAACATTCAAATTGAAATCAAATGTTACTCAAAATGAAGCTAAGATGATTGTTAATGCAATTTTAGAACCTAATAATAAATTGATCCTTTTAGCTCCTCAAAAAAGGAATTTTACATGATTTTTTGTACCTCCTCACAATATATTTAAAAAATACTTGAGTTCAAAATCATATCTCTCCCTACAATAATGGAGGTTGATATGAATAAGCCACAATCTAAGAGGTTTAATGTCAATTCTTTTAATGATAGGCACAGATGCATGGGACACTTTATGAACATATTCTTTGTGTTAAAACATGAGATAAATAATATAATTGGGAATACTTTTATTGATGTCATTAATCTTAATACACTTATGAATGATTCAGTAGCACAACCTAATGAGATTTTGAAGTTGAATATATTTTATTATCCATTTTTGACTCATGTGGTACAAGAGACCAGAACTAATTTAAAAGTGTATATGACTTACCGATCATATCCTCCTCTAGATTCTTATGCTTCTAAAAATAAGTAAGTTCATCATATAGACAATATTATTAGTACAATTAGAAAACACATATATAAATACGTAAAATTGCATTTGAAGATAATGATATTGTTGATGACAACTCTACTAATGTGCCATTTTTTTGTGTGCTTACATTGATTCACATCCTATGCATAGTGTCATGGTGGATAATGGATCAATCAAAAACATTTTCACTATGATTTTTATCACTAGTTTTGGATACACATACAAATATATTATTGGTACAACATTTTAGATACTGAAACTGAATATTTATAGCATCTTAGTCTTGTACATTTGACAAATATCAATCAAGGCTTTACCTATTTAGTTCTAGACCTCCCAGTTGTTAAGAGGCTTGCATTCACCATCTCATTATGATTAAATGATTATATATTAGTCCAATCCATATCATTCTGATAACCCAAATCTTTTATATTTTAAAAAATTATTAAACTTGATAAACGTCCTTCACTATCAGTTTTAGATCCATACCTATTTTATAGCCTTCTAAACACTACCAACCACAAAGGGACACTATTATTGATGGTAGTGTCTAGATATTTATCTAGTGTCAAGTAACCAAATTTTAAAAAAAAAAAAAAATGATTTTAGACCTATGGGTCAGTTTATTTATCTTATTAAACCCTACCATGAGATACTTTCAAAAGGTGTGGTATAAATACAAGTCTAAGCCTTCTCATTCATCATCTAGAAAATAACAAGAAAACATTAGTAAAGCTAAATTTATCAACTACACAAACACTCTATTCTACCATATTCATCCCTATTTTAATATAAAGCATATGAAAAGTCATATTACAAGTCTGAAGAATTAAAAAAATAACCCATGAATGATATTTGTCAAATTATAAGCTAGATCATTGCAAGCATCTTAATATAGTATATTGCACCCTTGTGCACACACTTTCCCACACATAGGAGAGAACTACATAATTATGATTCCCTCCTTAGAATATTAGCTATGTAGGCATCACCCATTGATAGAGGGGTCTTTGAGGTAGCTCGACACTGTGATCCCATTGACCCATTTTCACTAAACTCATTCAAAGGGTGAAGAACTAGGGTTTGATCAATCAACAGAGAGAGATAACTTGTATCCTAGATTTAAATGCATCAATAAAAATGTGATAAAAAAACCCATAATAGTGAATTTTATCACATCTAAATCTAGTCATTATTTATACTAGACACTTGTGTGATAGTCAGATGCTAGTGTCGATGGTAGTGTCCATATCTTATGGCAGTGCCTGCAGTCACATAAGTGCAATTTTCATAATCTGATGACTATTCTAGAATATTGATTCCACATAATTTACATTATTTCCAGTCTAGACATGCTTGTGTATAGTAAACCAACTAAGTATCATTATTTTTTATTTATTTCAATATCTTTAAATAGTTATACTTTATTATTTTTAGCAATCTCAGTTGTATAAATTTAAAATATTATTTATCAAAGTTCTATTATAATTATCTTACTATAGATTAGTTTATCACCCTTGTAATTTAACTATTTATACATTCTTAGCCCTATCCACCTAATTTAATTTAGGGTTAAACATTTGGAGAACCTGACCTTTGGTCTCAAAACCCTCATTTGACCTAAGGTTTTCTTGATTTACTATTTTTCTAATTTTTGATTTCAAAGTTCCTAAAATTTTATTTTCTAATTATCATGTTTAATATGGATACATCCATTAGTTACTTTATTATCTAGTATATAATGATAGTAATGGTTTTTTATGTTAAATCATTCAGTGATATAATCAAAAGAAATTAAATAAAGGCAACATAAAGAGAGTGTTCTAAAACAAGATCAAACTTTAATCTCTCTCTACAACTCTTTTTGTCATAATATAAAACTAGTTTATTGACACCAATGTGCATGCTCCCAACCCTTTGTCCCTCATAGATCTTATTCTAATGATAGTTACCTTCCCACTCCCATTATGCGCCTATGGCTTATACTGAATTATATAGTCAATGTTGTCACTACACAAAAAGGTAAGGTTGCCCAACTTATCCCACCACATGTTAATATATAATAGCTTCCTCCCAAACCTAAATTGATGATTAAAATTAAAGTATATGATCTTGTTGACCAACTAAGTAATACACATTCTAAGATTTCAATTCTCAAGCTTTTAAAATAATCTATTATCTATAAGGATATCTTATATGAAGCATTGCATGAAACACAAGTACCAAATGATATGGAACCAGATTATTTTTTTAGATATTATGTAGTATCTCAAAAATAATGAAAATATCATTATATTTGATCCAAAATATTTACCATTAAAATATATTATTAACCAAGATTTGACTTTATTCATACAAGTGAGTATACATAATAAGGGAATAAAAAAGGTGCTAGTTGATAACAGATCTAGTCTAAATATTTTTGGCACAAAATTCTTAACCACCATGGGTATTAGCACCAATAATCTTTATAAATCAAACATGCATATCAAAGGATTTGATAATTCATGTAGCACTCCAATTGGCCAAATCATATTAAATGTGATATTAGAACCAAAATCGATTCCAACTACATTCCAAGTAATGTCTCAATCATTTCATTATAACTTAATCTTGGGATTACTTTGGATACATAAACTTTGTATAGTATCATGCATAGTGCAAGGGTGTATTAAATACATTCATATCAACAAGGTAGTCATAATTCCTAGAACTCCATATGAACATCTACTTGAACAAGCTAAGTTTATCCCAATATAACTAATTATCAAACCTACTAAGGTTAATCCTCTATAAGAGGGTAAGCAACTAGCAATCCCCTTTCTTAGGTGGCCCATACTCTAGAGGACTTTATAATAGAGACACATAATAGATTCCATTAAATCTTCATCTACACCTACACAACATACTAGGTTACCTAGAGCAATTAAACATTTGCCAATTAAAACTACTCTAAATAAACCACATAACACTCAATGATGGGTTCCTCAAACCCCTACTCCTATTGTTTCTTCACAACCACAAAGTCCTATTACAAATATGTAGGATACCACATATTATACATATCCAAATATGACACATATGTATGATCCTTGGAAATACCACTAGTATCATATACCATATTTTGATTATGGAGATACTTATGAGAATCCCTTGGATGGGATCATAGGATATCCTTTTCCTTTCAAATATTCCAAAAAGCCAAAAAAATAAAATATTTCAAAAATATAAAAACATGCAAGTAGTAATCAATCCCAAATTTTATTAGCTCTTTTGCATCTATGTTATTTGTTTTATGTTAGTAAATCACATATCATTTCATTCCTATATACACATATGTTTCACACATCTTTTAATGGGATACAGGCATACCTATACACATGATCTATGCACTTCCAAATGTTAGACCTTTCCTCTACTTATGCCATATAGTATGTTAGGGGCAGTTAATTTTGTGATCATAATCGATATAGGTTACATATCCTTTATGATCAATTCTAAATTATCATGTTTGAGTTTATATTTTAATATTTACACATGTCTATATCCATGTTCATATGTTTCTAAGTGTATTTGATATGACATACTACATAACATTTTTGCTAATACATATATGCATGGACTAGTATAATATGCTTATGCTTGCTCTATTTTTCACTTCCTTGAGTGTATTACATTGTTTAATATTGTCTTACTTGTAGAAATTTTGAATATGTTCTTTATCTATTGAACCCTATGTTATTTTATGTTTATTAGACATTTGAATATGTCATTCCATGTCGACTGGACATTTAAATATGTCATTCCTTTTGATTGTGTGGTGTTTGAACATACCCCTTGTATGAGGTCTCCTTAGACCATTTATTTTTCATTAAATTGAGTGATCTTATGTGTTTGATTGATTGTTTGTTAATCTTGTATTGTCACTCTCTATACATTTCCATGATCTATATCATGCATCTTAGGACTTGATGTGATCATATACTACAAGTCTAATTGATATATCTACTTTGACATGTTATCCCTATATGCTACATAATTCATAAATATATTATACAACTACTTTATCCTTTTGAGGTAAGGTACCTTCTAGATTGTATTTACCTCACCTTAAAATGGGCCATATTAGTGGGGGCATGTCATAGAAGAATGACTTCCACATTTTCATAGTTTCCATATTTTAGTGAGGGCATGTCACAAAGACATGACCTCCACACTTATACACCTTCTCATTATTTCCATATTTTAATGGGGGCATGTCATAATAACATGACCTTCACACTTAAACACTTTCACAAAATTTCTACATTTTAGTGGGATCATGTGATAAAAATGTGACCTCACCAAATCATTGGTTCATTTTATAAGTTGAAGTGATTAAATCATTCAACCTTACCAAATTTATATATTGGAGTGATTAAATCATCCAACCTCACCAAATTTATTAAATGAGTTGATTGAATCACTCACCCTCACTATAATATATATATATTCATATTTGAGTTGTGTGATTGATATATAATGATCTAAATAGCCATGTCACAACTCATCCTTACACCATATTGGGGGAATAATACATTCAAATCTCCCTCTCTATCTCTGAAAGATTTAGGTCTAAACCTTTTTAAGTTCCAATGCTTCACAAGGAAGCATCTTTACCAAGTCAAATCATTAAGAGGCAGCATAATTGCATCAACACATAGGTGTAATCCTTTCTTTCTCTCTTTATTTTCAAACATTTCAATTATTTAAAATTTTAGATTATATGCACTAATTTACACTATAACATGATCTTGATTACATGCCATACACCAACAAAGCACTCAAAGTGGGTTTAAGCAAAGGCAAGGTGTGTTATAGACACCTAAGTATGCATTTCTTTCTTTTAACCTAGTGATTTCATTCTTATAAATTACTAGATTAAATGGGGATAATGTAAATACTAAAAATGAATATTTATAACATCTTAGTCTTGTACATTTGATAAATATCAATTAGGGATCTACCCTTCATTTTTAAACCTCCCTATTGCTGCAAAGATCACATTCACCATCTCACTATGCTTAAATACTTATTTATTAGTCCAATCCATATCATTATGATGACCCAAGTCTCCTATAATGCATTAAAATTTTAAAATTTGATAAACATCCTTTACTTTCAGTTTCAGATCCATACCTATTTTCTAGGCTTTAGGACATTATCAACTATAGAGTGATACTACCACTGACGATAGTGTCCAGACCTTTATCTAGTGTCCAATTACCAAAATTAATCTATATTAAAAATAATTTAAAAGTTACGGTTAACCTATTTTTATTATTGAACCCTACCATGATATATTTTCAAAATGTGTGGTATAAATAAAAGTCTAAGCCATTTCATTCATCATCTAGAAAATACCAAGCAAACATTATTAAAGCTAAATCAATCAATTGCACAAGAAATCTATTATGCCCTACTCACCCATATTTTAATATCAAACATATGAGTAATCATATTATATGCCTAAAGTATTCAAATAACCATCCCATGAGTGATATTTGTCAAATTACAAGATAGATCACTACAAACATATTCATATAGTATATTGCACCCTTGTGCACACATTTTCCCACATATAATGGAGAACTACATATGTATAAGGCCCTCCTTGAAGTATTGGCTATGTAGGAAATCCCAATTTATAAAAGAGTCTTTCATCCATCTTGACACCATGAGCCCACTAACCCATTTTTCAGCAAACTCATTCCAAGGGTGAAGAAGGGTCAAGAGCTAGGGTTTGATCAATAAGCAAAGAGTGATAACATGTATCTCAGATTTGAATAATCATAAAAAAGTGATAAAATACCTAGAACAATGAAGTTGGTTGCATCTAGATCTAGTTATTATTATGTAATGGACACCTATATCATAGTTAGATACTAACATCATCAGTAGTGTTTAGATATAACAATAGTGTCCATAGTCATAAAAGTGCAATTTCTAGAATTTGAAAATTGATCTAGAATATTTATCCTGCATACTTTACACAAGTTTACAATATAGAATAGATTTTTCCTAGTAAACCAACTAAGTACCATTGTTTCTTATTTATTTCAATGTATTTTAATACTTGTATATTATTATTTTTAGCAATCTCAGTTGTATAGATTTAAAATATTATTTATCTGAGTTTTCTATTAATTAGACTACTATAGATTAGTTTATCACCTTTGTGCTTGAACTATTTATATATTATTAACACTATCCACCTAATTTCAATTTAGAGTTAAATAAACAAAAATGGTGAATCGATTCAACTGAGAGATATAAAACTTACTTAGGGGCATTGTGTTACCACTTATGATAGGGTCTGAAGCATTTGTTATCTAGTTTTGGTTCTACCTAATACTGGGGAATTTGTCACATTATTAGGATGTCCTTAGATGCATAAATTATGTGTAATACCTTCCTTATTACATTAATGTGTGAAGTATATCTATATAAAGTGAGTGATCACAAGTCCAAGAATTCCATATGAGTATCCTATTAAGCCTAGACATTTGTTGTTCCCCTCCACTAAATCTTGTTTTTAACCTATATAGGTTCATATTGTAAAGGAAGTACAACATAAAATAATTGATTTTCCCTGAAGGCCTATGCTTTAGTGCCCACTAATTAGAGGTCTATTCAAATTCAAAAAAAATTACCTACTCCAACATCCCCCACGTTAAATTTTATAGGTTAATTTGCATGTTTCATAGTGAACATAGTTACACTCTAGAAGCATGTAATGACATTCATAGCCTATTGTGTCTATAAAATTTACATTGAACATACATGATCATGTTATATATGATAGATATGATGGGTAGATTACAACACAAGATCACTTCTCTAATTCAAATACAAATACACATGTTACTCTTCACCCACAATGAGTTACATTCAACTCGATTGATCTAGGACCCATGTGTGAGCATCCAATTGATGGGATATTTTTTATAAAATGAGCATATTTAAAATTAAAAAAGAAATTATTAAATTATTAAAAAAATAAAAAACTAGGACCTATACATTGCATGTTTTGCTAGTTTACATGATTCATTGATGTTTTTAATCATAAAAATTGAGTATTACATATCCATTTTCTATGCACATGATTTTCATGGAATACATGAGTGGGATGTAGGAAATTTAGGTTACATATACATGGACATTTAGTTACAAGACATACCTTACACCTAGGGACAACCTTTCTACATAGGGGGCATTTATACACTTGGGAAATCTTGGTACATTTTACAAGTTATGTCTTTTTATGACTATTCCATTTATCATATTAGGACACTTAGACTGATTATACACGATTTACTCTTGAATATAATATTTAGGGTGTTGTATTTTATGGATGTTTTACTTTTTAATATGTGATGATGACATGGATTGATTGTATAGAGTAACACTGCTTATTTTATGCAAGTTGATGTTATTTCTTTGTGTGTTAAATTGTGTGACTATATTATGTGTTCATTGTGTGCTCATGAATATGTGTTATATATGTGAATCATGATGATTGTTAAATTGAGAATTCTACATATGATTTGTGACTTGTGTTATGTTGCATGGTTATTTATGAGTGTGACACATTGTGTATTTTATGTGTGATCATCAAGACTATTGCATTGTGTGTTATCTTGTATGTTTTTATGTGTGCAATGATTATGTGTTTTCAAGTTGTGCGTATTGGAGGATACTCTAATATATTCCATGTCATGTATTAAGTTTTTTTGTGTGTCACAATAATGACATTGTTTGAATATGTGTGTATGTATTTACGTGTTTTTTTTATCTTGTGGTGCCATGATTGATATCACACATTATTCTATTATGTGTGATGCCATGATATCTATTGTGCATATTATTTGTGGCTTATTATCGATTGATTATCCTTAGGATGATTAATAATGTGATTATTATTATTATTATGTGCCTAATTATTATATCTACTTGACATGACACTTGTATGCCTTAGGTTACATGTTTTGTATGTGAGTGAATATTAAAATATTTATACGATGAAATAATATTGTCATGTTAGCACACATGCTTTACATGATAACATTTTTATATATAACATGATGCACATAAGTCTTTTTTTTTAGATAAGTGATTCACAAGCTTCATCCCTTACCTCAAAATGGGGGCATAATAGTGGGCTTGTCATAGAGATTCAGGCCTGAACATATAGATGGTTCAGATTTTGGGGAAAATCATGTGTTTATGATTAGATAGATTATGATTTCATGTTGGGGCATATTTGATAGATTGATAAATATACAATGTATGTGTGGGGAAATTTATAGGGTATTTAATATATTTTATGACATTATGACATATATTATGTGGGTTATATTGATCATAATTATTATATGGATTAGATTGAATGAATTGACATACATGTTATGACATTATACAATCACATTGAAGTATAAATGGATCAAAATCAAGGCATGAACATTGTTCAATCATACACACTCTTTTTTATTAATATGTTTTGATGGGGAACAATGGTTATACTAAGCATTATGAATCTAAATCCATGCATAATGGTTGATTAAGAGTTACATTTTATATACAAACATGATTCAAGATTCCATATTTTACATACAAATCTAATAGGGGGTTTCACCTTTGCATATGATCTTGTTATAGGGCTCCACCAATAATTTTATTATTATATTTGGAGTATTATGGTTGAGAGATTATGTACCACTCACCTAATGCTTCTCCATATCCAATGGGGGTTGAGGAATTTATCTTCTTATCATGTGGTTTTAATAGTGACATTTCCCTAAGGCATAATCACCCCATGACATTCTCCAATGAGTTAAAAGGGTAGCTTGGTTCACATACTCACAAGTGTATTCATTCATTCTCTTTTCAATTTCAAGTATTTAAATGATCTAGGTTATTTCATATTTATCTATCATGAGTGGACATTGTTTTCTACATGTTTCCTTGTAAGTTTTGCATGGATCAAGTTGGATATTTGTGACATACTTGGAAACACCAAATGCTTATATTCTTACTTTATCCTTTTAATCTATAATTTTTAATATTATAATAAAAGGGGGGTAATTTTTGAAACATATATTTGGTATTACATGCTTGAAAACATCAATTTTGACCTATTTTTGACATACATGAGTTGTGCATACACATTTAAATCTTTAGGTTGGTCAATATGGTTCACAACTATTATTCCCTTTAGGTTGGTTGGATGGTTATGCATGATACAAATAACTTCTATATAATTTTCAAATAGACATTGGGAAATATACAATACTAACATTATAATATTTACAATTAAAACAAACATATACATTTTTAAAAAGTCTAAAAATGCAAAAATCAATACAACCATAACACATTATAGTATATCAAAATGACTCATATCCATATTTATGAAACTTATATACAATATGATAAAACTTACATCACTCTAATAATATTGCAGTCCAAAAGTCCCTCTTCATCTATGTCCACATCATCCATATCAACTAACACATGAGACCTAGAACTAGAATACCCAGGATCACTTCATGTTATGGAGTGTGATATCTCTCTCCTCTCTCAATCCTCATAAATATCTAATCATGTGTTAATATTGGAATGTTCTCATTGTAATTGCACATACTCATCCATTAACATAGAACCTAAATAAATGATCATGAGTAGTGGGGAAATTTGTAGCCTTTCCACCTCATCTCTTAGCTCATCCTGTTATGTCATGACAGCAATCACAGCTCAGTTGAATAGAGACATGTGAACACCAAAACTATCATAGCCCACTTGATAAGACCACCATCCATGGCATTATCAAGAACATGTGTCAAATTGAAAAGTGCAGAGTTGATCATCATCACCTATATAGACCCAAAATGAACAAGTATTAGCTATTAATCAATAAATAATTCAAAAATAATAGGTGTATAAATAGAAAAAAATCGAAAAATTATATACCTCCAATAGTCCTAACAAGATCAAGGTCTAACACATCATCAATAACTCTATCTCCTCCACTTAGAAATAATCGGGCCCACCTATGTTGTATCAACCATGTGTTATATGCATCAATATACCCCACATCATCCACATCTAGGATCTCTATCACATGATCCCTCTTATTTAATGGAATGGGGGAATATCTATTGTAGATGGTTTACCCCTATCCCTTAGTCTCATTGGATCCTACATGTGTTATGCCCATATTCATGATGTTGGGGGCAGATTATGTTGAAACCTAAACTATTATTAACCATCTCATTATGAAAGTGATCCAACACATCAGGGCATCAATCATGGTACCAAAAACTTACATAGATCTAATGTAACTATTCCCCATCCTCTAGCCACTCAAAAAACCCTCTATATGGTCTCCACATAATGGAATCAATAGTCAAATCATTTAATATCTATTTATAACACATGGTACTTTGATTTCATACCTACCCTATACTAGTCCATCTCAAAGAAAGCACCTACATATGTGCCCAATTGGTGTGTGGTATTCCCACCATTTGATTCACCATTATATGTTCATAGGCCCAATAGTCTAGTAAAATGTTATATCTAATGTTGACACTGAAATCCTCTCTCTCTCTCTCTCTCTCTCTCTCTCTCTCTCTCTCTCTCTCTCTCTCTCTCTCTCTCTCTCTCTCTCTCTCTCTCTCTCTCTCTCTCTCTCTCTCTCTCTCTCTCTCACACACACACACACACACACACACACACACACATCTCGATACAAGTGAGTAAGAATATTCCACCCCAAATAATATATGGTCCCATGCTCCTCTATATCCTAGATTATTGTATGCATCCTATATGAGATGGACATGCCACCGCCATCCACTACTATAAATGAATCCAACAAAACAATAAGGAAATTACACAAATGTGGAACATTAGATAGCACAATCATAGATAGTATAACATCAAAATAATTATGCTTACATCATTCATGAGGTATACCTATCAAATATCTATGATCATGATCTTTAGGGTCTAGCCCCATAACATCTTGTAATATAAATCTAGTACCAATAACTAAAAATCATAATATCCTAAATAAATCCTTTAGAGTGAGTGTCATCTTGTTCATGGGAACCAAAATGTATAGGTATTTACATCACACCACTCAATCAATGTGGTCATCATATCTACATCATATGGCATTAGGTCTAACCAACCCACATATGTGAGGCCAACCCTCTTAAATATGGATCTCTCCTCATTTGAAAAGGGCATCACACAAATAATCTCCATCATTTGACCCCATCAAAACTCCCTGAAACACATATCCTCGTGCATAAAGCAAGTAACAACATCAAAAATTAGAAACTAGCTAATTTAGGGTACATAAATTCAAAAAATACATATACAACATAGTCATTTAGTGTAGACTAACATATATAGTAGGTTGTGCCCTAAAGGATAGTAATGGTGTCAGCCAGACAACAACATAACATACCTAGTTAGGACCAACCAAACTAGGATAAGGCAATGGTAAATCTAGCTAGACATTATACAGTCAATAAAATTAAACAAATTGACCTAAATACATTTTGATGATAAATACTTAGAGGTGTTTTAGTTACTTACAAGTCCAAGATCATCCCCTTCTAGAATTAGGGTTTCCACCTCTTAAAACTAGCTACACTAAATTGCTTTTTTTTAGGTCATGTTTGTAATGCATAGCTTCAATTTATTACTTTCAAATTTCTAAAACCTATGCCATACTCTTAGGATATTGGCCCCACACTATCAAATATATATTGCCTCAAAATTAAAAGTTTTATATCTTTCAAACCATAGATTTGATTCCAAAACTATTTTTTCCATGCAAAATATGATCATGACACCTTCTATTTTGTATAGGTCTCACTTTAGTATCGACATTTGCATCACCTCGACAACACACACTTCAGTTCTCTATAGTAATTTCTTTATTTCTATGGGAACCCATATGAGCACCAATACACATTCAATCTATTGTTAATGATAAACACTCAATCCTAGACATATTGTAATAACAAACTCTACTCCTAGTTATTACATTAGTCGTTATCACATTTGGTTTAAACTTATTACATTAGTTTCAACCCTCTCACCAAAAGGGGGGCATACATAGGCACTCTCTCTACTAAATCAAATACATAGAAGATAATTGACTTAGTACACACTCACTATACACCAGATTTTGACTTAGATCATACTTTAATTTACTCAATACATTATCTATTGTGGATCATAATGCTTCAATATACACTTTTTTTTCTTATAATATCGTAATTTACATAGATTATACACAATATGCCATAATGATTCAATAATTTTTTACACAGTTACCCATAAAATCTTAGTTCATCATAGAGTTGGCTTATATTTTATAATTCAGAGAGGTTTGCTCATTTTGGACTATAGCCTAAAGTGTTATTATCTAGATTCACATAGGACATTGATTTTAGGTTGTTATAGGTTATCACAATTTATAACAATATTTTATCAGTCTTACACAAATTTTAAACAATTTTGATAGATGGTTGACAAAAATAGGGTATCTACATGGTATATGTTCACATTTTATGTAGTTTGGCTCAATTTTTTACACAAGTTATGATAATGGGGGCATGCACACAGTGTGTGTCTACACAAGCACAATATTTTAACTCAGAATTCATATTTCTTACTCAAATTATATGACTTAATTTTCTCAGTTATCAAATTGGGGGCATGATGCATGGTAGATTTTCTCATCTCCCAAATTTTGAAAAATTATACTAAATGAAAGATAAATCATGCCATTCTCTATATTTTTTGTGTTATAATCAGTTTAGAACTATACTTACACTAGTTTTTGCACCAAAATGAATCTTATAGTTGTCTGCAATGATTGATTCAAAAAAAATTGCACCAATACCCAATATATTAATTTTTTTGGGGCTAAAATTAAATAGATATTGACTTCTAGACACATATTTACCCAAAAAATATTGGGAGCAAACATAACTTAGTTTCTCATACCATAATTGTTTACTTAGATTCAATACATAGACTCCACTTCATGGGTTCATATTCACAGGCATCACTTGAAGTCTTGTTCAATTATTTGGCCAAGAAGAGTATAATATTATAGCCCATCTTCTCTCCATGTGGGTTGATCACATCGAACCCATGGCTCCCCCATTTTCAAGCAAGCACATTCTATATAGGTAAATACAATTATGATTTTTTTTTTTTTTTTTTTTGTAGTAGTAGTAGTAGTTTCATTTTATTGCATTCCTAGAATAAAAGGCAGATATTATATACTCCTAAATTTGGTCAGGCAAACACAAGTATTATGCCTTTTGTGGATTTTGTATTTAAAAGCTCTTGATGTTGAATTAATAACCCATTAGTGTGTGTTGTCTTAGTCCTATGTATTTTTACAACACTTTCATGAAGATTTCACTATATTCACTAAAGTTTTAGTCTTCTATGTCAATCCTTATTTCAGTCACATGGAACCCTGTTCCTGCTTCTCTCTCATTTCACTATTTTATTGATTTTAAACAAAAACACCCTATTTGAACAACAATGCTTTGTTATGTTGTCTAAAAGGGCTACTCTTGTCCACCACATGTTTTAGAGTTATTTTTAATACATTTTTATTTTAGGTCTCTTTTTACGACCATTTTACCCTTATTTGAGTCAGATGATGAATCAATGGGTTTTTAAAAGTCAAAATTGGGAGTTTTTTATTTAAAGGGTTCCCTAAGGAATTTTACAAAAGGGCATTTATCAATTTGGCACTAGTTTAATAAATAAAAACATACTATAAAAATTTCAACATCTAGATTTATTTGAAGGTTATACACATCACATCTAGATTGCATGCTTGACTAAGAGGAGGGTTTATATGAAGATAATTTAGATACACACCACATATGATCCAGTCACACACACACATTAAAGGTAGAACAACATCAGCATGAGGTCCTTATTTTGGGACTATGTAGGTAATGCTTAGTTCACAAGGGTTCTAAGGCCATCTCGACCATTCCCACTTCCCCAATTTCTCCCCCTTTTGCATTTTATCTTTGTTTGTTTTGTGTGCATGAATCCACTAGGGTTTTCAAGAAGAAAAGCTGAAAGTTTGAATACCACAATCTCAAATCCATGCCAGGATGAAGTGCATCTACAAGTGGATCCACATAGAATCTCAATTTACACTTTTGTTATAGGATCAACCTGGACAACACTCCATAAGGATAATATAGCAGTGCACTCCAATCCAAATACCCCACTCTTGTCATGGCTGATAGGACAATCATGTAGTTAAATAAAATAGTGTCTCAGTCAACCTTAGGATCATATATAGTCATACACATCTCTATGTACCTTGAAAAAATAAGTTGCTCATCCCAATTTTATATTTTTATCCAAAACCCTAGTTGTTCAATATCATTTATTTGTAAGTAAATGTGTGATTAGATGTTTATTTAATTATTCATTTACTATCATTCAACATTTTTATTTGATTAGATAAAACTCCATCAATCACAAATTTGATAAAATAAAATGAAATTAATCATTTTTTAGCATTCTAAAATATGTAGTTTATGTTATTTCTTATGCAAGATGAATTACTCTACTTTTAGCTTGTTTAGATCACCTAAATCCAAAAAAATTAAAATACAAACATATATGCAAAACTAGGATCCTATACTCAACACCTAGGGTTTGGAATTATAAATGTAAAAACATTTAAATAAAATCTAATGGATATAACGTATAAAATGTTTATGAAACATATAAATTGAATAAATTAAAGAAATATCATGAAAATATACAGATGGAACTTGATATTTATATAATTTTGGCATCATAAGTTAGAATCAAACATGAACGTATAGACCATATGACCTCAAGCACATTGGTATTTTAGGAATTTTTAAAAAATTGAATGACTTAGGCCTTGAAATCAAGCAAATCAAACATAAAATAGAGTTAAGAATTTTGATTTAGGAGAAAAGTTAACTTAGGGGAGGTTAATACAATAGGCATTTACCTCAAAATGAAAACCTATGAAACATGCATAAAGTGGGTTCACCAAAGTGTAATGAAAATAGATTATTTGCATTTTAATAAGCACCCATAATGCATGTACAATGTAGTAATAATGCCTAATTAATAAATGTAACAATAATATAGTAAATAAAAAGGGATAAAAATGGCACATTTTGTGTAGAACATTTAGAATACTTGTCACCAAAATTTGAACATGGAAATGGACAATCATATATGTGATGATTGTTGGCCTAAATTTTGTATTGAATCATAAAAGGTTTCTAGGACCATACACTTTGCTCTTGGTAGGTGTTGGAAGCTGATACTTTAGTCTTGGAATTTTTTTTTATAGCTAAAATTTAACTTTATGGGTTTGTTCATCTGGTTTTACTATTTTATTCCATGTCCTTAATCTACATATTGTGACTAATTTTTACCAGCAAGAGATGAATCTCTAACCTAAAGTGTTAAAGAAAAGAGATCAGTGGTTTGCATTAGGGTTTGGGTCGCTAGTGTCCACTAACTAGCCCTCTTAAAGTTAGATCATGTGTAATAAAACAAGGAAATAATTAGGAACCTTAGAACAATAGAATATTCCTCTCATGTATCAACAAAAATACTTAATTTTAGGTGTGTAATCCATGATCATATGAAGTACAACACTTGAATATTAGTATTAGTCTACATGCACATCGACTTCCAACAACTAGAAATGAAAAATGTGGAAAGGAAAATGGTGTTAGCAAGTAAAATCCTACATGTTGTATTCTTTGAGGAACTTGGCAACCACTGGGTATGAGTAATAAGTGGGGATATTTGTGAACCTAGTGACTATTAGGTATGGATGACTTATCAGGATCTTTGGGAACTTAGTGACCACTAGGTATGGATGACATGGCATAGTGTTTGGGAACCCAATGCCCACTAGGTATGGAGAATTTATTGGGATCTTTAGGAACCTAGTGACCACTAGGTATGAATAACATGTTGCATTATTTGACAACCTAATGCTCACTAGGTATTAAGGACTTGTTAGTATGTTTGGGAACCTGGTGATCACTAAGTATCAATAACATGGAGTATTCTCGAGAACCGAATGAGTGATAGGTATTACAAACTTAGTGTATTCTTAGGACCCTAACGACTACTATTTATCAATAATTTGGCATATTCTTAAGAGCTTAGTGACTAATAGTTATCAATGACTTGGCCTATTCTTGGGATCATAATGACCACTAGTTATCAGTGACTTGGTATATTCTTGGGAGGATAGTGACCACTAGCTATCAATGACTTTGTGAATTATTGACAGCTTAATGTCTACTAGCTATTAATGACTTGGCATATTCTTGGAAGCCTAATAATTGCTATCTATCAGTGACTTGGCATATTCTTGGGAGCCTAACGATAGCTAGCTATTAGTGACTTGGTGTATTCTTAGGAGCCTAGCGACTACTAGCTATCAGAGTCTTGGAGTACTCTTGGAGGCCTATAAACTGCCAGTTATCAATGAATGGGCCTATCTGAGTGGGATCGTTTGAGTAGACCTATCTAAGTAACAAGTCTTGACTTACTCTTTGGGAGTATAAAAAGGGATGGTACTTGCACAATTAACCTCTACGGAGATTGGGTTTTTCTCTCTTCTTAGAATGTTATTTAAACAAGTGTTCTTATGTCCACTTAAAGTAAGAAATTAAGCAACATTATATTGATCAAAGGTGTTTTTTAACACCAGTTTTATTTACTTGCTTGTTTCTATTCACATGTTATCCAATATATAATGTTTTTAATAGATGGGCCCATTTAGTTAAACGAGGTGTTAAAAGGAATTTGCCAGGACTGTAAAATATGTCATAACAGGTTTCTAGGACCATACAATATGTCCTCATAAGCTTCCACAACTATATAATATGGTCTTTATAGGGCATCAAGACTATTAAAAACAAATGCGAAGTATAGATAAATTATATGGAAATGGTTTGAGGGGTGCATGAAGGAGATTTCAAACTTCAAAAATTGACCAGTGTGAAAACTATACATAAATTGACATGAAATAAAGGCCAAAAGATCATTTTAAGATACTACACAACCAAAGCATAAAAAGGAACAATTTTTGATATTATTAAAATATCATCAACTTTAAATTAAAGCACCTAAAATTAAATTATTTATAACTTTTAAAACAAATAAAAAATCAAAGACAAGGATAAAAACTTGGCTATTATAAAAATAACAACCAAACAAAACTAAAGTGTTCCACCTACCCTTATAAAGTAACATACTAGTCTTAAAAAACTATGATTACAAAACTGAAATACTCATTAGAATTAGACAATAAATTTGATTAATGGACCATGCCAAATACATTTTGATAACCACAAATCTATAAGATGTGCAACTCAAATGAAGTAGAAGATTTTTTCACATAGTTCCCATTTTAACCTACCTGCTATACATCAATATTAGTCACAATTTAGTATATATTTATTATTAATGTTTTGAATGAAGATGATTACACAAAACTCAAAGAAATTATATTAAAATGAAAAGCTCTAGAAAATTATGTTTGTAATAAATATAAATACATTTTTTGAAATTGACAATGTTGACTTTATAAAGTAATTTAAATTGTGAATATAAAGAAACTAAAATATAATAATACAAAACTTAATAATTATAATAAAAATTTACTTATAATTATCTTTGATATTTGATAGGTCTTATAGTCTACTTTAGTTTTAAAAGACAATAAATACCATTTTATTTTATTTTATTTTATTTTATAACGTGAAATCTTTTCACTTAATAAAAAGGAACATCCAAAAAAAAGTAAAAATAAAAATAAAAATAAATGTTTTAATGTGAAAACTTTTAAACTTAATAAAAAGGACCGTGTCCAAAAAGGAAAGGGAAAAAAAATTACCTATGAAAGCAATCAATTAAACACTCTTTTTATCCACCATAATTTATGAGGGAATGTATGTTTTATAGCCTTCCTTACCTTATGATTATTTTTAATCTAAACATTATTTTAGAAATTAATTTTTTTTTTTAGTAAAAATATAATCAAATATTGTTTTTTTGAGAATTTTATGTTATATTAAAATTTATTTATATATATATTAAATATACATTTTTTTTTTTCAATATAAAAATTATTTTATAAATTACAAGATTTAATATTAATCTATTGGTATATTTTTATTGAGAATTTTAATCCACATTAAAATTTATCTATATACTTCTTAAAAGTAAGACTATTAGGTGTGGAAGTCGACATTGTTAATATGTATGATATATAGAAGGCTTGTAAGACATCCCATGTATTACAAACTTGATGTTTGACCCATCACATCTTAAGGTTGAAGAAGGTACTAAGCCTTCAATTATTCATAGATGAAAGTGGTATGTGAGTTCAAATGAATACATTGTCAAATAATTAAGTTAGTATCTATTATTGTTATTGAAATGAGGATTGCGAGGAGCTAACCCTCTTATGAGATAATTGGGTTGGGCCAACCAATGATGTAGTGTTGTATTTAGATTTTATCGTTGAAAAGCTATGTTAGTGTGGAAGAACAGTTTAAAATATTTAAGTAATAAATCTTTCTCTATAAACATATCTACAATAAGTAGATTCTCATAAAAGGACAACTTTCGTTGGACTTATGATTCAACGCACCTACATGATCAAATACAATGTTGTATTTTCTTCAATCTTTTGTTTTGAACATTTCTTGCAAGTAAATAAATTTCAAGACTTAATTCAGAAAATGCCTCTAGCTCTAATAATCCTCCTAGGTACAATTTAAATTTCCTACATGCTCAGATACAACTTTGCATTCTCATCTATCTTTTACTCCAAACATTTTTCATAAATATATAACAAGTTTAAGATCTTAATGCAATTAGTGTCTTTACCTAATAATTCCCCTAGTTAAAATCAAGACAAGTGTGAACATTCTCGTCAACTATGTCCACTATGATTGCATTTTCATTCATTGTCATTCTTCATTTTCTCTCTCCCCACCTAATCTCAAAGTGAGGTTTTCTCTCATTCTTCTTTCATTAGGAAAGTGAAGGTCATATGATTAATCGGTCACATTTCTATACTTTTGAAAAATTAGTTATCTCTGTTTTCAAAAAATGCTAAACTGAGATGAATACCAAACCAACCTTAAAACAAAAAAAAAGAAAATTATATAAATAACAAAACATATATCATCTCCACTTTCTTCAAAATAATCGTCTTAACTTTCGAAAAATACCAACCCAAAATGAACCCTCTGAGAATTGAGGGAGTGAACCTTTAACCTAGGAGGAAAAGGACCTTTAGTCACTTCCTAACACAAGTAGTGAGGAACCCTCCTAGGGTGAAATCAATGAGTGGTCTAGTCCCATTGGTCAAGGGAGATTGGCTCATTTCACTTCACCCAATGGAATTTTGGTGTACATTCATATCTTTTTGCCATGGTCCTCTTCCCTCAAACTCTTCCAATAAAAGCCATATATTAAATTTACTTAAACCAAGAGCAATTAATCTCAAGGATGTTAACGATCAACGGCTGTCTGTCTACCATCCAACGTGGCGCATCAATAATCGTTCAAACCGCAGGACAATTTCCCGGCTGTAAAGCTTGGCTGCCACGTCACCGGTTATACAAAGAGGTGTTGTTATTCCAGTTGCCCTGCAAAGAGCTTTCGTGTGTGTTAGCTTGAGGAGATGTCCTTCGCTTGAAATATTCTTTCTCAAAACTTTCACCCGATTTCCACTCAATCTCTGCAATTAAACCCCATTTTAACCCCTCCATCGAAATCTGCACATTCCGAGCTTTCAATCGGCACAAAATTTGGCCAAATTTGTCAACAAATCGGACATTTCCAAGCCCAAATCGACCCATTCGTTAAAACCCCGATATTTCCCCTTCAATTGTGATTGGGAAGTCTTATGTAAAGATCTCACAAGGAAATCGATGATCTGACCTTTGGTATGGATTCGTAAAATGATTTGGGTCACAAAAGAAGCAGCTACCGCCGCCAACGTTTAAGATCAATTACAGTCTTCGAAGCTTCTGGTATAGAGGTTTTGTTTGATAAATAAACTGCCCATTACAGAAAAAAAAAAACCCTTTTAATTGTTTTGAATATATGGATTTTGTATGTATCAGAGCTGTTATATTAATTTGGTCTTTGGTCCGAGTTTTTCTTCTTTTATGACTTTTCTGATTGTGGGCATCGGGTAGCTATAATATTTTGAGTCAAAATTGAGCTCAAATGTATTCCTACCAGGGTAATCTGTAGATTTGGGGAAAATGAATAGAAGGATGCACTTTAAAATTTCCAGTGAAGATTGAACTCAAATGTATGCTTACCAGGACAATCTTTAGATTTGGGGAAAATTAATAAAACGACGCAATTGAGCTTAAGTCTGTGGCTACAAGGTTAATCTGTAGATTTTGAAAAGAATGGATAAGAAGGTGCAGATTGGAATGGGATTTAGTGTTCTAAGTCCACCCACTTATGTAGGATCAAATTCGATCTTGGGGCAGATTTTGAAAAGAATGGATAAGAAGGTGCAGATTGAAATGGGATTTAGTGTTTTAAGTCCACCCACTTATGTAGGATCAAATTCGATATTGTTTTATGGATTTTTGGCCAATCAAATTAGCTGTCTGGACTCTGATGCAAAACTAGTTGCTTGGGAAAGTTTGTTAGGTTAGGTTGTTAGTAATAGTGCACCAGGTGATTAGGGAATGAATGAATTAGATAATTAGCTTGCTTTCGAATCTTGGATTCATTGAAATCCAATTTAGCCGCCACATTCATCATCCAGCTGCATTGACATGGAGATCAGTGTTATGTGAGGAACACCTCTAATGGGTATTGAAACTGGCTCATGATTGTGATAAGTGCTCTGTCTTACAGCTAGCCCACATCCTAACGGACTACATTTTGGTTTGAATGTTTATCTGAACTGGGCTATTCCTACAATGTGAAAATCAATGGCTTATAATGTCCATAGAATCGAAGTTGATAGATTTGGATATATGAAGTCGCCATAACAAAGTTTTCTGATTTCTCATATATTTAGTGATGGATTCTTACCTGCTTTATGTGGGGAACACTGTACTAGGTTTTGAAACCAGCTTATCATTGTGATAAGTGCTCCATCTTACTGCTAACCCACAAGCGGTTAATGGGCTATATTTAGGTTTGAATGTTCACCCAAACCGGGGATTCCTACAATGTGAAATTCTATGGAATACAATGTCCATAGAATCTAAGTTGACATAATAGGATAATTCATAATTGATGTGTCCATAACAAAGATTTTCAATTTGTCATATGTTTAGTGATGGATTCTGACCTACATAATGTGGGAAATTCCCTACCGTGTTTTCAACTTAGGTCATCATTCTGATAAGCACCCCATCTTACTGCTAGCCCTTAACTGAACATGCTATTGGGCCAATTCCTACAATGTGAAATTCAGTGGCTACTATGTCCATAGAATCTAAAGTGATTTAATTGGATATTTCATTTGGCCATAAGAAGATATTCAATTTATCATATATTAGTCTTGGATTCTTACTTACTTGTATGCAGGGAGTGCCCTACCGTGTTTTGAACTCAGGTCATCATTGTGATCAGTGTGCCATCTTACTGCTAGACTACAAACTAACAGAGTACATCTAGACCTGTGCTGGGCAGTTCCTACAACATGGAATTCGGCATACCATGTTCGTAGAATTTAAGTTGATATAATTGTATATAATGTGGTCATAAGAAATATTTTTAATTTATCATATATATATTTAGTGATGGATTCTTACCTACTTTTATATGGCAAGTGCCATATCATATTTTGAACTTAGGTCATCATTATTATAGGTGCCCCTGCTAGACCACCACCCAGCAGCCTACAGTTAGGTTTGATTTTTTTCTTGAACTGGGTGAATATTACAATGTGGAATTTGTTGTCATCTATGTTCACAGAATCCAAGTTGATATGATTGAATATGTGATGTGGCCATAACAAAGATGTTCAATTCCTTTTGTCTTTAGTGATGGTTTTTTACCTATTTTATGTGGGTAGTGCCCTACTGAGTTTCTAACTCAAATCAGCATTATGGCAAGTGCCCCATCTTACTGCTAGTCCACAACTTGACAGACTACATTTATGGTTGATTGTTCCCCTGAACTGGACAATTCCTATAATGTGGTGTTCAATGGCATACTATGTCCATTGAATCCAAGTTGATATAATTGGATATGTGACGTGGCCATAAGTAAGGGATTCAATTTACTATTTACTCGGTGATGAATTATTTCTTATTATTTTAATGTGGGCAGCACCTACCATGTTTCTAACTTAAATCATCATGTGATAAAACTCTACAGACTATTTTAATGTTAGATTGTTCACCTGACGTGGGTAATTTCTACAATGTGGAATTCAATGTCATACTATATCTACAGAATCTAAGTTAATATAATTGGCTATGTGATGTGGCAGTTCATACAGATTTTCAATTTATCATATATTTAGTGATTGATTTTTATGTTTTTTTTTTTGTGCCAATTATTTTGAATTAGGTCTAGATTAATTCATGTCGGTACTGCTTTGAACATCGGTTTTGCATTATGTGCCAAAAGATGAAAATATGGCACATGAGTGCGGGCTTATGATTTGGATGCTCTTCAAGAGATATTTCACTATCATTTCTGTGCACATTGTCGACTCTTGTGCTAAAGTTTGTTGGATACTCTATAAAATTAGGGTTTGCTTTTATTTATCTTCTGTACATTGCAAACCTGGTTCAAACTTTTGCAAACTGCTCCTTGATTTTCTGCCTTTCCCTTCTCATATATTAGTGTTGCTTATGATGGAATTTGTTTGTAAGCACTTAAACAAAGATCAACTCTGCCTAACATCAATAACTAGGGTTGTGCCAATGAAATGCTAAGTGAGATCTCTTCAACAATGTGCAGCTTGTACATCACTGTATAAATCCACCTGTAGCACAGCAGACTTCATTTTCTGTGCAATCTGAATGATATATATCAGACCAAATGATCCCTAGAACTGCCGCTTACCAATAGCCTGAGCAATTAATTCCTAGAGCTGCCGCTTATTAATGGCCTGAGCAAATATTCCCTAGAAAAGGAAACAATTGTCACTGACTTCCTATTGTCTGTGATATGTACAAGAAAGCATCCTGATCTTTTAGGGCATGGAATTTCCAGCTAAGAGCTGAGGGCATTCACTCCTTCCTTCACATCACGTAATGATCAGCATTCATGCTATTCGAAAAGGATTATGCTTCTGTCAAGTCAATTCAAAACTGTTAGTGTCCTCTGCATAGGAGCTGGATTCTTTTTTCTAATATCTGGAATTTAAAGCCATCTTTTGGATTCCAGTTGATCTTTTTAATGTATCTTTTCTGTTTGTGGATCAAATCAAAGTAAAGCGCGTTACTCAAATATTTTGAATAATTTGGCTTGTTATTTCAGCAGCTCATTGAGCTATTGGGTTTCTGGTACTGCTGTTTACAGTTGGAATGGACACCACAACAGTTGGAGAACCTGTTGAAATGGACACCACAACAAGGGGAGACCCATGGCACACTCCCTCAATAGAATTTAGTGCAATCACAGAAAAATCTGTTTTAATTGAGCCTTCACAAATTACTCGGTGTCAGAAGCGACTTTTCTATGGCAATTCAAGTCAGGGCGAGTTTCCACTAGCAGCCAGTCCCTCCATTGTTCTACATGTGCTTACTGAATGTAATCTAGATCCCCAAGATCTTGCAAGTCTAGAGGCAAGTATTCATGGTCATGAATTCAGAATGCTTTCAAATCTCTCATGCATTCTCTGTTTTACATTAAGATATATATTAATAACTGTAGTATTTTCTTTGGGAACTTTTGTCACTGTGCAGGCTTCATGTCGGTTCTTCAGACAACCTGCAAACTTTTCCCCTGACTTTGATCTATCTATCTCTGAACTAGCAGCATTAGACATGTGCCAAAGAAGAGCTATATTCAAGCCCATGACACAATCAGAGAGAGAACTCTTGAAAGAGAGGTGTGGAGGTTCTTGGAAACTGGTATTACGGTTCTTGAGAGCTGGGGAAAAATGTTTCCGGCGTGAAAAGTGCCAAGCCATAGCAGGTCCTGGTCACAGTGTTGTGGTAACAAAGTCAGGTGCAGTGTATACATTCGGCTCCAACAGTTCTGGACAGCTTGGCCATGGGACAACAGAAGAAGAATGGCGTCCAAGATTAGTCAGGTGTGCAATGAATTCCTGGATGTCATGACTGCTATTTTTGAGAATTTGTGCTCTCAATGTTAAATCTCTTTTAAATTTACTGTTTGGCGAGCAACCAGAATTGGGTAATCACATCATGCAAATGCAGGTCTCTTCAGGGGGTTCGAATCATTCAAGCAACAGCAGGAGCAGGGCGTACAATGCTCATCAGTGATACAGGAAGAGTTTATGCATTTGGGAAAGACTCTTTTGGTGACACTGAGTATGGGATTGAAGGTTCCAGGTCTGCCACTACTCCACGACTGGTGGAATCATTGGAAGGAATTTTTGCAGTGCAAGCAGCCATTGGTAATTTTTTTACTGCTATTCTTTCAAGAGAGGGTAGAGTATATACATTTTCTTGGGGTGCTGATGCAGCACTTGGCCATCAAACCGAGCCACAAGATCAGAGACCACATCTGCTGAAAGGTGATCTAGAGAATGTTCCTGTGGTACAAATTGCAGCAGGCTATTGTTATTTGTTAGCTCTCACCTGCCAGCCCAGTGGCATGTAAATGTTTGCAACTTCAATTCCTTTGGTGTTTCTTATTAGTTCATAATTTAAAGGATGTCTTGTCTCGATGTTTATCTCAATTTAATTTGAAATTAACAATTCATACATATATTTGCAGGTCGGTATATTCTGTAGGCTGTGGCCTGGGAGGCAAGCTTGGACATGGATCTAGAACAGATGAAAAGTATCCACGGAAGATTGAACATTTTCAACAACTGAAACTACAACCAGTCATTGTAGCAGCAGGGGCATGGCATGCTGCTGTTGTGGGCAAGGATGGAAGGGTATGTACATGGGGATGGGGTCGATATGGTTGCCTGGGACATGGAAACGAAGAGTGTGAATCTGTTCCTAAGGTAGTTGAATCACTTCAAGGTGTCAAGGCAGTTCATGTAACTACAGGTGATTACACAACATTCGTGGTTGCAGATAATGGGGATGTCTATTCTTTTGGATGTGGGGAATCATCAAGCCTTGGGCACTTGGGCACAGCAACTGAAGGCCAGGTTTCTGTGGCACACTTTTGCTCTTGATTATACTTCTGGTCGTTCATGAAAGTTTAAATAATGTGGGAATTCAATTGAGCTAATTTTTTTTGTTGTCATATTCTCCTCTTCAGGTTCACAGGCATGCGAACTTGCTAAGGCCAGAGCTAGTGGTTTCATTGAAGCAGAGGGGAGAAAGGGTTGTGCAGATCAGTCTAACAAATTCAATATTCTGGAATGCTCACACATTTGCCTTGACAGAGGCAGGTAAACTTTATGCATTTGGAGCTGGGGATAAAGGGCAGCTTGGGACAGAGCTCCTTGCGTATCAAAGTGAAAGAGGAAATCCAGAGCTTGTTGATATAAACCTAGATTGAATGAAGTCTTCTCATTTTGATTGTGTCCCGAAACTTCTTGCCTAACCTGTATACTGTTTATAATTGGTTTCTCTGTTCTTCTTTGTATATACGACTAACTGAAACTGGTGGAAACAACTGCAACATTCCTCCGAAATTTATTGGACAGGTTTCTATCATCAGAGTGTGTGATTACCACATGGCACAAGGTGTTCGGTGACATTCTTCTTGATGTTGGCTGCATTGTCTGGTTGAAATTTATCATGGAAAATATTAACCCAGAGAATGCAGTTTGGAAACTTGACATAAACATGAAAAGGTGGGAAGGAGGTCTGTTTACTCCCACGTAATGTTTGTTATGATAATAGGCAGCACATGATTCAATTGTTTGGTATCCTTTTACTGTTATCTGAAGGTAAGAAACTAGCTCAGATTGAAATTGGCATTTGTTATAACTAAAATGATTAAATCATAGAAAAACTAACAGGTGGGCCTGACTTCTTCTATATCAACTTTGGGAACCCAAGTATAAAAAACGAGACCCTTACATTGTTCCTTAACTAGTACAGATATCTTAAATTTATTTATCTGAAAAATGCTTAGATGTATCAATCTTGAGGCTCCTATTTATTATTAGTCACATAGTTTCATGACTTTCGTCCATTGAAGGGTTTCATATTGATTAACAACTCCGTGATTCTTTTGCACAAATTTCTCCTTAAATGGTGGTAGATGGGTTTAATATGGCTACACTACCATGTTGAACTCAGAAAAAAAATTCGAAGAAAAAGGGGCTCCAAACTCAACTGCATGTCCAAGATTTAGTGGTTTTTCGATCGCTTTATCCGAGCAAAAAGAAAAAACTGTCATATGATGATCAAATGAATGTTAAATTTAAATTATTTTATTTTTATTGATATCCTACAGTAATACATTCCACCACCAATCCCGCGGCCATTGTAGGTTATGCCTATTGACTTAATTATAATAAAAAGATTCTATAGTAATAAACATATGAACCCATCAAGGACAACACTACACGTGCTAGGTATCAAGACTTCCGGATAATTGCCAGTAGTGATTGAGAAAATCACATCATGTGTTGGACACTCATAAGCTATGAATTGTCCGACAAGAATTTATAGATTGCCCAATGATTTTGTATACAATTAGTCAAAACTATGTACTAGGTCCATGCTGCTTTTGGTTTTCCAAGATTATGGCTGTGAATCTGTTTCTTTGACTTAGTCTGAAGTTGATGGAAATTGGTTTGGAGGTCTGCTTGGGCAAGTGAGTGCTAATATAGACTTCCCGGTTTGCTTGTGCAAGCAAGGATTAAGATCGATTCTTTGAGCCCAATTTCTGGGGATTTTGCACGTGCGAACATTAATTAGTTTGTAGGTCTGCTTGGGTTAGTGAGGGCTAATATAGATTTCCCCGGCTTGCTTGTGCAAGCAAGGATTAAGATCGATTCCTTGAGCCCAATCTTTGGGGATTTTGGTCTCTAGGCTTGCTTGTATATGCTACCGCAAATATCTATTCCTCAAGTCCAACCCTTGGATGCATAAATTTGTCCATTCCTAATCTTCCATATAGTAATATCTATTTGTTTAAATTTCATATTTGTATTTTTGTCTGTTTTTACCTATTTCTTTGTGTATTGTGTCTTTGGGTAAAAGAATGCTTGTTTTGGTGCTCCGCACCTATACACTATACTTTTAGTGTAAGATGGCTAGTTGCACTTGGTCTCAACTCAATAAATATTATATTATATTTATATAGTGGGTTGTTTTCTTGTAGTGCATCTCTATGTAGTTTTGAGTCAATCTACGTTGACCTATATTTCATGAGTAGTGGTTTATAAAAACTATATGAGAATGAATGGTCTATTCAAACACACTTATTGCATTTAAGTGATGTTCACAAAAAATTATCATATCATAGTCTTTGGTGAGTTGACCTAATCTCAAACAACATAAGTTTTATTCTTAAGGCCCTCGTTCATTAGCAAAATGTAATACCAAAAGATAAAAAAAGCGGTTTGTTTTATTAGATTTTGAATAAAGGCATTTTTAATCTAAACATTTTGATATATTGCTTCACCTCTTATACATCAAAGTGGATTTTCACATGGCAATTGCATTAAAAAAAATCTTTTGTAAAAAAAATGCATTATGAAATTTTTATTGACATTTTGGATCCCACTTTTTGATCCATCATCAAGATTAAAAAATTTAATTACAAGCAAAAATTATGCATAATATTTTTATGTTTTGGATTCTTAGAACATTAAAGATCTCTAATAAACTACCTTAAAATCATTGGATTTTCTAAAACATGTGAAGTGTCTAGAAAATTTAGAAAAATAAACGAATGTCCATCAAAGACATTATTGAAGCCGGGAATTGCATTTTGTAATTAATTTGTTTTATTTTAGATGGGGAAGTGATATGATATGATTGTTAAAGGGGTGGTTGTTTCTAGGACCACTCTTATTCTAATCCAAAGCAATTATCAAAGCAAACAATTGGATTTTTTCGTTACATTCCTAATATTGGTTTCATGATCCCAATAAGTAACACATGTTAAGACACGATGTTGTGATATGTTCAAAGGACTAAACAATGTTGAGCAAAAGATGATTGTGTTTGACACAAAAGATAAATGGGATATTTTATAAGTTACATTATTGTTCATATGTTGGTTGCTTATGAGATAGTCCCGTTTGATGCTCTCTTTAAACACGCTTGATTTCGTGGCTTGTTTCAATCACCATGTCAGTTCTCCATACTTTGTATGTAAGTCATGGCACAATTGGTTAAACTAGTTTTGTGTTTAATGACCATAACCCCTAAACAATGTTGTGATGTTGTGAACTCCACCATGTGTAAAATACAAGTTATATTCCTGTGAGGACCTTGGGTATGTTGCATGGTCTAACCCTTGGCTTGGTGTTATGGTTGGGAGGCTCCTCCTCAGAGTAAAGAAAGTGTTATTAATTTAATATTAAAGGTCAATTATGGACTTTGGACATGCTTATGAACTATACATGAGTGTTGTAAAACTTACACATACAATTGGAAGAATCCAAGGTAATTATTTTAAAAAGGTAATGATGAGTGGAAAAAAGGGAGGTTGACTTATTAGTAAGGCCTTGGATTGTTGAGCTCAAACACAAAGTGGGAAAAATGGAAACATATGCTTTTGGAAACCCTAAACCCTAAACCTTGCAATATATGTGGAGCCCATTTTATGCTGGGGATATCGCTGAATCATTGTGATGTAGCTATTCATAGATGATTGTTGTTAAAATCCTATAGACGCATGCATGTATAAAAGTAGCATGAGGAAAAGGAGATGTATAGAGCTTAGTGGTTGAGGAAGAAGGAAAGCAACACGAAGGAGGAGGAGGTTGTCTTAGGGCATATCAAGGTTGTCAATTTCCTTTGAACTTTGAACTAATATGAGCCTCAAATCTTGCATAGGTTCTATGGTGATTCTTTTTTTTAATCTAGATGAATAAATATAGAAATATACTTGTATATATCCATACACATGTACAATTATATGTTTATTGATATATACATCTGTAGGTTGCGTGCAATGGGTTTTGTATGGCCACTCCTAGCTCTTATGGAACCCACTGTATGGCAATCCTTATATCATCTTATAGTTGGGTTAAAATATTCTAGTATTCAACTCGAGAATAGTTGGTAGTCACATTACCCTAAGTTATCACGTTTCTTGCCTTACACTAGCTTTAGAAGAATTGATGGCATTTTCATGGGTTTTGCTTCTTTGAAACAATCTTGAACTTGGTTTATACCTTTCCTTGATCTATATATGGAATGGTATGAGTGTGAATTTATTGTGTGTGCCCTTGCTTAGTAATCCAACGAAAAGTCTTTTTATGATTATTCCTTGTGTTTTACTAGAATCCTGGAGAACTTTATATCCTTGGGATAAAGGTAATTTGGACTCCAATTTAGTTTTCCTTCATTTTGAGGTTGTGGTTTAATGGAACAATGTGGAATGTCATGGGCCATCACTAATGCAATAAAAAGGCTAGGGTAGTGGCACTCTATACCATATCATTAAGATGCTTCATCATCATAGCTAATTTCATTTGATGTGTTGATCATGCTATATCGACTAAAAGGAGCTTGATCTCAGGGTTGTTTTAGTAATGCAAAATGAAGTGGTAGTGTTATGAAACTGCGTTGTGTCTTAGCTTTAAAATAATGTAGCTTATAAACTTGATATGATTGGATCCATCTAGGGTTGGTAAGGAGGAAGTGAACTTTTTACTCTATTTTTAATATTGATGATTGTTCTGAGCTACTTAATATGAAGTTCTATCACACCTCTATTTTGTTTCAATGTTAAATGCTCTGTTATGTTTCAATGTTAGAATATTTGTATTATTTTCTAAGGTATTTATATCTTAACATTTCTTCCCCTATTTTGTTTTGACCTAAGCCCAAACATTAACATGGGAAAAATATTATGAAGTTACTGTTTGACTAATTAATTTGGATTTTTAGGCATTGTTCAGCCCTGACTTGTAGATGTGCTGATCTTTGGATGGTAAGGTCCAAGATTGAAAATACATGCTTATCTTGTAAGCTATGTAGTCATGGTGATTGTTATCAATTAGATTTTGCACCCGTTTTATGTAGTTTGTAGTATTTTGAGTAGCGTGAGTTGCAACACGTGGAAAATCTGATGACACAATGGGATCACCTCCAAGTTGTGGAACCTTGGTGAATTGAGGTGAACTTTTGGAGAAGGCCGACTTCTTTTCACTAAGCTTAGTGAAACTAGTATACAACCAATTCACTTAAAATTATTGCCTCTTAGTGATATTTCTCCTAACTAGGGTTTGACTTGCGAGGAAAAGAGTTTCATAATGAATTTATAAAAAAAAAATTGGAAAAATAGTGATTGCACCAGATAAGATAGTGAAAATTAATACTTGCTTTATTTTAATATAGTTGAATGTTTAATATGTTGAGTTTGTTAAAACACAATCTTGAACAAATATGAGATCAAGGGTAATATGGAATCTTTATCAAATAAGGGACAAATTTATTTATTTTCTACCAACAATCTTTCAAAAGGGTAGAAATAATACCACAGATGAATTTATGTGACAGGAACAAGAATTAGAACATTCACAAACTTGACAAATAGTCATACATACACAAAGAAGACACAACACAAGGAAGGCAAAACTTTATTCTGTTAACTTTCTCTAGGTTACAACATGTAGATCGATTCTTTAAAATACAAAATAATTTCTCCAACAACAAAAAGATCAATGGGATATGCAAAGGTACCCATATTTATACCAAAGTACTCTCTTGAAAGAGAGGGAGTTAACAAAACCTTACACCCAGTTATAGAGGAAGAAAATGTAGGAAACTTCATGCAAACGTCCTCCTCTTTAGCTTGGAATAACATCCTTAGTGGAGAAGATGGTTGGAAAAGGAGCATGCAACTACTGGGTGCTTCAACAAGTGCTAGAGGAGTGGATAAATCCATTGTAAACTTCTAGTTGAACCCTTTCTTATTTGAGTTATGTTGTTGTTATATCTCCCAAGGAATGAGGTGTCAAAATAAACTATTACTTGGTAAATATTGGATGCTTTTAGATATTTTAGGTTATAACTTGCAAAACCTAATTTTTAATTTGAAGTGAAGACTTTCACTACTTTTTAAGTCATTCATCTTGACAAAAAGGAAAGTGTAAATAACGAGTTTTTGTAAGTGAAGCAATTCAAACCTTGTCGAAAGGAAAAGTGCAAATTACAAGTTTCACTTTTGCAACTTAAAGCCTGCCAAAAATATACTTGAAAATTACAAGTGGCTCTTTCTCAAAAAGAGCTATCAAAATGATAGTTGCAATTTTCAAATTGCAACTTTACAATACATCATACAAAAAAAATGTAACTTACAGAATGCATTTTTACAATTAACTTGAAAGAATTAATTCACAACCATGACCCCTGAAGATTTCTTGTCCTTCTTTGCTTGTATCTTCTCAATGTAAGCATCAAAGTTGCTAAGGATCTCTTGAAGGCATTCTTTGTTGGGACCAAGGCTATAAAGGTTGCTTATCTCACATTTTTCTATCACTTCAAAGAGTTCTCTAGATGCAACTATGTACACTTGAGTGTCTTTCCCCATCTGATCCAATGTATTGTGATACCTGATGAATTGGTGGATGGAACTCAAGTTCAAGGTTGTATCCCATGTTGATTCTCTCTTGACCACACCTTTGAATTTGTCTTGAACCTCTTGAATCGAAAGGATTTGATCTTGATGATATGTTGCTTCACATGGCAATTTACTAAGTAAATCTTCTATTTCATAGATTGTATATGTGGCCTTGTCACATGTAACCTTGGCCTTATTAATACTCTCAATGAGTATCATGCTTCTGAAATGGATTTCCCTATCCAGCTCTTCATGCTTTGTACAACTCTTCACTATTTTTTTTAATATGAGGGTGTCAACCTCAATTAGGTCAACAACCTACAATTTTGGAAGGAATAGGTTCGGTTTTTCAATTTCTACTTTCAGAGATGCACAATCATGCTTTAGAGTTTTTTAATAGTCCATTGCTAGCTCTATCACTCTGTTTCCTTTCATGATGAGTTCCTGAACCAAGTCTTTTATGGCTCTTCCCATGGTACCAATCTTTGTCATCACTTCAAATGTTTCTCTGTCAGAGAATTGAGCAAGAGATTGAGTTGGTTGGGCTACTATCTTGATGAACTTCTTCAATGCAATTGTTAATTGCTCAACTTTATTCTTCAGTTCATCTTTAGTGACCTTGTCATTGTCCATCTTCTCAAAAAGAGAGTTGATGCTTGACTGAACATCGTGCTTCAGTCCTCTTATCAGATGACCTAGGTGCACTTTAGATATTTGATAATCCTCCACCACTAGATCTTCCTTTTGTTTTTTTGGTGGAGGGATTGATATTTCCACATATCTCTCCCCTATTGAATCATATGATATTCTAGATATGGTCCTAGGGCTTGCCTTTGATCTTTTAGATGCCTCTAATAGAACAAAGTCTAGGTGCTGGGAGACACCATTTATTTTTGCTTCTTCAACACTGATTGTGTTAGCCAACTTGCAGTGACAACTTGTGAATCTGGCATTGTCATATGTGTATATGTAGTTGAAGTTGTTACACTAGTGGTTATTGTGACAAGTGCTATATTTGTCACTGATGTCATCGTTGAATCCTCGATTGATGATTTTGCTATCTCTTTCCCTTTTGTGGGTTGAGTAGCCATAGTTGTATCAGTGGGTCCTTCTGTCTCCACCTTCTTGGTGGGGACTTGGGTTAGTGTGGGAGTGGAAGAAATGGGTACTTGAATGGGTGAAGTGGGTGTAGATGTTTTTATTATAGGTGTGGAAGCTAGGAGTGACATGAGTGGAAGGGTAGGCATGGGTAGTTGGAATAGGGGAACTTGCGGAAGGGTGGAATCCAAGGAAGCAAATGAATCAATCAAGGTGGTGGGAACACTCAGAGTAGATGAAATGGGGAGTGTGATGGGAGATGAAAATGAAACAATAACTACCCCAATGGTTGGGATGGCTAGTGGGATTGTAATTAAAATGAATGAATCTACAACCATGTCCTGTTGGATGGTATTAGTGATCAATAGAGTGGTAGTGGATATTGGGGATCAATGGAGTGGTAGTGGATATTGGGGATGAGGTGGAAGTGATTATGAAAGAGGGAGGTGAAGGTGGAGTCTGAGTGTCCAACTATGTTGATTGCATTTCTTCCATGGGAGTTACTTGCACATGTGGGTTAGATGAAGGTGAAATTATTTGCACTGGTGGACTGATTGAAATAGGAATAATTGCTAGAGCTGACTAGTTAGTGGAAAGAGGAGGAGGGAGTATTTTGGTTGGTTGAACAATAGAGATAGGAAGGGGAACTATTTATGTCAATTGAAAAATAGTTGTGTCATTTATAGAAGTTGACATTGGTTGATCCATCAGTTGTGTTGTTTCCTTTTGGATTTTGGAAGGTCCTCTTTTTGCCTTTTAGTTCTACTTTCACTTGTGTGCCACTACTAGCCTGTCTGCTTGGTCTTCTTGGGTTCCACTACTAAAATCGTCTGTTGTTATTGCCACACCCTTCTCCTTCACTTCTCTCAATCTGTCACTGATACTTAAGGTCTCTTTGGTTATCTTGACCCATTTGCTACTTAGCCAGTTTATTGTTTTGTTTATGACCTGGGTGGTCCTATCCATCAATGATAAGGATTTAGGTATAGACCACCTGACCATTGGAAGAGGTTGGAGATAAATTTTGTTATTGTAATATACCTTGTCAACTAGTGACTCATCATCTTTCAAATCCTTAGGGACTGGTGCCATGTTATAGGTTTTGATTTGTTCCAGGGTCATCATAGAATAATCTCTCAACCTCACTTCCTCTTCATATTTCATGTCTTCCCAATAATATTTGTAGACACCTAAATCTAGCCACCAATGACTTCCAACTAGGCTTTTGACCAATTTCCACCTATAATGCACAATTTGACCTAAAAACACTAAAATGCATTAAATGAGTTGAAATTGATATATTCAAGTGCTGATTTTGGCTAGAGTATCATTAAATGGGGAAATGTAATTTATGGGCCAGACAACTTTGATCAGAACATTTTGAGTTAAAATGTTAATTTTGCCCCTGGGTGCTCTGGATTGCTCTTTCCTATCAAATATCTTGCACAAGATAGATGCCTTTGTTATTTGGTGTTGGTAACATCCTAAATGGGATAATAGAGCCAATGCATCTGACATCGAATTCTAATTCCAATCTAATCAAATTTTGAGCCAATAACAAGGCATTCTGATCAATTTGAGTAATTTATGCATAAAGTGCTTAATCATGCTTAAGAGCTAGTAAAACCAAGTTAGAGCCTAATTAAGAATTCCATATAAAATTTTTGAATACTTGTTTTTAGAAATGAATATTGAATATCTATATCATCAGGTGACCTAATTTTTTGGGAAAAACATCCCTAGGCCATAAATGCCACAAATATTAGGATTCATACCTCCCATGCCTCATCAAATCCCTCCATTCCTCTTAATTGCTCCTCTATCCCAAATATTGATGAGCCTATTTATCAATTTTATTTTCATAATTGGATTAATCCTTAGCCACACATCTCAATCCTGAGATGGATGGTTTGGGTTGATTCTACCCATTTACAAAAATATACAAATAGGGGGCCTTGCCACATGAATTTTAAGTCTTGATAGTGAAAATTTATAATGCAAAAATGATTCCAAAAGCTATTTCAATTAGTGTTACCATGCCAAATTGATTCCAATCCAAGCCAAGCCAAAGCTAAAGGTGCCAAGAGGAGGTGTAGGATAGTCAAGCTCCATTGCAATAGACTTCATTAGCACAAGCTGAGAAAACCACTACAAAAGCATTTGGATAATCTAAGGAAGGTGAAGGATTCTTGTTTTTCCTTACTTTTTAGTTGTGTTTGTCATTTATTTTTGTTATTAAGCTCACCCTAGTAACTAGGCATGAAGGTGTTAGTTTAGTGTGTTGTTTGTCAATTTACTTTGTTCATTTTGTCACTAACACAATACTAATCTTCTCTTCTTAGTCAAATTCTTAGTTCACAATTTTCATAAAAAGGGATGTGGGAATAGTAGTTACAAACCTTATTGACTTGATCAACCACTGTGTTCAATCTTGGAAATGCCCTCCCTTTTGCTAATATATAGACCAAGTATGAGGTCATATAAAAATTGCGTGTAGTTTGAACTTCCATCAACTATTTGTGAATGGAGTAATAAATCAACTAGGCCCAGTGGATGTTATGTTTGTTTTGATGGATCACCCATATATATTGGTACATCCAATCTTGATAATTCTTGGCATTTGGGTTTCCTACAGCTCTGTACAAGAGTATGGTAATGCCACCTATTTCATCTTTGAAGTCTATCCTAGCTAGGGTTTTTGGCATTCTTGTGGATCTAAGTCTAGAGGTTTTTAGCCATTGTTTGTTTAGAACTCATAGATAGGTAGTATTATTATCTTGATAGAGCTTCTTAGAAGAGTTAGGGGTTATATCTAGATAGCTTTCATATTTTAAAATTAGGAATATGGTATCTATGAAATCAAGATCCAGATTTAGAATCTTCTCTCCCTTGTCATTCACCACCTCCCTCTTCTCAACATCATAGTGTTTTTCCATTGTGAGAACAAGCTCATGGCTTTCACTGATAGTGGAAAAGCTATTGCCTAGGGAAACCCACTATCGTAAATGCTTTGAATCCAATCATTCTTGAATTTAGCATTTATTCTATTCCATAAATCTACTATGTCTATGTGACATAGATTTGTGTTGGTGATCTCATTTGTATTGGAGCCCAAGATGGATGGGACACCAGACACCTTTGATTTGAACTTCATTTCCTTTCCAGACATGTGCTGTAGAAAAAATGTCTTAGGAGAACCAACTATAGAGTTGGCAGGGTTTTGACTTGCAATTATAGGTAAAAATTTTGATGGAGATATAATGTTTAATTGTAGCTAAAATTTTTGGTGGGGTTTTGACTTGTAATTTTCACTTGCAAAGTCTGATGAAAATTTTGGCATGGTTTTTGGTTTGCAAAATCAAGTCAGATTTTTGACGTGGATTTTGATTTGTTAGAGCAATGGGAATCTCCACTAGAGTTTCGTATACGTTTTAACAACTTGGATCTCTGTGGGGTTTGATCTTTCAAAAGCAATAAGGGTTTCTATCAAAGTATATGAGGAGAATCTTGGGGAATATTCTAGATTTAATCAGTTTTTACAAACCTTAGATATTTACTATGAATGGTAAATGATTGGATGAGTTTTTTTAACAAGACTCTAACAAGTAGGAAAAACTTGGAGAAAATGTGAGCAAATTAAATGAAAAACCCTAGATTTCATAGCTAAATTCCTTGCATAAATTCAACACAAATCTATGATTTTAGTTGACAGGGATAACAATAATGCTTTGATGGAAATGGAATGACCTAGAGGAATACCATTTTTTACGCACAGAGTATGGCAAACTGACGTATGTGGCATTGCTTGGCATCTCAGTTTATAGGTCTCTTAGCATGCAAAGCCCCAATTCAATTTGGAAATGTTAAAAATGACCTCAAAAACCTAATTTTATTAATCAAAACCCACATTTAATGTTGAATGGGGTGATCATTGGGAAAATAGTGGGAAAAGTAGGGTTTTAGAGTCATAGTGTAATTTTGAAAGTTGCAAAATTGCATTTTGCATTTTGATCTCTTCTTTTGGTTGAGTTGTTTGGTAGAGGATGCTGGAAGCGAAACCTTGTTTTCACTTTTTAACTTTTCAAAGTTACAAAGTGTGATCAGAGCTTCAGTTCCCATAGGTAGGGAAGAATGATAGAAAGTCAAATTCTAGTTGCACTTTACAACTTTGCAAGTTTCAAAGTGCAACCAGAGTTCTGGTTTTCATGGATGTGGTGATCGATGAAAAGTATAACTTGAGTGACACTTTGCAAGTTGTAATGTTCAACTAGAGTTTTGGTTTTTATGGGTACTAGGTAGGATTCTACTTAAACTTTGCAAAGTTAAAAAGTGTAATCAGAGTTCTAGTTTCTATCAAGCATTGGATGAAGGAGAAGTGGAGGTTTGGGTGCAATTTACAACTTTGTAAAGTAGTAAATTGTAATCAAATCTCTAGTTTCCACTAGGTATGAAAAAGATTTTATTTGGTCACTTTAAAGCCTTTTTTCCAAAAAATTAATGGGTCTCCCTTAGGGTACAAGGTGTTTTGATATTTTTGACACAAAAAATATCAACATTTTTGGTGACCTCTATGGGGTGATTGCCTACTAATCAATTTATTCCTAGTAGCCTTCTAGTTCATTAGGCATGGAGTCATTTTAAGATTTAACACACTTTAACTGGATTAAAAAAATTGAGACTTGCATAAACAAGAACAAAATAGGAAAAAATAAAATAAAAACAAAAATTCATAATGAGTTACAGACTTGTGCAAAAGACACTTATTTTGGAGAAACCAACTAAACCTAATATATATAATTTTTTGGAAAGAATTCCAACCTCAGAAGTAAGCTTTGAGGTATATCCCATTGACTAGGATAGGTAACTCTGATCCATTGAGCCTGGATAGCTAGAATGCATTTGCTCCCTTGCATTGAGTTATGATGTATGAACCACTCCATATTGCATCAAACTTTGTATGATTGCCTAACTTGGCTCTTTCAACATCCTATTTCAGAACCATGTCTCCTTCATTGAAGCTCCTGTCAGATGGCTTTTTATCAAAATTTCTTTTTATTTGAGCTTGATTTACTTCCAGATTTGCATTGAATGGTTCCTGACTTCTTCTAACTCCATGAATTCTACCAACTGCACTATCATTTCATCATTTTCAATCAATTCCAACTGATGATTGAGTTCCAAATATGGTAACTCTATTGATAACAGAACTCTAGATTTTCTTCCATATACCAACATGAATGGAGAATTGCCAATGGCTCTCTAGGGAGTGATCATGTCATCCCAAAGTGCTGATTTTAACTTTGTGTGCCATGTCTTTTGGTTATCCTCCATTGTCCTTTTGATAACCCTTATGAAATTTTTGTTGGTAGATTTGACCAAGCCATTACCTTGTGGATAATAATTGGATGAGGTATTCAGGTATACATTGTGCCTTGTAGCCCATTCACTCACTTGAGCACCCACAAAGCTTTGACATTCTCTGAGATAATGGTGTAAAGAACACCAAATCTCATGACAATGCCATCCATGAATTCTAGGATAGATTCTTCCATGGTGTGTTTTAATGTAACAACTTCAATCCATCTAGTGAAATAATCAGTTGGTATAAGGATCCATTTATGGCTTGCACTCATCAGTGGATTGATCATGCCAATGAAATCCAATCCCCATTGAGCAAATGGCTGGTCAGCTTGGACTAGTTTGAGAGGGAGAGTTGCTAATATTTGATTGCTTGTAAAGGAGGCACATTTCTCAAAATTCCATACCCATTTATGGGAATCTTTGAATAGGTCAGGCCAATAGTAGTCTGCCCTCATTATTTTGATGGTAGTGGTTCTTGTAAAGAAATGTCCACCCGATGAGCCATCATGAAATTCATCAAGTACCTTAGTAATTTGATTATGCTCGATGGACCTCAACACAACTCAATTCATATATTTCCTAAATAATATCCAATCAAAAATAACATAAGGAATATATTGGAGTCTAAAGTACCTCTTCTTGGACTACTGGAGCTCATGTGGGTATTCACCAGTCTGTAGGAAGATAGTCATGTCACTGATCTAGCTATTGATTAGATGTGGAGTGGATGGTTGGGATACCTGTTCAATGTATACTACATCAGATAATGCATTAATAGTTTTTATATTAGAAGCAATTTGTTCACATAATCCCTTTCCTCTTATGAGCTTAGTTATTTTGATGTTCACATCATATTTCATGACTTTTGTGATCCAACCAACTCTTTTCTCATTTATTTCCTAGATCAACAAGAACTCCTTAATGCTTTGGTGACTAACCATCAGATGAAAATTATTATTGGAGAGTATATGCCTAAATTATTTGAGAGCTTTAAATACATCATATACTTGCTTCTCAATAAAACTATAGTTTTCCTCGTAATCCTTCAAGAATTGAATGAAAAAAGATATAGGCTACTACAACCATTTTTTATTTTTTAGGTCAGAATAGATGATACGCTACCTTCCCCTCAAAAATCATAGAGAATGAAATCATTCTCATAGTTAGGGTTGACCAAGTTAGGAGCTTGAGAAATAACTTGCTTGATGGCTTCAAAACTATCCTTTCTTTCTCGTGTCTATCTAAAAATGACCCTGTTCTTAAGCATCACAGTAAGTGGCTTGTCCATGGACATAAAATTTGGAATGAACCTAATTAAAAATTTGATATTTCCTAGGAAACTTTGTAATCCCTTTTTATGGCTCGGTAGTTCTAGTGAAGATATAACACTTACTCTCTCTGGGTCTGTTGCAAGACTCTCTTTTGAAATAATGTGTCCATATAGTTTCCCTTCATGAACTGCAAAAACACATTTTTTTGGATTGAGGGAAACTCCAAATTCTTTGCACCTTTCAAAAACTTTCCTAAGGTGATCTAGGTGGTCACCAACATATTTTGAATAAACAGTGATGTCATCTAGGTACACCATGATCATCTAATTTATCAAATCCCTGAAAGCCATATCCATGGCTATTTGAAATGTATCACCAATGTTATTTAGATTGAAAGGAATATTTTTGTAGGCATATGTGCCCTATTTTATAGTGAAAGTAGTCTTGAATTGGTCTGATTCCTATACTAGGATTTGGTTATATCTAGAATAACCACCTAGAAGGGAAAACCTTTTAGATCTTAATACAGTTTGAAAGATTTACTCCATGGGTGGAAGGGGATAATGATCCTTCAAGGATTCTTTATTTAGGTCCCTAAAATCTACACAAATCCTGATTTCACCATTCTTTTTTCTTACAGGGACCAAGTTAGCAACCCAAGATGAGTGTTTGATAGGGAAAATAATGTTAGCCTCTATCAATTTGGACAACTCACTCTTCATCAAGGGTTCTATTTTAAGATTTATTGGTCTATTATTTTGTCTAATAGGTTTGGTATTTGGGTCAAGTTCTATTGTGTGTTGGACTAAGCTAGGGTTGAAACCCTTTATATCTTTATAACTCTAAGTGAAGTTATCATCAAATTCTTGACATAATCTAATAAAATCTTATTTTTCAAAAATATTACATAAATTTATGATCTTTAATGTTTTACCTTCTGAGATGACTACTAGCTTGTAGTCTTCTTCATTGACCATGATATTTTTATTCTCACCTTTCACCTAATCATTAGAGTTGAATATGCTTTCCAAAGTAACAAGAGCCATGGGCAACTTATTTGTCTTCAACTAAATGATTTGATCTCCATATTGTTCTTGGAGTCTTGACTGATTTTTATCTGGGAATTCAGCCTCATCTTACATAAAATTAATAATTTATTGATCACTATCAAAAACTTGTGATTTGGTTGCATTATCTAAAATAGATAGTCTCACTATTAATTTTACACGCTGGCTATTGTCCTTCTTAATCTCTTCAGGTAGGTTGTATTGGGAACCCACTGAGGCCATGCGATCAACATCCTTATTTTGTGCCCTTGGTATTGATTGAATTTTTAAAGTGATAAAATATTCTAATATGTCCCAAACCCTATGTTTGTAAGATCTTAGCAAGTTATTCTTGTTTGTGCTTTTAGTTCTTAATTGGTGAATGATCAATTCACTATCACCAAACACTTATAGTGATTGTATTCTCCTTATTTTGGCTAGCTAGAGACCTCAAATCAATGCTTCATATTCAACCACATTGTTAATGCAGTTGAATTGAAGTCTGAAAGAAGAGAAATAACTCTTCTTTTGGGGAGAGATCAAAATAATACCTGCACTTACACCATTTCTACTTCTTGAACCATCAAAGAACAATTACCACATTCCTTTGAGATCCTCATCTAGTTTCACAATGTTTGGGATGATTGCATCATTTTCATGAATGTAATATGTACCCAACCCTATTTATTTGACATAATCATAAGGATCAAACTGGAGAGTTGATCCCCATTCATCTAGATGAGTGTCTATGATTTATTCCATGGGTGTTGCAACCTCATGGTCAAGTTCTTCCTCCTTATCTTGCAATGTGCAATTCATATCCATAGGGATAAGAGTGTATGGCTCGATGTGGTCTTTAGTGATTAGCTCAGCTCTTATTATCATTCTAGATCCATATCTTATCCTGAGGACATATGAGACCAATCAATAGATAGACACCCTTGCATTTTTGCAGTGAAGTCTCAGGAAAGGTAGATAGCAAAATAAGGGGGGTAGGTATATAAATAAGATATCTTAGGATATTGATAAGATTGGACACACATGGATGGTAAGGTTTAAACATTTTCTAGTCCCATCTATTTGGACAATAGTCCAATCCAATTGAACCATGATTTTTGTGATAGGTGTGTATTTAATACCAAGAGCATCAACTATTTTCTTGGGCATAATATAACTACTATCCCCAAAGTCTACCATATAGTTATGTACAAGATTTTTCCCAACTATGAGTGAAAGGTAAAAGGTGGGAGGCTTACCATTTTTACTTTGTTTTATGTCCATTTGAGGTTGACACAAATTAATCACAGTTGTGGGTCCCTTAGTTGAGACCTTATTTGTTATTTGGAAGTTTTTTAAAGCTTCTCGAACCAAGTCCCTCTGTGTTGGAATAAACAATGATTCCCACATGGTGACATTCAAGTTAGTCTTCTTCATTTGTTTCACAATACTGAAAGGAATGTTACCAACCTTCATTAATTCCTTTGTGGGAACTATATCTTCTTTCATGAGATTTGGGGTTAGAAATTTTGACTTTGACTAGCCTTGGATGGTCTATGAATCGTGTTACCTTTTGCAGCCTCTTATACAACTTTAGAATTTGTAGCTTGATCAACCCTGGGGGGTTGATCACTTTCCATTTCCCTCTTCTTAGAGCATGTATTTTCTTCCACTAAACTACCATAATTAGTTAGTGCTTCCTCTTGATTCATGCTACAAAAATCCTCCTCTTTCCAATTCAAAAGAGTAGCTTCATTTTGAGCAGGCTCTTGTGCATATTCTTGCTAAGAAGCAGCTTCTTATTTTTGTTCTTAGGTGTTTGATATGATTTGTACCATCAAGGCTTGATTGATGATACCATTAGGATAAGCATTTTGATTATGCAATTGATCATAAGGATAACACCACTCATATTCCTAAGCTAGTTTGTTCTAAATAGGTATAATGGATTTAGAAGTACATGGTGTAGGTAGAACACATATATTTGGAGGCTTTGATTGCATGGTTTGACTTTAGGGTTGTGATCTTCCTAGGTATGGATACCTATTAGGATGGTATGTTTGGTTAGCTTGTTGACAAGGCCTATAGTTTTGGGATTATTTCCTTTTCATAGCTACTAACTCATTTTCAAAGCTTTTAAGTAGTGACTTAACCTCATATAAATCATTAGGAGGGGCAGGAGTCAAATATGGTGCATTTTTTGTGGTGGGAATTTGATGCAGAGCATTAGGGAGAAGTCATCAACAACCTCATCATCTGGTTCTCCATCAAACTAATCACTTGCATTATATGGTTTGCTCATCACCATTCTATGTCTAATTCTCTCTTCATATTTGTTTCTTGGGATTAAGGGTATATTTATCATAAGTTAATATTTATCACAATATTCAAACACTTCTTGATGGCCATAGTCTCTATATAATGCCTTTCAACTCATACACCATTCCTTATAATGTTTTACTTTCACAACTTCTTCTTGAGTGTTTACTAGCTTTACTCTATGTATCCCATTAGGCCTCCAAATGGAAATTATTGTCATATGATTCAATATAACTTTTTTTTTTCTTGTATGAGCTTACATAAACATATTCCATTTGCTCTAACCCCTATAATTCACCTTACCTCTCAACTCTTCATACAACCCTTACTTCCTACTCATAAAGCTAATAGCCTTTTCTTAGAATTTTCATTTAACTTGAGAAAAATATTACCTTTATTGAGGATGTAGGGAATTTTTAGTTATCCACTATCATTATTCACCTTCTCATAAAGTTTCATGGGCTGACTTGACCTCTAGCTATCTCTTTGAAAAATAACCATCCTTTAGGCTTATTTAGGCCTATTGCATATCCACCCCTGTGAAATCCATACAAGAGTTGTCTATACAATTATATATTACTTTAGTGGACCTTAAACCCATTATAAATCCAAAATTTCAGAAAAATTTAATGGATGGAAGTCATTTTATGGCCTAAACCCTAAATCTAGGGTTTAGGCGATAAAATGACTTCCATCCATTAACTTTTACTAAAATTTTGGATTTATGATGGGTTTAGGGTACACTAAAGGAATCATATAAAATTAGACTGGTATGGAGAACTATTTTATGGATTTCATAGGGGTGGTTATGCAATAGGCCTATATATGCCTAAAAGATGGTTATTTTTCAAAGGAAGAGATAGCTAGAGGTCAAGTTAGGCCATGAAACTTTATGAGAAGGTGAATAATGATAGTGGATGCGTAAAAATGCCCCTAAATCCTCAATAAAGTTAATATTTTTCTCAAGTTAAGTGAAAATTCTAAGAAAAGGCTACTAGCTTTGTGAGTAGGAAGTAAGGATTGTATGAAGAGTTTAGAGGTAAGGTGAATTCTAGGGGTCAGAGTAGATGGAACATGTTTATGTAAGCTCATCCAAGGAAAAAAAAGGAATATTTAATCATATGAAAAGAATTTCCACTTGGATGCCTAATGGGATGCATAGAGTAAAGCTAGTAAACACCCAAAAACTTGTGAAAGGAAAACATTATAAGGAATGGTGTATGAGTTGAAAGGCATTATAAAGAGACTATGGACATTAAGAAGTGTTTTTAAATCATTAAAAATAAGAACATATGATAAATATACCCTTAAGCCCTAAAAAAAAAAATGAAGAGAGAATTAGACATGGAATGGTGATGAGCAAACCATATAATGCAAGTGATCAATTTGATGGAGAACCATATGATGAGGTTGTTGATGATTTCTCCCTAATGTTATACATCATTTTTTTATCGTGTATACTACCCTTTAATTACCTTGAGGCCATGTATTTTTTCATCTTTATGTGGAGTTATAGGTTGTTGAATGGTTGGTGGAGACATCCAATAGTGGGCTGTAGGTTACCCTTGTGTGCACAGTTAGGGAATAACATATATGAAATGAAAAAATGGATGGTGAGTAAAGTTGTTTGAGTTTAGTCTCATAATGTTTAAGTTTTTATTAACCATTAAAACAACCTAGGTGAAGTTTATAAAGCATTTAAAAGAGTTTTGGCCATGGAAACCTTGCATAAACAGTAAAAAAAGTGTATTTATGACTGAGTTTTATAGTATTCAAGCCATTAATGAATTAAATAAAGATTTAGACATACTGAAAAAGATAAGAGTATTTTTAAAAAGAACTTTTGGTAGTGATTTGGTCCTTTAAAATGTTATATAATTCAAGATATGGATTTTTGAATTCCCACGGCCTATGTAGGGTCAAAGAAACCCTAAGATTAGGGTTTTGTCATTTTTAGAGTTCTAACCATTGAAAAATCATGAAATTCTATGTGATAACCTTTTTTATCATGTAAAAATAGAAAAATATGGTTTGGGTTTGAGAGTGTACGGATATGTATGGATTTTAGGACTGTGGTAAGGTTTGAGGGCTAAATAGGCCTAAAAGAGGATTGATTTACAAAGGAAGTGGTAGATAGAAGATGAAATAGGAAATGAAAATTTGTAAAAACCTCAAAGGGGATAAATTGAGCCTAAAAATGTAATTACATATTTGTAAAAGTTCCTGGTTTGACTCAACAAAGAGAAATTGCTTAAAAAGAAGGCTACAAGCCTTATGACAGCATGGTGAATCTTGGGTATGAAAGTGATGGGTGGAGTCTGCTTGGAAAATTTTAAGAGGTTAAATAAGGAATTTTTTTATCAATTAAGACCATAAATTCAATTATAATAATTAATTAAGACTTATATCAAAAAATTGGCATTTGAAACCCAAGAAAGTTACCTAGTGAAAAAGCTGGTGAAAGCATATGAAGGAGTTTGTGAAAGGAATGACTTATCTAAGATAAAGCATGAGTGGTGAGCCAGATGAGAGAGGTTATAGCCATGAACAATTGATTATAATATTAAAATAAATAGACACATATGTTAAAGAGACTATAGAGCCCATGAGTCAAAGAGAAAGATTGAACTAAAGAGGAATCATGAAGACCAAATCAAGCAAATCATTATGATCAGTTGGGTTTAGCATAAGATGGTGATGTTTTGGATGAATTATCCCCATGAATCTTCATCATAATTGGGGCTAAATTTTTTTTTTGGAGGCACTTCTATAAATAATGACATTGGAGGTTAAGGAGTAATTTTTCTAGCTTGAATGAGGTAATTTTTTGCTCTTATTGCTATGCCATAAGCATTGGGGAGTGTGGTGCTACCCATTGAATGAATCATGAAAAATATATCACTATTTAAATATCTCAATTAATATAAGAAATCATTTTTTTGGGTTTGCTCAACCAACACCAGAATTCTATTCCACATCTTTTGAAAGTAGAAATTGAAATCACTCATGAACTCATGAGCAACCCATTTAATAGTGGTTAGTTGTTCAAATAGTGAGAGGTGGTCACTATTATCCTTAAAATACATGCATAGGGTAGACCCTAGATCATCCCAAATATATATGGAATTGGTAAGTAAACTTCTGTACCATCATAAGGCTTTACCCTTAAATGAAAAGGCAAGAAGTCTGATTATAACATTTTCTTGTAATATATTATGAACTGAGTAGATGTTAGAAATATCTTGTATATGTTGAATGGGAGTAGTGGAATTTTCACCAATAATATATAGAAGTATTTTAAGATCTAAGGTGGGTATATCATCATACTGGGCCAACTGAAGTGGGATGCCTCTATTGAAGGGTATGAAATTTTGATTTCTCAGAGCCATAATGGGAGGTATGAAACAATTGTGGGTATTTATAGGAGATGCAAACAAATTTTTAGGATATATTATAGTATAAGGTACAATTGACCTTGATTTATTTTTATATGGAAATGATAATTCTTTCAAGTTAGTTATGCTACCTTTAGTAGATGATCTTGTCTGTATCTTTGGCATACATAAACTTGGATTTATTGAATCCATAAGCTAGTGGAGTCACCAAGTACTCTTGGAAAGTATATGAGGTTCATACATGCTTGCTAATAATAGCACCAATTTCTTAGCTATGATCTTTGGGTCCCACTAGGCATGCCAAAAATTGTTATCAATTAGATTTTGCACTTATTTTATGTAGTTTGTAATATTTTGAGTATCATGAATTACAATACATGGAAAATATAATGATAAAATGGGATCACCTACAAGCTATGAAACCTTGGAAAATTGAGGTGAACCTCCAGAGAATATTGACTTTGTTTCACTAAACTTAGTATAATTGGTATATGACCAATTCACTTAAAACAACTGCCTCTTAGTGATATTTCTCCTAACTATGGTTTGACTTGTGAGGAAAAGAGTTTCATAATGAGTTTTTAAAAAAATGGAAAAATGGTGATTGCACCAAATAAGATAGTGTAAATTAATGCTTGGTTTATTTTAACACAGTTGAATGTTTAATATGCTGAGTTTATTAAAACACAATCTTGCACAAATATGAGATCAATGGTAATATGGAATATTTTTATCAAATAAGGAACATATTTCTTTATTTTCTATTAATAATCTTTCAAAAAGGCATACATAATACCATAGATTCATTTATGTGATTGAAACAAGAATCAGAACATTCCAAAACTTGACAAATAGACATACATACATAAAGAAAACACAACACAAGGAAGGTAAAACTTTAGTCTATTAAATTTATCCAGGTTACATCATCTAGATTGATTCTTCAAAATGTAGAATAATTTATCCAAAAACAAAAATATTAATGAGCTATGCCAAGGTACCCATATTTATACAAAAAATACTCTCTTGAAAGAGAGGGAGTTAACAAAACCTTATGCCCAGTTATAAGGAAATAAAATCTAGGAAAATTCATGCAAATGTCCTCTTCATCAACTTACAATGGCATCCTTAGTGGAGAAGATGGCTGGAAAAGGAGCATGAAACTACTTGACACTTTAACAAGTGTTGGAGGAGTGGATAAATCTATTGAAAACTTCTAGTTGAACCCTTTCTTCTTTGAGTTGTGTTGCTGTTATCTCTCCCAAGGAATGAGGCACCAACATGAACCATTAACATATTTGTGCTGGTTGAATAGTAACTATATCCTTTATATAAGTTGACATTGGTTGATCCATCGACTATGCTAATATCTCTTGGCTATTGGAAGGTTCCCTTTTTACTTTCACTTGTGTGACACTACTAGCCTATCTACCTAGTCTGCTTGGGTTCCACTATTATAACCCTTTGTTATTGTTGCCACACCCTTCTATTTCACTTCTCTCAACCTGTCACTAATATTCAGGGTCTTTTTGGTTATCTTGACCCCTTTTCTTCTTATCCAATTTATTGTTTTATTTATGACCTAGGTGGTCCTATCCATCAATGAGAAGGATTTAGGTATAGATCACCTGACTAGTGAAAGATGTTAGAGATAGATTTTGTTATCATAATATACCCTGTCAAGTGGTGACTTATCATATTTCAAGTCCTCAGGGACTAGTTCCATATTGTAGGTTTTGATTTGTTCTAGGGTCATCTTGGAATAATCTCTTAACCTCAATTCCTCTTCATCTTGCATGTATTCCTAATAATCTTCATAAAAAGGGATGTGGGAATATATGGTGATACCCACTATACTAGTAATAACCAATCACATCATAAAATGGCCTTACATCAAGATATTTTAAGGTAATTTGAGTCATCTCAACATCTACACATTTAGATTTTGATAGGGAAGGTTAGGTATACCTCCTTATGCTGATCAACAGGATCCTTGACTTCTGATTACTTGATAAGAACTTGTGGGTTTCCACAAGTTGCCTCATTCTTTTATCAGGGCTCATTCATTTCTTACATACTTTGAATGGGTGTAGGGACAACCAATGAAGCCTCCCATTCTCATGTACAAATATGTTGGGAATTGAATGAAATATGACCCCCAATTTTTGATTTTAGATGTTGTAGAATCAAAAAATATTCTCCTTTCTAGCTCCTTGTCAAACATAATTATGATGTAGTATATGAAAGCATCATCAAACCTTATGAAATTTTATTTGCTTGCCTTAAGGGTGAGGTCAAGATAGTAGTTAAAAACCTTGCTGATCTAATAAGGCACTATTTTCAATCCTAAAAATTCCATCCCTTTTGCTAATATATAGACCAAGTATGAGGTCATATAAAACTTGCCTATAGTTTAGACTTCCATCAACTATTTGTGAATGGAGTTAGAAATCAACTGGGCCCAGTGGATGTATTATTTGTTTTGATGGATCACCCAAATATACTGGTACATCCAATCCTAATAATTCTTGGCATCTAAATTCCCTGTAACTCTATACAAGAGTATGATAATGTCACCTACTTCATCTTTGAAGTCTATCCTAGCTAGGGTTTTTGGCATTCTCATGGATCTAGGTCTAGAGGGTTTTAGAAATTATTTGTTTAGAGCCTATAAATAGGCAACATTATTATCTTGATAGAACTTATTAGAAGAGTCAAGGGTTATATCTAGATTACTTTTGTATTCCATAATCAGGAACATAATATCTATGAAATTAGGATCTAGATTCAAAATCTTCTCTCCCTTGTCATTCACCACCTCCCTCTTCTTAACATCATAGTGTTTTTCCATTATGAGAACAAGATCAAGGATTTGTATTGATAGTGGGAAAGCTGCTACCTTGGGTAACCCACTATTTTAAATGCTTTGAATCTAGTCATTCTTGAATTTAGAATTATCATGTTCCAATTTTTTTCTATTTTTATGTGACCTAGATCTGTGTTGGTGCTCTCATTTATATTGAAGTCCAGGATAGATGGGACACCAAACACCTTTGAATTGATCTTTATTTCCTTTCCATACATGTGCTCTGGGAAAAATGGCTTGGGAGAACCAATTATAGGGTTGGAGGGGTTTTGAATTTCAATTGTAGGTAAATTTTTTGATGGAGATATAATGCCTAATTTTAGTTAAAATATTTGACATGGTTTTGACTTGTAATTTGCACTTGTAAAGTTTGATGAAAAGTCTAGTGGGGTTTTTAGTTTGCAAAATCAAGTCAGATTTATGATGGGGATTTGGAGTTATTAGAGCAATGGGAATCTCCAATGGAGTTTTGTATATGTTTTAGTAACTTGGATATCCATAGTGTTTGATCTTGCAAAAGTAAGAGGGGTGTTTGTTGAAATCTATGTGGAGAATCTTAGGGAATATTCTAGATTTAATCAATTTTTACAAACCCTAGATTTCTATTATGAACGTTAAATTATTGGATGATATTTTTTAACAATACTATAGCAAGTAGGAAAAACTTGGAGAAAATGAGAGAAAATTGGTAAAAACCCTAAATTTCATAGCTAAAATCCTTACACAAATTCAACAAAAATCTATGATTTTAGCTAACAGGAATAATAGCAATGCTTTGATGGAAATGGAATGACATAGAGGAATACCATTTTATGCATGTAGGGGATGGTGAACTGACATACATGACATTCTTTGGAATCTCAATTTGTAGGTCTCTTTGCACACAAAACTCTAATACAATTTGAAAATTTAATAATGACCTCAAAAACCTAATTTTATTAAATAAAACTTGCATTTAATGCTGAGTAGGAAGGTAATTAGGAAAATGGTAGGAAAAGTGGGTTTTCAAAGTCATAGTATAATTTTACAAGTTACAAAATTGCATTTTGCATTTTGATCTCCACTTTATGTCGAGTGGTTTGGTGGAGGAAGTGGGTAGTGGAACCTTGTTTCCACTTTACAACTTTGCAAAGTTTCAAAGTAAAACCCGAGTTTTGGTTCCCATGTGTAGGGAGGAATGACATAAAGTGGAAGTCTAGTTTCAATTTGCAACTTTAAAATTTGTAAAGTGGAACCAGAGTTCCAATTTTTGTAGATGTGGTGATTGATAGAAAGTGGAACTCGAGTGACACTTTAAAACTTTACAAGTTATAATGTGAAACTGGAGTTCTAGTTTCTATGGGTACTAGGTAAGAGCAAAAAGTGGGGTTTTGCTTGTAATTTGTAAATTTATAAAGTTTCAAAGTGTAATCAAAGTTCCAATTTCCACTAGGCATTGGATGAGTGGGAAGTGGAGGTTTGGGTGCACTTTGAAACTTTGCAAAGTTTCAATGTGCAATCAAATCTCTGATGTCTTCTAGGTATGGAAAATGGATTTATTTGGTTACTTTAAATATCTTTCCCAAAAAATTAATGGGTCTCCCTTAGGGAACAAAGTGTTTTGATATTTTTGGCATAAAAAATATCAACAATGACTTTTCATTCTAGGCAATATGGTTCTAGGATTTTTGTCATGATTTGGCAAATTTATTAAAAGTACTCCATCTAGATTGTAAGTATTAAAGGATAGACATAGGTTGTAACTTAGATGTATTGTTGGGATTCATTTAACCAAGAAGTAGTCTTGAGCTTGGTACTTAGACTGAATCAAAAACAAGAAATGAGAATGTATTTTCAGTTATGTTATGATGGGGTTGGAAATTAAAACTAACATTACACTTGTAGTATGGAATGTAAACAAAGATTATCTTATAATTCCATGTCTTGTAAAATCTTGATTGGCCCTATATTCTAATACATTCATAAGTGGGATATCATTTAGTAGGTCCTTAATTTATTTTCATGATTAATTAAGTCCTATACCTAATTACACATATGCTTATATACATATACACATGTACGTGCATATATATATATATATATATATATATATATATATATATATATATATATATATATGCACGTACATGTGTATATGTATATAAGCATATGTGTAATTAGGTATAGGACTTAATTAATCATGAAAATAAATTAAGGACCTACTAAATGATATCCCACTTATGAATGTATTAGAATATAGGGCCAATCAAGATTTTAGAAGACATGGAATTATAAGATAATCTTTGTTTACATTCCATTATATATATATATATAAAAGTGGGATATCATTTAGTAGGTCCTTAAGTTATTTTCATGATTAATTAAGTCCTATACCTAATTACACATATGCTTATATACATATACACATGATTGATATATATATATATATATATATATATATATATATATATATATATATATATATGTATATGTATATATACATGTATGTATATGTATATATATATACATACATATATATACATGTATATATATGTATGTATATATATATACATATACATACATGTATATATACATATAGATATATATATATATTTATGTATGTATATGTATATATGTATGTGTGTATATATATATATATATATATATATATATATATATATATATATATATATATATATATATGCACATACATGTGTATATATACATGAAATGGACTTGTATAACTTTATGCCTTGATAATTGAATCTTTTGAAAACCTCCTTTTGGGTTTGTGCCCTTGAAATGTATATATATATATATATATATATATATATATACATACATATATGTATGTATATATACATACATATATATATGTGTGTGTATATATATACATACATATATACATATATATGTATGTATATATGTATATATGTATATATATATGTATATGTATGTATATATATATGTGTGTGTGTGTGTATATATATATGTATATGCATATGCATGTACATGTGTATATATACATGAAATGGACTTGTATAACTTTATGCCTTGATAATTGAATCTTTTGAAAGCCTCCTTTTGGGTTTGTGCTGGAAGGAAAAAGAATTGTTTTAAATACATGCACAAGTTTCTGCCCTATAAATCTTCTTGAGTGGATGTGTGATTTTTATGGTTATTCATCCTAGTATTAAACATGGGACTATATTATTTATAACTTGGTTCCTCATTGTTCCTAGATTATCATTCTACATTGGTAGGTTATGTGCCCACATCTTAACAATGTCTCTTGTTGGATGTGAGTGTTTTTCCTTATAGGTTGTGGTAATCCTCTTGGGTTGAATGTAATGAAAAATGGAACAAAGTCCAATTGTAAGATCAATAAACTTAGACTAATTCACACTAAACAAAAGTGACAACATAATGATACAATTCACATTATGATATAAATATCATAATCAACACTCCTACATTACATAGTTCCTCATGAGTTGTTATCGTGTCACATGTTCTCTCACTATTATACCATATTCTCTCATGCTATCTCACAAATGAGAGGGGAAAGGATTATATATAGATAGCATGAAGTCTCTCATAAATGCAAGTAGTTGGCCTACAATCATAAATGCAAGTGGATGAATAAATATAATTAGTTGCATAAAGTCCATATTGGTATGAAACTTGGGCTTTAGTGAAAGTTTCCACGTGGTGTGCAACTTGGAATTTACTACAAGTTTAATTTCCAAATATAATAATTTTCTAAGTATTAAAATAATGAAAACTAAGGAAATTAGCCTAAGTAAACTTGAGTACTAAAGTGTAATTAATAATTTACACTAATATAATACTATTTTGGAAGCTTGTTGTTTTTATCTCCTTGAAAAGTCATAAGGATTATTTGATATACTATTTTACCCTTGTTATTGATGTTTAATTCATGATAAAATTGTAAGTAACATTGATGGGATAGTGATTTTGGTTATGATATAAAAACAATTTCAAAGTGACTTGCATGTTGGGAGAAGTGTTAATGGTTGTGTTATCACCAAAATTTTCACCCTAAGGAGGGATAATCCAACCTCCTAAAATTTGGAATAACATTGAAACACCTCATCTACTATGGGTGACAATTCTTAGAGGTGATTCTTTAGATTATAGACTAGCTCCCATACATAACACCTACAACTAACCATTGACCTAATTGTTTTGAAGGAAAAGGGATAGAGTGATATTAAACCATAGTATAATGGAGGTGTTGTATGATGATAAACTCTAAAAATTACTTGAACCTGCACTATGAAAAAACAACTACAAATCTGATCTCTAAACCCAAGGTCTTCCTAACACAATGCTTCAATATGAAGATAGAATGCAAATTATCCTTCAAGGTAGATGATTAATAAGTATGATAATGGAAAATATTAACCATATTATGAATTTAAATCCCAAAAATATATCAATTAAACTTTATATGATGTGCTGTAAATAAGATTACTCACACAAAGCATGAAAGAGAGATGAATGCAAGGAAAGAGAACTATCACTTTTCACCCAACAATAGACTACTCTTCACACTTAATGAAAGAATTGAGAAAATAAAAATAGTTTGAATCTTTATTACAAAGGTAGAATTAATAGTCAATTAAATAGGGCTTCACTATACCAACTTGTGGATGATTTACAATGCCAAAGGAGGCAACTTATATAGAGAAATGATGAAGAGAGAGAGGGGCATATAAGAAGGAGATTACCAAGTGCATACAAGACTTAAAAAAAGAAAGAATTTATGAGACAATACTAATATATCTCCAAGGACATGTGTTCATATTATTAAGATGCTTCATCTCCCACATGGCATAGGAGTTTTATTTCTTACTTGACACCTTGCACTTGTTTTCCAAAACTGCGATTCTTTGCACGTAAAGAGTGACAAATGGGCTTCTTCATCACCAGATCATCATGAAATACTTTCATACCTCCTATTTAAAACCTATCCTACATTTTTAAACTCCCTTTTTTGACATTTCAAGGGCAATCATCACATAACCCCTTAGGTGTCTTGAAACCCTTTGGTCTACTACGCTTATCCTTGCCCAAATTTCCTAAAAATTAATTTTAAATTCATAAAGGAATTATTTATTCATGAAAGGAATTATCATACCTTATTATACCTGAATGAACTCATTTAGTTTCATGAAATAACCCCCAAAACTCTATCTTGCACCTTATGCTCTCATTTGGCCTCTCTTTTTTGTAGCCCTAAAATCATGTAAACCTCAGTATATATAATAATGTACAAACAATTTTGAAAAAATAGGAATATATTTTAGTACCCAATATCCATTTACATATCTATGCCAAGTTTCATGACCTAAAACCAATTTAAACTATCCTTTTTTTTCTTTTCTCTTTCCCTAATTAGGCCTCAGTCAGGCCTCCATGCCTTGAAGATTGAATTTTCAATCCAAACCTCTCCCACATATGTGAAATAACTAAAAAGTGTGTGATTAACTTTCCCCAACATATAACAAATCTCAATGCAAAATTTTAGGTCTTAAACCCTATGAGGTGTGAGAACCATGAAATGGTCCAAGAAACTAGTTCTTTCTTAAGCCTTTTTCAGACTATCTTAAAAAACCAGACCCATAGGTGTAATTTTAGGATGGATTGTAAGAATTTTTGGCCTTTAATAAGTATAATACATCCAAAATCATCCTCCACAATAGTTTTCAAGTGTTCCATTGCTCAAAACCCTAAAAAATACCTTAAAACCCTCAAAAACATAACATTAAATGTAGTCCATACACTTATATGTACAAGAAAAGTACATGTTGAGAGCCTTTAGAGAGTCTAGAATTATGTTCAGGTGGTTTAATTATCAATCCAAGTCATATCATGCACTTTGGAGGTTAATCTTTCACATTAGGTCCTTATTAGTGTTTTAGGAGGGTTTAAGCATGTTTGAATTCTTAATGATCACTCATAAACCCTAATCCCTTAATTACTGAACCAATGCCAAAAATATCAAGTGAAATAACCTCCAAAACTTTCCATAGAAAAATATGATCTCATTTAAATCTTCCATATAATTCTAAGCACAAGAAAGTGCCACTTAGGTTACAACTAGGTAGTTTGGGAGTGCTTACCAGTCTTAACCTTTGTTCATACATGTCAAGGATATAAACCAAAAAATAATTATATGAGAATGAAGTGTGAATAAATATTTACCATCCTTGAAATCCACTTGATTCCATGCAAAATATCAAGGTTATACCAAGTAAGAGAAGTTCTAGTTTAAACTACAGTCATCCACCCGGAGAGCTCAAAGAGGTATCACAAACCAAATCGGTCATTTACTTGTCTTCAATTGTATATGAATGATCTTACATGGTATATGTTAAAAATTTTAAACTCCTAATTCTCTCAAGTTCCATTTCACCTTCAACAAACCACTTCTCTCTAACTTTGTATACAAGCTTGTGTACTTGGTCTTAGGCTCTACAGGCCTAAATAGTCCCATCAACATTAACCTCAATTTTGATGATACTGAGGCTATATGAAATAATATTGGAATTATAATATAATTAAAATATTAACTTACTCCTTCTATAGTAACCTGGTATTTCTCAAACTAAACAAGAACCTCTCACTCTAATCAGGCCTGTAGATGGCAATTGACTATGTGAACAAGGTTCAAATGGATTTTGTCTTAACTAGTCTCTTTGATCATTATTTCATTTTTCATTTTGATCTAAAATTAACTTTGAATTTGTCTATGATCTCACCTAAACTCCCATCTCACTATATGTGCGGCATCCTCTTCAAGTTTGAAAACCACTTGAGTTGCCTAGACCAACCTATAGGTGGTCATTTTTGGGCTTTTGATTGTGTTTGGATTTTTATGATTCTTCTATGAGTCAATGAGAAAAATAACGTATTTACACATTATACTAAGAACTTATTTAACTTTCATTTAACACTTTAAACTGTCTCAAGACATCATACTCCACAAGCATATAATCTCTTTCTTGCATTTGTCTAAACCTAGCTATAGGTGGCTATTTAGTGGGATTATTGAAAATTGAGATTAAAAACCTGCTCTTCTCAACTAGATCATGGGAATTTTGAGAGTGATAAAATTAAAGTAAATATCCTTACATTAAATCCCTCTTTAAACATATTGGCACCTTTTGAATATGCATGTTTCTTCTCAATTTCTACCTATAACAAGCCTGCTTAGTTTCACTTTCTCAATACACTTGATTTTCCCAAAGAGAGTACATTGTGAGAGATTGGATTGTATCTGAATAAGTCTCTAGGTTTATTTCATCACACATTTATATCTCAGATATTCTTCATTTTTATTCAAGGCCTCACACTACTTAAGTCTTGTCCATTATGACTGTGTGTAGTGTTTAGGGTGTTTTGACATTGTGCTTAGAGTCTACACATTCTCCACTGGCCTTAAAATATTCCAAGTGTTGAAAAAATATAATTGAATTCATTTTTATACCTTAAAAATCCATCTTTAGATACAAATTTAAACCAATCTCTTACACAATGTAGACCTACAAGTCTACAAACCTACAAGTTTGTAAACTTGTAGGTCTATATTTTGATGTTTTAGGCTTTGGATGATGGTTAGCTTGGTCTCTATAAGACTATGGTAATTTATTAAATTTATTATTACCTTGTTGATGAGGTAAATATCCTCATATAACCCTTAACCATGTAAGACAAGACTTCTTCATTTCATTATGCAAGGAACATCAAAACCTAGTCTTCAAACATAGAACATGAACACCATTGGAGGATTGGTAAAAAATGACCAATCAAGATAAAGAGATTTTTATCAAAGGATAATATAGTGGAAACAATTAAACATACTTTATAAACATTGGAACAAATAAAACTCTGTAAAACTCCAAAGGCAAACTGTGGCATGTCTTACATGAAGGCTCTTCTTAAGACCATAAAAGCTCCCACATGCCAACCTGGTGAAAAAAAGCATGAAATTATAGTGAATGCCTGTACAGAACCTAAAAAACATTAACCATGTTCCAACAAGAATACAAATACATAAAATTGGTGAACAACATAAGCCTGTGGGGTTGACTAGCTATTTTTGACTAGCTAACTTGTTAGTGATTGTTCATATAACTTAGCCCCTAAATTCCTAAAATATTTTCATGGATATTAATCCCATGAGGGTTACCTCCTATGCCCATGATAATTTGGCCTAAATATTTCGTATGTTCATGAAATAAACAAAAGTTTCTATCCTTCCTGAGATTGTGTAGAGCTCGACTGGGTTCCTGAATACTTGTCTATAACTTTTGACCTCTTAATAATTGTATAAGATTATTTTTAGTATGGGGGAGTTGAAAGGACATTTTCATACACGTTTAAATTGAAGATGGATCTTATTTTTCATACAAGTGAGTTAAAACTGCTCCTTTTGCATGATTTTTCACCTTTATGTAACTTTATCTAACTTTGACCATCCTTTGGATATTCTATGACCTTAGGTACATTATGAGATTTCTTTAAATTATGGTCCTTGAGGATAGTATGCACCATTTTTGGATTTTGGCCAAGAAAAGGTGACTGAAGACTTTGGGGTGTATAATAGTCATAATTAAAGGTTAGTGCATGAAAATATGAATTTCAAGACATAAAAAAACCTTATGTAATGAATCATCAAAATTATATGACCTTGACCATACATGACAACACCATAATATCATAAATGACCTTGAGACTATACAAGTGCATGAAAGACCCAACCTTAATTAATGCTAAATAAAGATGTATTATGACCACTTGAAGACATTAAAAAGACCATTACAAGACCATAGTGACTATATATAAGCTTGAATGACCTTATGACATAGTTTCAACCTATAAGGGTTGGGCATTTTAACTTGGGGGTTAAAATTAGTCAACAAATTAGTGATTTACAAGGGTAGCATGCTTGCAATGCTGATAGACCAATGTCCTTATCCTTCCATTGGGTAATGGAGTCACTCTCCAACTACAATTTGAAACTGATAACCTATTGAAGACTCAGTCTCACACCAAACCACACAATAATAAACAAACACACTATGCCAGAGGCCTTTAGGGAAAATCACATAATAGAAAAATCACACAAAATAATGTGATAAAACTTATGGAAAATAAACATAACCAACCTATGTAAAAAACATCAAACTAACCTCAGTAGTAAGGATTCAAGTGTATCCCATTGACTAGGATACTTAACACTTCTCCATTGAGTCTTAATAGATGGAAGGGATTGTGTTCCTTACAGCCAATGATCAAATAGGGCCCACTCCATAATGTATCAAATTTTGTATACTTACCAGGCTTGGCCCTGTCTTCATCCCATTATAAAATAAGGTCACCTTCTTGGAATTTTATTTCACTAGCTCTCCTATCAAAAGTTTTCTTCATTTGGTCTTGTTGATACTCCAAATTATGTATGACTTCATCTCTCTTCTCCTCTAGCTCCATCAATTCTACCATCCTTACCTCCATAGTATTATTTTCTATTAGTTCTAGTTGATGTGCTAGCTATAAGGTAGACAACATAAGAGAAATAGGAAATATGAATTTTTTACCATACACAATCATATATGGTGACTTACCCACAAAAATCTTAGGAGTGACTCTATCAGCCCATAAGACTATTCTCAACCTTGTATGCCTAGTCTTTTGATTGTCATCAACCATCCTCTTAATGATCTTGATCAAACTCTTATTTGTAGACTTTAAAAGCCCATTCCCTTGGGGATAGTAATTAGAAGAGGTACTTAGATATATGCCATACTCATTTGCACATTCACTTATCTTTGCACCCATGAATACTAATGCATTATCATATATGATGGTTGATGGTGCTCCAAACTTAGTCACTATACTCTCATAAAAATCAAGGACTGATTTTTCATTAGCTTCCTTAAGGGATACTACTCTACCCACCTTTTAAAATAATTTGTGGATGTGAGTATCTATTTATGACCTACACTTGAGGGAGGATTAATCATACCTATAAAATCAAGCCCCCATTGCTTGAATGGTTGGTCAACTTGGATGGGATTGAGGGGTAAGGATGTTAACCTTTGATTTCTAGTGAAGAAAGCACACTTTACATACCTTCTTACCCATGCATAGGAGTACTTTAAGAGGCTAGGCCAATAATAACCTGCTCTCATGATCTTTGTTGTTATAATTTTAGGAGAAAAATGACCACCTACAGGTCCATCATAGAATTACTCCAAATTTCTACCTTTTTGATCAATCTCCACATATCTAAGCAACATACCATTATTACCCTTTATAAAAATGACCCCATCTACAAGGACATAGGGTATATATTGAAGTCTAAAGTATCTCCTCTTTGACTTATCTAAACTGGTTGGACACTCACCTATTTGTAAAAACCTTGTCATGTCTTGTATCTAACTTGTAACATGTGAAGGTGTACTACTTGGGGCTCATCTTGTAGTATCAAATCTTCCTCTTTATTCCCTTGAAGATCCCATACTAGGTGCTCACATAGGCCTTTCCCTCTTACTAGTTTAGTGACTTTAATCTCTACATCATATTCCATCACTTTAGTAATCCAACTTGCCCTCTTCTCATTAAAGTCCTTATTAAGAAGGAAGTCTTTGACACCTGGGTGAGATACCATGATGTTTATCTTGTTGTTTGAGACCATATGCCTAATTTTTTTCAATCTTCTTATAACTTCCAAGACTTGTTTCTCTACAAAAGTATACCTCTTTTCATAGTCTCCAAGCCCTTGACTAAATAAGGCAATGGAATGTTCATCTCCTTGATTTTTTTTTGCATTTGTTGTCCCCCAAAAATATCACTCATTTCTGGGAGAACCTATGAACTATTTTGGTTCAATAGACCAAAATCCTCTCTCCCCTTTTCAAAAATTGTTCTGAGCATTCAAGTTCTTCATTTTTCAAAGCTTTTTTAGAAATCTACGAACTCTATAGGCTTGAATCTATGGACTCTGCAGGTTCATTTCTACGGACTCTATAGGTAGGTTCATAACTACGGACTTGATTTCTATGGACTCCAAGGCTTGAAATCTATGGACTCTATAGACTTAGTTTCTATGGAATTTGCCAGTTCTATTAACCCAAAATTATGGATTTTGCAGGCCGATTTCTCACTTCTATGGACTCCCCCAGATCTATGAACTCATTTCTACGAAATCTACAGGTTGGTTTCTACAGACTCTGCAGGAAAGAAACAGGTTCGACACTTAGCCATTTTTTCAATCAAGAAATTCAAAGGGGTCTTCCAAGAGGTTGAATAACAAGTGCCCTTGCAGAGGGTGCTTAGCTGCTAAAGTGATCTATTGTAAAAGTTTGAAGGATAGTTTTGGGCTCAAACAACCCTTGCAGAGGGCAGGTGGGGAGCACATGAACTATTTCAAGGACTAAGTGAAGAGCAGGGAATTCTTTCAAAAAAGTTCCCATAGAAAAGTAAACAAGGCATAAGTCCTTCAGACAAAATGTCTGAAGGAAATGTCTGAAGGAATTCCTTCAGACATTTTGTCTGAAGAAATTCACCCAGGGAGAAAGCTCGATGAAAAGCAAAAGCCCAGCAGAAGAAACTACAAAGGAATTCCTTCAAACTTTTCATCTGAAGGAAAAGAACCAAGAAAGGCCACTTGAAGAAATTAAAGCCCGAAGGCCATCTGAAGGCTGCTTGAAGGGTAGATACCCTTGTGGGGAGCTCTCCCTGACCCAAAGCAGACCATTTCTTAGGACCCCAAAGGGCAAGTCCCCTTTGAGAAGGATCAAACAACAAAGCCAAGGGAATTGTCAAGGAAAGTGACTTGCCCACAGATGTCAAAGTTAAAGACCATGAACTAGCCATTGGTTTCATAAAAATGACAGGCTTGAAGACGTCAAATTCACAAAAATGAAATAGCTATTGATCTTTGAAAGTTAGAATGCAGACTCGAATGTAAAAGGCCAAAATGCCAAAGGGAAGAACCACTGATAGAAGAGCGTAAGGAGCCAACAAGACCGAAAAGATAGCTCAAGAGCTCAAATCATAGCAAGAAGAGACAAAGAGGAAAATAGCTACCTAGTAGTTATTCTAGTAGTTGGAATAGTCTGCAAAGTAGATATTTTGACTGGCAAAAATTGAAGGCACGACCTGTTAGTCTCCTTTGGAGTAAAGACAAAATGGATAGCTACATAGATGTCAGATGGGATATACCAAATGATCTAGACTTAGGAAGAGACATATTAGATGAATGGACACACCATAATTAAGGCAATGCACTATTCCAAGCATGGTCCCTCTAGACATAACTAAAGGTGCATTGAAGGCATTAACTGCAGCATGGGCCATCTCATGGGAAAGAGCACCAAGCCTTGCTTGGTGGCTATATACTGTAATCTCTTTTATTATTTGAGGTGGATCTTTCTGTTACTAGAAGCAAAAGTCTGCCCAAATTGAAAGGCATCACTGAGACTTTGAGCTTAGATTGTTTATCATATTTCTTTATTTGAATTAGAAAGAAAGTTACTTTTAGACTTTGTGCTGTTATATCTTGTATCATTCTAGATTGTTCTTATGTCTATTTCCTAAATGTATTCTTGTTTATGCAATAAAACAAACAAAGCTAGTGGAAGTGATAAGGAAGGTGTCCTGAAACTAGTTACTTTCAGACTTTATGCTGACATAATTATTTTTAGTGTGTGTTTTTAGTTTCTTTCTGAGTAAAGGACCTTGGGATGACTTTGTGCCCCCATTATTCTTTGTGTTTCACTCTTGGGCAGTCAAGGTGGAGACTTTGTGCTACATCATAGATTGCTAGTTACTCTGTACTCTATTACCAATTACTTATCCTACCTGAAAGAACTCTTGCTATCCCCTACAAGAACACTTTTGAAAGAAGAGATGTGCCTTCAGCGTTTTCACTAGGATTTTATCCTTTTTTTGTGAACATCCTCTCTAAAAGAAGAGAGATGGATGGTATATCCTACCCTTGAGTGTTATTTTCTACTTATATATATATATATATATATATATAGCATATAGCTCTTGCATATTCATAGGGAACCTCCCCTTGATGAGAGGAGAGATTTGTCCACCTCTGATGTAGTAAAGCTACACACTGGGATAACCAATCTCATTTACTGTAGATGATAAGACCTATTTTTCTCAATTAGATAGCTAACTAACAAAATATTCCCAACAGTCTTTTTGGTGACTCCACTGGGGAAGAGTGCGTAGTTTGAAGTCTCAAGCTTCAAGCTGAAGCAGATCCTACTATTTTTGATTTTTGTTCTACAATCTAGCAACTCCACATTATACCAAAATCCAAAAATCTCAAGGTGTTTCTGACCCTACTTTTGAGTTGGTGCAGCAGAGTAATTTTAATTTATTTCCTCCTCAACCTCACCTTCAACAAACTAGGAGTCTTCCTCCTACTCCTACCAGGTCACCCATACAAGGCAAAGCTCCTTTTTCTACTGCTAGCAGAGCTTTGCCTATCCATACTCCACCTATATTTGTGATCCCACTTTTGCATAATCAAATCATGGCTCAAGGCCCCTGGGGTAACTCTTTTGGTCCACTGAACCTTACTCCACCCCTGCATGAACTTCCATGTAGCTCAAGGAAGAATTTGCCCAAATTCTTTGGTGATGGGAGAGTTCACCCTAATGAACATATTTCAACCTTCAACATAGCTTGTGGCATAATAGGAGTGGAATTTGAAGATGTGGTAGTCAGGCTTTTCATGGAAATGCTACAATGTGCTACTGCAGACTAGTTCTACCATCTGCAAGCTAGGTCAGTAACTGATTGGGACACACTCAAAGCCAAGTTTGATGCAAGATTCAAGCTTACAAATGATGCACATGCCTTGCTATCCTAGCTCACATAGATGAAGAAGGAGCCCTATGAACCTATGAGGGACTTCATTTCTAGGTTCAACAAGCTGAGACACAGGATTCCCATGATTGCCCAACCAACACCTTAGAATCTCAAGTGTTTCTTCATCAACTCATAGCTACTTGAAGTGAGTTTCTTGCTGAGATAGGCTAGACACGTAGACCTTATTGATGCTCAAGACTTGGCTACTGAGGTAGAAGATGACCTTATCTTGGCAGGAAAGATAAGGAGAGATCCTAACAGAGGTAAATCCTTTTTATCTTATGAGTATCCACTACAGGCACCACTAATCAAATGGTGTAAAAGCTGGAAAATGAACTGCTAGCATTGAAAAATCAAGTGGCCCAAGGCATGTTTGTTCCTCCTTATCAGGATATGCCAAGGAGGACATTTCAGAATCAGGCATACCAAGGCAATGCTGCCAAGAATCAAGGGCAGCCAAATCGTCTTCCTCCCCCATAGAGGAACCTTGCCCTTGAAGCACCTCCAACCAACTCAGCAATTGGATATCTGGAAATAGAACATGATTTCTCATTCCAACCTAAGTTTGAGTAAGAAAATGATGCTGATCTCTTCATAGAGGATCAAGAAGAATTAGTTGGTGACTCCCACATTGGTTTCCTAAATTACCAGGATGAACCTAGAAGTAAAGTTGAAGTAGTTGAGGGATCTTACACAGTATTCACCCAGGCCAAGAACCAGTCAGCCCATCAAGTTGATAAATAAAATATAGAGGAGTGACCTCAATCAATAATTTCAATTGATAAACATGGGACCACTCTGCCTTTCCAACCAAAGGACCTAGTGATTACTAAGAAGGTAAGTACACCAAACATCCCTACACCTTCTACTTTAAATTCACAAATTAGTCCTCCCCCCTAATAACCAAAAGGATGAACTCCCATCCTCTCTTCATAGTCTATTTTATTCATTTGACATAATTGACCATGTCAAAAAAACTAAAATTCAAATGACTGAATTTGAATTCCTACAAGCCAACCCTGAGCAATTGGATAGGTTGGTGGAGTGTGTGAAGAATGCAACTGTCCCTACAGGATAAGAGATTAGAAAGGTGACTCATGATCCCCCAAGGAAAATTCCCATCCCAAACAATCTTGTCATTACTCCTCCTACTACCCTTGGGAAAGTAGATCCTTTCTATGTTTCCCTATTGATAAACGGTCACAAGCTGAGCAACTACATCATTTATTCCGGTGCTTCAGACAATGTCATGCCTGCCAAAATGGAAAAATATCTTGGTCTCACACTGACCAAAACATTTGGTAGATGCTTCTCCATGGAGAACAAGTAAGTGCCACTATTGGGATAGATCAAGGATGCCCAATTTGCATTTACAACATTCCCAGAAAAGAGAATCAAGATGACTGTCTTGGTGGCTGACGTCCCAACATCCTATGGCATTCTACTTGGATGAAATTTCTGCAAGAATGTGGGAGGAGAACTAAGCATGGACCTGTATGAGGCAAGGATCCCTATCAAAGGCATAATGAAGAGATTGCTCCCTAAAAAGGAGGAAAAATATGTGGTCACCCAAATGTCAGCCCCTGCAGCTCAAATTCTATTTGAGTCTTCAAGCAGGGGTAATTACTTCTTGACCACAGAGGGTGTTCATGTTTCTATAGATGAAAGTCCTGTAGGTGGCAATTTAAAAATCAATTCAAACAAGGCATCAGAAGAACTGGTAGGGTGTAGTATAAATGAAAAAACATCTTCCACTTTCAATGAAGAGAAATCTAATAGAAGATGAGTTTTTGATGATGTTTGGATCCTAGAATGTGATGGCAACAATTCTTCTACCAATGCTAGAGCAGGGACTGTGTTGATATCTCCTCAAGGAGATATTTTTCCTTCATGCAAGTTACATTTCAGAAACACCAACAACACAGCTGAATGTGAATCTTTTTTGCTTAGATTAAAAGCTGCTCAAGACCAAGATGTTAAACTCCTTCACACCAAAGGAGATGCTAAGCTGATGGTTTGTCAGGAGTTTGATGCTATCGATAAAAACATGTGCTAGACTGAACCAATAAAACAATAAGCTATTGTAGTGGACCATACTACTATACTCTAAAGTTAGCAAAAGAAACTCTTTGCTAAGAGAGTAAAGAGTTACAGTTTTCAGATTGGAGACCACATCTTGTTATGGGGTAAGAAGAGAGAGCCAAAAGGAGTGCACACAAAATGTGATTCCTGGTGGAGAGTTCCATTCACCCATCACCGATTCTGGGAACAAAATGGTTTTTTCTAATTTATCAAGATGGAATGCCATCTTCATTGCCTCATAATAGGCAGTGTTTGAATCACTTCAATTCTTGAAGTATCAAATGAGTTCACCTGTACATATGTATATTTGTATAGTCTTTTGTTCTACTTTGTGCTTTTCATTTTCATTTTTTGGAGCCTTTCTTTTTGGGTAGCATGACTCCATAGGCCAATGGCATACTTCAAGGCACTAGAGATTCTAGTTTCTACTCCCCTTAGCTATTCCAAGTTTTCAACTAAAGGAAGTTCCCCAACTGGAGCCAGCTATTGTCCCCTGGGACAACCTATGAACTATTTTGGTTCAACAGACCAAAATCTTCTCTCCCCTTTTCAAAAATTATTCTGAGCATTCAAGTTCTTTATTTTTCAAAGATTTTTTAGAAATATATGGACTCTATAGGCTTGAATCTATGGAATCTATAGGCTTGAATCTACGGACTCGGCAGGTTCATTTCTATGGACTCTGCAAGTAGGTTCATAACTACAGACTCAATTTCTATGGACTCCAAGGCTTGAAATTTATGGACTCTATAGACTTAGTTTTTACAGACTCCACCAATTTTATAGACCCAAAAATATAGACTCTGCAGGCTGGTTTCTCACTTCTACGAACTCCCCCAGATCTATGAACTCATTTCTATAAACTCTATAGGTTGGTTTCTATGGACTCTGTAGGAAAGAAACAAGTTTGACACTTAGCCATTTTTTCAATTAGGAAATTTAAAGGGGTCTTCCAAGAGCCTAAAGAACAAGTGCCCTTGTGAAGGGTGCTTAGATGCCAAAGTGAAGTGTTGAAAAAGTCTGAAGGATAGTTTTGGGCTCAAACAGCCCTTGCGGAGGGTAGGCAGGGAGCATGTGAACCATTTCAAGGACCAAGTGAAGAGCAAGGAATTATTTCAAAAAAAAAATCATGAAAAAGTAAACAAGGCACAAGTCCTTTGGATAAAATGTCTGAAGGAATTCCTTCAGACATTTTGTCTAAAGAAATTCACCCAGGGAGAAATCCTGATGGAAAGCAAAAGCTCGACGGAAGAAACTACAAAGGAATTCCTTCGGACTTTTCATCCAAAGGAAAAGAACCAAGAAAGGTTGCCTGAAGAAATTAAAGCTCGAAGGCTATTTAAAGACCACCTAAAGGGTAGATACCCTTGTGGGGGGCTCTCCTTGACCCAAAGCAGACTATTTCTCAGGACCTCGAAGGGCAAGTCTCCTCCAGGAAGGATCAAACAACAAAGTCAAAGGAATTGTCAAGGAAAGTGACGGGCCTGTAGATGTCAAAGTTAAACACCATGAACTAGCCATTGGTTTCCTAACAATGACAAGCTTGAAGATGTCAAATTCATGGAAATGAAATAGCCATTGATCTTTGAAAGTTGGAATGCAGACCCAAATGCAAAAGGCCAAAATGCCAAAGCAAAGAACTGCTGATAGAAGAGCGTAAGGAGCCAACAAGACCGAAAAGATATCTTGAGAGCTCAAATCATAGAAAGAAGAGACAAAGAGGAAAATATCTATGTAGTAGTTATTTTGGTAGCTGGAATAGTCAATAAAGTAGATATTTTGACTGGCAAACATTGAAGGTGCACCCTGTTAGTCTCCTTTAGAGTAAAGACAAAATGGATAGCTGTGTAGACGTTAGAGGGGATAGACTAGATGATCTAGACCCAGGAAGAGACATATTATATGAATGGACACACCATAATTAAGGTAATGTGTTATACCAAGCATGGTCCCTCCAGATAGAACTGAAAGTGTATTGAAGGTGTTGACTGTAGCATGGGCTGTCTCATGGGAAAGAGCGCCAAGCCTTGCTTGGTGGCTATATATTTAATCTCTTTTATTATTTGAGGTGGATCTTCCTATTACTAGAAGCAAAACTCTACCCAAATTGATAGGTATCACTGAGACTTTAAGCTTAGATTATTTATCATATTTCTTTGTTTGAATTAGAAAGCAAGTTACTTTCAGACTTTGTGCTGTTATAGCTTGTATCATTCTAGGAGATTGTTCTTATGTCTATTTCTTGAGTGTTATTTTTTGCTTATATATATAGCATATTGATATTGTATATTCATAGGGAACCTCCCCTTGATGAGAGGAGAGATTTGTCCCCTTTGGATGTGGTAAACCTACAACTTTAGATGACCAATCTCCCTACGCTGTGGTTGAAGAGACCTATTTTGCTCACCAGTAGCTAGTTAAAAAAATATTCACCCAATAGAATTAACATGGAAAATATGGTGTCAATATTAGAGAAATCATAAAAAAATAAATCCTTGGAGAAGTTAGGATTCATAAAGGTAGGTGCTTGTGCTATAGCTTTATTTATAGCTTCAAAGTTGCTTCTCCTTTCTTTAATCCAGCTGAATGTTTGATGTTTCTTTAGCATGTTTATCAAAGGTTTTATAAGGTTTAAAAAAATAGGTTTATTTTACCAAGGAATCTTTGCATTCACTTCTTATGTAATGGTGGAGACAATGAAAAGATAACTTTTACTCTTTTAGGGTCTATGGTTAGCCCTTCCTTTGAGATAATGTGTCCAAGTATCTTGCCATCATGGATTGCAAAACCACATTTTTTGTTAAGCACAGAATATACTGAGAGGGGGGGGGTGAATCAGTATATTGTATATCTTATAAAAATTTCCCTTTATCAAGTTTCACTTAATCAAACATTCAAGATATGCAATAAAACTCAAACAATAAACATCACACAAGATAGAGAGAGACACCAGATATAACATGGAAACCTAATGTGGGAAAAACCACATAGAACAATCTCAAGTATATTCATGAGAAAAAACCCATAGGATCACCATACCCCTTTGCCACGTACCAACTTCAGCTACAATTCATGAGCACCAATCCATAAGAGCTTCAAACCCCTTTGTCGAGCACCAACCCAACTACTATTCATGAGCACCAACCCACAAGAGCACCAACCCCTTTGTCGAGCACCAACCCAACAACAATTCATGAGCACTAACCTACAGGAGCACCAACCCCTTTGTGTATACCACACACCTATCTCTCAATGTTGCTATCTCAACAAATGATAGATCAATACAACATCTCTTTCCTCTCTCTCACCTTTGCTCTTCTAAGCTAGATATAACAAATACAAATCATATTCATCTCTCACAATTGCTCTTCTAAGCTAGATATTACAATACCAAATCAACCTCTCTCTACTATATTTACAAATGGCTTCTCAAGCCTTTATTTATAGCTTTCCAAATGACCTTTGGCCTTCCCCCTTTGTGACCTGTCAATCCTCATGGAAAATGGCACCAATCTTGGATGACCCTTCATATCCAAGCCTTTGAAAAGTCATGTGGTGACCCTTCATGACCAAAAACGTCCTTCCCACTTTTGTCCTTATCTTTGGTGACTTTTCATATTCCTCAAAGTGTCCATGAGAAATTGTGCCCTTACTCTTTTATCTTCACTTGGTGACTCTTGGTATTCCCCAAGATGACTCTTCATGGGAAAATGCGTCCCATCCTTCTTTTGTCTTTACCCCATGGCTCTTCAACTTCTCCATGGGCCCTTATTTTGTCTCATATGCAACCAAAAATATATTTGTTAATATTAAATAAATATTAACTCATATTAGCCAAGATATATATATTATAAACAACATTAAATGCAATGGGGCCTTTATCACCAATAATGCTAGACCTTTGACATCAATGACAATATTTCCAACATTTTTTAGGATTCAAAGATATCCCAAACTACTTGTACCTATCAAAAATTAGTCTTAAATGAGCCAAGTGATCACTATCATCTTTTGAAAAAATAGTGATATCATCAAGGTACACTAACACCATCTTATTAATAAAACCTTGGAAGGCCATGTCCATGGATTTTTAAAATGTAGCCCCTATAGTAGAGAGTCTAAAAGGAATTTTTTTATGGGCATAGGTGCCTCATTTGGTTGTAAAGGTATTTTTATATTTATCCTCTTTTTTAACTAAGAATTGGTTATAACCTGAATACCCATCCAAGAGTGAGAAGCGTTCAAACTATACAACCATTTTAAGTATTTGTTCCATTAAATGTAGAGGGTGATGATCCTTCAAAGACACCCTATTTAAATCCCTAAAATCAACACACAATCTGATTTTACACACTTCTTCCTCATATAAAGTAGATTAGCAACCCATGAGGAGTGCTTAATAGGGAAAATAATGTCTAATTCAATAAACTTGACCAGCTATTTCTTCATCAAAACCTCAAACTTAGGATTTATGGGTCTTTTCTTTTGTCTTACCAATTTTGCACTTGGGTCTAACTCAATGGTGTGTTGAGTTAGACTAGGTTCAAAACCCTTAAGGTCACCATAATCCCATGTAAACACATCTAAAAATTCCATACATAATTCAACAAAGGTTGCCTTATCAACCTTAGTACACACATTTCTTAGCTTAAGAGTCTATCCTTGAAGATTTCAACTCTTTCAAAATGGTCCTCACTTGTAGACATGCCTACTTTCTCCTTTCTCACTTGAGATTCTTCATTGAATATACTTTCATGGGTCACCAATCCTTTAGAGAGCTTGTTATAATGCAACTGCACTATTTGGTCACCATATTATTGTTGAAACTTGGCCTGATTCTTTTGGGAGAACTCAACTTCTTCACATAGAAAATATTCAATTTGCTTATCACTATCAAATACTTTCCAAATTTCATTGTTATCCAAAATAGATGGTCTAACCAATACCTTGACATGTGGTTGATGCTTCCCATTTTTGACATCATTTGGAATATCAAAATGGGCTCCTACTACTGCCAATCTATCAACAAACTAATTACTCTCTCTTAGGACTAATTTCAAGTTGAAGGAATTAAAGTCTTAAATAAGATCCCAAATCCTATGTTTGTATGCCTTCAACAATGGATTTTTGGTAGCGTTCTTCCCTCTAACCTATTGCAACACTAATTCACTATCCTAATATGCTTACAATTTATTTATACCTTTCTTCCTTGCCCATTAGAGGCTATGAATAAGTCCCTCATATTCTACTACATTGGAAGAACATCCAAATTGGAGCCTAACAACAAAATAGTATTTCTCTTTGGAAGGAGAAACAAGCATTATACCTACCCCTACTCCATTTTTACTCCTTTAACCATCAAAGAATAATTGCCACATTCCTTCTTCATATTCATTGGGATTTAAAAGGGCTTGTGTGTTTTTTCCTTCCTCATACATGGAATAAACTCCTAGATCAATTTTCTCAATATGATTAAAAGGATCAAACTCATGGTTCTCCTTACCCCATTCATTTAGAAAAAGATCAGGTATATTATCTAGAGATGCAACTAGTTATTGATAATTGACTTGGTCTCCATCATCAATAATAGTGAAATTCAAGTTAGATGAGTTTTCCACATAAGGCTTCACATGAAACTTTTCCAAAGGTTCAAACTTAATTGAAACTTTAGCACCATATATAGTCTTAAATGCTATATATGACCAATCTAAAGTTAAGTACCCCATAATATTAGTAGTAAATTACCTTGACAAGTAAAGACCAAAGTGAGGTGGCACACATACAACCACCACATCTTTAGAGATAGAGAAGGTAGGACAAGCATGAAGAGTCAGTTGCAAAGCTTTGATGATGCCAACTATTTTGGTAGCTTATCCATCTAATTGTAACACTCCCTTTGAGTTTGGTTCATACTTCAATTTTAGCTTGTTAGCTACTTGCTTTGGCATGAATGAGCTACTTTCTCTAGTATCGATTAAATAATTATGAACCAATGAGTCTCTAATGATAACAAAAGGTAGAAAGGATGAGGTTTATCTACTCTTTCAATTTTGGTTGGCTTACCATAATTAGTTTTCAATTCATTTGCCAAAAATTACCCTCTTTCATTAGGCTACATAGGTGTTGTATTAAAATTGGAGAGCTCATTTTGTAAAAAATATTCTTTTCCAGGAATGCATAATGTGTCCCATATTGGAATGTTTATGTAAAACTTCTTCATTTGCTCAACAATGTTCATAGGAGAGTTGACAACCTTATCATGCCCTCTAGGAGCCATAGCACCACCACTACCTTGTGATACTTGATACATATGAGGAGATCTATCATTATAAATTTTTTTACTTACTTGAGCAATAGGGATTGTATTTGACACACTTGCTCCTTTGGATGCTTTAAAGTTCATGCTTGGACCACTACTTATCCCTTATACCTCTTGAACTGCTCTCTTCTTGGACCTTATGTTTGTAGCTATAGAATTAGAGTCTATGTTCAATTTCCCTTTGTAATTGACTACACATGGATCCTCTTGAAAGTAGTTCATTAAGGAATTCCTTGATTGAGCACTCTCTCCATTAATTTCTCATTCACTAGGCATCTCTTCTTGAGTCGTAACAGGCATTGTTCCCCATTATGCCATATAAGCTTGGTTGAATGTCTCATTTGAAAAAGTGGAAGAGTCATGAGGCTGATACCATGAAGGATACTCTCTATTATATTGTACAAAAATATTTTGGATAGGTATAAGTGATTTTGAAGTAAAAGGAACATTCTAATTTTGACTATTATATTGATTTACATGAATGAATTACCCTTGTCCTTGATAGTGGCCTTGAAAAGGTGTTCTAGGAGCTTGATAAGACTAATTAGGCTGATAAGGACCTTGATTATACCTCCATTTTTTTGTTATTATTACCTCTCAAGAGTTTAGTTCTCTTCTCTAATATCATTTATCAGATCTGCATCATTTGACTTGCTTGGATGATTAGAGGCAACTTGATTATGATTGGTTGTGGGGATGGGAGAAATAATGGGCATAGGAGTTTGAACATCAAGAAATAGAGGCATAGAGGGACTAGGATCTATCTTACTAATCTTCATAAGGCAATTCTTAACCCTTATAGTAGTCTCATAGGCATTAATTAGTGTATCCCCTCGCATGGATTGAATCATCTTAGATATGTCACTATTGAAAGCCTTGAAATAATATAGAAAAATATGATGTGTAGTAGGCCTCACAAATATTGGGATCCTATACCATGTCTTTTGAAATTTTGTGTTGAATTCTTGTATAGCCTATTGAGGTGCTCTTTGTATGGTAGTTACTTTCTCGATCAAAGATAAGTTATTAGATTTGTCTTCAAATATCCTCCTCAAAGAGTCACTTGATTGGTCCCATATGCTAATATAATTAGGAGCCAAAGTACCATACCAATCAAGGGCCTTAAAATTTAAATGAATAGCCAATAACCTAATGGCAACATTCTCGTTAGTGATGTTATGTATGTTAAAAAAGTTGTCAATGTTCCTTATGTGTTCAATAGGAGTAATGGAAATTTATTCTATGTATAAAGGCAAGAAGAAACACTTTTGAGGGATGAAATATGAATTTCATCATATTGGGAAAGTGATAAAGGACTATGGCCATTGAAGGTAACAAATGTTAGGTTCTTTGGTGTTTCCATTTGGCAAATTGGACCCAAAAAGAGTCTCCTAATAGGTATGTGAGTAGTAAAAGACTTCTTTGCATATGGATGAGTGTTAGCAAACCTCTTTGATCTAACTGAATAGTAAGTTAGTTATAAAAATTCAAAATAAATGCATTTATTATAAGATCTTGTGTTTATATTAGGCATGAAATTGAGGCACTAGTCTACAACTAAGAGCTAATAACTCTGGAGTCGCTAGATATTACATGAAGGAAGCTTTACAACTTCAAATTTTCCAAGATCAACATCTACCTTAGACAACTTATTGGACCATGAGGTCCCATCAGGCATGAAAAAACTATTATCACCCAAATTTTCACCCTAAGGAGGTCTACTCCAACCTCCTCAAATTTTTAATAACATTAAAACACCTCATCTGCTATGGGTGACAATTCTTAGAGGTGAATCTCTAGATTATGGGCTAGCTCCCATGCACAACACATACAACTAACCACTAACCTACTTGATTTTAAATAAAAGTGATAAAATGAGATTAAACCATAGTATAATGGAGGTGATGCACCATGATAAACTCCACTACTTACTTGACATTATGAAAGAACAACTACAAATTTGATCTCAAGACCCAAGGTCTTCCTAACACAATGATTTAATATGAAGGTAGAATACAAATTATCCTTCAAGGTAGATGATTAATAGGTCTAATAATAGAAAATAGTAACCATATTATGAACTTTAAATCACACAAGGATATCTGTTACACTTCATATGACCTGTTAGAAAGTAGATTGCTCACATAAAGCATGAAATAGATAGATGAATGCAAGGAAAGAGAACTATCACTTGTCACCCAATAATAGATTACTTCACACACTTATGAAATAATTTAATAAAATAAAACTATTTTTAATATTTATTCCAAATTCCAAATTAGTATTCAATTCAATAGGGCTTCACCATACCAACTTGTGGATGATTTACAATGCCAAAGGAGGCAACTTATATAGAGAAATGAGGAAGAGAGAGAGAGGGACGTAGAATAAAGTGATTTCCAAATGTATATAAGAGTTAAAAAAATAAAAGAGTTATGGGATAGTCCTAACATATCTCTAAGGACATGTGCTCCATTTTTGAAGATGCTTCATCTCCCACATGGCATTGGAGTTTCATTTCTTGCTTATCACCTTGCATTTATTCTTCAACATTGCCCTTCCTTGCATGTAAAGAGTGACAAATGGGATTATTCATCATCATCTTACCATGAAATTAATTTATACATAATATTTTAAAACTTTCTTACATTTTTAAACTCCCTTGCTTTGACATTTTAGGGGTAACCATCACATAACCCCTTAGGTGTCTTGAAACCCCTTGGTCTACTATGCCTATCCTTGCCCAAATCATCCAAGACTTGATTTAAAATTCATCAAGGAAATATTTATTCATGAAATGAATTATCATACCTTATAATACCTGAATAAACTCATTTGGGTTCATGAAATGGCCCCCAAAATTCTATCTTTCACCTTATGCTCTCATTTGGCCTGTCTTTCTTATAGCCACAAAATCATGTAAAACTCATTGTGTAGAATAATGTATGAACATTTTTGGAAAAATAGTCATATATTTTAGTATATATTATTATATTACAACTCCATACCAAGTTTTATGACCTGAAACCAAGTGGAAGTTTCATTTTTATGCTATTCGCTTTCCCCAATTAGGCCTCCATGCCTAGAAGATTGAGATTCTACTCTAGACCTCTCCTACACATGTGAAACCATAAAAAAGTGTGTGATTAACTTTCCAAAGCATATAAATAAAATCCATTCCAAATTTTATGTCCTTTGACCCTATGTAGGTGTGAGAACCACGAAATGTTCTAAGAAACTAGTCCTTTCTTAAGCCTTTTTGAGACTATCTTAAAAAACTAGACCTATAAGTGTAATTTTAGGATAAATTGTGTGTATTTTTGGGATTGAATAGGTATAATACATCCCAAATAATCCTCCCTAATATTTTTAAAGTGTTCCATTACTCAAGACCTTATAAAACACCGTAAAACCCTATAAAACATAACATTAAAGATAGTTTATACAGTTCCAAGGATAAGAAAAATACATGTTGAGAATCTTCAAGGAGTCTATAATGATGTTAAAGTGGGTTAAAGATCAAAAAAAGTCATATCATGCACGTTTTAGGTCAATCTTTAGCATCAGGTCCTTATTAGGGTTTTAAGAGGGTTTAAACCTATTTGGGTTCTTAATGATTGTTCATAAACCTTGGGACATTAATTATTGAACCAATGCCAATAATATTAAGTTAAATAACCTCAAAAACTTTCACTAGGATCATAGGATACCATCAAAATCCTCCATATAATTTTAAGCACAAGAAAGTGCCTCTCAAGTTGTAACTAGGTAGTTTGGGAGTGCTTAGCAGTCTTAACCTTTGTTCATACATGTCAGGGATCTAAAAAAATAAATAATTCTAGGAGAATGAAGTATAAATAACTCCTTACCATCTTGTAAATCTAATATTTTCCATGAAAAATATCAATGTTATACCAAGCAAGAGAAGTTTTGATTTGAATTACAGTCATCCACCTAGAGAGCTCAAGGAGGTCTCACAAACCAAATTGGTCATTTAATTATCTTAAATTATTTTTGTGTGATATTATATGGTATATGTTAAGAATTTTAAATTCCCAATGATATCAGGTTCCATTTCACCTTCAACAAACCACTTCTCTCCAACTATGTATACAAGCATGTGTACTTGGTCTTAGGCTCTACAAGCCTAAATAATTCTATCAACATTGGTCTCAATTTTGATGATATTTAGGATATATTAAATCATATTATAATTGTAAGATCATTAAAATATGACCTACCTGATTCCAAAGTGACCTAATCTTTCTCAAACCAAACAAGCACCTCTCACTCTAGGCAGGCCTGTAGATGACAATTGACTGTGTGAATAGGGTTAAAATGGATTTTATCTTAACCAATATATTTGATAATTATTTCATGTTTAATTTTTACCTAAAATTAACTTTGAATTTTTATATGATCTTACTGAAATTCCCATCTCACTGTATGTGTGGTATTATCTTCAAGTTTGAAAACCACTTGAGTTGCCTAGACCAACCTGTAGGTGGTCATTTTTGGGATTTTGACTATGTTTAGAGTTTTAATATTCTTATACAAGTAAATGATAAAAATAAATAATTTACACATTATACTAATAACTTATTTAAATTACTTTGAACCCTTTCAACTCTCTCAAGGCATCATACTCCACAAACATACAACCTCTTTCTTACATCTGTTTAAACCTGGCTGTAGGTGGCTATTTGGTGGGATTATTAGAAATTGAGCTTAGAAACCTGATATTATCAATAATATCACGGGAATTTTGAGAGATATAAACTTAATTTAAGTCTCATTACATTCAATCCCTCTACAAACATATTGGCACCTTTTGACTATGCATGTTCCTTCTTAATTTTTGCCTGTAACAAGCCTACTTAATTTCACTTTCTCAATACACTTGATTTTACCAATGAGAGTACATTGTGAGAGATTTTATTATATATGAATATGTCTCTAGGTTTATTTAATAAAACATTGATATCTTATATCTTCTTCATGTTGATTCAAGGCCTTAGACTACTCAAGTCTTATCCATTCTGATTGTGTGTAGTGTTTAGGGGGTTTTGACATTGTGATTGGAGACTACACATTCTCTACTAGCCTTAAAATATTCAAATTGTTGAAACACTATAATTTCCTTCTTGTTTGGACCTTAAAAATCCAACTTTAGATACACATTTCAACCGATCTCTTACATAATGCAGACCTACAGGTCCACAAACTTATAGGTCTACATTTTGATGTTTTAGGATTTGGATGATGGTTAGATTGGTATATATAATCCTATGGTAATTTATTCAATGTTTTATTACCTTTTTAATGAGGTCAATACCTTTATACAACCTTGAACCATATAAGACAATACTTCTTCACTCCATTCTATAGGCAACATCAAAACCCAGTCTTCAAACATAGAACATGAATACCGTTAGAAGATTGGTAAAAAATGACCAGTCAATATACAGAGATTTGGAGAATATAGTGTAAATAGTTAAACATCAATTTTATGCATTAGAACATATCAAACTTTTTAAAACTCCAAAGGCAGACTATGACATGTCTTATATGAAGGCTCTTCTTAAGATCATGGAAGCTCTCAGTTCTAACCTTGTGAAAATAATCATGAAATGTTTTTGAACACTTTTAAAAACCATAAAAAAAATTATCCATGCTCCAAAAAGCTTAAAACTACATAAAAGTGGTGAAAAACACAAGCCTGTGGGGTTGATTAGCTATTTTTGATTGGCTAACTTGTTAGCAATTGTTCTTATAGCTCAACCCCTCAAATCTTGAAATATTTTCATAGATCTTAAGCCCATAATCAATACCTCATATTATTAGGTGAATTTTTCCCAAATATTTCATACATTCATGAAACAAACAAAATTTTCTGACCTTCTCAGTTTTGTGAAGATATTAACTAGGTTCCTGACTACTTTTTTGCAATTGATGACCTCAAAAAACTTTTGTAATCTCATTTTAAGTGTGTGGGAGTTAAAATGACATTTTCATACATGTTTCAACATAAGATGGATCTTCTTGGCTATATAAGTGAGTTAAAACTTCTACTTTTGCATGAGTTTCAACCTTTAGGTAGTGTTATATAACTTTATCTAACTTTTACCATCCTCTATCTATTCTATGACATTAGTTATGTTATGATCTTTCTTGAAATGTTTGTCCTTGAGGATAGTATGTACCATTCTTTAATTTTGGCCTATAAAAGGTGACTTAAGACTTTGGGGTGTATAACAATCATACTAAAAGGTTAGTGCATGACAATATGAATTTCAAGACATATAAAAAACCTTATATAATGACTCATCACAATGATATGACCTTTACCACACATGACAACACCATAATCTCACAAATGACCTTGAGACTATACAAGTACATGAAATACCCAACCTTAATTAATGCTAAATAAGGATGTATCATAACCACTTAAAGAAATTAAAATAGCATTACAATACCATAGTAACTATATACAAGATTGAATGACCTTATGAAAAAGTTTCAAGCTATACAGGTTGACCATTTTGACTTGGGGGTCAAAATTGGTCAATAGGTTGTACCTTGTACAATTTGCATAGGATATTATATTATTTTAACCTCATTTCATGGTTATTTTATTATGAATAATTTCAATAATGGATCTTTTTTACTTGAATTTACTATGATCATAAATAGTTTCTTATTTATATAATGAGATGACATTGCCAACTTATGTTGACCTTATTTACAAGTTGTTTGAATTAGCACAAACTAAATGACAAATAATACCACATGAAAATGCAAAGCTCTTGTTATATCTTTTGACAACTCTAATTGAGATGTGTTTCCTTGAAAATAATGTTTTTTATTCCATATTTTATAGAGAATACATTGTTACCTTTATTACTTAACTAACATTAGGATCTATACATTAACCAAGTTTATACCCCATTGTACTAAAAGGGATTTGACCATATCATTTGATGATTTTCATTTGTGTATCAACATTTAATATCTTTATCCTCTTTTAAAGTTTGAAGTTTTTGATTTGTTAGATAAATAAAAATCCTCTTTTGGAATTTATAACATAGTTTCTTAATCTTGGTATTACTTTTGACATTGGCTTTGCCTAGAAGAATGATCCTATTGCTTTATTATATTTTGGTAACGTAGATTCAATTGTTTCTTAAAAGGCATGAATATAAGTACATTATCCTTATTTAAAGTTGAGTTCACTTTTCACTTGAATTTGGTTAGGTCTTTTATGTATCTTTTTTGTTACTTATCTTTGCCTCTTGGAGTTCGAGGTTGTAGGCAAATGTTAGATTTTATTTTCTAAAATTATAACAAACTTTTGAAATTTAGATATGAAAATAACAATTATGAAATGACAATGTGAAATATTTATTTCAAGTTCTGATTCTTACCTTTCTTATTGTTTCCAATAAGAATGAATATTGAAAAAATCTTATATATCCATGCATTAGTTGGTAATGTTTAAAGGATATGATCTTGCATGGTGATTAGGTTAATTAATGCAATATAGAGACACATACTATGAAACATAATTATTTACCCTTGTATGGAATTGGTTTTGATAATGTGCTGCCCTATTTTAGTTGTCTATAAACACCTCTTAGTTTTTAGATATGCAATACAACTACTAGGCATGTTTGAGGTAGTGACCTAAGAGTTTTTTAAGTTAATTCATTGACTAATTGAAATGAATATTTATTTGATGTAGTCACATTTAGGGGTCTCAATGAAGATATGTCTTACCATGTATCCCATTAATAAATATCACATTGGAATAACAACAACACTAATTTACTCTTTATTAATTTGAAAATGATAAATTTCACATAAAAAAATATTAATTATAATACACACATATACACATATAAATATCATGGGACTACAAACACCGTATTGTTACCCCAAATCCTCATAGAGACATGATTCAACCCTTCATCCCTTCCCCATATTTGTGCACAAATATTTGATAGCTAATCTCACTAATAGTTTCACTATATACTTTTATCTCATAGTTTCCAAATCCCCTCTCACAAGTGTATGGATTTGATTATATAGTCACATGATCCACCAACTTACATTAAATGCTCTCAACAACCCACTAATGCCTCAAATATAAAATTCTCATAATACATCAAGATGCATGACAATCATTAAGTGAAAAATATAGTTCTAGTGACCCATAATACATCACCATGTGATGTAGTACTAACTCTGTTATTTCTAATGTTGACCATATTAACAAGAAATAGTTAGGTAGTTGAAATAAATATTCATTGTAACTGTTAGTCAACCTCTAGTTATACAGTTTCATATGAAACATACTCAATCCTCTAGTATATATTATACTTCACCATAAACCTCATATTTGAAATTGTTCTTAATTCAAACTGTTGTCAAATGATCAATAACTCATGTAAAGATTTATAAAGTTCAGAATTAAAATATCCAAAACTAAAGTCCATAATTAAGTATACTAATGCTACATCACTAACTAAAGTCAATACGAAGTTACGTGCTTAATATATATTACTGATGTGCTTGTGTGGTGATAAAATAACTTCATGAAGAATCATTGAATCATATCCATCCTTATATAACTAAAAAATATAATCAAAACTTGTGGTGATATACAAGAGTATCCTAATGTTTGGAAACACATCACAATCCATCAAAACATCTAATGTCTTCATTGTTACTTATTAATAATAACCTACTCATGTTTTAAGGTGATGCGATATTACTTATGGACTTGGATGTTCCTATATCATACACCTTGGGTAAGAAAAATGTTGGAACATGGTGCTCACACACTAAAGTTCGGTGATAGAACCACCTTTCATCATTTTCCAATACCTTGGAATGCTATTTCACCATGTGGAATTATTTATGCCTTCTAACAATTAAGGTCAATGAATTGGGTCAAAAACTAAACTCCTCTATATATAACATTTATCATAACTACTAAAATAATTCCCATTCCTTATGGGTTGACCTCCTTTTTCTGCACTACAAAATCCTCTTTTCTAATTTATGATAGAAATCTCATTCCTTTTTATAACATCACATTTCACCTTCACACATATTATATTCACTTCCTCATGAAAATGATCCTTAATTCTGCATGTGACCAAATGAATTTGGTGTGTAGATTCCCTATCCTTCTCCTATAATGAACTCAAAATAGAAATTCATCCATAATTTTCCACTTTTACATTATTCACTTTCCTATCATATAACATATTTTGATCATACTATGACAACATACCAAAAAAAATGGCATGCATCTATTGGTATAATGTCACACATAACCTTATTTATGTATCTACTAATCTTCATCTCCACTTTGCATTGCTCCTACACAATTTTATTTTGACCCTCCACTAACAAGAACACTCTATAAAGGATTTGGGTGTGCCATTCATGCTAAACCCAACTTTATCACCATACTTGTGGACATAAGATTATTTATGATTCTGCTATCCACGACAACTTTACAACATTTATCCCCTTTATTACACTTGGTTAGTAAAATATGTATTATTTGACTCACCTCCTCACTCTTTACTATGACCTTTAAGCATTTTCTCATTACAAGAAAAACCTCTCCTTGCTTAGGATCATCTATATGATGTTCTATGGACTCTATGTCTACTTGTAATAATTTTTTTATACTACCACTCCCTTTCTTCTCACAATCAATGTATGCATAAAGGCACTCAAATGTTCAATGTCCAAATTACAAACACCTGAAACATGTTCCTCAAAATATTCCACCTCTATATATTCTTATCACAAAATAATTTCCTCCTCTAGATTTTTGCATTTTTACAACCTTTATGTCTTCAAAAATCCCTTGCTTTCATGCCATTGGTTGATCTTTACCACCTTCAAGATTCCATCTAATTCTTAGAGTATTATATCTGTACACTAAATTTTCCTTTGCTCTTAGCACATATTTATACATTTACTCTATTGTATGCAATCTCACTATGTTGATCTCATCTTGAATATCTTATCATAGTTTACAAATCTACCACACCCCTTTATCTTGATGCATCTTTCTATGAAAATCCTACATAATGATATTGTAAAAATCATCTATATACTCTCACACTCAACTCATTTTCTTGAAAATTATACAACCTCTTCAACAAATACAATTGATAATCTCTAGGAAAAAACTTTCCTTTCAACTTCACAACCATTCTCTCCCAATGGATGATTTCATCTTTACCCTTGTGATTAAACATACGTTTTACATCCATTTAACACATAGTTACATGCACCTTAAAATTTGTTTGTGAAACCTTTATCTTTTGCTCATTTGATTCTTCATCAAACTTGAATTACTCCTCCATTTCTACAAGCTAATATATTAATTCTTCTCAGTTAAATGTTCTTGAAAAACAAGAAACCTCTATCAAAGATCCTCTTTCAATCTTGGATATAGCTTTGATAAGCCTCTCTTCTCCCTCATATAGCCACCCATTCCCTGGTCCTAATTATTCATCATCTATTTATTTCATGTCACCCTTTGTTTTGATTAAATTATCCCTCATAATAAATCCTCAGTTCCTTTTATCTTCCTTTATCGTAGCCAACCCTACCTATATTACTCATGACATTTATGTGATCTCATCAAGTCTTATATTAATATTTATGGCTACCACACTTGTTATTCCAACTCTTTATGGAGGCTTATTAAATTTTCTCATAACCTTAGATCCACTATTACATCTCTTTCTAATTTACACATATAAAACACTTTTATTACTCTCTATTCTCTATCCACCTTCTTAAATATAAAGAACTTGGAAATATTCGATCTACCAACCCATAGTTATTTCCTTGCTCTCATACCAAATGTAGTCATGATTAGGGGTCTCAATGAAGAGATGATTTATACTGTGAAACCCATAAATAATTAATTCAATGAAATATTTAAAAAAAAAAATATTTATTCATCAAAGAATGAGAGATTTCACACTTAGCCAAATCTAGCTTAGAACACATACATATAAACATACGTATCCTGTAGGCTTGAAAACACCACAATTTTGCTCCAAGTCCTCATAGGGATGTGATTAAACCCTTTAGCCCTTTCCTATATTTTCACATAGATCTATGCTAGCTTATCTCACTAATAACTACACTCTAGACTTTTACCTCACATGTTCCAAATCCACTCTCATAATTGTATGGATATATTTATATAGTAATAAGATACACCCACTTACATTAATTTCTCTGAACAACCCACTAATGCCTCAAATATTAAATTCTAATAGTAAATTAAGATGCACTATAATAATTAAATGCACATTATAGTTCCAATGGCCCATAAAACATTACCATATGATGTAGTACTAGCTTTGTTATTTCCAATGTTTACCATATTAATAAGAAATGATAAGGTATTTGAAATAGATCCTCATAATAACTATGAATTAACCTCTAGATATATGGTTTCATATGACAAATGATTGATCCTTTAATATGTATTATACTTCATCGTAAGCCTCATATTTGGAACTTCTCATACCCCAAATTATTTACAAATGATCAATGATAAGTGTAAAGCTTTATAAAGCATGGAAGAAAAATATCCAAAAATAAATTCCATAATTAAGTCGATTGATGTTTCACCACTCATTGAATTCAATACAAAGTTACATGATCAACACAAATTACTACCATGCTTGTGTGGTGAGAAAAAAACTTTACAAAGAATCACTAAAGCATATCCATAATTATATAAAAAAATAATAGAATCAGAACTTTCGACAACATATAAGAGTATCCTAATGTTTGGAAACACACCCCAAACCATCAAAACATCTAAGGGCTTCATCACTAATTATTAATAACCTACTCATGTTTTTGGTTGATGCAAGATTACTTGTGAACCTAGATGCTCTTGGATCAATATTGATCATAGTTTAATTGTCACACCACTATTTCCATCATAATGTTATTAGAATAAAATTCATAATTAGTTATTGTATACAATTTTATTCACATGATATGAGTGGAATAGTGTGTATGGAGATATAAGAATGGTAACATGAATTAATACTAAGGATAGAGTTATTATTCCTTTTTTTTTTTTTTTAAATTCTCACATAAACCTAGTATTCTAACTTAGTCTCACAAAAAAGGAATTTTAATATGATACCATCCGGTACTTGGGGAAATTTTTGTGTCCTTATATAAAATGGTTGTTAACATGTTCTAACCAAGGGAAATTCTATACCTAACTAGGAGGGTTTGAGGTTATGATTTCATAAGGATTAGACCATCCCATGCAATGTCTATATTTGGACCCCAAATCATAAAAGGACATGAATCATATTGTGCCTCTCTACTTACAACTCTGAGCATCTCACATTCTAGAATGATTGGCATATACCCTAATTAGTACATTGTATCATTGAGGTTTTATGAATCCATATTGCCATATTTTAGGTGTGTTTGAACATTTCAAAGTTTTTAATGCTTTTTTTTCCTGAGTGGTATTATGAGCAGATGGAACACAAAAGGGTTGAACATGACACACTCAGGGCTAAGTGTAACTTATCAAAATTTATAATACTTAACAAAGACCCACATGTTTAGTTATAACTGAGTTGTTAGTTAAAAGGAACATACTATGATTTAATTGCAAAAAAATCATCCATGTGAAGGGTTTGTAAGTGAATTTAGGCTTGGGAAAAATACTTGAACCAAGTCCTACTCCTTATATTTGGTTAATTTCTTTGTATTTTTTAGGCTCTATTACTCAAAATGAGATGTATATACTAATGTAGGGGATGCTTAAGAGTTACCCACAAAAAAATAACATTTTAAAATAGTACTTCAAGACTATGCAATAATCTTCATTGTGATAACATGGGCTTATTCTCATCTTGAAAACCCATACAAGACTTGACATAAATAGGTAGTAGGTACTCCAACTATTGATTACATGGAATGCAAGTGGTGGAGGTAATGTTATGAACTTGAGAAAAATTAAAATCACCTTATTGGATATAAACAATGCATATGTAGTTGGGTTTGGTCATAAAAATATGATTTAACACTATTGCTAACAATAATTAACTTGACTAGATAAGCTACCTTAAAATTTGACATGACTATATAGATTCTATCTAATGAGAGGCATGTAACTTTGGGATTTCAACTGGTATTTCATACAAAACTAGGATACATTTGATTGAAACTCAATGAGTCTTTCTTAGCCATATAAGTATATAAGTCATTAGACTTGAGTAAAAGTTGTTGACTCCATTATGGAAAATGAGTTGGGACTATGATTACCCTACTATACTAACTCCCAATAAATGGGTTAGTACTCAAGAATTTATAATCAGTCTAATTCCATACTGCTATAAAATTTAAAGGGTAAATCTTGAAGTAACTTGATGAGTATGCAAAATTAGATCTTGATGAATTACGTATTGCTAGAGGTTTGTTAGCATAAATGCCTAGTTTGACAATAAAAAAATGTTGGCTTTCTTTTCGAGTATATGACATTTTTTTAATAAAGTTTTTGATTTTAGATGGGGTAGTGATATGATGGTTAAAGGAGTATATTTTCAACCAACATTTTTATTTCTAATGGGGAATTGATATGATATGATGATTAAAGGGGCTACTATTTCTAATGCCACTCTTATTCTAATCCAACACAATTATTAAAGTAGGGAATTGTATTTTAATTGAAAATTTGATTTTATATGGGGAAGAGATGTGATATGATGGTTAAAGGGGGAACTATTTGTAGTTCCACTCATGTTCTAATCCCCATCATGTGTTAAAAAGACACCTACCCCTGATTGGTAGGGGGCTATAACATATAATATAAATATTGAAAATCAAATGATCTCAGATCTAGGGTTTATTATCTTTAAAATTTGATATTAAATGTGGTTTTTACTATTTTAGTCAAGTGTATTTATTTTTATTTCTTTATTTTTTATCACTCAAAACAAGAGCCACAAAATGGAAAATTGGGTCATTGGAAAGTGTGCATATAAATGTTTTTATAGGAATAGTTTATGAGATAAGAAATAAAATATGCTTTCTAGCATCTTGTCTTGTCTATTATGGTTGAAACACATTGACATTGATAATTTCTTTTAATTAAATGGAAATTAAATAATTATAGGAAATTCCACAAACCCATCCTAATATGTTAGATTAATTTATAATACTTAATAAAAAAAGAGTTAAATACAAATTTAAAATTAAAAAAATGATTGAAAAGATATTTATAGTAATTTATAAAACAAATAATTTAATAAACTATAAAGTGAACAATGCACTAAGAAAAATACTTTGCATTAATTAGTTGAATTTACAATTTAATGTAAAATTTGATTCATTTATAATCTACGTTCGACAAAATAATAATATATAAAATTTAATGGAAAAAAGATAAACACATTTTTTTTAATTAACTTGTACTTACAAATACCATCCTAGGATAATGATTTAATGTTTGGAAGGATTATTATTATAGGTTCAAACAATTAAGTATCCAGCAACACATTCATTTAAATTTACTTGTTTTTTAGTTTTTTTAAGTGTTTAATCTGACACAATTAGAAGTTTTAGTTTATGCCTTAATTCATCTTGTTGATCAATGTAATTACACTATAATTTGTATATTTTAAGTGTTCCTTATTCTAAGTTGTTTAATCGAAAGGTAAATTTAAACTTGGGTTATATATATAAAAGTTCTATTTAACCATTATGCTACTTAATATAAAAAAATTATATTTAATAAATCTTAATTTTTATTTAAAGAGACGTCATAACTAAATATTTAATAGTTTTTTATTTATTTAATTGAAAAAAAGAAAGGAAAATTATTTTTAAGGATTGTGGGTACCTTATTTTTTGTTTATAAAGTAACTGTGATCACCTAAAAGTGGTATTTGAGTACTAAGAGTGCTACTTGAGAACACCCATCCTTAACTTCGCCCTAGACCTCTATTAGAGCATATTAACACACTTATCCAGATTTTGTGTGGGCCACATGCATCCTTAGTCAGCCCTAAAGCAGTTCCAAACCCTCATTTCCTGATCCTGACCCTTTGTACCTATTATTATACTAGTTGGACATTAGTACCACATGGAGCTAGTGTCTCCGAAATGATGATAATGTATTTTAACCTATATTTTTCCAAATGGATATATTTTAAAAATTAAAGCCTCCTAGGGTCAGCCTAGAAATATTTTATCACCCACATAAGTAAAAAAATTGTGTGTGTGTGTGTGTGTGTGTGTGTCTATATATATATATATAAATATATATATATATATATATATATATATATATATATATATATATATATATATATATATATATATATATATATATGAATTTTATCCCTATAACCACTGGCTAGAAATTAGATGCAAAATACACTTTCAAAATCATAATAAGTTGAGCACAATTAAGGTTATCAATCCCTATTCTACCCTACTTCTGCATAATACCATCTACAAAAACCCTGAGCTCAAATTATACATATTTACAGTCTCAAATGCATTCAAGGCACTCAAAGCCACTATCATAATAACATCACTTGCACTTGCACCAGTACTTAGATAGGGAGAACTACATCAGGATTGATACTTCCTTTTAGTATTGGTATATAGTCAAATATCTTCATAACGTGGTGTTGAGAATGCCCCACCTACCCTACTAACAAACACACTTTTTATCTCATGCCCTAGTTACATTGAGGATTATGGTTTCCATAATAAATTAGTCATTAAAAATAAAATATAGGGTTCTATAACTCATGCATGCAGGAACAAACCTTAAAGATCTAGACATAGGTACACCCAAAATCTCAAGAAAGTCTTACATAGAGGACACTACTAGCAATATCAATCCATTACCACCACATTTATAATAATGGTGCTACTATCTAGGAGGTGTTATAACATTGAGATATAGTTTATGACACTTAGAACAACTTCCATCTTAGTTCCCAACACCTAGATCATTTATCTCAGTTGTTTTCTAGATAAGTCATCACTTACACTATTTATTACTATTTTGAAAAAAATTTAAAGATAGTCAATTTTGTAACAAATAAATGGCTATATTTAATGCATATTATCTCCCTAATATAGTCTACTCATCTCTTTAACAAACATAGGATTTAAATACACTAAGTCCTAAAAGGTTAAAATATTTGGTGAAACTGACTTACTTCAAACATTACTCAAACCCTAACCCTAGATGCTCCTAGGGTTTGTATCTTTATTTTTCCTTTTTTCATTCGCTATTTTAAGGTTTTTAGACTTCATATATTCAATTTTAGCAACTCTATTTAATTTTTTTTACTATATGCCATCTAAAAATGATACCTTTCTTCCATTAAGAATAATTTCTAGGCTAGGTGGTAATCCTATCGAGCATATTCAAATTCCTACTATTAGAGCTTATACCATGGATAAGGGACATGTTGTAACTACCATCATTGATGATTCACACCTTGATTATGTGGCTTTAAATGATAATGCATCCAAAGATGAGTAATATAATAAAGGCCAATATGATACACAAATTAAAAATTAGGACACTCTCCCTCTACTTAACAATGACAACCTTATTGCCAATAAGGATGAGATCCTATAGAGATTCAAAGATAGTCTTTAGGAATATCCCCTTGATCATGCAAAAATTTTACAAGCCATAATATAAATTAAGAATAAATCAAATGATTGTCAATATTCAACTCCCCTAATTAATAACATTGTTACACTTACAGTGGAGCCAACTCAGCTATCACAACCAATAATTATAACTCAACACACTTCAATGAGAACTACACCTCTTATGGCTAGTTCCTCCACTCCAAATGTACATCTGCAAGTTAAGGTGTTACATATTGAGAAGGGAGACACTAGGCCATCAAATTCCTTAGATTTTAATATTCTCTTACAAACACCTTTGGCACATCACATAGTGTCAACTCCCTTTCCATCCATATTTGACACCTAAGTTTACATTGTATGGTGGTAAGGGTGACCTAGAGCATCATATTTGATTTTTTAACATAACACATTTGGACTATGTGTCAAATGATTAGATTCTCACAAAGTTGTTTCCATGTAGTTTAAAAGATTATGCCTTATAGTGGTTTCATGATTTACCAAATCAATCTATCACAACATTCAATCCTTTGGTAGACATGTTTTTATCACACTTATCTATAAACATTAGCACTAATATTCAATATGTTCAAGTTTCATAGTTGAAACATAAGTCAAATGAGCCTATTATAGAATATATTTTATGATAGAAGACTATATTCACTAAATTGACTAACACCATGGCAGATAAAGAGATTCAGGACATCTTCATACATAGTCTTTTACTAGCATGACATGAAGCTATATTATTTAATAAGTTTCCAATATTCACATATTTGTGCCACATAGTAAAAGAAAGAGAAGTCAAACTTTTATTATTGGGAAAACTAAATATACAATTGGATCAGAATCAACTACTAAGATTTCAAGTAAGCCTCTATATAAGGTAAGGTCCATTGAAAATAAGAGTGATCAAAAGGCCATAGTTAACACAACTTCAAATCCATCTCCTCACTTGGTTTTATCATCTCCTCCATGTAGAGTCTTCACCAACATTCTAGAATTGCCAACATGGGTTTTATAATATATTTTAAAATGGAATGTCATATCTCTTTTTCTCATTAAAGATGTTGATACAACATGACCTATTCCAACTAACTATGATTCTAATGCATTCTATGAGTATCACAGGGCACTAGGCCATAGAAAAAAATAGATGCATTAGCTTGAAACATAAGATACAAGATTTGATTGAGGCTAACATTATTGATGAGAGTACACCCACATAGGCACCAAAGGTATAGAAAATAGAAGGTAAGGAATTAAACATATTATTATATTCATTTTTAAAGCACAAAATGAATGAGGCAGGGGACACTTCATGTGTTCACTACATATATCAAGCATATCCACAACTAGATTCATATCACACTATTACATAGGAGGAACACCTAACAAACAAAATCATTGGTATGTACCACAATATAATTTGAGCTAGACCGCTCATCACCTTCTTAGAGTAGGAGATTGTTGATGATGATATAAATTTATATGCACTCTTTATATGAGCCTACATAAATCATCATACTATCCAGAGTGTTATGGTTGATATTGGGTCAAGCAATAACATGTGCACTATCACACTTCTATATCATTTGGGGTATTTGAAGCATGATATATCCCCTATAGACATAATTAGGTTAGCCATGGATATAGAAACTATGAGCCATCCCATCCATAGTTCATAAATGCCTAAAATATACACATGAAAATTAGGTTGTTAGAGTTAAGGGTATTCCATATGAGGATCCTCTACCTATTCCATAGGTAGTCACATCACAATTACTAATTATAACACAATTACCAAAAATAACATAGTTATTAGTTATAGATCAGAGCACAATTCCTATTGAAACACCATAAAGTTCAATAGATCCACCAATATAAGTAAAGTCTACTCCTACAATATTGACACGTACACATACTCTCCCATGAAGACCATTATTAGAGATAAAACTACATCAAAGATATGTTATAGATTCTAGAGGGCTTCCCTCTACTCACTTTATACTAAGATCAATACTATTGAGTTCTCAAGGTTCTCAACACAGGACAAATACTTCTACTAAATGGGTTCCTAAAACCCCTACAGTTCACAAGACACCAAAATTAGTGTAATATATTATTAACATCACTATATAAGTAGATATAAATATAAATCACTTAGTATAGTAGATTATAGGACCTTAATTGCCCTTTCACACATCATGTATGATCATAATTACCTTATTTGACATAGGGCATAATGATAGTGAGTCTCCAATGAGACTCATCAATTAGTATTGTTCCTCCCTTCTTGTACATACTTTTCCTCCCTCTTGATACTTATACATAATTCATTTTCATATTACTTGTAAACATCTTATATCCAAAAAATATAAAAACATTCAAATATTTACTCAAAAATACAAAATTACAAATTCTATGCATTTCTATGTTTACATTTCTTATATTTTCTAGACACTACATATGTTAACTATCTTAGCATAGTTATTTTTATCATACATACATGCATCACTTATTCTTGTTGAGTTCTTGGAGATTATTATAGAACCTAGGTTCACTACACCAATCTAGACTTGCTATTATCTACCCACTAGGGCCATATACACTAATACATGGGTATTCAATTGATACATTTGCCCACTTGGGGCCATATTATACAAAGTTTCAATTACCAGGTTCTGTCCTTCCATACTCTACATCCCAACTGTATCATTGTTATATCTTAATATCAATTATGCTACTCTTACTCAAATTTTTGCTTACTATTACTACTTTAGACTCAATATATATACATCCTAACTCTTACACAAATTTGTATTACATATTCATGATGATTTCATTTATATATTACCTAGTTTAGACTTGATAATATTTATATGCTTTTTCTATTTGAGGGCATTTGAATATGCCATTGCTATTTGGCTCTACACCACTTCTATTCACAGTATGTATGCTTTGGATATTTTCCCATGTCATTGTGTGTGCCTTTCTTGATTGTGTATTCAAACATTTGGACATGTCCTTATATGTGGATCTAATACAACTTGCTTGTTTCTTGCATATGCAAACAGTTGAACATGTCTTGTATGTCATATTTTCTCAGATTTAGTGACATGTCTTTTGGTAGTGCCTTTATGAAAATATATACAATCTACTTTGTAGTACTGATATATTCCATCTTAACCTATTGATCTACAACCTTCTCTCTCAATAAGTGATATCTAATGGGAATATGTTTTTTTCTTGAATGGATAATTAGATTCTTCAAAATATTAATAGCACTTGTGTTGTCACAAAAATATAAATAGGTTCATCACATTTTACCTTGATATCTTCTAAAGTTTTCTTCATCCAAAGCACTTAAGTAAAACACAATACTGCTATAATATATTCTACTTCAATTGTAGAAAGTGATACTAAGCTATCACTAAGGAATAAAGATCTTCCACTTGTACTCTTTCTATCATCCAAGAAACCTCCCCAATCTAAATCTGTATAAACAACCAAAGTGAGATCTCTACTTGTGGGATACCACAATCCATAATCCAATGTTCCCTTGATATATCTAAATATTCTCTTCACTAACTAAACATGAATATCTTTTGGAGCTGACTAATATCTTATAACCCTACCTACTACATACATGATGTTTGGCCTTGATGCTAATAAATATAAAAGACTACCAATCATAGATCTATACAAAGATTGATTTGCAACAAGTGAATCTTCATCTTTGATCATCTTATTTTTTTATACTCATTGGTGTGTCAACTGGTGCATAATGCTCAAAACCAAATTTATTCAACATTTCCTTGGCATATTTACTTAAGATATGAAAATTCCTTTATCTAACTAAAATATTTGCAATCCTAAGAAAAATGATAATTCTCTAAGCATAGACATTTCAAATTATTTTTGCATTTTATCAAAAAAAAAATTTTGTCATCTTTTCACTATTTCCTCCAAAAATTATGTCTTAAACATATACCACTATAATCAATTGATGCTCACCTTCTATTTTGATGTAGAGATTACTATCAACAAATCCTCTCTTGAAACCTTGATTTTATAGGTACTTATCAAGTCTAGCATACCAGGCTCTGGGAGCTTGTTTCAATCCATACAGTGATTTATTCATTTTACATACATGGCTAATAAAATTTGATAAAATAACCCTTAGGCTACTCAATGTATACCTCTTCTTATATATTCTTATTTAAGAAGGTAGATTTGACATCCATCTGAAACACTTCAAAAAATTTAAACATTACGCGTATGCAAGAAATGTTCTAATAGCCTCTAGCCTTGTCACTGGTGCAAAAGTTTCTTCAAAATATATTCCCTCAATCTGAGCATATCCTTTACATACTAATTTTTCTTTATTCTTGGTCACTTCTCTATTTTCATCCAACTTATTTCTATAAACCCATTTTGTTCCTATCACATTGTGATCTTTTGGTCTAAGCACTAATTCCCAAGTATCATTCTTTTCTGTCTGATTTAATTCTTCATCCATTACCTTAACTTAATGCTCATCATGTCTAGTTTTTAAAAACATTTTAGGCTAAATTTTGGATAACAAAGAGAAATTAACTTGGTCAGATTCACTTACCATCATTCTTCTAGTGTGAATTCCTTCATTTATGTCCCTGATGATGTCACTTTTATTATGATTTCTCTAGACATATTTGGATGGGGTTTTGGTGTCCTTCTTCTCCTTCTTCTCATCTTCATCTGATTCTTCAAAATCTTCCTCTTCAATGATTTTAGGAATGTCTATTAGATCACTGATTCTTTGTACTCCATCTTCTTCTATCCTGACACTTGTACTTTCAACTATTTTCTTGGTTCTTTTGTTATAACATTTATAAGCTTTAATTTTTCAAAAATAACCAAGAAATATACCTTCATCTACTCTAGATTCAAACTTACTCAATTTTTCATTGGTTCTCTTTATTAAGCATCTACTATCAATTTTTTTGAAATAATCAACTGTAGCTAGTTTGTCTTTCCATAGCTCATAAGGAGTTTTGTCACTATACACTCTCAATAATGCTCTGTTCTGGATAAACACTACTGTACCAACTACCTCTATCCAATATTTATCTAGTATCTTAGATTCATTTAGCAGTGTCCTCACCATCTCTTGAACTATTCTATTTTTCCATTCAACTACTCCATTTTGTTGTGGAGTTCTGGTTGCCGAATAATGTCTCTTTATTCCATGGCATTCACAAAACTCAATAGAATGATCTGACATAAATTTTTCTCCTCGATTTGATCTTAGGTTCTTAATCTTAAAATCAGTTTCATTTTCAACTAATGATTTGAATGCTTTGAAATGTTTGAAAAATTGTGATTTTTTCTTTAAAAACATTACCCAAGTCATACGTGAAAATCATCAATAAGCAACATGAAATATTTCTTACCTTAAGTACTTTGAGTTCTTATAGGTTCATGAAAATTAGTGTGAATAAGCTCTAACATCTTAGTGGTTGAGTATTCTTTTATTTTGAACCACCTTCTGGCCTACTTCCTATGCTGACGAGGTTCACAAAGTGTGTTGGATGGATTTGTAATCTTTGGAAGACTTTTGACTACTTGTTTCTTGCTGATATTGACAAGATTGTCAAAATTTGTGTTCTAATCTTCTGTACCATAGCCAAATTTATTCAATTTGACTCAAACAACATCTTTGACCTTTGATGTCTGATAACATATAAAAATTATTGCCTATTCTCTGAGCATCTGCAACCAACACATCTGAATCTTTTCTCCAAATTTCATAATCATAATCTTTGGAAGATTTTTGACTACTTGTTTTTTGCTGATATTGACAAGATTTTCAAAATTTATGTTTTCTAATCTTCTGTACCATAGCCAAATTTCTTCAATTTGACTCAAACAACATCTTTGACCTTTGATGTCTGATAGCATATAAAAATTATTGCCTATTCTTTGAGCGTCTGCAACCAACACATCTGAATATTTTCTCTTAATTTCATAAACTTTTGCATAAAAATTTAGTGTGTGCCCCTAATCACACATTTGACTTACACTCGAAATATTATGCTTAAGACCTTCTACATACAAAATATTTTCATTTTTAGTTCTATCATTATCCAAACTTAGTGTACCTTTTTTGGTAATTCTGGTAGTAGTATTATCTCCAAATTTCACTATGCCACCATTAATCTTGTTTAAGGTTATTAATTTGATCTTGTCTCCTATCATGTGCCTCAAACATCCACTATTATGAACCATGGAATTTATTTATTTCTTACATGTAAAGTTTTTTATATTAACATATATTTTCCAAGTTGGTTCTTCTACCATGAACTTATCTAAATTTTCTTCTTGATGAATGAAGCCTTAAAACTCTGATCTTTTTTGACTGACTCAAACACACTTCTATAGTACTAGGCAATGCATCTGAAGTTGTTATACTTGTAACATATTATGGCCTTTAAATTAAATCTTAATAGAGGATCAAAAGAGTTATGGCTTGTATTTGACTCTGCATGAGTTTCCTTCTTATTTATGAAATTGTTAGCCTTTTTTCAACATTCTATTTTCTTATGACCATATCTATTACAATAAAAATAGTAACCATAAAAATAGGACATTTTTGTGTATCTCTGACTTGATTTCCTTTTGTACCTCTATTCCTTCTAGCCTTCTTGTTTTGAGATGTCCTTTGTATTCTTGACTTCTTCCCTTTTGATTTCTTCTTTTTTAAGAGCTTCAGCATAACTCTTTCTTATATTAACCTTGTCTTTGAAAGTAGTGGCCTCCCCTTTTCCTTTTTTAAATTTGATATCTATCTTATCTAACATTAATCTTTGACTTTATAATATCTTATTCAACATATTAGTGTTATTCTCAAATTTTGAATCATTAGCTACTCTATCATTGATTACTTTATTTGTTTTCTCAAGATCTATTTTTAAAGAAGTAATTTAAATAACATACCTTTCACATTCTTCACTTACTTTTTATAATTATGCCATCAAATCTTTTTCATTCTTCTTGGCTTCTTTAAAGTGTTTTTATAGATCTTCAATTATTTCTTTTGACTCCTTTTCATTTTTCTTGATCTAGAGCTTCAATCTTTGATTCTTTTTCTCAAGAGACTTTAAATCTTCTAGGGCACAAATGAGTTATCCTTCTAGATTCACTTCAGCTTCATCCTATTATTCTTCTTGATCATCTTTACTTTTGTTTGTGGAGACATCTTTATGTATGGCCATGAATATAATCTCTTCTTTTTCTGAATAATTAACTCCACTAGCTTCGATTGAGCTAGGATCTTTAGAATACAAACTTTTATTCTCAAATCTCTTCTTGAATTTTCCTTTGAAATTCTTCTTGTATGTAGACTTTCCTTCTTCATTCTCACCATTACTCTTATCTAGGAACTTAGCTATAAAATGTCAAATCTTTCCACAATTAAAACATTAAAAGGTAATTTTCTTTGATATTTACTTGTGCTTTTTTTCAACTTACAAATGAATAGAGCTCTGTTGTCATCTTCATCATCACTAGAACTATCACTTTATTCTTGAATATTAACCTTCTCTTTCTTTGATATCTTCAAATCAACTTCTCTCTTTGAGGGTTACTCTTATTAACTTTGCATCTCATATGTCATAAGTATACCATGTAGCTCATCCATCTTTAGCTTGGCTAAATTATTCATCTCTTCAATTGCTAAAACTTTTGCATCATATTTCAATGGTAGAGATCTCAAAAAATTTCATACTATGATTGATTCTTCTAGATTTTCTCCAAGACCTTGAATCTAATTAACTATTTAATCAACCTACAAAGGATAACTTGCTATATTTTCTTCCTCTTCCATCTTCAAATTCTCAAATTATCTTCTAAAAGTCTGAAGCTCAGGTTGCTAAACCTTTCCATCACCTTTGTAAATATTCTCAAGCTTTACCCAAGTTTCATGAGCAGATTTACATTGTGTAACTTTAACAAATTTTGATTCACATAAACCATATAAAATAGCATTTAAATATTTAGCATTATTTTCACTTGCCTTATTTTTCTTTGGAGTAGTTACAAGTGTTTGTGAGTCTTCATATTCCTCCAACACTAATTGCCAAATATTGAATCCAAGAGCCGTCAAATAAGTCCTCATCCTTATGCTCTAAAAATCATAATTTGTCCCATCAAATAAAAATGCCTTATTTTTATAAAAACTTTCATGTGATCCAACCATCATGCTTTCCCTGATCTTCCTTCAAGCTGTAAAACTTTTTCAAAAAGAAATTGCTTTGATATCAATTGTTAAGCATAAAATATACTGAGAGGAGGGGGTGAATTAGTATATTGTATATCTTTTACTTAATCTGATTTTTTTATTTAACCACTTAATTACACATTCAAGATATGCAATAAAATTGAAATAATAACATGCACCATATGAGAGAGAGAGAGAGAGAGAGAGAGAGAGAGAGAGAGAGAGAGAGAGAGAGAGAGAGAGAGAGAGAGAGAGAGAGAGAGAGAGAGAGAGAGAGAGACCCTAAATTTTTATATGGAAACCCAAAGTGGAAAAAACCATAAAAAACAATCTTAAATATATGAATAAGCACTAACTCAAATTACAAAGCTTGCAAGCACCAACTTGTAGGAGCACCAACCCGTTTATCGAGCACCAACATAGAAATTATTTGTGAGCACCAACCCATAAAAACACCAACCCCTTGCAAAGATTTGTGAGCACAAACCCACATGAGCACCAACCCCTCTTGTGCATAAAATAAAACTATCTCTTAATGTTTCTTACTCAATAAATGATAGAACTCTATAATATCTCCTAATTTTCTATCCTCTTCTCTTATATAAAATAATTAAAAAACCATGCACTCTCTTTCATATTACAAATGGCTTTTCAAGCCTTTATTTATAGTTTTCCAAATGACTTTCGGCATTCACCCTTTTTGACCCCTTAATGCTTATGGAAAATGGTGTCAAACTTGCATGACCCTTAGTATTCTTACATTTAAAAAGTCACATGGTGACCTTTCATAAGAAAATGTATCCTTTCCTCTTTTGTCTTTATCTTAGTCACTTTTTATATTCCTCAAAGTGTCACTTCATGGAAAAATGTGTCATACCCTCTTTTATCTTCACATGGTGACTCTTGAAATTCTTCAAGATGACTCTTCATGAGAAAATGTATCCCATTCCTCTTTTGTATTTACCTCATGACTCTTTGACTTTTCCATGGGCCCTCTTTTAACTTATATGCAATCAAAAATATAATCGTTATTATTAAATAAATATTAATACACATTACCCAAGATATGAATATTAAAAACATCATTAAATGCTATGAGGACTTTATCACCAATAATGCTAGACCTTTGACATCAATGGAAATATTTCTAATAATATCCCCCTTTATCATTGATGACAAACTAAAACTGAAACTGTCATATCCTAAACTTTATACTACACATGCTAACCTGCATGTACTACCATTTAAAAATTATATAGTAACTCCCCTTTATTATAGCAACCTGTACCTATTCCTTGTACTTATTTCTGTATTTTTACCTATTTTTGTTCTTCTCCCCCTTTGTCATCAATGGCAAAAGGCCTATCTTGGATTTAACACTTAGCTCACCCTCAATTGATGCTGATCCTCAATAGTAGGAAGTAAAATAAATTACTCTCAACTTCTCTCGTAGATACTCAAATGTGTCTTTTGGTAGTGCCTTTGTGAAAATATTTTTTATCTTCTTTATAATACTAATATATTCCATCTTAATGTATTGATCTACAACCTACTCTCTCAAGAAGTGATATCTGATGGGAATATGTTGTGTTCTTAAATGCATCATTAGATTCTTCAAAATATTAATAACACTTATGTTGTCACAAAAAATATAAATAGGTTCATCATATTTTACCTTGATATCTTCCAAAGTTTGCTTCATCCAAAGCATTTGAGTACAACATAATATTACTACAATATATTCTACTTTAGCTATAGAAAGTGATACTAAATTCTAATTCTTGCTTAGCCATGATACTAAGCTATCATTGAGAAAGAAATATCTTCCACTTGTACTCTTTTTATCATCTAAGCAACCTACCCAATCTGAATCTGTATAAGCAACCAAATTGAAATCTCTGCCTATGAGATACCACAATCCATAATCCAATGTCCCCTTGATATATCTAAATATTCTCTTCACCAACTGAACATGACTATCTTTTAGAGCTAACTGATATCTTGCAACTATATCTACTACATGTATAATGTCTAGCCTCGATGCTATCAAATATAAAAGACTATCAATCATATATCTATACAAAGATTGATCTACAATAGGTGAATCTTCATCCTTGCTCACCTTATTTTCTATACTCATTAGTGTGCCAACCGGTACACAATGATCAAAACCAAATTTATTCAACATTTTCTTGACATATTTACTTTGAGATATAAAAATTCCTTTATCTAATTGAAATTATTACAATCTTAAAAAAAATGGTAATTTTCCAAGCATAGACATCTCAAATTCTTTTTGTATTTTATCAAAAAAAAATTTGTCATCTTTTCAATATTTTTTCCAAAAATGATGTCATCAACATATACCACAACAATCAATTGATGCCCACCTTCTATTTTGATGTAGAAATTACGATCAACAAATCTTCTCTTGAAACCTTGATCTTGTAGGTACTTAGAAAATCTTGCATACCAAGCTCTCAGAGCTTATTTCAATCCATATAGTGCTTTCTTCAATCTGCATACATGGCTACTAACATTGGAGAGAATGAATCCCTCAAGCTTATCAATGTAGATCTCCTCTTCTAGATTCCCATATAGGAAGGCAAATTTGACATCTATCTGAAATACTTTAAAAATTTTAAACACTGCATATGCAAAAAATATTCTAATAGCCTCTATCCATACCACTGGTGCAAAAGTTTCTTCAAAATCTATTCCCTCAATCTGAGCATATATTTTACATACTAATCTTGTTTTATTCTTGGTCACTTCTCTATTTTCATTCAACTTATTTTTGTAAACCCATTTTGTTCCTATCACATTATGATCTTTTGGTCTAGGCACTAATTCCCAAGTATCATTCTTTTCTATCTGATTTAATTCTTCATCCATTGCCTTAACCTAATGCTTATCATGTCTAGCTTTTGAAAGAACTCTAGGCTAAATTTTGGATAACAAAAAGAAATTAAACTTGCTCAGATTCACTTACCATCATTCTTCTAGTGTGTGTTGGGGATCAACCAACAATATGATTACACTTATGTAAGCAATAAACCGTGAAATTAAATCAGATAGATAAGTAACTAGAATCAGATAATAGCAAAGAACAAGAGATACAAGAAACCAGCTTGAAAACTTGTATTAAACTCTTTACAAAAGGAATACAATTGAAGAAACTTCTTTCTTCCACACCTCTCTCAGATGCACAAGATCTCTCTCTAGATCTCTATCCCTTAAGAGCTCTCTCTCTCAAGTACAATCAATTCCAACAACCTGGATTGATACAACTCTGTACTGTTCTTCAACATTCACATACAATGAACTACTACAATAATCACACTAAGCTAAGAAGATCTAATTCTACATATAGAATTAAGAAACTTGAGCATGCACTTACAACCAACAGTTAAGCCACTTGAACAAGGGCTCTAAAAATAATCTTACTAATAATAGAAACACAAACTTAAGACTAAGACTTAAACTCATCATGCAAACACTTGCTTCTGTCCTTGGAAATAGCATTCTGGATGCACAGGTAACCAACGCCAGTTCCTACTGCTTGTCTGTGACCAACGTCGGCTGATCCTCTGTCGATGCCGACGTCTCTTCAACTGCGCCTGACCGATGTTGGTTGCTCCTAATCGACGTCGGTGACTGTGTAAACCTACAACTTTGTAATGCGCTCATATGTGAAGCTTTTAGGCTCCACACCTTAACAATCTCCCACTTGGAGATAAACAACTGCACCAGTACCTGTACAACAACATCTTCTAGCTCCTCCATCTCTAACTCAATCATGAAGACCAACAGAAGTTGAATGAAGATTCAACTTCTCCTTTATAACCAGCTTGGTTAACATATCAGCAGGATTCCTATCTGTATGAATCTTCTTCAGCTTTAAATCACCATCTTCTAATACTTGCTGTATGAAGTGGTACCTTAGCTGTATGTGCTTGGTTCTTGAGTGAAAGGCTGAGTTCTTAGCCAAATGGATTACACTCTGACTGTCACTATACAATCTGAAACTTCCATGCTCCCTTCTAAGCTCTTCCATGAACCGTGTCATCCATATCATCTCTTTGCTAGCTTCTGTGGCTGCAATATACTCTGCTTCTGTAGTTGACAAGGCAACAACCTTCTGCAACTTAGATATCCAGCTAACCGTCATTCCACCTATAGTGAAAACATAACCTGTAGTGCTCCTCCTACCATCCAAATCCCCTACCATATCTGAATCTACATAACCATGTAGAGAAGTATCTGAACCTCCATAGCACAAGTGCCTACTGCTGGTTCCTCTCAGATATCTAAGGATCCATTGAACTACTTTCCAATGTTCCTTACCTGGATTGGCCATATACTTACTTACAACTCCCACTGCTTGGGTAATATCCAGTCTAGTACACACCATTGCATACATCAAACTCCCTACTGCGGAAGAATATGGAACCTTACTCATGTACTCTACCTCATCATGTGAATTAGGAGATTGTTCTTTACTCAACTTAAAATGTCCAGCCAAAGGTGTGCTTACCAGTTAAGCATCCTGCATATTGAACCGTTTTAATACCTTGTCCACATAATCCTCTTGAGACAATATCAACCTATGATTTTTCCTGTCTCTCTTAATGCTCATGCCAAGGATTTTCTTTGCTGCTCCCAAATCCTTCATAGCAAACGTTTAAGCTAATTTCACCTTAAGCTCAGAGATATCCTGCATGTGTGATCCTGCAACCAACATATCATCTACATACAACAATAGAATAATATATCTACCATTATCCAATCTCTTAAAATATACACAATGGCCAGATTGACACCTATTGTAGCCATGCTTAGTCATAAACCTGTCAAATTTCAAATACCACTGTCTAGGAGCTTGCTTGAGGCCATACAAGCTTTTCTTCAATCTACACACTAACTTCTCCTTACCTTTGACCTCAAATCCTTCTGGCTGTTCCATATAAATTTCCTCATCCAAATCTCCATGAAGAAATGCTGTCTTAACATCTAGCTGCTCAAGATGTAAATCCTCAATAGCAACCAAAGATAGTACAATCTGTATAGAAGTCATTTTAACAATAGAAGAAAAAATCTCACCAAAATCAATACCTGGCTTTTATGCAAATCCTTTCACTACCAATCTGGCCTTATATCTCATCTATCAACTCTCACCTTCTTTCAACTTGTAGGTCCATCTGTTCTTCAGTGTTCTCTTACCAGCTGGCAATTCAACCGAATCCCATGTTTGGTTCTCTCTTAAGGACTCCATCTCCTCAACCATGCCACACTCCCACTGACTCTTGGACTTCACCTGTATTACTTCTTCAAAACTCTCTGGTTCTCCACCATTAGTTAGTAATAAATAGAATAATGAAGGAGAATATCTAATTGGAGGCTTACTTACCCTTTCTGACCTCCTAATGGGTGTCTGAGACTCATTCACAACATGTTGTCCACCCAAATTCTCTGACAGTGACTGACCTTGGCCACCTCCAGACTTGTTACTGGCCGACGCCGGTTCTGCCTAACCGACACTGGTCCCTGTCCTACTGACATCGGTCTCTGTATGATCGACATCAGTTTCTATTCTATCAACGTCGGTTCTTAACCTGCCAAAGTCAGTCTGTGTTTTCCTACAAGTGATTATTCCTTTTTTTCGTGAGCTCATTTTGGACCATCACCTCGTCCAATTCACTATTGCTCTACCCAAATTGATTCAGCTTCTTTAGCGGATCACTATACATCACTTTTTCATTGAAAACAACGTCACAGCTCCTAATTACCTTGTTAGTTCCTAGATTCCAAAATCTAAAACCAAAATCATCTGAGCCATAGCCAATAAAAGTGCACATCATAGACTTAGCATCGAGCTTCTTTCTATTTTCCTTATCTACGTGCACAAAGGCTTCACAACTAAAAACTTTGAGAAAAGAGAGATCTACCTTTTTACCTATCTAAGCTTCTTCTAGAATTCCACCATCTAGAGCTGTAGAGGGTCCTCTGTTAATCAGGTACACTGTAGTGTCAACAGCTTCTACCCAAAACTCTAAAGGTAAACCATCATGCAATCTCATACATCTTGCACGCTCCATGATTGCTCTGTTCATCCTTTCAGCAATTCCATTTTGTTGAGGTGTCCTTGGAACCATCCTTTGCCTACGGATTCCATGCATGTAACAATACCAGTTGAACTTATAACTGTAGAACTCTCCACCATTGTCAGATCTCAGGCACTTTAATTTTTTCCCTGTTTCATTCTCAACCACAGCTTTCCAAATCTTAAAAGTCTCATATCATATTTCTTCTTAATACAGTAGATCCATACCTTTCTTGTAGCATCATCTATGAATGAAACATAGTACTATGATCCTCCAATAGAAGCTACCTGAGCCGGTTCCCACACGTTTGTGTGAACAAGCTACAACTTATGCTTCCTCTTTGTAGACCCAGTCTTGAGAAAACTAACCCTTTTCTATTTTCCAAATACATAGTGCTCACAAAATTCTAGATCCATGCTTTTTAAATCTGAAAGCTTACCTTTAGACTTAAGAATTAACATCCCCTTCTCACTCATGTGGCCAAGCCTTGAGTGCCACAATTTTGCATCCACATCTGAAGTAGATAATACAGAAGGAGAATTGTTAGTAACACAATTACACAAATAAAGAGTACCTACTCTCTTACCTCTGGCCATAACAAGTGCACCCTTGGTCACCTTCTAAGATTCTGCTATAAGAGTTACTGTACAACCCTCATCCCCTAACTTTCCTGCAGAAATCAAATTTCTCTTCAAGCTAGGAACATGCATAACTTCTCTCAACACCCATGTGTTGCCATTCTGCATTTTCAGCTACACTTTACCTTTGCCAATAATTTTATAGGGTTCATCATCCCCTAGATATAATATTCCAAAATCTCCATGGATATAGTCACAGAAATATTCCCTATTAGGGGTAGCATGAAAAGATGCACTAGAATCTAACACCCAAGATTCTATGTTATTATGCAAAGAGAATATTAAAGCATCTTGTGCAATACCTGCAACCTTTGCTTCTTCTTTTCCTTCGTGCTGATTGTCCTCCTTAGGCTTTGACCAACAGTCTCTGCTTATGTGCCCCATCTTTCCACAATTCTAGCATTGTGGCCTTCTACCATTTCTAGATTTGGATCTGCCTTTTCTCTTAGACTTGGATCTTGATCTCCCTTTCTTGCTCTTCTCTTTTTTCCTTCCCCTGCTCTCAAAACTCAAAGCATTCCCAGATGTCTCTTTTGTGCTTTTCCTGCAAATTTCTTCATTCAAGATAACACTAACAACATCCTCTACTTTTAAAATATTTGATGTAGATGCAGTATTGCTAACTGCCATTACTAAGCTATGCCAGCTTTCAAGCAAAGAACATAATATTAAAAGAGCTTTTATTTCATCATCAAATACAATTTTGATGGAACTTAATTGATTTACAATACCATGGAAATCATTGAGATGATTAGATACAGATCCACCTTCCTACATATGCAAATTGAATAGCTGCTTCATAAGATATACCTTATTAGAAGCTGAGGGTTTTTCGTACAAATTTGCTAGAGTAGTCATCAACTCTACCATTGTTTTTGCCTGTGATAAATTAGATATCATAGTAGATGCTAGACTCAGTCTTATAGACCCCAGAGCCTTTCTGTCAAGAACTTCCCATTCTTCATCCTCCATGTCTGTGGGCTTCTTTGTAATCCCACCTAACGGTAAGTATAAATCCTTCTGATACAGATAGTCCTCTATCTGCATTCTCCAATGTTGATAGTTTTTTCCATTGAACTTCTCCATTCTCAGTTTACTTTCATCTGCCATTGCTTCTCCCACTCAAATAGAAATCCCTACAGAAACTCTTGTGAGCAACCTATAATCAATTCACACTACACAGATCTAAACCACCTGTTAGTGAACCTGAGCTTTGATACCAATTATTGGATATCAAACTCTAAACCTACAACCAAGGCTCTGATACCACTTGTTGGAGATCAACCAACAATATGATTACACTTATGTAAGCAATAAACTATGGAATTAAATTAGATAGATAAGTAACTAGAATCAGATAATAGCAAAGAATAAGAGATACAAGAAACCACCCTGAAAACTTGCATTAAACTCTTTACAAAAGGAATACAATTGAAGAAACTTCTTTCTTCCACACCTCTCTCAGATGCACAAGATCTCTCTCTATATCTCTATCCCTTAAGAGCTCTCTCTCTCAAGTACAATCAATTCTAACAACCTGGATTGATACAACTCTATACTGTTCTTCAACATTCACATACAATGAACTACTACAATAATCACACTAAGCTAAGAAGATCTAATTCTACATATAGAATTAGGAAACTTGAACATGCACTTACAACCAAAAGTTAAGCCACTTGAACAAGGGCTCTGAAAATAATCTTACTAATAATAGAAATGTGAACTTAAGACTAAGACTTAAACTCATCATGCAAACACTCACTTCTGTCCTCAAAAATAGCATTCTGGATGCACAGGTAATCGACGCCAGTTCCTACTGCTTGCCTGTGACCGACGTTGGCTGATCCTCTATCAACGCTGGTGTCTCTTCAACTACACCTGACCGACGCTAGTGACTGTGTAAACCTGCAACTTTGTAATGCGCTCATATGTGAAGCTTTTAGGCTCCACACCTTAACAGTGTGAATTCCTTCATTTATGTCCCTGATGATGTCACTTTCATTATGATTTATTTGGAAATATTTGGATGGGTTTTTGGTGTCCCTTTTCCTTCTTTTCATCTTCATATTATTCTTTAAAATCTTATTCTTCAATGATTTTAGGAATGTCTATTGGATCACTGATTCTTTATGCTCCATCTTTTTCTATCCTGACACTTGCACTTTTAACTATTTTTTTGGTTCTTTTTTTATAACATTTATAAGCTTTACTTTTGCAAGAATAACCAAGAAATATATCTTCATCTGATCTAGATTTAAAATTACCTAATTTTTCATTGGTTTTCTTTATGAAGCATCTATTACTAAAACTCAAATAATCAACTGTAGACGGTTTGTCTTTCCATAGTTCATAAGGAGTCTTGTCACTGTTGACTCTCAATAATTCTCTATTCTAGATATGCACTATTATACCAACTAGCTCTCTCCAATATTTATCTAGTATCTTGGATTCATTTAGCATTATCCTTTCCATCTCCTGAACTATTATATTTCTCTTTTCAACTACTCTAATTTGCTGTGGAGTTCTAACTATTGAATAATGTTTCTTTATTTCTTGGTCTTCACAAAACTCAATAAATTGATCTAACATGAATTATCCTCCTTAATATAATCTTAGGAACTTAATCTTCAAACCATTTTTATTCTCAACTAATGCTTTGAATGATTTGAAATTTCTAAAAGCTTCTAATTTTCTTTTTAAAAACATTACCCAAGTTATACGTGAAAAATCATCAATAAACAACATGAAATATTTTTCACCTTAAGTACTTTGAGTTTTTATAGGTTCACCCAAATTAGTGTGAATAAGATCTAACATCTAAGTGGTCAAGTATTCTTTTGTTTTTAACCACCTTCTAGCCTACTTCCTATGCTGACAAGGTTCACAAAGCGTGTTGGATGGATTTGTAATCTTTGGAAGATTTTTGACTACTTGATTCTTACTGATGTTGACAAGATTGTCAAAATTTATGTGTCCCAATCTCCTGTGCCATAGAAAACTTTTTCAATCTAACTCAAACAACATATTTTACCTTTGATGTCTGATAACATATATAAATTATTGCCTGTTCTCTGAACATCGACAACCAACACATCTAAATATTTTCTCTTAATTTCATAACCTTCTGCATAAAATTTTACTATGTGCCTTTGATCACACATTTGACTTACACTTAAAATATTATGCTTAAGACCTTCTACATACAAAACATTTTTATTTTTAGTTCTACCATTATCCAAAATTAGTGTACCTTTTTTGGTAATTCTGGCAGTAGTATTATCTCTAAATTTCACTATGCCACCATTGATATTGTTTAAATTTATAAATTTGCTATTATCTTCTATCATGTGCCTCGATCATCCACTATCAATGAACCATGGATTTTATTCATTTATTGCATGTAAAACTGTTTGTAATAACATAGATTTTTTAGGTTGTTTCTTTTGCCATGAACCTATCTAAACTTTCTTCTTGATGAATAGAGCCTTGAAACTCTAGTCTTTCTTGACTAACTCAAATACACCTCTACAGTACTGGGCTATATGTCTGAAGTTGTTTCACTTGTAACATATTATAGCCTCTACATTGAAGCTTGATAGAGGAGCAAAAGAGTTGTGTCTTCTACTTGACTCTACATGAGTTTCCTTCTCCTTATTTCTAAAATTATTAACCTTTTTTTGACATTCTATATTTTTTATCATATACATTACAAAAAGAATAGTAACCATAAAAATAAGACTATTTGTGTATATTTGACTTGATTATCTTTTGTAGCTCTATTCTTTCTAGCCTTTTTTGTTTGAGATATCCTCTGTATTCTTAAATTCTCCCCTTTTTATTTTCTCTTTTATAAGAGCTTCAAAATAGCTCTTTTCTTTTTCTATGTTAACCTTTTTTATGAAAGTAGTGGCCTCCCCTTTCTCTTTTTCAAATCTGATATCTATCTTATCTGACATCGATCTTTGACTTTCTAATATCTTATTCAACATATTAGTGTTGTTCTCAAATTTTGAATCATTGAATGCTATATCATTGATTACTTTATTTGTTTTCTCAAGATTTGCTTTTAAAGAAGCAATTTCAATAACATTCTTTTCACATTCTTCATTTAATTTTTGCAACTATGCCATTAGATATTTTTCATTCTTTGTGGCTTTTTCAAAGTGTGTTTGTAGATCTTCAATTGTTTTTTTTGACTCCTTTTCATTTTTCTTGATCTAAAACTTCAATCTTCAATTCTTTTTCTCAAGAGATTTTAACTCTTCTAAGACACAAACAAGTTCTCCTTCCAGATTCACTTCAACTTCATCCTATTCTTCTTCTTGATCATCTATACTTTTGGTTATTGAGGAATCTTCATATATGGCCATGAATAGAATCTCTTCTTCTTTTAAATCACTGACTCCACTATCTTTGGTTGAGCTAAGATATTTAGAATACAAACTCTTCTTTTCGAATCCCTTCTTGAATTTTCCTTTGAAATTCTTCTTGTATGTATATTTTCTTTCTTCATTATCACCATTACCCTTATCTAGGCACTTAGCTACAAAATATCTAATCTTTCCACAATTAAAAATTTTAAAAGGTAATCTTTATTGATATTTACCTATGCCATTTTTTGTCTTACGAATGAATATATCTTTGTTGTCATCTTCATCATTACTAGAATTATCACTTGATTCTTGAATCTTAGCCTTCTTTTTTAATGTTTTAAAAGTAACTTCTCTCTTTAAGGGTTTCTCTTGTTTGGTCTTTATCTCATATGCCATAAGAATACCATGTAGCTCACCCATCTTTAGCTTGGATAAATTATTCATCTCTTCAATTGTCAAAATTTTTGCATCATATCTCAATGGTAGAGATCTCAAAAAATTTTGTACTACTATTGATTCTTCTAGCTTTTCTCTAAGACCTTGAATCTTATTAACTATTTGATCAACCCACAAAAGGTAACTTGTTATATTTTATTCCTCTTTCATCTTCAAACTCTCAAACTATCTTCTAAAAGTCTGAAGCTTAGCTTGTTTAACATTTCCATCACCTTTGTAAATATTTTCAAGCTTTACCCAAGTTTCATGAGCAGATTTACATGAGCACCAACTTGTAGGAGCACCAACCCCTTTGCCGAGCACCAACACAACAACTATTTGTGATCACCAACCCCTTCTAAATATTTGTGAGCATCACCCATAGGAGCACTAATCCCTCTTGTGTATAAAACATAACTATCTCTTAATATTTTTTACTCAACAAATGATATAACTCTACAATATCTCCTATTTTATTATATAAAAAAATTACAAAACCATGCACTCTCTTGTATATTACAAATGGATTTTTAAGCCTTTATTTATAGCTTTCCAAATGACCTTTGGCATTTACCCTTTATGACCCTTCAATCCTTATGAAAAATGGTGTCAAACTTGCATGAGCCTTCATATCCTTACATTTAAAAATTCACATGGTGACCCTTCATAAGCAAATGCATCCTTTCCTCTTTTGTCTTTATCTTGGTGATTTTTTGTGTTCCTCAAAGTGTCCCTTCATGAAAAAATGCACTAAACCCTCTTTTATTTTCACATGGTGACTCTTAGAATTCCTCAAGATGACTCTTCATGAGAAAATGTATCCCATTCCTCTTTTGTCTTTACCTCATGACTCTTTGACTTCTCCTTGGGCCCTCTTTTGACTTATATGCAACCAAAAATATAATCGTTAATATTAAATAAATATTAACACACCTTATCCAAGATATGAATATTAAAAACATCATTAAATTCTATGGGGCATTTATCACAAATAATGCTAGACCTTTGACATCAATGACAATATATCCAACAATTTTGAAGGCCCTTATAATACCTTCAAGGTATCTCCTAGGTGATACCTTTCAAACATGGAAGGATTAATGGTGGCTCCCCTTAGGTTACCAAGATATGTATTTATGGAATTGGTCGAGGAAGAGATGGCTTATCATTTACATGGAGTTGATTACATCTTCAAAAACAAGAAGATAGTCACCCAAAAAACTCCTTATAAGTTGGGGAGGATTAAGATCAAAAAGTGGTATAATATCATTATTGCTAAAAAGCATAGGGACTCATACATATTACCTAAGGATGATTTTAGACCATAGGATCCAAATAATGTCATTGCCAAGCATATGTTCAAGTTCAAGAAGGATGTGGAAATGGAATATAAGAACTAAGAAGAAGTGCATTCTTTTCCACCCTCATTTTTAATTAGAAGCAATTATTATAATAATTAATACAAGAGATCTAAGAATTTGAAAGTTTGTCTAAAGTGATTGATTGTGTATTTTTGTAGTTTCTCTTCCTCATGCTTTTAGATGACTAATAGTTTATTTTTTATTGACTAATTTAGAAATAACACTCAATATATGTATCTGTTAGCTTGAGTTTAACACTAAGATGACAACTCTGTTAGTAAATGTTATCTATTTTCAACTAAATGTGCTAAGCAATTGACTCTAAATGAGTAATTTTATAAAATACATGCTTTTAAAAATATCAATTTCTTTTCTTTTAAATCTTAAAATGCATTTATTTAGATTTAAGTAATACACTAGAGTTTGTGAATGTTAATTTTATGTGTTTTTTTCATAGAATTTAGAAGAGTTGGTACTTTTAATCATCTCAAGAAAATTCTCTTTTCTGTCTTACCCTTCTCTCCTTTGAAGCCACCCATGAATCACTTTAGCTTAGTTCATTCTATAAATATCCATTGTTTATTTATATTTTGGGAAATAAATTAAATTAGTGATCATATCTATACATTATTCCTAGTTTTAATTGTATAAACAACTCAAGCCATGAGTCTTCCAAGACTTAAATTGAGTTTCTTTCTTTCACCCCATTCCCTAGTGACATAGGGAGTACATTAAGTGCATCAACAAGTGGAATATCCTATTTTGTAACTATTGGGTGATATTTTCAAGGCCCTTGTAATAAATTAAAGGTATCTCTTATGAGATACCTTTAAAATATGGAAGGATTAATGATGGATCCCCTTAGGTTGCCAAGATATGAACCTATGAAACTGGCCGAGGAAGAGATGGCTTATCAATTACTATATGGAGTTGATTGAATATTCAAAAACAAGAAGAAAAAAGTCACCCACAATACTCCTTACAAGTTTGGGGGGACTAAGATCACAAATTGGTATGATATAATTGTGGATACAAGGCACAGGGACTCATACATATTGTCTAAGGATGATTTTAGACCTCGGGAGCCAAACAATGTCACTGCCAAGCATCTGTTCAAGTTCAATAAGGATGTGGAAATAGAATATAAGAAATAATAAGAAGTGAATTCTTTTCCCTTCTCATTTATAATTAGAAACAATTATTATAATAATTAATAAAAGAGAGCCAAGAATTTGAAAGTTTGTTTGAAGTGCTTGATTGTGTATTTTTTATTCCTCACGCTTTTAGATGGCTAATAGTTTATTTATTATTGAATAATTTAGAAATAACACTCAATTTATGCTTCTATTATCTTGAGTTTAACACTAAGATAATAACTCTGTTGGTAAATTTTCTCTATTTTCATCTTATTTGTAACTAAATGTGCTAAATAATTGACTATGAATGAGTAATTTTATGCAATATATGCTTTTAGACATATGCATTTATTATCCTTTGAAGCTTAAAATGCATTTATTTAGCTTTGAGTAATATGCTAGAATTTTTGAATGTTAATTTTATGTGTTTTTATCATAAAATTTAAAAGAGATGGTAATTTTGATCATCTTAAGGAAATTCTCTTTTCTGCCTTACCCTTCTTTCCTTTGAAGCCACCCATGAATCACTTTAGCTTAGTTCATTCTATAAATATCCATTGTTTATTTATATTTTGGGAAATAAATGGAAAATATTTAAATTGGTGACCATATCTCTATGCTATTCCTAGTGGTATTTGTATAAACAACTCAAGTCCTGAGTCTTCCAAGACTTAAAATTGAGTTTCTTACTTTCCCCCTGTTCCCTAGTGACATAGGGAGCACATTAAGTGCATCGAAAAATGTAATATCATATTTTATAACTATTGGGTGATATTTTTAAGGACCTTGTAATACCTTTAAGGTATATCTTAGGATATACCTTTCAAAAATGCACAAGAGTGGATTTCTCCTTTAAGGTATCTCCTAGAAGATACATTTCAAATGGGGACAAGAGTGGATTTCTCTTTCAAGGAACAAGTGCAGTTTTCCTTTACATAGAAGGCACGAATAGGTGATATTTTGAAGGCCCTTGTAATAAATTTAAGGTATCTCCTAGGATATACCTTTAAAAAATACACAAAAGTGTATTTCCCCTTCAAGGTATCTCATAGGAGACACCTTTCAAATAATCACAAGAGTGGATTTCTCTTTCAAGGAACAAGTGGAATTTTCATTTACATAGAAGATACTACTAGGTGATATTGTGAAGGCCCTCATAATACCTTCAAGTTATATACTATGATATAATTTCAAACATGCAAAAGAGTGTATTTCCCCTTTAAGGTATTTCTTCGGAGATACCTTTCAAATAGGCTAAAAAGTGGATTTCTCCTTCAAAGAACAAGTGGAATTTTATTTTATATGCAAGGCACTATTAGGTGATATTTTTAAGGCCCTTGTAATACCTTCAAGGTATCTCCTAGGAGATACCTTTCAAACATATACAAGAGTGGATTTCCCCTTCAAGGTATCTCTTAGGAGATACCTTTCAAATAGGCACAAGAGTGGATTTATCCTTCAAGGAATAAGTGGAATTTTCTTTTACATGGAAGGCACTACTGATATTTTGAAGGCCCTTGTAATACCTTCAAGGTATCTCTTAGGAGATAACTTTCAAACATGCACAAGATTATATTTCTCCTTCAAGGTATCTCTTAGGATATACCTTTCAAATAGGTAAAAGAATGGATTTATCCTTCAAGGAACAAGTGGAATTTTCCTTTACATGGAAGGCACTACTAGGTGATATTTTGAAGGATTGTATAATAACTTCAAGGTATCTCCTAGAGGATACTTTTCAAACATACACAAGAGTATATTTACCCTTTAAGGTATTAGGATTAAAAGTCACCATCTAAGAGATTGCTATGAATTGAGAGTCACCACATGGTGAGATATAGATTAGTTATCATGCAAAGCTACATTTTGAGAATTTGTGAGGCAATCAAAAGTTTCCATGTGTTTGGATTTTGAGCCAACTAGGGAACTTAGTTATATTCAGGCCATGTGATAAATTAAATGGATTTGAGGTGGTAGCCACATGTCAAAATGTGGCAATATTTAGATTTAAAGCTAAAATTGATGATAAATCAAATTCAAATTAAAGATAAATTGAATTTCGGTGTAATTAATTGCTAAAAATAATAGTTCAAAGTTTGACAAGCTTGCCATTAATATGGTATGAACCATGATTACCATCATCATTACATTAATCATTCTTGCCAAAATGGACTTCTTTGCATTCATTTAGTATTAAGACAATATACAATCTCATCAATCAAAATTTAAAATCCATGGCCAAAGAGAGAAAATATAGAATTACCAAGTCAGAAGAAGTCTCATTTCTCTATTCATATGGGATAAACACAGTCTTCTAAGATACCATTTTCAATACCATTGCATTGGCCATAGATGATAAACACTAAAATGATTTATTATACCATATGGAGTGGTTTCCTCCCTAGACATCTTCCTTCTAAGGGCTAACTCTAGCTTGACCATTGCCTCCATCAATAAAACCCCCAAGTGGTTATTAAAACAAGAGATGGATTAAGCAGATGCAATTAGATACAAATAACACCATAGATATAAGGTTATTTATTTATATATATAAGGTGTTAAATATATATAAGGTTTTTGTAATAAATTAGGTTATATATATATATATATATATATATATATATATATATATATATATATATATAAACAAAGTCTAAATTGACTACATTTTTACTCCAAAGTTTGAGGTTTATCTCTAAAGACTAGTGACTTAGATTTTGAGATTAGAATCTATGCTTTGAAGACTGATAACTATGATCCTAAGATGAAAAATTATGAATGAGAAGAATACACATCCATCATTGATAATCAAGATAATGCCATTAGACCACCAATGTCATAATCCATAATTTGATGTGACGGTGTTTTCAAAATATCTCCTCCAATAGATTAGATGTGATGATATTATCAAAAGATATCTTCTAATAAATTTGATGTGATGATATTTCCAAATGTTATTTTCAATCAAGATTGATGTGATTATGTTTTAAATAGAGGGTCTTTCAAAAATATTTGTATAACGCATAATTAATTATGATTATTACTCCCAGTATGACCAATAATGACCCTTATGACACATCATTAGTACTTGACTACATAGAGCACCTTCCCATTAAATATTGCATGATTTGAGTATCTACCACCATCATTCTTGTCATAATCACATCATATAACCTACTTTGTTATTCATTATTGCATTATCAGTGCCATCAATTATTGTGTCATATATCTAACCTCTTGCTTCCCTTATTCCCTATACAAATTTGAGCTCTTTATTTTTATAGTATAATCATATTTAAAATTAAATAGTGCTTGCTCAAAGATGGGTGGAAAAAAGAAAAAGGGTGACCCAAAATCCTCTGATGTATTGCTGCAAGATGAAGTAGCTAGAGATGTCTTTGAAATAGTAGGTTAGTGGAATTTCTTAAAAATGTTTTAGGGATTCCATGAAGAAATTGTGAAAGAATTATATGAAAACTTTGATGAAGGTCATGATATTATCAAAGGGAAGAACATTCCAATATTTCCCTCTATAATCAGTGCTCTATTTTGGATTCCTAAGGATAGAGTAGTTGGCATTGAAAAGATCAATTTTTATAACTTGTATTATATGTTTATTGAAGGAAATGAGCCACACACTAGATTGGCCAAATCACCCTAAAGAGTGGCCAAGGGAATTCTTAGAGAAAGTCTTCCTCAACCTTGGAAAAATGTTATTTTATGGATAATGAAATGTCACTTGTGATGGTAAATTTATAGTAGTGGGTAGAGATGCTATGAGACTCTTTCTTCACTTGAAGAAAGGAGCTGTTAAATAAGAATATAAGAACAATCTCCCCTCTTTCCCTCATAATGCTTGATTAATGTTTCTTGGAAGATAAGATGAGGTACTAGGTCTAATCTCCATAATGGGCTTGTTACACTCATTTATCTCTATTATTTTCTCAGTAAAATAAGGGGTGAAAAGGCTTGGTCCTCTTTCCTCTTAAATTTTTCTCAGTTCCTACCAAAAATATGCCATGCCCTACCTCTCCTCTTTTCACTATAATCTAGATTGAATAACCCACAGTTCAAATTACATAATGGCCATCTTCATCACCATTAGTTTCAAAGATATTGTGCCAAAGATCAAAGTGACAAATGGGAATATCTTTAGACCCCCCTCATCCTCATCCAACTAAACTCTAGTGCATTCACTAACTTATCTTGTAGGAAGAAGAAGAAGATGTGCAAACCATAAAAGAAGTTGTATTTGTAGAGGGAACCCTTGTAAAAGAAGTTGTACCTCAAGAAGAAAAGTGTCTTATACCATCTATTGATAATAAGGGTAAGGTACCCTTGATTGAATAAGATCCATATTCTCCACACTCTGTCAATGAAGAATAATAATTAAAATATGCCATGGCTTTATCATGCCATGAGGAAACAATCAGATTGTAATAAACAGATTTAGATGTTCTTTGTTTAACTTTAAAAGGTAAGAACTTGATGATTTCTAATTTAAAATAAAGGTTGAAGTAATATATTACTAGATTTAGTGAACAAGAAATAATTCTTCAAGTAATACAAGCTAAATAGACTAGGGTCCACAATGTAATGTTTTCTTAGACCCAAGAATTGAGTAATTTGTAGAATTCTCTTGCTATCAAAGACAATCAGATTACTAATTTTAAAAATGCCAATGTTGATAAGCATAATCTAATTAATAATCTAAGAGAAAGTATTTTTGATAGAAATAAAATACTTTCCCAACATAATAATAGAATAATAGAGCTCACCACTTAGAATTTTGAGTTATAAGCCCCTATTCAAGCCATGAAAAGAGAAATAGGAGAAATTGTAGTTTAGATAGAGGTTCCAATAAGAGTTGTTCCTTCTTTCCCTATTCCATTACATGAAATAATCTTTGTCTAACATAACACCCAAAAGAAAATTCAAAAACTGAATGATGAAAATTCCAAACTTAGGAGGAATCTTAGAAGCAATTGTCAAAATCCATACTATAATTTCAAAAAGCATGGGATTCTATCCAACACATTTGTAATATTTGTAATAAACTATTAACATGTAGGCATCCTTCATCAGTTTATGTTATTTCTTAAATGAGTAGTTTTATAAATGGTAGATTCAATTAATTTCCCTTGTTTTTTCACATATCATTGAAGATGAGCATGTATTTATGGACATTTTTCTAAAGAGCATTGAAGAAAAATAGGATTCCATTTGTGAGTTCTATACTTTCAATTTGTTGTTAGGATATCAATCTAGTTTTTTGATAAATTTATTTGTTGACGAGACACAATTGCATTCCTTTCTCTCCACTATAAGAAACTATTATGGTCTTAATTTTCACCCATGGGGGATTTCTTCAGGCTCCGTCCAACTAAGACAAAAAATGGGAACAAACTTAGGATGTGGGTGTCCTATGGTGAGGTTGAGCTTCAAGAGAAGTCTGGCTTCCTTTTTGATCTATCACCTAAACTAACTTATGACTTGGGAAAGGGAGAGAAATAGACACTAATTGCATGAAAACATGTAAAAAGGAGGTTATGAACCAATGTTTTGAACACTTATGCATTCACAAGACACACTATATGACATTTTTGAGACTGCTAAACATAACTTCATTCACTCTTTGAAAATCTTCCACATATGTGTTTCTTTAGAAGGCAAGAACTAGCTATTAATCTAGCATGGGAGGAAAATTGTTCACTTCCAAACTAATCAACAAACTATATATGCACTTAGAATGACCTATGAGAGATACCAAACACTTCATGAAGGTGAGGGAGTTTAGATAGAGGTAAAGGAAAGCATGGATTCACTTAACTACATTAATGAACTGATAAGACACACTTCAATTTAACTTGAAAATGGAGGAATTCAATATTTATTATATCAAAAAGGTGTTACAATACAAATTTGGCATATCCAAAGCATAAGAGTCTCTATCTCTAAGAAAAATATTTGAGAGTCATCCCTTTTCAATGGGAAAGAAAATGGAATTTATAGGAGTAGGTGGAGAGAGAGAGAACTGAGTAGATAACCATTAATAAATGTGACCCAACCAATTTTGATTAATTAGCATCGATCTGAGGATGTTGAGTCATAATCCATCAAATAGGAAAATGTCCCTAAGGAATTTGGAACACTAAATTCCCCACTATCTTCCTCAATCATGTTTGATGTTCTTCATGTTATCAGGCAAATACTTGGCTCTCTCCTTGATGTTCCTTATGACATTTCTTACATAGCTATAAATCTACCATTACTTCCAAATCCTAAACATAGGTCTATTAAAGATGAAAAATAATCACCTTATTGGTTTTCTATAGTCATGATTTCACTAAATATCTATAGGCTAGGGATTTTTATCATAAAAAAGATGTAAAACCTACATCTGAAAGCTTTTGAAAGGTTTCGTAGAGATTTAAAGGTGTTAGATGAACTCATAGAGTTTGCTTCTGGTAACTTAGATCATGTTTTATATTCAATTTATTATTCTACCTAATCATGGTGGTGAAATCCTTTGTCCAATGTGTCTACCTTCATGGCATCCTCTTAGGATACTTTTTATATTTAAAGTCCTAACTGTTGCAAGCACAAACATATGTCTATACCCTATGCTTTCAAGGAACTCGATAAAATATACCCTATTAATTCCTCTGGGAGTCTTCTAGGTTTGACCTTCAATATTAACCATTGATCTTAATTTGGGCCTCTATATCATGCTACCTATCAACTCTATGTTTATTTCATAGACCCCATTAGTAGTCTTTATCCAATTAACGTGCTTACAACACATAGTAGCCTTATGTACATCTGAAGCTCATTGACTCATTGACTTTGCTCACATCATCTATATTTTAGGAATGATTGAATATGTACTATTGATTTGCTTAGGAGTGTATTATCATCAAGATTCTTGGCACCTTCATATTTATCCTTAGGATCCTTTGACTAGTTGACCTCTCACTCACCATTGATCTTCATTTGTATGATTGAATATACTCCATTTATATATCTAGACCCATTGACCATGTCCTTGCTTATGCACCATTAGATCTGATCTGATATTTTATGAGCTTGACATTTGTTAGCCCTGCATTCAGCCTCAAGATCCCTTTGAAATTATTGAACTCAAATGGCTACTTTCGATGGTTCAAATTTGATGTTTAAACGTGCGTCTTACTCTGATAGTTCAATTTTGAAGACTCGTATCTTGAGATAAAAGGCTCATCAAGAAACTAAATTTTCTAAGGATCTTCTTGGCATGAAAAACATCTTATCTATATGATTCTTTAGCCTTGAGAAGCTTCCTAAACACTTTTATCAAATGCACAACTCAAAAGATCTATTGATTCCCACATAACATGTTACAAAGGTTTGATTCCTTATAATTTCTAAGTTTTCACTTTAATCCTTCTTAAAGTGTTTCAAAATATTTGAAAAAAAACTTGTGATATTCATTTTAAGTATATCTACTCCTTATTCCATGGAATCATTCTTCAAATAGGGCCCTGCCTAACTTCAATCCCAAACCTAGAAAATTTGGCCAACATCTTTGGTGACCCCACTGGAAAGCATGCATGTTATGATTGATAACTTTGATTATTTATATACTCTTAAACTCATGAACAATCACAATTTTGTTCCATGACTACAAGGAACCTATTTGATTGAAAGAAGATAACAATTCTACCAAGACAAGGAAAGAAACACATAAAACAAGGAAACTAATCTAATAAAGCAATTGTGTGGACAAAGGACTTATTTGAGATAAAATAAAAACAAACTAACGTGCTAGAATAAAACTTAGAGGAAAACAACTAACTAATTATGTATAAGGAACTCAACTTCCTTAATAACAATGTTTTAGATGTACCCCATTGACTAAGATAGGAAGCTCCTTGCCATTCATCCTTGCAAGCTAGAAGGAATTTTGGGATTTACAATTAGAGATTGTGTATGGACCACTCCAAGGAGAGTGAAACTTTGTATGCCTTCCTAAATTAACTTTTTTCTCATCCCACTTGAGGACCAAATCTCCTTCTTTAATTTTTTTTTTAAGAAGCTCTTTTGTCAAAAGATCTCTTCACTTGTGCTTGATGGGATTCCATGGTGATCATGGATTGATTTCAAACTTCTTCTAGCTCCATAATCTCAACATATCTGATTTCCATTGGCTCATTCTCCAATAGCTCAAGCCGATGCATTAGTTCTAAAGTAAGAAACTCAAGAGAAATAGGCATTATTTCTTCCTTACCATATACCAACTTGTATGGAGAGTTATCTATTGATATTTTATAGGTGATACCATCATCCCATAGAGATAACTTTAACTTGAGATTCCATGACCTCTGATTATCTTCAATAGTCTTCCTTATAATCTTCAACAGGTTCTTATTAGTTGAATCAGCAAGGCCATTGCCTTGTGGATAGTAATTTGATCAAGTGTTGAGGTAGACACCATTTTGGATGGCCCATTGACTTATCCTAGTTCCCAAAAAGGCCATAACATTGTTATAAATAATAGTGGAAGGAACTCTAAATCTAGTAAGCAAACCTTCATAGAAATCTAGAACATTAGACTCATTTACTTCTTTCAATGCTACTACCTCTATCCATCTAGTGAATTTATCTATAGTAGTTAGGATCCATTTATGTCTTGAGCTTGGGGAGTTAATGAGACCAATAAAATCCAATCCCCATTGTAAAAATGACTGGTCTACTATAATTGGTTGGAGAGGTAAGGCTACAAGCTTCACTTTTCCTACAAACATAGCACACTATTTTTGTTTCCTAACCCATGCATGACAATCACTAAATAGACTAGGGTAATAGTAGCCTCCTCTAATAATTTTAAGGGATATGGTTTTTTTATAATAGTTCTTCCACCATGTCCATCATGAAACTTCTCAAGCAATCTCTGTGTTTAGCCTAGATCTATACAACTTAGCAACATGCCATTGATATGTCTCTTGAATATGGTACCATCAACAAGAAGAAAATAAATTGACTGTAATCTAAAATATCTTATTCTTTAAGGGCTTATATGAGAAGGATAAATACCATCCTAAAGGTATTTTACCATGTCTTGAAACTAGCTAGAAGGTGAGGTGTGATCAGTTGTAAATTCTTCATCATTTGACACCATTACCACCCTATTAGCTCTTGTAGGTCTTAGGTTAGATGTTCATAAAGTCCCTTGCCTCTCATTAGCTTTGTGACCTTTATCTCCACATCATAATCCATTACTTTGGGTATCCAACTAACTCTTCTCTCATTTATATCCTTTTTTAAGATAAATTATTTGATACTTGGATGGGAGACCATCAAATGTATCTTATTATTAGATAACAAGTATCTAAACTTCTTGAGAGACCTTATTAAAAAAGGTACATGTTTTTCAATAAAAGAGTACCTTATTTCATATTATTCCAAGCCTTGACTGAAGAAGGATATTTGTTGCTCTAAAGCTTCTTGATTCTACTACATAAAGATTCTTGAAATGGTGTCAATGATAGTATAAGTGTACAAGATGAAATCCTTTGTGAAATATGGGTTCAAGAGTGTAGGATCACTAGAGATGGATCTCTTAATCTATTGAAAAATCCCTACTCCTTCCTTGAACTAGTTGAAACTCTAATTCTTTTTTAGCATTGCTATCAGTGGCTTATCTAAATTGGCAAAATCTGAAATGTATCTTCTTATGAAATTTATTTTGCCTAAGAAGATTTGCAAATCATTTCTATGCTTGGTTAAGGAAAGTGAAAGAATTACATCAATCCTTTTAGTATCTATTCTCATACCATGCCTTGAAATCACATGTCTAAGAAGCTTACCTTCATGGACTAAGAAGACACACTTTTTGGGATTCAAAGACACCCCAATCTACACCTTTCAAACACTTGCTTGAGGTGAACCATGTGATCATATTCATTATTTGAGAACACTATTATGTCATATAAATAAACAAGTATAAAATGTTAAGGATGCCCTCGAATGCCATATCCATGACTCTTTGAAAGGTTACTCCAACATTGGATAAGCCAAAGGGCATATTTATATATGAAAATGTCCCACATTTAGTGGTGAAGGTTGTTTTGAATTGGTCTTCTTCCTTAACCAAAATATAATTTTAGCCACTATAACCATCCAATAAGGAAAACCTTTTTGAACTTGAAACTAGCTACAAGATCTATTCCATAGATGGAACTAGATAGTGGTCTTTAAGAGAAGCCTTGTTCAAGTCATGAAAGTCAACACATAATCTTATCTCACCATTCTTATTTTCTACTGGGACAAGGTTTACCACCCAAGTTGAGTTTTTGATTGGAAATATTATAGGTGACTCAATGAGCTTATGAAGTTCAACTTTCATCAAAGGCTTAAGCTTTGGATTAATAAGCCTTTATCTTTATCTTACTAGCTTAGTTTCATCCTCTAACTCAATGGTATGTTTAGATAGACTTGGATAAAATCCTTTGAGGTAATTATATTTCCATGAAAATACATCAACAAATCTTACACATAATTCAACAAAAGATTCTTTTTCTACATGACTACATACCTTACCCAACTTAAAGTTCTTACCAGTTATAATCTCTACATTGGCATAGTGTTCCTCCTCTATTGACAAAGATGCCTTTTACTTTCTCAACTCATCATCCTTAATAAATATGTTCTCAAGTGTGACCAACCCTTAGGCAACCTATTTGTCTTCAATTTCATAATTTGATCACCATATTAATGCAAGAACTTCTCTTGATTCCTTGAGGAAAACTTAGCTTCTTCTTAAAAGAACCTGACAATTTGATTGTCATCTTTAGACACTTGCCAATTCTCATGATTTTATGAAATAGGTCTTACAACCACATTAATGTGTGATTAAAACTTTAAACTCTTTATATCAGTTGGAATACTAAATTGTGCTTGTTAGGTTGTGGAGCTAAAAGCTTCACCAGGATGTAAACAAGAGGAGGTTGCTAAGTTACAAGCAACTGACGTCAATCTGATCAATTGACGTTGGTCATCTTTAGTGTTCATAGTAACCAACATTGGTTATGGGTTGGCTGACATGGATAGACAGGCACCGACGTCGACAGCCTGTGTGTGCATGCGTCTCCTGAATGGGTCTATTTTTGGATGGAGCAGTTGTTTACATGTTAAAGGCTAATTTTAGTCTTGAGCTATGGTTTCTAATTATTGTAATTGGAAAGTCTAATTATTGTTTGTATGAGATATATATAATAGACTCATGGGCTATATTGTAAAGTGTGCTAGTTAGAGTTGAGCTTGATTAGCTCCTTCAGTGTGAAGAGAGCAAGGGTAGCTCCTCCTAATTCTATAGGGGTGCTGAGTGTGTATGATCAAGTAGATCTGTGAGATAGCAAGATCTAATAGAAGATCCATTAGGGTATTGTTTTGGAGAATCATAAGGACTTGGTGAGGTAAGGACAAGGGTTCTTCAGGGTGTAGAGAGATCTACATGTGTAAGTAAGATCGGTTTGATTTGCAGGTTGTTGCAAGTTCATGGGAGATCTACTTGGAGTGCGTTGTGTACTCGATTGAGTATGTGTGTATACTCGGTGGTACTAGAAGTAGTGATACTGACTGGTTGGAGGTGAACAACAACTCTGTGTTTGAGATGTTTGTTATGACTATGATTGAGAGAGAGAACTCGAAGAGATTTACTGTTTATGCCCTAGAGGTGTGGGAGCCCTAGAGGAGTGTAAAGAAGATTGTGGCATCTTCTTTGTTATATTTCCTTCTAGAAGAGTATTAATACAATTGGGTATTGTCTCTCATATTCTATGTTGTTTTTGATTTCTAGTTACTTGTTACTTCTGGTTAAATTCTGTGTTTAGTTGCTCATACAAAGGTAATCAATTGTGTTGCTTCCTAGATCTTGACAAGTGGTATCAGAGTGAGGTTGCAGGGAGCAAGTTTGTGTTTGATTATAGGTCACTCTCAAGGGTTTTTGATTGAGTGGGAGTATAACAATGGCAGAAGAAAGTACACTAAGAATGGAGGAATTCAAAATCAAGAATGGTCAATTACGGTGTTATGGAAAGAAAGAGCAAGTAAAGAAAGATTGTTGGTTAGTAGAAGATCAACATGAAGGAGCATGTGTTGTAGGTATTATTACACTGGTTGTTCTTATATGTTCCTTGGATAAAGTAGAATCTTGGTTTATAGATTCTGTTGCCTCTTTCCATGCAGCCCCAAATAAATTATTTTTCCATGTTAAGGTCCATGGAGACTTTGGAAAGATTTATTTAGGGGTTGGTGAGCCTTGTCAAAGTATTGGCAAAGGGGAAGTGTGGCTGAAATTGCAGACAGCCAACACATGGGAGTTGAAGGATGTCATGCAAGTCCCAGTTCTGAAGATGAGGCTAATTTCTTTAGGAAAGTTGGGTGATGAGAGATGCATAGTAACTCTCATAGTGGATGCACTTGAATTAGCAGGTGGTAAGAAAGTAGGTATCCTTTATCTATCTACTTGTATTACTAATTCTTCTTCTGTTGCGAAGACGTGGCTTTATAGGCTTGGTCACACGAGCAAGAAGAAGATGCATGTTCTTAAGAGGAAGTCAGATGTATTTGAAAAACTTAAGAACTAGAAAGCCTTGGTGTTTATGGAGGAGATGATGGACAGAGATCAGCAGATGGGACTGAATAACTCTAAGTAGGGCAGTTTAGATAGGGTTTTGATTCAAAATAAGCTCGCAAGTAAAAAGTCATCGCTCACAGGTAAACACAAGTACCGACGTTAGTCAGGTAGAACCGACGTTGAATAGATAGGTACTGACATCAGTCATGTGCAAACCAGAGTCAATGGTGTCGGGCAGGTGGCAACTAATGTCGGTTAGGGAACTGATGTCGACAGTCAGGTCAGTCGCATGGAATCGATGTCGATCGGATGTAGATTGAGAAGTGACAGACATCAGTCACTGGAATCGATTTTAGTGGACAACAAGCTGTCAAGGAGTCTCAAATGCCCATGTGGAGGACTGAAAGTGTAGGTAAGCCTCAAATTTGTTATTCCCCTTCTTTATACTTGTTGCTCACTACAGAGCAGGTAGGATCCAGGAAATAGTGAGAGCATGGCATGAATTCTTTGAAAGAGAACCAAATAGGAGATTTGGTAGAGTTGCTAGCTGGGATGAAAGCACTGAGAGATGAATGGATTCTTTGGTTAAAGAAGAGAGGGAATGGACACGTGAGATAGAAGGCTAGGGTATATGGTCTTGAAGAAGCTGTAAGATAGTGGTATAGATTTGACAGGTGTATGACAAAGCATGGCTTTAGTCAGTGTCATTGTAACCATTGTCTTTTCTTTACCAGGTTGGATGATGATTGCAACATTATCCTGTTACTGTATGTGGATGGTATGCTTGTTGCAGGTTCATACATACAGGGATTTACTGAGCTAAGGGTAAGGTTAGTTCAATGGTGTGCCATGAAGGATTTGAGAGCAATGAAATTCTTTGGCATGAGTATTCCTAGAGACAGGGAAGGTCACAGGTTGATGTTGTCTCAGGGTGATTGTGTGAATAAGGTAGTGGCATGGTTAAAGATGCAGGATGTAAAACCGGTAAGCACACTTATGGATGGATAGTTCACAGAACAGGGTCCCCAATCACATGATGAGGTTAAGTACATGTGTACTAGATCTATTTTTTCCCCAGTAGTGGGTGTTATTATCAAGTTCATAGCCAATTTGGGAAAGAAGCACTGGAGAGCAGTTCAGTGGGTTCTCAGGTATTTGAGAGGGACCAGCAGTAGGGATTCATGCTATGCAGGGTCAAGTTCTTTTCTACATGGGTTTGTAGATGTGGATATGGCAAGTTACTTGGATGACATGTGGTGCACTATAGGATGTGAGGTGGTTAGTCTTCAAGATTGAGCTTGAAGAGGGATACAAGCCAGGAAATAAATTAGATGATGTGAAGGTACAGGTGTAGCTGTTTATCTCTAAGTGGGAGATTGTTAGGTTGTGGAGCTAAAAGCTTCATCAAGATGAAAATATGAGGAGGTTGCTAAGTTACAGGCAACCGACATCAGTCTGATCAACCGACATCAGTCATCTTCAGTGTTCACATTAATCGACATCGATTATGGGTTGGCTAACATCAACAGACAGGCACCGACGTTAGCAACCTGTGTGTGCATGTGTTTGCATGCATCTCCTAAACAAGTCTATTTTTGGATGGAGCAGTTGTTTGCATGTTAAAAGATAATTTTAGTCTTGAGCTATGGTTTCTAATTATTGTAATTTTAAAGTCTAATTATTGTTTGTATGAGATCTATATAATAGACTCATGGGCTGTATTGTAAAGTGTGCTAGTTAGAGTTGAGCTTGGTTAGCTCCTTCAGTGTGAAGAGAGCAAGGGTAGCTCCTCTTAGTTCCACAAGGGTGCTGAGTGTGTATGATCAGGTAGATCTGTAAGATAATAAGATCTAGTAGAAGATCCATCGAGGTACTGGTTTAGAGAATCATAAGGACTTGGTAAGGCAAGGACAAGGGTTCTTTAGGGTGTAGAGAGATCTAAATGTGTAAGTAAGATCAGTTTTATTTGTAGGTTGTTGCAAGTTCATGGGAGATCTTCTTGGAGTGCATTGTGTATTCAGTTGAGTAGTGTGTATACTCGGTGGTACTGGCAGTAGTGATACTGACTGGTTGGAGGTGAATAACAACTCTGTGTTTGAGTTGTTTGTTGTGACCGTGATTGAGAGAGAGAACTCTTGAAGAGATTTACTGTTTATGCCCTAGAGGTGTGGGAGCCCTAGAGGAGTGTAAAGAAGATTGTGGCATCTTCTTTGTTGTATTTCCTTTTGGAAGAGTATTAATACAATTGGGTATTGTCTCTCATATTTTGTGTTGTTTCTGATTTCTAGTTACTTGTTACTTCTAGTTAAATTTTGTGTTTAATTGCTCATACAAAGGTAATCAATTGTGCTGCTTCCTAGATCCTGACAAGTGGTATCAGAGCGAGGTTGCAAGGAGCAGGTTTGTGTTTGATTACAGGTCACTCTTAGGGGTTTTTAATTGAGTGAGAGTATAACAATGGCAGAAGAAAGTACACTAAGAATGGAGGAATTCAAAAGCAAGAATGGTCAATTACGGTATTATGGAAAGAAAGAGTAGGTAAAGAAAGATTACTGGTTGGTAGAAGATCAGCATAAAGGAGCATGTGTTATAGGTATTATTACACTGGTTGTTCTTATATTTTCCTTGGATAAAGTAGAATCTTGGTTTATAGATTTTGTTGCCTCCTTCCATGCAGCCCCAAATAGAGTATTTTTCCATGTTAAGGTCCATGGAGACTTTGGAAAGATTTCTTTAGGGGTTGGTGAGCCTTGTTAAAGTATTGGCAAAGGGGAAGTGTGGCTGAAATTGTAGACAACCAACACATGGGTGTTGAAGGATGTCATGCAGGTCCCAGTTCTGAAGATGAGGCTAATTTCTTTAGAAAAGTTGGGTGATGAGAGATGCACAGTAACTCTCACAGTGGATGCACTTGAATTAGTAGGTGGTAAGAAAGTAGGTATCCTTTATCTATCTACATGTATTACTGATTCTTATTTTGTTGTAAAGACGTGGCTTGTAGGCTTGGTCACATGAGTAAGAAGGAGATGCATGTTCTTAAGAGGAAGTCAGATGTGTTTAACAAACTTAAGAACTAGAAAGCCTTGGTGTTTATGGAGGAGATGATGGACAGAGATCAGCAGATGAGACTGAATATCTCTAAACAAGGTAGTTTAGATAGGGTTTTGATTCAAAGTAAACTCAGATAAAAAGTCATCGCTCATAGGTAAACACAGGTACCAACGTCAGTTAGGTAGAACTGACATCGAACAGATAGGTACCAACATCGGTCATGTGCAAACCAGAGTCGGTGGTGTTAGGTAGGTGGTGACCGATGTTGGTTAGGGAACCGATGTCGGTAGTCAGGTTGGTCGCATGGAATCGACATCGATCAGATGTAGACTAAGAAGTGACTAACATCGGTCATTGGAATGGATTTTGGGTGGACAGCAAGCTATCAAGGAGTCTCAAATGCCCATGTGGAGGATTGAAAGTGTAAGTAAGCCTCAAATTCATTATTCCCCTTATTTATACTTGTTGCTCACTATAGAGCAGGTAGGATCTAAGAAACAGTGGGAGCATGGCATGAATTCTTTAGAAGAGAACCAAACGGGAGATTTGGTAGAGTTGCCAGCCTGGATGAAAGCACTGAGAGATGAACGGATTCTTTGGTTAAAGAAGAGAGGGAATGGACACGTGAGACAGAAGGCCAGGGTATATGGTCTTGAAGAAGCTGTAGGATAGTGGTATAGGTTTGACAAGTGTATGAAAAAGCATGGCTTTAGTCAGTGTCATTTTAACCATTGTGTTTTCTTTACCAAGTTGGATGATGATTGCAACATTACCCTGTTACTGTATGTGGATGGTATGCTTGTTGCAGGTTCATACATATAGGGATTTGCTGAGCTAAGGGTAAGGTTAGTTTAGTGGTGTGTCATGAAGGATTTGAGAGTAGCAAAATTCTTTGGCATGAGTATTCCTAGAGATAGGGATGGTCACAGGTTGATGTTGTCTCAGGGTGATTGTGTGAATAAGGTAGTGGCATGGTTCAAGATGTAGAATGCAAAATTGGTAAGCACACCTATGGATGGATAGCTCATAGAATAGGGTCCCCAATCACATGATGAGGTTAAGTACATGTGTACTAGACCTATTTTTGCCCCAGTAGTGGGTGTTGTCAGCAAGTTCGTAGCCAATTTGGGAAAGAAGCACTGAAGAGTAGTTTAGTGGGTTCTCAGGTATTTGAGAGGGACCAGTAGCAGGGATTCATGCTATGCAGGGTCAATTTTTTTTCTACATGGGTTTGTAGATGCGGATACGATAGGTTACTTGGATGACATGTGGTGCACCATAAGATGTGTGGTGGTTGGTCTTCAAGATTGATCTTGAAGAGGGATACAAGCCAGAAATAGATTAGATGATATATAGGTATAGGTATAGGTGCAGATATTTATCTCCAAGTGGGAGATTGTTAGGTTGTAGAGCTAAAAGCTTCACCAAGATGTAAACAAGAGGAGGTTGTTGAGTTACAGGCAACTGACATCAGTCTGATCAACTGACGTCAGTCATCTTCAGTGTTCATAGTAATCAACGTCAGTTATGGGTCTGTCGACATCAACAGACAGGCACTAACGTCGGTAGCTTGTGTGTGCATGCATTTGCATGCATCTCCCAAATGGGTTTATTTTTGGATGGAGCAGTTGTTTGCATGTTAAAGGCTAATTTTAGTCTTGAGTTGTGGTTTCTAATTATTGTAATTGGAAAGTCTAATTATTGTTTGTATGAGATCTATATAATAGACTCATGGGCTGTATTGTAAAGTGTGATAGTTAGAGTTGAGCTTGGTTAGCTCCTTCAGTGTGAAGAGAGCAAGGGTAGCTCCTCCTAGTTCCACAAGGGTGCCGAGTGTGTATGATCAAGTAGATCTGTGGGATAGCAAGATCTGGTAGAAGATCCACTAGGGTATTGGTTTGGAGAGTCATAAGGACTTAGTGAGGTAAGGACAAGGGTTCTTCAGGGTGTAGAGAGATCTACATGTGTAAGTAAGATTGATTTGATTTGTAGGTTGTTTCAAGTTCATGGGAGATCTACTTGGAGTGCGTTGTGTACTCAGTTGATTATGTGTGTATACTCAGTGGTATTGACAGTAGTGATACTGACTGGTTGGAGGTGAACAAAAACTCTATGTTTGAGTTGTTTGTTGTGACCATGATTGAGAGAGATAACTCTTGAAGAGATTTACTGTTTACGCCCTAGAGGTGTGGGATCCCTAGAGGAGTGTAAAGAAGATTGTGGAATCTTCTTTGTTGTATTTCCTTCTGGAAGAGTATTAATACAATTGGGTATTATCTCTCATATTTTGTGTTGTTTCTAATTTCTAGTTACTTGTTACTTCTGGTTAAATTCTGTGTTTAGTAGCTCATACAAAGGTAATCAATTGTGCTACTTCCTAGATCCTGACAGTGCCCCAATGGCAACCAATCTATCTGCATGTTTTTTCTCATTTCTTAATATGGCCTAAATATTAAAAGCTTGAAAGTATTTAATTCAGTCCCATAATCTATGCCTATAAGACCTAAGCAATGGATTTTTACATAAATTAAGACCTCTTACTTGGTGAAATACAAGTTCAATATCACCAAATACTTGTAAGGTGTTAACTTTCATCTTTCTAGCCCACTACAATCCGTGAACTAGTGCCTCATATTCTACAACATTGTTTGAAAATCCAAACTAAAACTTTAGGGAGGATAAATACCTTTTCTTGGCTAGATAAAGCAACATCATTCCATCCCTATTATCATGCTTATTCCTTGATCCATCAAATTATAATCTCCATAGGTCATCACTGGGCTCATCATCTTTCATCAAAGATAAACTTGGTGCATCATCCTCATGGAGGTAGTAAACACCAATTCCTTATTATTAAATTAAATTATAAGGATCATGTTCATGTAAATCAGAGGCTCATTCATTTAGGAAAATTTTTGAAACCCCATCTAAAGGTGATTTAGCTTCCTCTTCACTATTATCTAGCACCTCATCTGTGATGACATAGTTAGCATTCATAAGAATAGCCATATATGGCTCTAAATGGAAGCATGAAATAGGTTTAGAATGTATAGTTACCTTAGTACCATACCTAGTTTTTAACATCAAATATGACCAATCTGCTAATAATTATCCTCTAATCTTTGAGGTGAAGTCCCTTGACAAACACATGTCAAATTAGGGAGGCAAGTCCTCTACAACTACATTTTACTAAATGTTAACATTGGGACAAGCATGTAGTGTCAAATTTATATGCTTGAGTATGCCTACTATATTTTTTAGGGATCCATCTAATTAAAACACCCCTTTACTGTTTGGCTCATATACAAGACCAATTTTTTCTACAATCTACTTAGGCATGACAATGCTACTCGATCTACTATCTACCATATAATTATGGATTAAAGTGTCACCAGCTATCAAAGAGAGGTATAAATGAGGGGTTTTACTTGATTTTACCTCAGTCTTGTCCAATTTCACCATTTTATGCACCTACTATACTTGTTGCATAGCTAGATAATTTAAATTAGTTATGATAACACCTCACTTCTCAATTAGTTTTGGAGATAATATGAGAGCTAAAAGATATTGGATGAGCATATTATGTTATCCTAATATAATAAGGGAATCCCACATGCTAATACTAACATTATATTTCTTCATTTGATCTATTACGCTAAATTTAGCTCCATTAACTCTAGGATACACTTTCTGAACCATAGGTTACTCATGGACTAGAGATATTTGGGGAACATTCCAAACTTTTGTATTATAATTTTTCTATGTTATAGGGGCAGCTATTTGATCTTTGACATTCTATTGGGGAATAGCTTAATGAGTACTTGAAGTGTTGCTTACATATTGAACCTCATCAATGGCTGTTCTTTTAGCTTTAGTTAGAGTTATAATTTAACCAATTATATTGCTAGTATCAACTTGATTGAATATAACATGGTCTTCCATTTACCAATTGACATTAATGGCATCAAGCTACCCTTGAACTTACTAAGTCTTTCCTTATGATTCCAATCCTATCTCTTGATATTAACCTCCTTGAAGGGAAAAATCTTCTAGTGTCATTTATGTCATAGTAATATTTTATGACACTAAGGCTTGGTTTTAGGCATCATTGAGATTAAATGGATGTCAACCTAAATATTTCATCAAGTTATTCTAAATAGGTGTGGGAACAATAGATATTGAATTGGAAATCACATTAGGATCAAGGGTTGCATATGGTTTAGCTTGAGTAATGGTCCCTTGTGATTGGTAGGGTGGTCTATTTTCTCTGAACCCTTGATAAGGAGGCCTTTGATTACCTAGGGATGATAGGTGTTCTATATTTTTTGTTGATAAGGCCTATCCTAGTACTATTGTCTCTTGAGTTGAACTAGTTCATTCTTAAAAGATTATATCAAACTTTTCAATTCCACAATCTCACTAGCTTGACTAGAAGGAGTTACAACCTAATTTTTAGGGGATGGAGTAGGGGATATAGATGGAATTTGAGGATCTTGAGGGAATGGTATAGGCTTTAATTCTAGGAATATAGGAATTGAAGGCCTTGGAGAGAGTTTACAAGCTTGTATTAATCCATTTTCTACTTTTATGGTAACCTCATAGGCATATGGCAAGGTGATACCATCCATTGATTATATCATTACACTAATATCATAATTGAAGGCTTTTAGATAGTACAAGAATGCATATTCTAGGGATGTTCTAATCAATACAGGTATCTTAGTCTGTCTTTTAGAATCCATGGTTAAAATATGACATGAACTCATGAGGAGCTCTTTTTATAGTAGTCAGTGTTTTGACTAAAGATAGGTGATCAAACTTGTATTCAAATTATTTGACTAAGGCTACACCTAATCATCCCATATAGCTATGGAATTTAATGAGAGATTTCTATACCATTACAGGAGGAAGCAAGCAATCTAATAGCTATATTATCTTGAACAATATTATGCACTGAACAAAGGTCAACAACATCTTGTATGTGCTCAATAATAGTTGTTTGATCTTCTCTTGAGTAGAATAGGGTACTCTTCAGAGCAGACATAGGGATTCCATCAAAATGGGTTAATTTTAATAGACTACCTCTATTAAATGGAACAAAGACCTAATTTTTATGGCCATTTAGGTAGCGAGGACTACACTACTTAGGACAATGGGATGACTAGGAGATGAATATTTATTTTGAGGATAATTTCTTGTCCTATTAAATATTTATCTTTTATATGAAATAGAGGGAATCTCAATGAATTCAAAGGGAATACCTTTATTAGCTGACCTTTTATTAAACTTTGGCATGAGAGTGTTACTTAGATGATGCTATGAACCCTACAACTCAAAGAATCTTTAGCTATTGATGGTGATGGATGTCTTCTTATGAAAATTCCTCTCCTCAGTTCCAAACTTCAACTATGCTAAAGACAATGTGTTTGGGTCCCATCGGGCATGCCAAAAACTATTATGGTCTTAATTTACATCCATGGAAAATTTATTTAGGCTCCCTCCAACTAATCCACAAAATGGGAATAGCCTCAATATGTGGGTGTCCTATGGTGAGGTTGAGCCTCCATTGAAGGCTAACTTCATTTTAGATCTATCACCTAAACTAACCTCTGACTTAGGAAAGGGAGAGAAATAGACACCAATTGCGTGAAAACATGTTAAAAATAAGTGATGAACTAATGTTTTGAATACTTATGCTTGCACAAGACACACTATATGATACTTTTGAGATTGCTAAACATCATTTCATTTTCTCTTTGAAAATTTTCCACATAAGTGTTTCACTAGAAGGCAAGAACTAGTTATTAATATAGCATGGGAGGGTAGTTATCCACTTTTAAACTAATAAAAAAACTATATATGCACTTATAATGACTTGTGAGATCTACCAAACACTTCATGAAGGTGAGTGAATTTAGACAGAGGCAAAAGAAAACATGGATTCACTTAACCACATCAATGAACTCATAAAACCCACTTTAATTCAGCTTGAAAATGGATGATTTTAGTCTATATTATATCAAATAGGTGTTATAATACAAATTTGACATAGCCAAAGCATAAGAGTCTCTATATATAATAAAAATATTCGAGAGTCAGCCTTTTTAAATGGGAAATAAAATGGAATATATAGGAGTAGGGGGGAGAGAGAGGGAGCTGAGTAGATAACCATTAATAAATGTGACCCAACCATTTTTGATCAATTAGAATTGATCTAAGGATGTTGAATCATAATCCATCAAATAAGAACAAGTACTTAAGAACCTTTGAACACTATATGCCCCATTATTTTCCTCAATCATGCTTGATGTTCTTCACATTATTAGGAAGTTACTTGGGCTCACTCTTTGATGTTCCTTTAGACATTTATTATATAGTTATAAATCTACCATTACTTTTGTTGGTTGAATATTTTGTCGATTAGCGTACTGATAAACAAAATAGGTCTGATTAGCCAAAGTAGGAAGATTAGTCGTCTAAATGTGTAGGTTGCTATATATATATATATAATAATACTCAAGGGTAGGACAAACCATCTACCTCTCTCTCTTCAAAGATGATGTGTGTAAATCAAAGGAAAAACTTAAGGGAAATGACAAACATCACTCCTCTTCTTTCAAAAGTACTATTCAACAAACCACAAGAATACTCCTGATAGTAATATCAAAATGTAGCAAAGGATGTAATAACCAACAAATCGAGATGCAGTACAATGTCTCCACCTGAATTGCTTAAGAGTAAGATACAAAGGACAATGAGGGCACAAAGTCGTCCCAAGGTCCTTTACATAGAAAATGAAAAGAAAACACACTAAAGACAATTATGGGGGCACAAAGTCTCTTCACAGTTGACTCTTCATGACACCTTCTTGACTGTTGTCACTAATTCTACTTGTTAAATTAAAGGAACATAAGATATATTAAGGAAAAAGACATAAGAATAGTTTCCTCAACAACAAAGATATTACAGCACAAAGTCTAAAAAATCACTTGCTTTCTTATTCTAATAACAAAATATGATCAACAAATTGAGCTCAAAGTCTCAAAGTGCCTTTCAATTTGGGGAAGTTTCATTCTGATTGTCAAAAAGAGATATATTTACAATAGAAGAGAGTCCCTTATATAGCCTTTTAAAGAAGGACTCAAGAATAGTAACACATCATGTTGCATTGGAATCTATTAAGAAGATAGGCTAGAACTTAGGGGCATTTACCCATTTGATTTTATCAATATAGAGAAACAAGTCACGCTATTGAAAGTTTGTAACTTGCAATGTCCACCTGGTGATCTGATCCTACCTTCATCATTCCTCCTTTTCTAGTTAATTGAATTAGGTCCTGGATTTAATTTGTTGTTCTATTCCTTCCTCACTTTTTGGTGGTCTTGGCCTTGAAGTCTGTGAATGCATTTGAGTTTGTAGATTCAAAGAATCAATAACTATTTTATGAGCTTTAAAATTGACGTTCACATGCCCGTCACTATGTTTTCAATAGCTAGTTCATTGTGTTTAATTTGACGTCTTTGGGTGTGTCACCCCTTGGCCCTTCTTTGGATTTCTTGTTTGGCACTTTTCTAGAAAGAAACTACCCTTTCAGGCCTTAAGCAATGATCTTTGAATGGCCTTCAAGCTTCTTGTTTTACATCTTCCTGAAGGGAAGGTGACCCTTCAACTTTAGGGAAGTGTCCTTTTATTCAAAAGTCGAGAGTCCCCCACAAGGGCACCTACCCTTCGGGGTCCTTCAGTGGCCTTTCACGGCTTTCCTGCGGGCATTTTCCCCAGACAAATTCCTGCAGACAAAAAGTCCATGGAAATTTCCTGCAGATAAAAAGTCTATGGAAAATGTTCCTATCACTTTTACCTTGGTTATTTCTTTGAGCTTTTTAACCACAACTTCTTCGAATCCTTTCGGGCTTTTTGTCTGAAGGAATTCCTTTGGACAAAAGTCTGAAAGAATTATGACTATCTGCCTTAAACAAATTTTTTGAAAGAATTTACCTTTGCAGCCTTCTTCAAAAATGACCCTTCCAAAGGGTGTTTTTGTTGACCAAGTGCCCTTCGCAAGGGCACTTGTCCTTTGGGAGGCTCTTTGAACTTTTGCATTTGAACCGCTCCTTTGAACTAAGGCGATGAACCAACTATTGAACCATTTGATTGAACCACTTGGTTGAACCAAACGTTGAACCACTTGGTTGAACCAAAATGGTTCAAGCTGATGAACCCTTTGATTAAACCAAGTCTTTGAACCAAGTGAACAAAGCAAATCCTTGAACCAAGCTGATGAACCAACTATTGAACCACTTCATTGAACCAAAATGGTTTAAGTTGATGGATCAAGCCGATGGTTCAATTGAATGAACCAAGCCTTTGAACCATTTGTTTGAACCAACCATTGAACCAAGTTTTGGTTCAATGGTTCAAATAAAGCCTTGAACCATGTGTTTTACTTGAACTTGCCTTTGAACCAAAAGACATTAAACCAATTGTTGAACCAAGCTTTAGTTCAATGGTTCAAACAAAGCCTTGAATCGATTGATAAACTATTTGATTGAACCAAAGGATGAACCAAAATGTTGAAATAAAGTGGATGAACTGATTGAACCGAAAGCGTTGAATCAATTAAACCTTGAACTCATTGAACCTTTGAACCAAAGTGGTTCAATGGTTCAATGGTTCAAGCCTCTTTTGCTTGAATGCTTATTGATAGACATTTTTGATTGAACCAAGGCATTGAACCAATCTTGAAAATGACCAAGTGTTAGAAATTGATTCTTTTGGTTGAACCCACCTACAGAAGCCTTTAAACTTGTAGAAATGAACCTACCTACAGAGTTCATAGAAATCAAGTCTGTAGAAATCAACCTGTAAATCCCATTGAACTTGGCCTGCAGAGTCCATAGATTTTCTCTTCCTACTAAGTTCGTAGATTTTCTCTTCCTATAGAGTCCATAGATTTAAGCCTATAAAGTCCGTAGATTTTTGAGAAGCTTGAAAAATGAGGAATTTGAATGCCCAGGACAAATTTCAGAAAGGGAAGAGACAATTTTGGTCTGTAAGACCAAAATAGTTCAAATGTTGTCCCAAAAATGAGTGATATTTTTGGGGGACAACAGCTAGCTCTAGTTGGGGAACTTCTATCAATTGCAAAAAAGAATTGAACGGAGTAGAATCTAGAATCTCTAGTGTCTTCATGTGTACCATTGGGTTACAAAGTCATGCTACCCAAAAATGAAAGGCATCAAAAATGGAAACAAACAAAACAAAATAGAATTAAAAACTATACAAATATACATATATATAGATGTAATGATCTAATACTTCAAGAATTGAAGTATTTTAGATGCTTCTTCTTAGGAGATAGTGAAAATAGTGCTCTATTTTGATAAACCAGTAAGAAGACATTTTGCCCCCAGAAACGGTGACGGGTGAATGGAGCTCTCCACCATGAAACCAATTTTCTATGTCTTCCTCTTGGCCTTTTCTTCTTCTTGTTCCAAGGCAAGATGTGGTCTTCAAACTGGAAACCATAACTCCTTACTTTCTTGGGGAAGGGTTCCTTTGCTTGATTTTGATTTGCAACAGCATGGTCCACCATATAACTTGTTATTCTACTGGTCCAGTCCAGCACATGCTTTGATTGTCAGCATTAGACCCCTGACAAACCATCAGCTTAGCATCTCCTTTGATGTGAAGGAGTTTGATCTCTTCACCCTGAGTAGTCTTCAATCCAAGCAATAGAGATTCACATCCAACTGTGTTATTGGTGTTGTTGACTTACAAATTGCATGAAGGAAGAATATCTCCTTGAGGAGATATCAACATAGTCCCAACTTCATCATTGGTGGAAGAATTATTGTCATCATCAGAAGTTGATCTCCTATCATATTTCTCTTCATTAGAGATGGAAGATCCTTCCTTGTTTATACTGCACCCAACCAATTCTCCTGAAGTCTTGTTTGGATCAATTCCCAAATTATCAGCTATAGGACTTTCGTCTGTAGAAACATGAACATCCTCTATGGTAAATAAATAATTACCCCTACTTGAAGACTCAAATAGAATTTGTGCTGTAGGGGTTGATGTTTGGGTGACCATGTATTTTGCCTCTTTTTCAGAGAGAAATCTCTTAATCATGCCTTGGACAGGGATCCTTGCCTCAGATAGATCCATGCTTAGTTCTCCTCCCATGTCCTTGAAAAAATTTCATCCAAGAAAAATGCCATAGGATGCTGGGACGTCAGCCACTAAGACAGTCATCTTGATTCTCTTGTCTGGAAAGGTTGCTAATGCAAATTGGGCATCTTTAATTTTCCCCAACAATGGTACTTGCTTGTTCTCCATGGAGAAACATCTCCCAAATGTCTTGGTTAGTGTGAGGCCCAGAGACTCAGCTACTTTAGCAGGCATGACATTGTTAGATACCCCAAAATCAATGAGGTAATTGTTGAGCTAATAACCATTTATTAATAGGGAAACATAGAAAGGTTCTATTTTCCCAGGTGCAACTAGAGGAGTAATGACAAGATTATTTAGAATGGGCATGTTCTTTGGAGAATCAAGAATTATTTTCTTAACCTCTTGTCTTGTAGGGACAGTTTGGTTCTTGACACATTGGACCAACTTATACAATTGATCAGGATTGGACTACAAGTATTCAAATTCAGAAATTTGTATTTTTGTCATTTTGACATGATCAATTATGTAAAATGGCTGAATTGGACTAGGAATAAAGGAAAGCATTTAAACCTTTTGGGTTTTAGGAGGGATGGGAGGAGGGCTAGTTTGTGAAATGGGAGTAGAAGGTGAAGGTGAAATTTATGTATTTACATTTTGAGTGATCACTGAATCCTTTGACTAAAAAGGAAGAGGGGTTCCACGCTTAACAATCATAACTGTTGGTTGAGGTTGCTCCTCTATCTTTCCTTTATCAGCTTACTGGACTAATTGGTTCTTGGACCTAGTAAACACTACATATGATCCATCAATAGCTTCTCCTTTGCTTTTGGGTTCATCTTGATAGTTTAGGAAACCAATGTGGGAGTCGCCAGCTGATTCTTCTTGATTGTCTTCAAGGAGATCAATGTCATTTTCTTGATTTAATTGTTGAATTGGTTAGAGGAGCTTCTAGGGCAAGTTTCCCTTGTGGGGGAGGAAGGCAATTTTGTTGCCCTTGATTATTGGTAGCATTGCCCTGATATGACATATTTGGGAATGTCCTTTTATATGAAAGAGTAGAAGACATTCCTTGAGCCATTTGCTTTTTGAGAGCAAGCAACTCATTTGCCAATTTCTACACCATTAGATTTGTGGTGCCTATAGATGCATATTCAAAAGATGATGAAGCTCTATTTATATTTGGATCTCTTCTTATCTTTCCTGTTAAGATGAGATCATCTTCTACTTTAGTGGCCAAAAGTTGAGCTGCAACAAGATCTATTTGACTAGCACATCTCAAAAGAAAATTGACTTCAGGTAATTGAGAATTAATGAAAAAGCATTTGAGATTCTCAGCTGTAGGTCAAGCAATTACAAGAATTCTATTCTTCAGTTTGTCAAATTTGGCTATGAAATCCCTCATAGGCTCATGAGGCTCTTTCTTCATCTATGTGAGTTGAGCTAGAAGTGCATGTGCATCTTCTACAGGTTTGAATCTAGCTTCAAACTTAGCTTTGAGGGTACTCCAATGAGTTACTGACTGAGCTTGTAGATGATAAAACCAATCTACAACAACACCTTATAGTTTTTCGACAAAAAGCCTGACTGCTACATCTTCAAATTCTACTCTGATTACTCCACAAGCTATGCTGAAGGTTGTAATGTGTTCATCAGGATGAACTTTCCCATCACCATAGAATTTGGGGAAATTATTCCTTGAACTGCATGGAAGCTCATGTAGAGGTGGAGTAAGATTGAGAGGACCAAAATCATTACCCCAGGGGCCTTGAACTGCCATTGTAGGATTATGAAAAGGAGGGATAACAAATCTCAGAGGAGTAATTATTGGCAAAGCTTTATCAACAATAGAAGTAGATACTTCATCTGGCAATGGAGATCTAACTTTAGTAGGAGGAAATCTCTTGGTTCGTTGGAGATGAGATGGTGAAGGAAACAAATCAAAATCACTTTGTTGTACCAACTCAAATATAGGGTCAACAATCCCTTTATCCCTTTAGCTTCGTGTATACCTTGAATATGCCAGATTGTGAAACAAAAATGAAAAAGAATTGACCTTGCTTCAGTTAAAGCTTGAGGCTTTAAACTGTGCATTCTTTCCCAGTTAGTGTGGAGGTGAATGGAAGATGGTAAGGCTATAAATGGATAATGGGTAAGATGTGAAATGGAGTCACCAGAGTCTGTAATGGATAAATTTACAATGATAATGGGTTATATTCCCCAACAGAGTCACAAAAAACTATTGGTTGAATATTTTGTTGATCAGTGTATTGATAAATAAAATAGGTTTGATCAGCCAAAGTAGGAAGATTAGTCATCTAAATGTGTAGATTTACCACATCAGAAGGGGACTGATCTCTCCTCTCATCAAGGGGAGGTTCCTTATATATATATATATATAAATTAAAAATAAAACTCAAGGGTAGGATAAACCATCCATCTCTCTTTCTTTAGAGATGTGTGCAAATCAAAGGAAAAACTCATGGGAAATGATAGACAACACTCCTCTTCTTTCAAAAGTACTATTTAGCAAACCACAAGAATACTCTTGGTAGTAACAGCAAAATGTAGCAAAGGATGTAATAACCAGCAAATCAAGATGCAGCACAAAGTCTCCACTTGAATTGCTTAAGAGTAAGATATGAAGGACAATGAGGGCACAAAGTCATCCCAAGGTCCTTTATATAGAAAATGAAAATAAAACACACTAAAGGAAATTATGGGGGCACAAAGTCTCTCCACAGTTGACTCTTCAGGACACCTTCTTAACTATTGTCACTAATTCTGCTTGTTGAATTAAAGGAACAAAAGATATATTAAGAAAAAAGACATAAGAATAGTTTCCTCAATAACAAAGATATTACAGCACAAAGTCTAAAAAATCACTTGCTTTCTTATTCCAATAACAAAATATGATCAACAAACTGAGCTCAAAGTCTCAGAAGTGTCTTTCAATTTGGGCAGAGTTTCATTCTGATTGTCAAAAAGAGATATATTTATAATAGAAGAGAGTGCCTTATATAGCCTCTTCAAGAAGGACTCGAGAATAGCAACATATCATGTTACATTGGAATCTATTAAGAAGATAGGCTGGAACTTAGGGGAATTTACCCATTTGATTTTATCAATGCAGAGAAATAAGTCACGCTATTGAAAGTTTACAACTTTCAATGTCCACCTGGTGATCTGATCCTACTTCATCGTTCCTCCTTTTTTGGTTAATTGAATCGGGTCCTGGATTCAATTTGCTATTCTGTTCCTTCCTTGCTTTTTGCTAGTCTTGGCCTTGAAGTCTATGAATGCATTCGGGTCTATAGATTCAAAGGATCAACGGCTATTTTATGAGCTTTAAAATTGATGTTCGCATGCCCGTCACTATGTTTTCAATGGCTAGTTTGTTGTGTTGAATTTGACATCATTAGGTGCGTCACCCCTTGGCCCTTCTTTGGATTTCTTGTTTGGCACTTTTCTAGAAAGAAACTACCCTTTCGAACCTTAAGAAATGATCTTTGAATGGCCTTCAGGCTTCTTATTTTACATCTTCCCGAAGGGAAGGTGACCCTTTGGCTTCAGGGAAGTGTCCTATTCGGCAGCTAGGAGTCCCCTGCAAAGGCACCTACCCTTCAGGGTCCTTCGGTGGCCTTTCACAGATTTCTTGCGGGCATTTTCCCTAGACAAATTCCCATAGACAAAAAGTCCACATAAATTTCTTGCGGAAAATGTTCCTATCACTTTTGCCTTGGTTATTTCTTCAGGCTTTCTACCCGCAGCTTCTTTGAATTCTTTCAAGATTTTTGTCACAAGAATTCCTTCGAACAAAAGTCCAAAATAATTATGACTATCTACCTTAAACAAAATTTATGAAAGAATTTACCTTTGCGGCCTTCTTAAAAAATGACCCTTCTGAAGGGTGTTTTTGTTGACCAAGTGCCCTCTACAAGGGCACTTGTCCTTTAGGAGGCTCTTTGAACTTTTGCATTTGAACCGCTCCTTTGAACCAAGGTGATGAACCAACTGTTGAACCATTTGATTGAACTACTTGGTTGAACCAAATGTTGAACCGCTTGGTTGAACCAAAATGGTTCAAGCCGATGAACTCTTTAATTGAACCAAGTCTTTGAACCAAGCGAATGAAGCTAAGCCTTGAACCAAGCCAATGAACCACTTCATTGAACCAATCAGTTGAACCAAGCTTTGAACCAAAATGGTTCAAGCTAATGGTTTAATTGAATGAACCAAGCCTTTGAACCATTTGTTTAAACCAACCATTGAACTATGTTTTGGTTCAACGGTTCAAACAAAGCCTTGAACCATATGTTTTGTTTGAAACCACCTTTGAACCAAAAGACGTTGAACCAACTGTTGAACCAAGCTTTGGTTCAACAGTTCAAACAAAGCCTTGAATCAATTGATGAACCATTTGATTGAACCAAAGGATGAACCAAAATGTTGAAACAAAGTGGATGAACTGATTGAACCGAAAGTGTTGAACTGATTGAACCTTTGAACCAAAGTGGTTCAACGGTTCAATGGCTCAAGCCTCTTTTGCTTGAATGCTTGCTGATAGACATTTTTTATTGAACCAAGGCACTGAACCAATCCTAAAAATGACCAAGTGTTAGAAACTGATTCTTTTGGTTGAACCCACCTACAGAAGCCTTTGAACCTGTAGAAATGAACCTGCCTGCAGAGTCCAAAGAAATCAAGTCTGTAGAAATCAACTTGTAAAGCCCATTGAACTTAGCCTATAGAGTCAGTAGATTTTCTCTTCCTATAGAATCCATAGATTTTCTCTTTCTGCAGCATCCATAGATTTAAGCCTATAGAGTCCGTAGATTTAAGCCTGCAGAGTCCGTAGACTTTAGCCTGCAGAGTCTGTAGATTTTTGAGAAGCTTGAAAAATGAGGAATTTGAATGCCCAAGACAAATTTCAGAAATGGAAGAGACAATTTTGGTCTGTAAGACCAAAATAGTTCAAATTTTGTTCCAAAAATGAGTGATATTTTTGGGGGACAACAACTTCCAAATCCTAAACGTAGGTTTATTAAACATGAAAACCAATGACCCTATTGATTTTATATAGTAATTATTACACTAAAAATGTACAATCTAGGGATTTTGATCATAAACAAGATGTAAAACTTACGTCTAAAATGTTTTGAAAGGTTTTGCAAAGCTTTAATAGTGTTAAACAAACTTAGAGAGTCTACTCTTGCTAACTTAGATCATGTTTCATCTTGCATATATGTATTCTACCTACTTGGGGTGGTAAAAATCCTTTATCCAATGTGTATACTTTCATGGAATCCTCTCGAGTTGCTTTTTATATTTAAATGTTTGACTTTTGTAAGTTCATATATGTGTCCACACCCTGTGCTTCCATAGAACTTGATCAAATCTACCCCATTGATTCCCTTTAGAGTTTTCTAGGTTTTAATTTCAATGTTGATCATTATTATTTATTTGGGCCTCTAGATCATGCCACCTATTAGCTTTGTATTCATTTTATAGACCTCACTATCAGTCTTTATTTGGTTAATGCACTCATGCCATGTGGTGGCTTTGTATGCATCTTAAGATCATTGAATCATTAACTTTACTTACACTGTCGATCTTCTAGGCATGGTTGAATGCATACCATTAATTTGCTCAGGGGTATACCACATTCATGACACTTGGTACCTTCACATTTATCCTCAGGATCCTTTGACTAGTTGACCTCTTTCTCACCATTGATCTTTATTTGTAGGATTAAACATGATCCATTGATCTATTTGGACCCATTGATTCTACCTTGCCCACATATCATTAGATTTGATCTAAGCTTCCATGATCTTGACACTTGTTAGCTCCATGTTCAACCTCAAGATCCCTTTGAAATATTTAAACTCAAATGACTACTTTTTGTGGCTCAAATTTGATATCTGTGTGCATGTCTTACTTTGTTGGTTCAATTTTGAAGACTTGTATCTTGAGATAGAAGGCTCATCAAGACACCAAATTTGTTAAGGATATTTTTGGCATGAAAAACATCCTGTCCATGTGATCCTTCATCTTTGGTAAGATTCCTAAACACTTTTATCAAATGTACAATTCAAATTATATGTTCATTCCTACATGATGTGTTACGATGGTCTGCTTCCTTAGATTTTCTAAGTTCACTCTTTAAGGCTTCTTAAAGTATTTAAAAATATTTACAAACAACTTGTGATATTAATTTGAAGTCTATTTGCTCCTTCCATGGAATCATTCTTTAAATAGGGCCCTACCTAGCTTCAATCCTAGACCTAAAAAATTTGGTATGTAGACCAAATTTGGCCAACAAAAACCAAATGACATGGCAACAGGGAAATAATAGATTTTTAGAATTACAAAGCACCATTGATTTATGAATGAGACCATAATTTATAGAAGCAAAGAAACTTATTTCTTCTTTTCAACCTTTTATATCATATGTATATGATTAACAAGTATCATGAGCTATTGAGATCTAATATTATTGCTTTTAGAGATTTTCTAAACCACCATTATGCCAATGATTTCAATGCAAGTATTACTAAGTGGGAGACATTACCTATTGAGTTGAAGTGCAGGGAAGTCCTCAGCCCCACCAATATTAGATGGAGTCTAAGAAGAGCCAAAGACATTTTCTAGATAATCACTTGGCTCTTAGAGGAAAGAGGTTTAGATGTCTAGATTGGGATGAGGTTTAGGCTTCTTATCATTCTATATCCTCTATCTCCATGGTACTGTCAAAATTATCAATTAGAATTAGAATTTAAAGCCTAGGTGCATACAATTTTCAAAGATATTAGATTCTTTCCAAGGGTCCACCATGACTAGTGCCATCATTTTAAAGTTTATGATTTGAGTCAAAGGTTTGAATCAATAAATTTAGATTAAGGATTAGTCATCCCACTTCTTTACAAGAGGACTTGAAAAAGGTAAAGTTTGGGGGAGAAATGATTAAAATTTCATATAGCTCATCATAACTATATAAACTATCCATAAAATTTCCCCTTTGGTTATATATTGTATTGTATTTAATAGCAAAAGTCTAATCTAAGTAGGATATGAATGCAATTTGTTATTTATTTATATGTAATTTATTATTGATTATCTACCTTGTTATTATGTCTACCTTGGATGAATAACACAATTTTGAGCACAACACATCCTAAGCATGGGGTAATTTTGAGTATAACAACACATCCCAATGATAGGGTAATTTTGAGAAGGCAACACATAGTTTTGATAACTCTTTTTGGCTACAATTTTGAGGATTCGATAAGCAAGCTTCAAAGATTGAATGCTCTAAAAACACTCCAAAATGCTTCAAATATGCTCTAGGTGTGCTCCAAAGGCATACATAAGATGCTCTAAAGAAGTCTAGGAATGTTTCAAAGACCTGTACAAGGTGATCCAAAAACCTATACAGGATGCTCCAAAGATATTTGGATGTGCTCCAAAGACTACAAAAATTATGTGTAATACATGTTAATGAGAGAAATTAGGAGAATTTTACTAAAAAACTTTTGTTTGAAAAAAAGAAAAAAATGATTGGATGCAAATGATAGCTGGGAACCAAAAAAAAAGGAGTAGCCATAGAAATCTTCAACCCCCTACTATTTTCCACCCCTGAAAAACTTCTCCCTACATAGTATCTACTCATATTTTTAAGGTACATATATTTTATAAACAAAATTTTAATATATAATGATGCATGGGACCCCTCTACCCAAGAATATTGAAGCATGAGGGAAAAGTTCACCACCCCCAATAATAATGCTATGTGTTATTCAATCAATCATTCATTAAAGTTTATGATGTGGCATGAGGAAAAAGTTTGCCACCCCAAAAAATGACTTTTCAAATCAGTCTAAAATAGAAACATTAAACTCAAATAATAATAACCTAGAACAGGCTAAAAAATGACTTTTTAACTTAGTCTAAAATGGAAACAATTCACAATATCCTGAATAAAGCCATCATATGAATGATGTGAGGAGATAAAAATAGGGTGGAACCATTGAAACCCTCTCACATCATAGCACTTTTTTAATATGATTATTTTCTTACAATTAATAAAAAATATTTTCTTTCCCCATACATTCACCATTTGCATCTCTACTGAATATAAATAAGTACTAAACAATCCTAATCTATGCCATTTCATTATCTTGGTCATTTCATTATTTGCTTACAGTTAATAAAAAATGTATGCTTTCCCCTCACATTCACCATTTATGTCCCTATTGAGTAAAATTAATTACTAAACAATCCTAATATCCACCATTTCATTATATTGACCATTTCATTATTTGCTTATAGGCAATAAAAAATGTTATATTTCCCTTCACATTCACCATTTGGGTCCCTATTGAATACAAGTAAGTGATAAACAATCCTAATCTCTACCATTTCATTATCTCAACCATTTCATTATTTGCTTATAATTAATATAAAATGTCTACTTTCCCCTCCCATTCACAATTTGTGTCCCTATTGAATAAAAGTAAGTGCTAAACAATCCTAATCTCTACCATTTCATTATCTTGGCTATTTCATTATTTCCTTACAGTTAATTTAAAAATGTATGTTTTTTCTTCAAATTCACCATTTGGATCCCTATTGAATACAAGTAAGTGCTAAACAATCCTAATCTCCACTATTTCATTATCTCAACCATTTCATTATTTGTTTATAATTAATAAAAAAATGTATGTTTTTCCCTCACATTCACCATTTAAATCCTTATTGAATACAAGCAAGAGCTAAACAATTTTAATCTCCACATTTCATTATCTTGATCATTTCATTATTTGCTGATAGTTAATAAAAAATGTCTGCTTTCCCCTCACATTCACCATATGTGTCCCTATTTAATACAAGTGATAAACAATCCTAATATCTACCGTTTCATTATCTCAAGCATTTCATAACAAAAATCCAAGTCTATCTGAATCTCAGTGATTTCATAACTTAAAGTGGTAAACAATTAATAAAATGGTCATGTCAATCCAAACAAATCACACATTTTAGATACAATAAAACAATATATTAAATACCTGGTAAGAATGACTTGAATAAATGATAGTAAAAAATAGGGTCAACACTTCCACCACTAACTCCATAGTTGACCTAACAATCAATAAAATAATATTTTTTGACCTTTTAAAGGGAGAGAGAAAAATTGAGAGAAAATAATGGAAAGATAAAAATTGAGAGAAAATAATGGAAAGAGAAAAATATAAACCTAACCCTAATTTTGAAGCAAGTGGCAATTTTTAGTTCTATAATAACTTAGAAGTTTATATAAAAATTTGTAACATTTAAAAATATTTTTAAAAAATATTTATATATTTAAACATATTAAACATTTTTATTTACATTATTTAATAAAAATATTTAAACATAAATAAAAATAACTAATAAACTCAGATAATTTTTTAATATAAAAATATTTACAAATATTTATTGTTTATTATAATTATTCTAATTTAAAAAGTATATTTATATTTATTCATTAAATGACATGATTAAATTTTCTAATAGGGATTTGAATCAATTTTAATCCCTCATAGAATACCTTTGAGATAATTTAATTCACCAATTCAAATACCTGTGAGAGCAAGTTACCTTTCTTGAATTTACAAACTAATATTTCGAGACGAATTCGACCCCAAAATGGTAATTAAAATAAGTGATGCAAAATCAGACTTTTTTGGGTTATATAAATTATGGTTATGTGAGGGCATAAACATTCTACACCATACCAATCTATAAACATTAATTTTTCATTCATGACAACAAGCTGTGTGATATCTCAATGTAGAGTTAGGGTTAAACATTTTTGCCAACAACAAAAGTAATTTAACTTTGAAGCCCAATGTTGGGGTCAAAAATACGTGGCCAAATCACATCCATGTAAAACTAATTAAATTTAAATAGGAAACTATAAGCCAAGCAAATTTACTTCTCTTGAAAAAAATATTTCAATACAAGTATCATAAAAACTTCATTTATCAAATTTATATAAATTATATTACTGATGAAACACAAGATTTAATTATATCTCTTGGAAAGATTTCCAAGGGCATTTTGACCATTAACTAGTACATCCCAATATTTATGCATCTAATTCGATCGCTCCATTTAACATCACTAATATTATTATTAGTCGACACTAATTCCATTTATATAATTTATCCTCTTTCATCTCGATAATTTATCACCCCTTTCTAATTATTTATCTAATGTCTCCCTTCATTATTTGTCATCTACTAACCTTATCCATCCCCACCAATCAATTAATTAATATCCTAAATCCCCATTATCTTATCCTAGTCCCCACTTATCTATTATTTGGGAATTTTAAATTCCCATGACCCAACTACCCACCTACACTAGCCTATTCCTAGGCTCTCTTACACTCCTAGTCCCTAATCACCTACCTAATCCCTATATAATCCCCTACCTAATTCTAATTAGTCTCTAAGAGGATTCTATAATTCTCCAATTCTAGAATCCTCTCTATTCTCACCCCTCCTCTCTAAAAACCTATAAATCTAGAGGCTTCTAAGAATGATCCCCAACCCTTGATCTCCCCAATCCAACTTTGAATCTTAACCATTGATCCTTCCCTCTTATTTCTATTTAAAAAACTCCATTCATCTATTTGAGCTAACTATAAATCATCTAGAAAATCCATGTCAAACTATTAAAGTGATCAAGCATCTCCATGCCAATCTAATCCATCATCAATAGTCCATGATCATGCCAACATAATATCAAAATTTTTGAGTCTAAGGTAATCAATCCAATTCTCTTATTTTCATATTCCATTTAGTCATGATTTAGATCATTTAGCTTTAGTATTATAATGTCGAATTGAATTATGAATTATTCTATTTAATTTATTTATAATGGCTCTAGATCTTACTTAGGTCATTTGACATTTGAGTAGATTTAGATTACTACAAACTGGTACATCCCAAGATGATCAACACAATTTTAAGCTACTTCAGAATACTTACTATATATAGTATTTTTTTATATAGACTTTTCATTTATAGATTATATCTAAGTGTAGATTTGTATGATTTAAGTAATTTCATTTCAATAAAATATAAACATACTCATTTGGGAAGCTATTCAATGGTATTTTTATAATTAACTGGTACATCTCAAGATAATCAATTCCATTTTTAGCTACTGACTCATTTGGAAAGCATTTTAAGGCATTCTGATGATTGATTAGTCTATTCTATGATGACTAAGATCATTTCTAGCTATCACAAGAATACTTTATATTTATACAGTATGTATATAAATAGATTTCCATATATTATTATATACTAGACTTGAATCCTTTTATAGATGTTTTTAGATATAAATTTACATTTGAGATAAAATCTTGTAAATCAAGGTAAAGGAACCAAGGTGGGGGTTTTTCACAATCCTCATTACAAATGATTAAATAATTGGAATAAAAAAATTATCTCATTGAGAAGAACACCTAAAAGGCATCCAAATTATGTTCTTGATTCATAATATGTCTTGCATAACCCTCTTGCATTTGAGGTATCATTTCATCCCTTACCACTACACTTTATGGCACTGAAATTTCCTAATTATAAGAAACAACTGGGTGACCCTGAGCATGATTGATAAATGAAACTCCTTACATTAAATAAGCTAGTAGAGTTTGGGGCCACTACATTAGCCTCATCCAATTCATAAAAATTTAAGATTAGGCCATCTTATAATGTTAATCTAAATGAACTGAAATGTGATACTAATCAAATAGTGAACATGTTGGTGCCATGGTGAGCTATATTATAAAATGCATCATGCAAAAAAATACTAAATTCACAAAGCCTCGAATGCTTATTATTATGAAGTTGGTTGAGTGTCAACTCATATCTCTCCCTACACCTATAAGCAACCCTCAAGAATATTTGGCCAATCCCTGACTTATATGAGCCCCAATAAATTATACTTGATGGGTCTCCTACCATGGGTTTTGGATCATATCTAGGGGATCATCAGAATTAGAAAATGTTCAATAATTTGCTACAAGACATACAATGAAAATTATAGAAGTTTAAATATGTAAATAAAAGTAAAATTATCATCATGAAACTTTGGAACCAATGGTATTTATTTAAAAATAAAAGGCTCTTGCATAATAAGTGGAATTTCATCTATATTTTTTGAAGATGTAACATAAGCAAATTATCTAATAGGGATTTGACTCCTTAATTTTTAACCCCCTCTGGAATACCTTTAAGATAATTTAATTTACCAATTCAAATCCTTGTGAGGGCAAGTCACCTTTCTTGAATTTACAAACTAATATTTGGAGATAATTTCGAACCCAAAATAGTAATTAAAACAAGTGACACAAAATCACACTTTATAACTCAAATAAATCTTGGGAAAGGATTTTATGTGTTTATCTAAGTTATGTTTATGTGAGGGCATAAGCAGTCTACCTCAAAATAATTACTTTATATAGTATTTCTATATATAGACTTTCCATTTATAGATTGTATCTAAATGTAGATTTGTATGATTTAGGGAATTTCATTCCAATAATATAGCAACATATTCATTTCAATAAATTACACTTGATGGGTCTTCTACCATGGGTTTTGGATCACATCCAGGGGATCATCAAAATTAGAAAATGTTTAATAATCCACTACAAGACCATACAATGACAATTATACAAGTTAAAATATGGAAATAGATGTAAAATTATCATCATGAAACTTTGGAATTGATGGTAATGATTTAGAAATAAGTCTCTTGCATAATAAGTGGAGTTTCATCTATATTTTTTGAAAATGTAACATTATTAATTATTAACATCTTTAGGAGAAATAAGTGGTAGTGGTATAATAGTAGGCATACACATTGGAATAGATGATATATGTCGAACATGTAAGTCCACTTCAAATTTTTATCATATTTCTAAACTCAAAATTCTTCTTGATCGCTTTTAATTTTTTTAGTGCCATTATAATAAAAGCAATTGCTCTATTGCAATCACAAAGACAAACCCTGATCACCTAAAATTAAACTCCTTATTCAATGAATATAGATTCTCCCTAATCTAAACCAAGGGAGTTACAATTTTGACGTAAAGATTGTGCTAAGAGGCTATCTATTTATATGAAGAATGTAAGAATCATAGACTAAAGCATTGCATGATGATTCAGATCTTGATAAGTTTGTGCCCACAATTACTTTAATTAAACTTATTTTGACATTGTCATGGGTTTGGAGTAACTAATAAGTTTAATTGACGATTTATATGATTTTGCTTCACATAACCCCTCTTACCAACACACACACAAATTATATTAGTTAATAAATAGATATTGTGATATAATATATATCATAATATTTTTATATATTAAACTGATTAATTATATATTAATATTATATATATAAATTATATATTTTATAAAATATATTTTAATATTAATAAATATTATTATATCATATAATATATATGTTAACATAGGTTATAAATCAATATTATATATTATATATTTCAGTATAATATATTTTAATACATCTATATATTGTTAATAGTACTAGATTATATTTTTAACAAAATTAAATGAATTTTTATGCCTTTAATGTATTGTATAATGCCATGTAACATGAAAATGGGCTGAGTTTATACTTCATTTAACATTATAGGTTCAAAAATATGATCATAGGTACAGATTTAAAATTCTATGGTGCTTCACCATGTGCGTAATAGATGAGATAGATTACTCTGAAGAGAAAATCTATCAAACATTAATAATGTTTGGTAAGCAATGGGAATTAAATTAAAAGTTATAATCACGTATCAATAAGGTTAAATCATGTATCAAGAAGCATTAAATTTGGTGTTGTGGATGACACTTGGTATGAGACATGGGGCAACAAAGCAGATGGACAATCAACTAATTTCAAATAATGCGAATGATTAATTTTGTATCCCTTTGAACTTGGTTACAAAATGACAATTCAAAAATATGTGGCCAAATCACTTCCATGTAAAATCAATTAAATTTAAATAGGAAACTGTAATCCAAGCAACTTTACTCTTGAAAAAATATTTCAATACAAGAATCATAAAAACTTCATTTATCAAGATTATAGAAATTATATATCTATATATTTTTAATAGTACAAAAATAATATTAAATTTTTAACAAAATTAAATAAATTTGTATGCCTTTAATGTAATATATAATACTACGTAACATGAAAATGGGTTGAGTTTCTATCTCATTTAACATTATGAGGTCAAAAATGCACTCACACATATTTATTTAAAACTCAGTGATGCTTCACCATATGCACACTAGATGAGGTAGATTATTTTGATGACCAAATCTATCAAACATTAATGTTTGGTAAGAACTAAATTAAAAGTTGTAATCATGTATCATGAAGTTGAAATCATGTATCACAAGTATTACATTTGATGTTGTAAATGACACTTGGCATGGGATAGTTGGTAGTAAATTAGATGGACAATCAATTCATTTAAAGTAATGCAAATGATTAATTTTGTAGCCCTTCAAACTTGGCTATAAAAATTCTAGGAACTATTAAATTACATACAAATTATACAAAATAATATTTGTTTTACTTTTAAAAATGACCATCAAATTTTAGTTAACCATAAGATCTTTGGAGCAACAATTTCAATTAGTGATATGCAATTTTTCTATTAAAAAGATTTAAATTAAGCTAAAATTTATTTAGCATCAATGAATATTCATCTATCTTGATGATTTTATTTCTCCACTCAAATCCTTTGGTTTATTTCTCTAGTTTATTAAGACCAGAATGATTGATTACTAACTTCAACTTTGAATTCTGATTGTGAGATGTATTTCTAGGTATTTCTAACTATAGGTGCTACAAACTGAGCTAGATATGTGTTCATTACTTTCCACAGATAAGAGTGGTTGGCATTTTCGACTCATGTATATCATAGCCTTGTTGGTGGTTTTTTTATAATGCATAGTTATTAAGATGTACATATTTTGCACCTGCAATTAACTACAGTTTTTGTAATATAATGTTAGAAAATATTTATTTCATATAATATGAATTTGTTGTTTCCAACTATAGTTTTATCTCCAATCATATTTATTTATTTATTCTCAAATAATTTTTTTGAAAGTAAAATTCTCCTAATTTTTCTTAGCAATATATATTACACAAATTTTTAAAGAACGTAGGATTAAAAATTAGGAAAAACAATCCTACAATTTCTCGGCATCACCCCCTCAAAAATAATAAACAATCCCCAAGCACGGGACCCCTACCTTACTATAAGTGAATTTGATTAAATGGTAATATGTCAAATTGACAGATGGGAATCTTATAGAGAGAGATGTAATTAATACTATGATAATGTCAAATTCTTAGCAGTTAGCTTGATAGATAAAAAATAAAAAATAAAAAATAAAAAATTGGTCATTATTCAATAATCCAAAAACCAATGTGCCACTTTTAATATAATTCAAACATTTCCCTATCCACTACTGCCACCATTCGTTGATGAGAAAGAATTTTTGGGACTAATGATGGATGGTTATGATGTCCTACCTTTTAAAAATAATGAGGTTCCTTCATATTTTTTGATGAAAATTTAATGCAAGTTTAATAATTTGAATGAAATTCTTTATTAATTTTATTATTAAGAGTTTTTAGGGCCAATAAAAAGGCTTTCAATAGAATAGGTTAGGTGAATATCATGTGCCTAATCAACCTATGAGAATCTCTATCAAATAACCAATTTAGCTTGAGATAATCCCCTCTATAGTGAAGGATGTTATAGAGATTGATAGTTTACATGCACTTAAGACACTTACTGACACCCTCATGTAATATACAAGCCAATTTTCCCATACTGATGTTTATGAGAGTGGACATGGAGATAGTCCAACTAACACTTTTACTCAACCAAACTAATGTAGATCATATGGTGATCTATGAACTAGAAATTAAATTAGATGAGGATAATTCTTTGATGTAAACCAATTATGGTTGTGTTTCTAATTGGATAGATGATATGGTTTTGACCCATATTACAAGAAATGTGATGGCTAACTGTCATTGCACGTTTTCATAGTCCAAAATGTGGATACCATAGAAATGGCATTTTAGGGTCATATTTGATGGATTTATTACTAAAACTACATTTTGGGGCCATTTTTGGAGGGTTAATCAATCATACGACATTTTTGGGATGTCAATGAAATCTATATTAACACAACACCTAGTATCATAAGTTTAGCTTCTATAATTATTAGTATTTTGCAATGGTAGATATATGGGGCTTAATCAGTATCGTAAGCCTTGTGTTGACCATAATTTTAAATGGGATCACTTCCTAATATAATTACCTTTCCTGATCATTTATAATTTTTTGAAACATACATTTTGTTTAGAAATCTTTCCTGCACCTTTGCAAGTATCTTTTAAATTTAACATGTAATTTTTTTTGTTGGACCTATTCAATTATAAATAGTGTTTAAAATATAATAATTATTTTACATAATAATAAATTATAATAATATATTTATGTAATTTTGTAGGTTGTAATAAGAGACAATGCCATCTTTTTCCTAGCCAGATTGTGAACCATCTTGTAGCTCATATATTGCTATAGCTACATGGTTGATGTTTATATATATATATATATATATATATATATATATATATATATATATATATATATATATATATATATAATGATGATATTTTGTTTGTTTCATTGTTGACCTCATTTGAGACTCCATCTATATGGGTAGGAGCAAACATAGGCATTGTTAATGTGATTTCATTTGTGCAACAACTTACTAAGGTGTGAGTCAAACTTGTAAATTATGTTTAGGTGTAAATATGATTTTTTTTAAATAAATTATTTGACAAAATAAAACCCATTTTCACATTATATATTCCTTTAAGAATTATATACATTCATACATACATTTGACCTTATTATAATTATTTTGTACATATTATTATTTAAATTTCATTATTTTATTGAAGCTCTACACATAAACATAATCTTAGCCTCAAATTATTTGATCATAAGGCACATGTCTTCAAAAGAAGCTGATCACATCCTTCAATATTTATATCTCACCATGTCACTAATCATATGGAATATAGTTAGACTTTATTTAATTATGGATAATTTTTATGGGTCACATATGTCCACCATATCTTCTTGTGGTAGTATTGATCATCTAAAATAAGATTTTAAATGCTCAATTAATGGCTTTTTATCATTATTTTAAATAACTAGTGATGTTGTACTTTATATATAGCTTATAGGTGTGTTAGTTTCTTGTATTTGAATTTATGGAGAGGCATCGAAATTGGATGGATGAACCATGGTGTGACATTATGATTATTAATAATTTTTATATTATGTGATGTATTAGTTCATTGTATTATAATGATAATGCACATGGATTAGGTTTACTAAAAAAATTATTTAGTCAATGCTACACAACCATATGACAGTTGTTGTTATTTTAAATTTGATTTAGAGTTGGACTTGTATAAAAAAATTGGCATGGTTCATTTTTGTAAATGGAAAAGGTATTCTTGTTATTCCTATGGTTGGAGGATAAAACCTTACCTAGATTCAAAGAGATTTAGACTTGTAAAATATAGTCAAAATATTTGCAATGAAATTGTGATAGTGTTTAAATCTTTTTATCAGTATGGATTTACTTCTATTTATTATCACTTGAATATGAATAAGTACATTCCTCTTTCACATCCATTAATCACATCAAACATCGAGTGTACTTTAATGAATACTTTGAACCATGATGGGGATTTTTCACAATCTTCATTACAAATGATTAAAGCATTATAGGAAAAATATTCTCTCATTGAGAAGAAACCTAAAAATCATACAACATGGCCCAATTGATTCACAATATGTCTTGTATAACCTTATTTCATTAGAGGTATCATTTAAACCCTTGCCACCACACTTTGTGGCACTAAAATTTCCTACTTATGAGAAACATGAAGGGTGACCCTGAGCATGACTAAGAAATGAAACTCATTGAATTAAACAAGATAAAGTATGGGGCCACTACATTGGATTTATCCAATATAAAATTTAATATCAATCCATCTTAAAAAGTTAATCTGAATGAACCAAAATGTGATACTAATCAAACAATGAACATGACAACAACACATCAAGTTGTATTACATAATGCACCACACACAAAAAATTACTAGATTCACAATAATTGTCCACCATTCTTCTTGTGGTAGTATTGAATAGCTACAATAATATTTTCAATTCCTACCTAAATTATGGATTCCTATCATAATTTTAAATAACTAGTGATGTTGTACTTCATATACTTATATGTGTGTAAATTTTTTGTATTCACATTTATGGAGAGGCATGGAAATTGGATGGATTCACCATGGAATGACACTAAGATAATTATATTATGTGATGTATAATTATTTCATGATTGTATTATAATATGCATATGGATGAGGTTTTTTAAAAAAAAATTAATTAGTCAATGCTACACAACCATCTGGCAATTGTTTTTATTTTGAGTCTTAGTCAAATGAAATAACTCATATTTACAATCCATAATTAGAGATCTACACTTTCAAGAATTCTTGGATGAAACCTAGATAAATACCACTATATGAATGGTTTATGGTTTTTTAATTCAATATCAAGGGCATTTGAAGTAGTCAAAATTATATTAAGTATGAAATGTGTTTCTAAACATTTGATTGTAGTTCAAGTGGAATATATAGACAAATATTAACATGCATGCCAAGTCATATGTGGACTCGTATACAAAAATTAGCATGGTTCATTTTAGTAAATGACAAGGATTCATGTTATTCCTATGGTTGGAGGATATAACCTTATCTAGATTCAGAGAGATTTACACTTGTAGAAAATAGTCAAATTTTTTTCAATGGAATAATGATAGTGTTTAAATCTTTTTATCGGTATGTATTTACTTCTTCTATTTATCACCACTTGAATATGAATAAGGATGTTCTTCTTTCACATCCATCAATCATATCAAACATTGAGTGTACATCGAGTGGTAATATATATTCATCCCCCTTGATGTCAACTTCAATGAATACTTTGAACCACAGTGGGGATTTTTCACAATCCTCATTACAAATGATTAAAGCATTGGAGAAAAAAGATTAGCTCATTAAGAAGAACACTAAAAGGAATCCAAATATGGCCTGCATGATTCACAATGTGTCTTGCATAACACTCTTGCATTAGAGGTATCATTTCAACCCTTGCCACCACACTTTGTGGCATTGAAATTTCCTACTTATGAGAAACATGAAGGGTGACCCTGAGCATGATCGAGAAATGAAACTCTTTGCATTAAACAATCTAAATTATGGGACCACTACATTAGATTTATCCAATACAAAATTTAAGATCAAGTCATCTTACAAAGTTAATCCGAATGAACTAAAATGTGATATCAATATTTGTCCACCATATCTTATTGTGGTAATATTGAAAAACTAAAAAAATTACTAGATTCACAATAATTGTCCACCATATCTTATTGTGGTAGTATTGAAAAACTACAATAAGATTTTCAATTCTTAACTAAATTATGGATTTCTATCAAAATTTTAAATAACTAGTGATGTTGTACTTCATATACTTATGTGTGTTAATTTCTTATATTTGCATTTATGGAGAGGCATGAAAATTGGATGGATGCACCATGGAGTGACACTATGATAATTATATTATGTGATGTATAATTAATTCATGATTATAATATAATATGCATATAGATGAGGTTTACTAAAAAAAATTAGTCAACGCTACACAACCATCTGGTAGTTGTTATTTTGATTCTTAGTCAAATGAAACAACTCATATTTACAAGCCATAATTAGATATCTACACTTTCAGGAATTCTTGGATGAAACCTAGATAACTACCACTATTTGAATGGTTTATGGTTGTTTAATTCAATATTAGGGGCACATGAAGTAGTCAAAATTATATCAAGTATGAAATATGTTTCTAAATATTTGATTGTAGTTCAAGTGGAATATATAAACAACTCTTAACATGCATGCCAAGTCATTAAAATTGATTTAGAGATGGACATGGATACAAAAATATGCATGGTTCATTTCGGTAAATGGCAAAGGGATTCTTTTTATTCCTATGGTTGGGGGATAAAACCTTATCTAGATTCAGAGAGATTTAGACTTGTCAAAAATAGTCAAAATATTTGCAATGGAATTGTGATAGTGTTTAAATATTTTTATCAGTATGGATTTACTTCTTCTATTTATCACCACTTGAATACGAATAAGGAATTTAGTAAAATAACATTGCATTCAAAAATGTCTTATTTTATGAGAAGGCAAAAATGAACCACTCTATAAAAACATTTAAACATAAATTATTTAGTAAATATATTTAAATATTTAAACATGGTAATTAAAAATAAATAATAAACATAGTTTTTAAATTAAAAAATAATTACAATTTTTTATTGTTTATTATAATTATTCTTATTAAATAAGTTTATTTATATTTATTAATTTACATGATGAAATTGTCTAATAGGGATTTGACTCCTTAATTTTTAGTCCCCACAGAATACCTTTGAGATAAAATTCACCAATTCAAATCCCTATTATAGCGAGTCATCTTTTTTGAATTTACACTTGTGATTTGATCAGTTAATTTAAACAATTTAATAACACAATAGACATATGACATGGTTAAATAACAAATATGATAGAGACTAATATGAAGGGCATTCCTCTTTCATGTCCATTAATCATATCAAACATTGAGCATACATCGAATGGGAATACATATTCATCCCCCTTAATGTCAGCTTCAATAAATACTTTGAACCAAGGTGGGGATTTTTCACAATCCTCATTATAAATGATTAAAGGATTATAGGAAATAAATTATCTTATTGAGAAGAACACCTAAAAGGCATCTAAATATGGCATGCTTGATTCATAATATGTCATACATAACCCTCTTACATTATAGTTATCATTTCAACCCTTGCCACCACACTTTGTGGCACTTAAATTTTTTACTTATGAGAAACATGAAGGGTGATCCTGAACATGATCGAGAAATGAAATTCCTTGTATTAAACAAGATCTTAAAGTATGGGGCCACTACATTGGCCTCATCCAATATAAAATTTAAGATCAATCCATCTTAAAAAGTTAATCCAAATGAACCAAATTTTGATACCAATCAAAAATGAACATGGTAGTGCCAAATCAAGTTGTATTACAGAGTGCATCACACACAAAATTTACTAGATTCACAAAGCCTCTAGTGCTTCTTATTAATAAGTTAGCTGAGTGTCAAATAATATCTCTCCCTACACTGAGGTATTATTATAGGTTGATATGATTAAACCTCTTACATGGGGATATCAATATGATGAGAATGCATATTGTGATTTCCACCATGGCCATTACATTTTACTAGCATATATTTTTCTTTGTGATATAAGCTTCAGGACTTATACGAGTCCCAATAAATTACACTTGATGGGACTCCTACCATGGGTTTTAGATCACATCCAGGGGTTCATAAGAATTAGAAAATGTTCAATAATCTACAACAAGACCATATTGCAATGAAAATTACAGAAGTTCAAATATGGAAATAGAAGTAAAATTATCATCATGGAACTTTGGAATTAATGGTAATGATTTAGAAATATGACCTTGCATAATATTAAAAGGATTTTTGATTTTTTGAAGATGTAACATTAATAGTATCTTTAGGAGAAATAAGATTATGGTGGTATACTTGAGAATGCATCATAACTTGGCATAGTAGGCAAACATGGAATAGATGGTGTCTTTGGAACATGTATGTCCACTTCAATTTTTAATCTAATTTCTAAACCTGAAATTCCTCTTGATCACTTTTAATTTTATTGGTGCCATTATATCAAAAGCAATTTCTCCATTGTAATCACCAAGACAAAATGTGATCAGTCACAATTGAGCTCTTTATCTAATGAATATAGATGTGCCCTAATCAAAACCAAGGAAGTTGTATTTTTGATGTAGACATCACATGCTAAGAGGATATATCTTTACATGAAAAATTCAAGCCATCATAGACTAATTCATTGCATGGTGATTCAAATCCTGATTAATCTATGCCCATAATTATATTTAAAGATAAACTTTAATATTGTGACATTATCAAGGGTTTGGAATTACTAGATTTTACTATCAATTATAATTTTACACTCTTTCACTTTACTTAACCCCTCTCAAAAATACATATATGCATACATTATATGTCATGATATGTGTGTGTGTGTGTGTCTATATATATGCTGACTAATATTATATATAAATTATATATTTTATATTAAATATATTATACTAAAATATATAATGTATAATTATAATTTGATTTATAAACTATATTAACATATAAATAAATATCATTTTAATATATTAAATATATCACTTGCCTTCAATTTGACTTGATTACTCCTGAGGTGCATTTGCATTCAAAAATAGGCAGGAGTCCCCAAAAAATTTGAAATTCAAATTTACTTTGTAAAATGGGGTTTGTATAATTATCACACATTTTTAAGAGGAAAAAAATGTCAAACATGTATGATCAAATATATTCCTATTCCTACATATTCCTAGTTTTTTCTGAACATACATTCTAGAGTGCTGACAGATCAAAACAGAGCAGGTTGTAAAGTGTCTGAAGTGTTGACCATATTTGTTACTATCATTTCTATAAATCTTTATTTTTAGGTATTTCATATTAATAGTGTTTAACATTTTTTTTCTATCTAAAATGTATTATTTATTTGTGTTGACTTGGCCCTTTTATTTATTATTTAGCACTTTATTTTATGAAATTGCTAGGATTCAGATAGTCTACCTAGATTATTGTAATATTTTTGGCCCTACTAGAGCATGCCCAACTATGATATCAGTGATTTTTCTACTGAAGGAGCATGCACATGACTATTGTTCGAGAAAACAAGATTTTTAAATTGTAACAGTAAAATTTAATAAAAGAATATAATAAATATAATTCTAAATACTCTACATGTATATACTTCAATTAATTTTTAATAAAATAGTACAATTTCAAGAATGTGTGTCAAGCTCAGGGAGGCCCTAGGTTGGCCTAGGTAGTAGTGAACCCTGATATAAATCTTGGTACAAAAAGAAAAGAGGCAAAAAGGGTCAAGTGGGTTTATAAGACAAAAATAGGTAGAATCCACTAATTGTAATTCAATATGGGTAAACTCCTTATTTGGTTTAAATTTTATAGAAAATACTCGCAAAATAATTACTTTGCACCCTTTTTATCATCTTCATCATCTAATGAAAACTAATGAGTTGTATATATGTAGCCAATAAACTATGTCGTTCAAATGTCCTTCCTTATAAATGAATGAGAATGAATAGTTACTCAAAATTCATCTCAATTATGCATAAAGTGGTGAGCCATTACAATCCAAAAAAATTTAGCCCCATCCATGATAATAAAAAACATAAGATAATATAATAGATAGTCTCCCATAGCTTTATACTATGACATTTATGAGAACAACTAACTATACCCCCACCTATAATTAGGATTTGAAATTTTGGAGCGAGGTAAATGAAATAGTTCAATTGAGTATTCAAATTATCATTTATGAATTTGTGTGTAATCCCATAGTAAATAAATATAGTTAACTTCTATTTCTTGAGGAAATTAACCACCTTAATATTTGGAGGAGTACTAACACCTAAAAATGAATGACAAGAAATAGTAGGTTGAGAATAGTAGGTTGAGAATATTTAGATTCATCTTCAAGTCCTTCTAGATTATTGACGTGTGTCTATGTCAAGGACATAATGTGAATATTAGAATAACATATCTTAGATTATAGTGTGGGTCCTATAAAACCTTAGGTCTTCACTCAGTTTTGTTGGAGAGATTATGTGGTTACAACTTACCACCTTCTAGTCTGTAAGTAGACTATGTTATAGGGATAACAGGAATATGGTAGTGACACAATCTACCTAAATTTATTATGATGTAAATTTATTTGTATTTTCCAATATAAGCCCAAACTCTTAAACAAACAAAGAGGTATACACAATGAGCATTAATCTAAAGTGATTCATGTTGAAAAGTTCAAAAGGAGGGAATAAGGTAGGGAAGAAAATAAAGTTCCCTTGAAACAACAAATATAAATATATCTTCTTTGATTTTTGTTAGCAACCTAGATAGCACCTAGTTAAAAGAAGACTTCTCAGATTTGATTCATATTTTGACTAACATTGTAATGATCTAAGGCTATGGGATGCTTGTATCTAGACCAAACCTCTAGTTATGAGGCTAGCTCCTTTGAATATGTGAATTTAGGATCAATTACTAAACCTATTATATGTTGGGATGAAAAGAATAAGGAAGAAACTAAAATGATTCTTCAAACATAACAAAACCCTATGAAATTTGAAAATATGTAAGAATTTATTGCTTTAATGTCTTGACTATCAACATATTTTCTAAGTTCTTTAAGCAATTGTAGGTGAAGATTTCATGGAATTGAATATTCAATTGAGTTTGTCTCCTTGAGTTATTATCCAAAGTCCACAACTTAATGCATTCCTTTTAGATTCTTATTTTCTTCACATGTTCACCATTCTTTCATTATTAAAACAAACCTCTCCTATATAAACCATTGTGCATGTGTGATGTGCTTTGTACAGACTATGATAGGGTCTAAAGATACATTGGGATTTTTGAAAATACATAAATTACCCATGATTTGATCTATGTATGATGATCTTTTAATAATATCATTATCTTTCTTGAAAGTCTATACACTTTAAGTTTCCATTAAGCATGGTTCACCCACTTGACTTTAGTAGTGCTCTTGAAGCTAGCTGTAGATATGCATTTGTGTTTTTTTATCCCTATTTTAACCTCACATGTATCCTTTTTGAGCTCTATATTGAGGTTATTCATCTCAATTGTTCATGTATTTGATGGTCTAAATAGCCTCCACAAGCCTAGAAAAGGTCTTAAGACTTCTAGACCCCTGACTATAACATATTTTGACTTGAAACTAAGCCTATATGTGTCTTAAGGACACTTGATTAATTTCTTAAAGGCTACTTTATTGGGATTATTGATGCACTTATTATGCTCCCTATGTCACTAGAGAACAAGGGGAAAGTAAGAAACTCAATTTTATATAACTACTACTGTAAATAACACAAATAGTAGAGATGTGATCACCACTTTGAAAGTCTGCTAGCAGACCCTATTGTAGGGATAATAGATGTTTATGCAATGACAGTTATTCTTGCTAATCTTAGTAAAATTATTTTAATCTTTACCAATTGTTGTCCAAAATTTAAATGAATAATGGATATTTACCGCATGAACTAAGATAAAGTGATTCATGGGTGGATCCAAGAGTAAGGTAGGGCATAAAAGAGATTATACTCAAGATGATCAAAGATAACAATTTTACTAACTTTTGAGGAAAAAACACATGAAACTAGCATCTACCAACTCTAGTGTAATGCTCAAAACTAAATAATTGTAGTTGAAGCTTTAAAGGAAGAAAATGCATATGTCTAACAACATAATTTGCATGAAAATTACTCACTCAGTAAATTACATGGCACATTCGATTGTAAATGAGAAGAAAACAAAGAAAGTATACTATCAAATTAGTCAACCTAGTGCTAAAATCAAGCTAACAGATGCATATAATATGTGTTATTACCAAATTAGCTTGAAAAAAAGAAACTATTATCCATCTAAAAGTTTGAGAATCAAAAATCACAAAACACGCACAAGAGAACACTATAGACAAACTCTCAAATTCTTTGACTCCTTGTATTAATTATAGTAACAATTGTTTTTTGGTTACAAATGAGGGGGAAAACCCTATGATAGGCTCAAAAAATGTCTAAAACAAGTTTAAATGGGCCCATAAAAAGTGCCCAAATATAGATAAGTGGCTAAAATGTTACATTTTAATATAATATTCTTCATTTGAATTTACAAGATGAAACAAAATATTCTCTAAGGATCTAGAGGTGGTTACTAGCTAGCTTGCTATTATTCTTATTCTTATCTTTTCTTCTTCTCTACTTCTTCTTTGGTCCATACCTCTGCACAAGACAAGTAGTCTTGGTCTATCTGAGTGAAGTCGAGGATCATATGTCAAAATAAGTCTAGTATTTCTTGGATGAGCTTACCATGCTCTATGAGTATTGGACTTAGTGCCTCATCAATCACATCTACATTTTCTAACCTTTGATTAGAAAATTCCATAATGCCCATTACCTCATCAACTATCTTTGCATTGGTTGTATCATACTAGAATTTAGCCATGAATACCTTCATTTATGCTCTAAACTCTTGTTCATCCATGAAGGAACCATCAAATTTGGTCACCTTAGTGACCATGACATCTTTCAGTAGTAAGGTGATTTTAAATTCAACTTTCCCTAAGGATGTATTTGCATCCTTGATTTGATCAAACCATGTCTTCAAAATCCTCCTCCTATTCATGAGAATGGTATGTGCAGGAATAATGTCTTCAAGTAATAGAACCTTGAGGTTAGGGAATTTATTACTTTTGATAACACTAGCTAAGTTTGCTAGCTTGGTGTCATAGAGTGTAAGATTTTGGTCAAGTTTCATGACCACTTTGGCTTGTTGGATTCCATCTTCATGCCTCTTCTTCATAACTTTATATAAGTTAAAGACATTAATGACAATGTTTATTATTGAAATTAGAGTGGTGTTTGGCACTATTGGCAATGTATGTTCCTTCAATATTTTTAAGTTCTATTGCATCCCCTTCATCAAGGTAACTATAGACTCTGCATGTGCTTGATCAAAGGATATTGGGTCCTCTGCATATTCTTTCACCTCTCTAGGGCCAACTTTCATTTTCCTCATCAAAGTGAAGAGAGGTTCTTCACTCTCATGGATAATAGTTGTGTTTGATTGTGGCTACTCAACCTATCTTATAACCACCCTCTTCATAGTGTCTATAGCTTCATCAAACCTAATCCCAATTTGAGGTACCAAGGAGGCCACTTGAGATCTTTCCTACCTTGTTACATGTATGATATCCCTCACCCAATTTAGGGTAGTATTAAATGTTGGCCATGTGGGAGGTAGCTATAATGGAAGTGCCTAGGTAGAAGAGGAAGCCAAAGATGTTGTATGGATGTACAAATTAGTTGGGTCCAATTGCCTAAGTGAGTCAAATAGGGACTTGGTAGGGCCCATGTCAAGAATGAATGAAGGCAATGTTTAAGGCCCAATCATTTTAGCAATTATGGTGAGGTTAAGTGGATTATAAAAGGGGAACATATTTAATATGGGCCTCAATGGCCTAATGAATGTAGGGGATCTAAAGAAAAGTGATGCACTGGTTGTGGTTACCTAAGAAGGGGTGGAACCTACAGCTTGGTCAGCACTAGTGCTTTGGGATTTTAGTAGATGTGGAATGTTGGTAGTGGCATGGTAGATGAAGTGGGGGATGGTGCCCCCAAAAGAAGAAATGGTAGGGGATGTAAACATAGGAGTGGGAGTAGCAATAGAATTAGGAGCAATTATAATTATACTAAAAACTAAAAAGGAAGGCAATAATGTAGTACTTATATTGGGAGATGGAAGAGGCACTGCTCCTCTCATAGTAGTTCTAGGAGACTTCTTCCTTGTGTAAAATTTCTCTATATTCCTCTTAGATAATGTATATAGTTCCTCCATTGAGAACTCAATTCCCTATTGATATTACTTGAGGTTAATGACATCTAGATCCAGTTGATCCAAGCTTTCTATGGTAGCTTCCTCAATATATATAGAGACAAATGTAGGACCTTGAGAGGGGCTAGTTTGGCTACTAGCTTCCCCTTGCTCAGAGCTAAAAGGTAGGCTTTTTCCCCTTGGAATAGCCTATAGTATAGGTCTACATGGATTGTTCCTAACAAGAGGAACATTGTCTTCTTCCTCCTCCTCTTGTGTTTCCTTATAGTCATCCTTAAACATGCTCCCATGAGTTGGTGGTAACTGGGGATTCACAATATCTTCTTTCTTATTCTCCCTATCAAGCCTCATTTCTAACTTTATATTCTTCCTTACAATATTTATGAGGACCACCTCATCATTAATTGCATCCCTATAAATCCATTTGTGTATTTATCTTGATGTGGTGCCTGAAGTAGTAAATGTGCATCTATGAGTATGTCTGGGTCACAAATTCATCTCATGCAGGAGACCATGATTTTTGACCTAATTAGACATTCATGTAGGTGGCATCTAATAGGTAACTCATCATGTAGAATAGAGCATCATTCTTACAAGTTTCATTCATAATAGTGACTATATTTTTAATAATAATATCTCCAAGTGATGGGATCTATTTATCCTCTAGAATTATATGTAACAGTGGGATAGCTCTTATATCTACATAACTAATGTGTGCATTGTCAAATATTTGTTTTAGTAGGGTGAATCCAACCCAAAATTCCTTTTTAAACTAGTGAATGGGTATGTTCCCTTGGTCATTTATGAAAACCACTCTATTTGGGTTTGTTACCCATAAAGCTAAGACTATCTTTGGTTTGTGTGCTTCATACCAGTTATCAATGATGCTCTAGTTGTATTCAAATTATGGTAGGGGTAGGTCATAATATTTTTCAAAGCTAGGCCCTCAATGAAGGTAATGGGAAGTCCTTGGTTCATTGACTTGATCAATCCATCTTTGTATCTTGAATTACTAAAGATTCTATATACTAGGTTAACACACGGCATGAACTCTAGTTTGGTTGTGGCCTTGTGGAGACTGGTAGTTTAGATTATAATGATGTCTAAATCTAATTGAATAATGTGGGGCATAGTTTCAATTTCATCAAGATCCCTAGCTCCTTTGACATTATAATAGATGTTTTAATGTATGTCCCCCCAGTCTATGGCCTTGAGGATGAACTCTATGTCTTTGAACACAACTAAATTATCATATTGAAATAGAAAATTATCATTTATAAATACAATGCTCTTACCTAGAGTGGAGGGTCCTACCTGTGTCATTTCTATGATATCTTGAGTAGAAACTAACATCTTCTTGTGCTTCTCTATAATTTTTGAGCTCTAATAATGGTGGTCAGGTATAATCTATGAAGAACTCAAGCTTGGTTAAATTGGGGATGCAGGTGGTAGAGAGAGAAAATTCTTAGATATTTGAATGAAAATGTAGTAATAGTCAATTTTATTATACTTTTGAAGATTACTTTGATTAATAAAAGGTTTGATGTCAATTCTAGTTCACCACATTAATAATGAGTTTGTTAACTTTGCATATCTTCAAAATATTGTTGTTGGCATTCAATTACATTAGAATTTAAATTTAGCACTAATTTGCATTTGATTCACCATCAATTTTAGATTTAAATCTAAATTTTGCCACTTTTTGGCACATGGCACCTTCTAGTTACTCTTAGGGGCTCTCAAAATGTAGCTTAGTATGATTACTTTTCTATACTATGCCATGTGGCATCTTTCTATTCATGGTGAGATCTTGGGTGGGGCCCTCTAATTTTGGTTGATAGTGGGAGTGCCACACATCATTATCATAGGCAATCAAAGCTAGCATCAAGGTTCTTTCTAAATAAAAAGGTGCCATAGTTATATCAAATCCCTTGTAAGAACATCTATAATCAACATGGAAGATATTCTAAGGCCCTTCAAGGTATATCCTAGGAGATACCTTGAAAGAAAATTCCAATCATGTGCATGTTCAATATATCTCCTAGGAGATACCTTGAAAGAAAATTCTAATTGTGTGCACCAGGGTTCTTTTTAGATAAAAAGGTGCCATGGTTATATCAAATCCTTTATAAGGACATTTACATTCAACATGGAAGGTATTCTAAGGCCCTTTGAGGTATATCCTAGGAGATACTTTGAAACAAAATTCTAATAGTGTGCATCTTTAAGGTATCTCCTAGGAGATACCTCAAAATAAAATTCCAATCATGTGCATGTTCAATGTATCTCTTAAAAAATACCTCAAAATTAAAATTCCAATCATGTGTATATTCAAGGTATCTCTTAAGAAGTACCTAGAAATAAAATTATAATTGTGTACATACTCAAGGTATCTATGAGGAGACCCTTTGAAATTACTACAAGTTCCTTCAAGGTAATCCCATAGGAGATACTTTTAAATAAAATTCCAATCATTTACATGTTCAAGGTATCCACTAGGAGAACCCTCGAAGGTACTACAAGACCCTTCAAGGTATTTCCTAGAATATACCTTGAAGGGCATCATAGTACCTTCAATTAAACCTTTAAGGCATCTCTTAAAAGATACCATTCAAGCATGCATAAAGGTATCCTTAAAGGTATTACAATGCCATCCAAGGTATCTCTATCTACTAGGATAACCCTTGAAGGTAATACAAGAACCTTTAAGTTATCTTATAGAAGATACCATGAAGGGTATTATAGTACCTTCAAGGTTACCTTGAAGGTATCTCTTAAAGCTGAGTTGGCATTAGGGTTCTTACCAAATAAAAAGCTACCATAGTTATATCAAATCCCTTGAAAGGACCTTTGAAATCAACATGGAAGGTATTCCAAGGCCCTTCGAGTTATCTCTTAGGATATACCTTAAAATTAAATTCCAATCATGTGCATTAATAAAGTTAGTCCATAAAATGTATAATACCATGCTTTATTCTTCTAATTGTAAAGGCTAAGGAGCAATCTGATTAGAACTTTGTTCAGACAAATAATATAAAGGTTCAAAAAACAAGGATAAAATTTAAAAGTGAGTCCCCATTTCTTGAAGAAGAAAAGGGCGATGTTGGGTACAATAATATCTACTAGGAGAACCCTTGAAGATACTATAAGACCCTTTAATGTATCTCCTAAAAGAGATTTTGAATGGTATTGTAGTACCTTGAAGGTATATCCTAAGAGATACCTTTCAAACATGCATAAAGGTATCCTTGAAGGTACTACAAGGCCCTCCAAGGTATCTCTATCTACCTTGAAGGTATCTCCTAAGAGATACCTTTCAAACATGCATAAAGGTATCCTTAAAGTTATTACAAGGCCTTCTAAGATATCTCTATCTACTAAGATAACCCTTAAAGGTACTATAATAACATTTAAGGTACCTCTTATAATATACCTTGAAGGGCATTATAGTACTTTCATGGATTCCTTGAAGGTATCTCTTAAGAGATACCTTTCAAACATGCATAAAGGTACCATTGAAGGTATTGCAAGGCCCTCCAAGGTATCTCATAATACATATCTTGAAATATAATTCCAATCATGTGCATTTTCAAAATATATACTAGGATATCCATTGAAGTTACTACAAGTTCTTTCAAGGTATATCTTAGAAGATACCTTGAAGGACCTTGTATTACCTTCAAGGGTACCCTAACACATGTTTGACAGTATCTCCTATGAGATACCTTATACCTTTCAAACATGCATTAGGTACACTCAAAGGTAATACAAATCCCTTCAAGGTATCTCCTTAGAGATACCTTAAAATAAAATTCTGTGTGCATGTTGAAGGAATGTTAGCAGATTTTTCTAGAAATTCTTCAAAACCTACAAATTATAGGGATATCTTACACAACAAGAAGAATAAAAGAATCATAATAGCATGAGTGAATTTATATAATCTTAAATTTTATACACAACAAAAAATATAAATATAAACTAACATGGCGTTAAAAATTATGGGACATAAACAAAATAATACAATATAGAACAAGCTAAAACAAAATAGAGTAAACATTGTGTACTAGGCATATGTAAAAAAATCATAGGAAAACCATAACAAAACTAGTCTATTAATCTCTATCACACATAAAAAGAATATTAAATTACATCAGAGCACTATATATAGCTTTTACATGTCTTTGTCTCTTCACATTATAGCTTTTTGGCATACAAAAATAAAATAGTCAGGGCATTTTATATCTATCACTTGGATAACAAGGTCAAAGACATCCAAAAGATCATATAGATGATAAATTGATAACATATGCACATGTGTCCATCCATTATAGAATTGTGATTTTACAAGGCCCTGCTCCATGACCAACACTTTCCTAAACTTAAACTATTGTTTCATCCCAAGAAAAAATCCAAACTCTAATCTCGACTAAAGATGGAAAAGATTAACCTTACACAAAAGTGGAAGTAATCACTTTAGGTGTCATTTATCGATTTAACCCCTAGCACACTACTTAGCCTCCCTTTTGGGTTTTTAACTAAGTAGCATGCATACTTACCTACCACCCTTTGCAGTTTTCCATAGACTAGCTTAACCAGATAGACATCTAGGTTATGGGTATTCAACCAATCTAGACCCTCTCTAAATACTTATGACTATGTTACAAAGCATATTTTTTTATTAAACTAAAAAACTTGAATTGTGTATTTACCTACTATAGAGGTGGTGCCAAAGTTTGGCTAGGCATCTGTGTAGGTTGTGGCTACCTAGACTACACCTCTATATCCATCTTTCTCTTCTAAAAAAATTTCTTGAATCTCCTACAGTCGATTGAACTTAAGTTCATCTATGATATACATGATAGTTGGTTCAACCTATAAGAGTTAATTCTTGAGTATTTTCTAGTTACCAAGTACTTCCCACACCATGGTAAGTAAAATGCATAGTAGAATCTAAATGACCATCAAATTGTGCACATCCTCTTTTGTGATGATAAGGAAGTTTCTGACATTAAATAGCTTAATTTAGATATCTAACACAATATCATTCAATCTATTTTCAATCCTTTTGGCTTGAATATCCATAAATGTGTTGTGCATTATATCATTCTACCATAACTAGAGCTTCTTCATCATGGTATCCCTGGCATTTAAAAACTATTGAAATGATCCATTTAGTGTTTCTCTAGTAGCCATTTGATCATTCATTATAGCTTTAGCTTTATCTATTGTTACAAACTCAAGTTTAGTAGAAGCCAAATATTTGTCAAGGTGCTACCTCCAGTCAAGCATTCCTTACACAATATGCTTAGCTTGATGTATATTAGTATATAAGACTTATACATATTCCTCTAGTAGTTCATAAATTCCTTCTATTTTAGTACAAATATCCTACCCTTAGATTCACATTTTATGTGTACTCACCCAATCCTTTTTTAGCTAAGTTAGCAATGTAATGAGTTATTTATCCTCAAACATTACTTGATCACCAAGGACTTTCACAACCAAAGTAGGACAAGTGGCATTGATGATCTAACTAGTCTTAACAATTTTATTTTGTGCTTCCACTTTTTCCTCGCACATCTAAAAAATAGTATGTTTCAAGTTTGAAGCCTTTTACATAATAGATTTTTGGAATGCATCTAATCCTTCAATTTAATTGGATAATGGCAACTACAAACATCCAAATACATCTCCATATAAGTGGAAGCAAGCATGGTGGATGTTATTCAGACTATGGTAAGAGATGGCATAAATTAAGCCAATAGAAGAAAGTAAGTGTTATGACTAGATGATGTGGTAGGGACATCCCATAACCATTGGGTATAGGGCAGAGACTTTGATAGTGAAGTCTCCTCTAGTGTACTTGATTGGATTTCATCTTTACAAGATGTTACATGTTTTACTTCTACCTTTTCCTTAGCTTCCTTTTATTTTGTAGTCTATGCCTTTGTAATTTCTTCTTCTACTTTTTCCTCAGCTTTAGTCTTGGTTGCAACCTCAACCTAAAATTAGAATACCTCCTCAACCTTATCTTTGGTCATAATTTTGACCTTTGCATCTACCTCAACCTTAGCTTTAGCATCAGCCTCCACTTTATCTTTGGAAATAGCCTCAACTTTTTCTTTGGTAGCTTGTGCCTCTGCCTTGCACTTGGCTTCCTCTTCCTTCTACCATTATTCTTTGGCATATTTCTCTTATGCCTCTTATTCTATTTTCTTTTATCCCTATGCAAATTCTGCCTCTTCATACTTACGTACTACCTCTTTGTGATCCCTTATATTCCTTTCAACTTATGCTTCTTCTGCTTTCTATTTTTAACCTAAGCTTCTTCAACCTTATTTTTCCTGACCTCAGATTATTTAGACTTCTTTTGTTATTCCTCCTACTTGGTTAAATATTTTTCTTATTCCTATTGTGCACATTGGGCTTCCTTCAAAGTTCCTTATTCTATGGCATCTTTCTTCTCTTAATTCTTCTCTACTTTTTTCTTTTTCCTCTCTTCATTCTTCATAGTCTCTTCTTCATGATTTAGGGTATCCTACACAAGATCCATTTCTTCTGTTGGGTCCAACATAGTGGTATATAGAGACCCCTCAATTACATATACATCATCCATTTCCATCTCATATTTTGAGTGATCTAAATATTTGGATTCGATAACCATATCTCTACACATGAAAATCTTTCTTGACTCAACCAAAGGGATGAATGTATCCTTGTGTCTCCTCATGCCCCTAGACTTCAATTGATGGGCACTTCTTGTTATGGCTAGCTCTTTAAAAGATATCATACATTATTGTGTATTGGTTGAAGGCCTCACCCAATGATGAGTACATTATTTATGAATCAGTGGTTGTATGGGCTCCTTTCATCTAGGAGATCTATAATCTACATAGATGATGAACCAACTTATATATCTTTTTGTAATTTTTTTCCACAAGTAAGCTTCTTCTTGACCTATAGTATCCATAATAATAAAGGGAGGGGGTTGCATAATGTTGACCAAATGATCACTACTTACCTTATTCCTCACTTGGCAAGTTTATACTACTTTCTAGAAAAATAACTCCTCCTCCTTATCATAGAACTTTTAGCTAATGTCTTTGATCATGCATTAAAGAACTTCATATTCATCAACCCCCAACATTGTGAGATTGTACTCACAAGCTATCTTTGGCACATGTGGGTTATCCAACCAAGACTTAATTATCCTTGATCTCTTTTTAACTGGTGGTGGTGGTGAGGCTCTATGTACAAGTCCCTTTCATTTTCCTTTTTCTTATTGTGGGGGAGCTACAAACTACTCTGGTGAGGTATGTGGTTGCAAAGCTAGCTACAGTTATTCTTGTTCTTGCCCATGTTATTATGCACATAGAGGGATGGTTTAAATAGGCTGCACTAACCTCACAACTAAGGCTTTCTACCTCCATACATCAGCTTATGCTTCAACCATTATGATGAAAAAGGGTATTGTAGTCATAGTTAGCATGGCCAACTCATGTACATTGATTTGAATACTATTGTATAATTTGGTTACTGATGTGTGTTATCCCAAATATTGCATGACATCCTATGGAATTTGAGGGTGTGACCTAATCAAAGCTAGAGCTTCAAGCCACTATATGTTAAACTACCCTAGTTACTCATAATATTACCCTATATTAGTCCAAGTGATGCCTGTGATGGTAGTAGCAGGCCAAAAGTCTACAGTAACATTAACTTGGCCTAAGAAGGACTTCTATTGGGTTAAGTATAACAATAAAACTAGAAACTAATATTGGAAATTTTGTGATCTACTTGAAAGTACCTTATCATTATTAGTGGTAATCTTAGATGTGATAAAATAGAACTAATTAAAGTTCTCATTCAGGTGTATCATGTAATACATAATGTCAATTACTCCTTTTATTGACTTCTTGGCCTAATTCATTGTCTAACAAAACCTCTTTATAATACACTCTACTAGAATGTGCATCATAACATCCTCAATGGCATCAATTGGGGTTCCTCTGCCTATCCTAGTGGGAAACTTCTCCCAAACAAATAAATAAATTAATGGTGTGGTGGACTTGTATGACAATAAGGATTTTCCATGATTCAAAAGGCTTGTGGCTCTCACCATGGTCTGCACATTGATCCAAATGGTGATATCTCTATATAAATGAATATCCCCCTAGTTTTGTCTACTTAACAAGGTATACATGACCTCATCCATTTGCCTAAATGTAGGTAACTTGATTAGCCTCTCTACATTGGAACCCCAAAGTGGATGTTGAAACGCAAGAGCACTTGCTTGTGTACCTGATTGTGTTGATGGGGCAAAGTGAGTAACTTAAACCATTTCTACAAAGCCAAAGGGATCTAGGTTATTAAATTTAGTTTGTCAAAGACCTATCCCAATCCCCATTTATAGCTTCTCCTCATCTATGAGTGGGATCAACAATTTGCTCCCATCCATGACTAAACCTATAATATGCACTATTTCATTACTTTGTTCTACCAAAATTTGGGTCTTGATTTTTTTGCACATGAGTATATCGAGAGCAGATAGTAGAATACTCCTATCCACTAAAGTCTTTAATGTTTTGTCATTATTCATCCCCTTCATTTTATGGATTTTTTGCATCTAATTTTCTCTTAATGACCTCTTTAAATACATTGACTTCCTTTGCATGAGTGATCTTCCTTATCTTTAATATTTTGGCTTTGATTGTGGCATTTTTGTCTAAAATATTTAAATTAACCCATAGCATGTGTTTGATGTGACCCTATGTCACTTCATGGAGCCACTTTATTTAATGAATCCAAGTTTCATGTCCCAACTCGATCTACCTTGAACAAGATGTAATATTTCAAAACACCATGTCATTAATGGTCTTGCATGACTGTTAATGGTCCTTATGCCATACATGTCTTATTGTCACCACTTTCCTAGACTTTATTTGAGTTTAATGTACTTTTTTTACTAGATTTCTCCTTGATCTCCTTCTTTGGCAAAGTACAAACAATGATATTTTACATTTCAGACAAACTTATTAAATGTATTTAATAAGTTATACTATACAGGTTTTAGGACTTGGTTTTATTTTGTTCAAACATTAAGTTTAGATATTTTTTCATTGAGGAAAGTGTTTGGGACTTGTTTATTGGACATTTTTCTCGGAACCTCTTTTTTGAAAACTTTGCAATTTAGAGTTTTTGCCCAAAACTTCTTTTTAAAAACTTTGAGCTTCAGGGATTTTGATTGGTAATTATTCATTGAACATTTTATTTGAACATTATTCTAAAGGATTTGTTTTTATTTTTATTTTGATATTAAAACTTTAAATTCAAAAGATCTGTTTAGACGTTTTGTTCAAACATTATTTTGAAGGATTTGGTCTTCAAACATTTTCTAATCTCAAATGTTATGATGTGAGATTAAAGGTGGTAAGGCTTAAGCCTATAGACATTTATATATCATAGAAATATAGTTCCCTATAACTCTTTTAGCACAATGGTACCTTATTATGAGACTTCTTAAAAAATGTAAGGTCCTTTCCATCTAGTGTGCATCTTCCCTAGAAATTCTTTGAACCTGCTATCATATAATAGTACTACCTCTTCTAGATTAAACTCTTTAGATCATAATTTACAATGATGACATGCCTTATAAATCGATGTTCAAACAAGTCTTAAAATAAACAATCCACCATTGACGAATACAAAATGCATTTCTACTTCAAAAGGTATTTTGTTTATTATTTGTAAATATCTCTACACATTCACTCATATATCCATAACTCAACTATCCCCCATATGCCTAGGTTATATCAAATCCCTTATAATAACCTTTACAATCAACATTGAGGGTATTACAAGGCCCTTCAAGGTATCCCCTAGGAGATACCTTGAAACAAAATTCCAATCTTGTGCATGTTTAAAGTATCTATGAGGAGAACCCTTGAAGGTACTACAAGACCCTTCAAGGTATCTCTTAAAAGATACCTTGAAGGGCATTGTATTACCTTCAAGGGTAAATTGAAAGTGTCTCCTAAGAGATACATTTCAAACATGCATAAGGTTACCCTTGAAGATATTACAAGGCCCTTTAAGGTATCTCTTAGGAGATACTTTGAAATAAAATTCCAATCATGTACATGTTTAAGGTAGATAGTAGGAGATCCCTCAAAGGTATTAAAAGGCCCTTCAAGGTATCTCCTAGGTGATACCTTGAAAGAAAATTCCAATCATATGTATGTTTAATATATTAGGATGATGATCATGATAAAAGTATGGGCTTAGAAATACCACTCTCCTTAATGAGCCAAATATTTAAATGCTTTAATAATTCCAAGAGCTTTGAGCTAAGCTAAGTGAAGATTCTTTGGCATAAAAATTGTGTGTCGAATTGTGTAGGATTGGGTATAAAATTATGAGTAAAATATTGATATTCAGTGTTTCCCTTGGAGTGAAGAAAAGATTATTGAAAATTTTATAAGATAGAAAATTTTGGATCCTCATCTGATAACAGACATCCTAGGAAATAAATAACCTATAGATCAGGTGGTCATAAAGACCCTCCACCACATTTTTATAGGAGGAAATCATATGCTTCCACCCCAGCACAACTAAAGCCTATAGTACCAAATGTCAAATGCATCATAAAGGGGAACTATAGGGACCCCACATTGGTTCTAGACTTTGTAGATGGGATTTTTTTCCCAAATTAACAAAGAACACAAATAATATAAGGGAGGGCACCCATGCCTACATGATCAAAAAATTTCAAAATAATGACTTTGAGTCATTTAGATATAGGATTTGGAGATCTACATTGGCTCAATACATGGTGCCCCTAATGCACCTATGCCTTGAGATTATCACCCTATGTGTAATGAGATACAATGCCAACACTATAATTACTATAGGCAATCATATAAAAGTAGACATTAGTGCCAATACAGTGAGAGAGATGCTCTAAATCTCAAGCGACCCAAACACAAAAATCTATAGTATGGAAAAATGATAGAATGCATGGAACACTCATGTCCTAAATCAAAAGTTCATCAACACATCTCCCTATAAAAATTACATAGAGGTGCATCCTCTACCCATCACTCTCATGAGCTTTATGGTACAATATATGAAAGATGCCCTTTCCATGCTGGTGTTCATATTTAGGATGGACTCAGACTCCCACATCCATGATTTTAATTAGGTGTAATATTCCTTTTGAATATAGTAAGCAGTGAAAATTCTTTAAAGATGGACTTTATGGATGCCATCACTAATGTTATTCATAGTGAGTTGTAAAATTTCTCAATGTAGAATACCTTCAAGTATTCTTGCTTCTTCCTCCACTTGATCCTATACCAGAGATCCTAATTCTTTTCACTATCAAAACCATTAAAATGGGTACCAATCCTAACATGATAATCCTTGTATCCACATAGACCCACATCCTATTGGCCATGCAGGGTTATTATCAATTTTTAGAGTGCTTCATGTCTTTGGTCTTGATCAACCTCAATTAGGGAACCATCAATTTTAGAATGATGGAGTGTTAGATATCATGGATCACTAGTAGTAGAATTCTAGTTGATTGGTTCTGTAGAGCCCATTTCACTTTCATCAAAGTCCATGAATTTAAAGAGAAGCCATTCTGACTCTCATGCATGCTTACAAATAAAACCTTGGCCCTAGATTTGGCTTGCTAATTCGATGTAGTAAACTCATTATATGGCATGGGTTAGAAGAAGAAGGCTATATATGACATCCCCTTTTTAAGATGGGGCATTAAAATTGTGAAAAATTTGTAAGAACATTTTCTTGTGCTCAAATTGGTGGAGCTCAACCTTGACCAAATCAATGATCAATGGAATTATAACTTAGTTGGCCACATAGCTACCTTGAAGACTATCACCCCTTCATCCATGAGCCCCATCCATAATTTTATTAGTGATGGTCACTGATGGAAGATGATATCTAACACTACATGGATCTTTCCAAGGTCTCTTCAGACACCTGCAATATGTGGGAGTCTTTTTATAGGCTATTTCAAGATTTCAATCCCATAAATAAAATGACAAAGGGACTGAGAGTGTAACTCATTTAGAGGGGTTGGATCCAAGATAAGATATAATCCTATTGGAAGTATAGCTAATAAATTGGCAAAAAGGAGCTAAATTTTGAGGACTTAGATTTCAATGAGTAATTTGAAAACCTCTAGGATGAGCACCATGAGGAAGAGGCTTAGGAAGAAGAAAAGGTTTTAGTCAAAGGAAAAGAAGATAAGGATAACCCCTTAGGTAAAGAGGAGGAATTTTTGGTGATTCAAAGGCCTACAATTTAGCCTCTTCCTCTATACGCAATATCCCAACATCTGATGCAGGCCACCTTAGGGCAGTGCAAGGTAAGGTCATCTTAACCTAGCTCTAAGGTGTAAGATTCCAGCCTTTCTTTTGAGCCAAAAAGAAGAAGATACACATTTTTCACCCTCTCCTTTCCACTTTTTCCTCACTCTTCACTTTATCTTCACCTTCCATAGTTCCACCATTTCCACTATGCTTGCATCTTTCTCCATTGCTCAGCCAATCACATCACTAGTGATTATTTTCACTCTTTTGCCTTCATATACCCCATCTTCATCCATTAAAACATAATCATTGGCCACCCCTCTTTTCAACATTCCACCTTTCTCACCTTACACATTGACCCTTCACACACTCATCCCTAAGGGAATAACATTTGTTACTTCATAGCAGTAAGTGACCATTCCTTTTGAACTACCATAAGGATCCCCTTTTGTGGGGGAAATGATTCAATCATAAATGTAGTTCTATTACAAACTAGAAACTAAAATAAAATCTTGAGAGTCTTGGTGGAAAAGAGAAGAGGAAAAAAGGCTAAGGCCCTAATGGTACTTCATATGTGATCAATCTTTGACCCCACACTGTAATATTTAATGATTGCACACATGGAACCATAATTAATCAAGCCCCATGAATAGATGAAAACATGGGATTACTTTATACATGTCATCAACCTTAACCTTGGCTAGGTTAGACCAACTAATAGGGTCAAATTTATGGAAGAAACCTAGAAGTCTATCACCACAAACTATCTCAAGGCAAGTTACTAATTACAAAAGGAATAGGAACTCACAAGAGTGAAATCTACTATCGATCACTTGAATTCAAAGGCCAAGGACAAAGATCTATATCTCACCAAGATGAGGTCTAACCTACAGAGTCATATTACCACTAAGAGCTTCTAGGTGAAATCTATCTAAAAGGCCTAGTTGCAACCTAAGTTACATAATTAAAGGCCAAAATTGATGGCCTAAAAAAGGAAAAGTAAGTCACAAAAAATAAGTTGTACAAAAAAGAAATAGATCTCATTTAGACCCATAAGAGCCTATTAGACTCTAAAAGTGTGTAACAATAGATGCAACAGTAGATGTAATAAGAGTCCTCAACCAAGGACTAAGAAATCTAGCAGTTGAAGAATGACCTTGCTGCCACTCCCAGACTATAGGTATCCTCCCCATGGTCCAACAATTATATATATTCTATTGATAGAGAATAAAGAACATGGTCACAAACTTGAAGTGAGTGCTTGGTTTCATCACAATTTCATAGTGATTGAGTGCATAGGTTAGCATGTTTATGGACCAGGTCCTTGCCTTCATGTCCCCTAAGGTTTAGAATTCATAGATCTTCATCCACAAGTTATATAGCATGATGGATGAGATGCTTCAGGTAGTAGGGATGGATAATATAAGGCAAATGATAGTGAAGGTGAATGAATTCTTGAGATATAACAAGGTAGCATCAAAATGCACAACATTTATTAATACCTTAGAGAAGGTGGTCTAAGATATGAAGGGGCATATTGAGCAACTGGTCTAGTTGGGATTCACTTATTTATTCCTTGTAGACAACACAGCCCTCTTACAATTAAATATAAAAGAGTTTTTGATCAAAAATAAGAATTACCATACCATCGTTATGGCTCACAGTCAAACACCAAGTATCTCTAAAGTGGAGACCATTTTGAAACCTCTTACCCAGCTTGAGTTCTATATGTAGGTGGTAGTGCAAAGCTTAAGCGACATCTCCTTCAAGGAGAACATTGATATAGATAGAGCCTTCAAAGTTTTAAATAAGAAAACTCAGCCTAAGGAGGAAGAGTGGATGCCTTTAACGGCTACTCTACAAAAAAATTAAGTTTGGTGGGCCTCACCCCTTTTGCAGTGTTACTTTGATTGGTCTACAAAACCAAAAATTTTGGGTTCTTCCATCTATGAGCAGATTCTATACAAGTCACTAGGAAATATGGATCATAATCCATGTTTTGAAGTTTTGGTATAGTTAGCCTTTCATCATGGATGTGCTCTATGATTTTGACAATTGGTGTATCAACATCCACTTTCTTGGGTTCCCCTTATTTATTTTTGGCTAAGTCTTGGTCCCTTCCACTAACGGCATGTGTCATCATGGTGCTCCTCAAGAAAGACGGGAGTTCTTATTTAAAGAAAAGGCATGCCATTGGCTAAGGAAATTGGGGCTCATTTATAAAAATAATTCCAAAGGTAGTTCATAGGTAGACGTGCATCACCACAATACTTCTTACATATCCCTAAAATTTTATACATTATATTCAATCTGTCAGTCTCTAGGGGCATAATCATGGAGAGTCACTCACCTAGTGAACTTGAAATATTTTTTGAGTGTTGAAATTTTGTGGGTTTGTGGGTGCATGCCACATGTCCTTGACTATTGAAAAATCAAGTCTTTAATCTTAATGTCATGGGTGCCCTTGAAGGTATTACAAGGCCCTTCACAGTATCACCCAATACTTCCTTCAAACCTTCAAGGGTACCTATAAACATGTTTGAAAGGTATTTTCTAAGAGATACCTTCAAACTTTTGGGTCCATAATAAAGGTTTCAATGATATATAGGATCCTAAAATATAAGAAGTTAATCATTTTCCATAATTTTGATCAAAACCCCCATTGCTTAATATCATTTTGTATGCTAATAAAATACATGGTTGAATATTGACTTAATTAGTTATTTTTCTCTACATGGCTATTTTGCTTTGATGCATATTTGAAATGTATCTCCTATAAGATACCTTTAAAGTAGGATGAATCAATAATTGAAGTATGCAATGTATGATATTAAAAGCTATTATTTTTTTGGATTGACATAAACCGTGTGATTAAAAAAAATGATGTACATTACCTTTTTAACATTTTTAGGTTTTAACATATCTCTATGCTTATGCTATGGTATAAATATATCTTTATCTCCTACATAAAAGTATAAATTGGACTGATTTTATAAATAGCCTTCTTAACAACTCTTCTCAAGTCTTTTTCAAATGTCTAGGCTAAAATATCATATGCAAATGGCTTTCCAATGTGGATACTATGTTTCTCTCATAAATAATGGTAAGGTCATTGGTGAAGGAAGAATACACAAAGTGATAGGTGTAGATGATGAAGCTCTAGAACCCATAAATATCACTTCCACATGCCATAATGAGGAAATATCTATTGAATGTGTAAGTGTTAATGTGACTAAATCTTTTGATTTGACTCTATTACTTCCATTTATTATATATTTTTTGGATAACTTACAGGATGTAGTTGATAGTTTTACTATATGGAGTACAAGAATGATGCAACACATCACAAACAAGTTTTATATAGAAAATTATATGGAAAAAATACAAAATAATTTGAGTCAAGTTATGCATATACAACCATTACAACAAGAAAACCATTACTTGGATTCATTTGTTCATTATATCAATAATCCTTTCATATTTCAAATCCTAAGAAAAACTTTTCATTGGAAAATGGTATAATTATTACACAAATGTACAGCTCTTGCAAATGATGAAAAAAATGTTTTTGGTTATGTTGAATTTGCACAACCAAGGGAGAGTTTTGTTTGCATTCCTATCCTAATGTTTGAAAATGAATTGGGAATTTACATAATGTAAGCTATACAACATTGTGAGACTTGAAGTATAGAGGTAACTGAAGCATCTATTGTTAGATGGCCTTCCAACAAAATAGTGAACACTGAGACTTGTAGAGAAATCAATTTACCATACATGACACCAAAGGAGAAAGAAATTGGAAACATTTGGGATGTAGTGTGTAATGAAGTTACTCCTTTCCTAACATTTTTAGTGAAAAGGCATCCAAAACAATTAACTCATGCCTACAAATACTTAGGCTAAAAAAGAAATCAACCAAATACTTCAGTTAGCCAAGTGGAGCTTGATGAAATCATAGATAGTGAGATTTCAACAATGTATGTGGATAAATGTCACACCAAAAAATTTGTTTAGTTAGGATTGTCATTTGAGATTCTAAAGTCTACAAGGATAAAGTTTCTTGATTCCACCACAATAGATAAGAGGCAACATGTCTTGTATGCCCTTATGTTGGTTTGTTTAAGAAAAATAAAAAACAAAACTACCATTGATTTTTAGGGTACAAAGATATATTTAGAAGCTTGGCTTAACATATATGGATTGAAGAGAAGTAGATTTTTTGACATTCAAAATTATCATAAAAATGGGGAATGAAATGTATTCCATGCAAGGAAATTTTGACAAAATCCATAAAAGAAGACAATGGTAGCTAAAGATTTATTGGACCAATTGGTGGATGATTTTGTAGTTGTTTCTCCATGACTAACATGCTAGGTAGATATAGATGGATCATGAGAAAATTTTAAACATCTTCCAACATATTTCACTCAAGAATTGATGAGGTGCCACATCAATGCACAACTAACAATATGGAATATGAGCCAATATCCAAACCAAAATTCAATAACATGTGGAGAACTAATTTTCATGATGTGACCATTGCCATGTATGATGGCTTCACTAGGAGTAAAACATGCATCTTGTTGACTCAAAAAAAAATACTATGGGTCCCTCTCTAGAGATCAAGAAGATTGTATCAATCAAGAATTCATGATGCACTCAAATCAAATACTTTTATAAGAAAAATGTATTACACACTTAAAATAATGTTAGATTAATACCTTGAAGAATGCCTTAGTGTCATTCATGACAAGGTGTAACATAAAAAATCATTTGTGCTAAAGATAGTGACAAAAATCAAAGCAATTACCAATAGAATATTAGAGTTGTCAATGGTAGGGATTATAACACATGGTCATGATGCAAGTAGATATGGGATTTTTTTACTGTACATTCTTGGAGGGTCTAAATTTACCATCACCTCATTAAACAAGTACTTCAGGGACATGGAAACAATAATTCTAGATACTTATGGATCTTTACTATATAAACCTGGATCTTCAAAATATCCATTGTATGATGCACTTTTATCTAAAAAATTCTACCCTTAATGTAAGAAATATAGATAATAAGAACAATCAATTGGTGCCTTCAAAAAACTTCCTCCTAGGCTATACCTTCAACTAGACAACTATTATGGGGACAATAAGAACATGTACTTTTATCCATATTTATATTTTAAAAATGTCAAACCTTATATGGAACTAATGTTACATTTACAAATTCACAAAATCATGTTTTTTATACAGGTATGTGTTGTAATATTTATCTCTCCTTGTATACAAAGGTGTTTTTCTCGATGTTGAGGTTAGATTTATCCTTGTAAGACATACCCATGAGGACATCGATGGAACATATGGAAACTTGTTTGAATGTATAAATAAGAAAGATGTATGGAGTGTGAAAGAGATGATGGACACTTATAGGACATGTGAAAATACAAGAAACTTCATGCCACATTTACTTGAAGAGGTAGTGGATTTCAAAGACTATGTTAATAGTTACCAGCTAAAGGGAAGAAAAGAAATAGTAGGCTTGGCAAAAGGTCAATACTTTATTATATGCATAGAGCAAGGTCAGCCCATTATACATTGTAAAAAAAATATAAAAGATATAAATTGGTCCCCTCCTAATTACATTATGGGAAATAAAAGAAAATGGTGAGCCAAATGTTCTAGAAAGTAATCCGATAAAAATATATCTCAAAGACTTGAAAACTAGAGAAATGTCTCAAGATTCCATTGTTGAAAAAGACTCAGATAGAAGTAGAAAAAAGAGTGAAAAAGAAATCAAATATAACTTGAATAATTATGTATAGTAATTCAATGAATTTTGTTTGACCATAAATAGTAAGTGGAAGGATCTAGCATATTACATCCAAAACATCCATGACATAATGAAAGAAGACATGTTCCCTTCTGAAGTTGAGTGTACAAGATATTTTTGGCCTACAACTCACCCTGACATATCCATTCATATATATATTCACAAAATGGTTCATGATAGGACCCTTATTTTGGAATGTCATCTACAGATACATATGTTGGTCCAAGAAGCAAAAGAACAAAAATTGCATTTGATCCAAATCAAAATTTGCAAATTGGAGATATGTTATTATTTAGAGATGATGATTCTACAGGGGTGGACTATATAGTATGGGTTAATAGATCTAAAATCAATATTGAGATACTAAAAACAAATGGGGATATAGAATAAAGGGTCAATGTAGCTTGGTTCATCCCAATTTATGCAAGGAAAAAAGATGTAGAAGAAGTATAAATTTATTCATGCTGCTTGGACAAGAAATGGAATCCAAACCCAACTAACACATATTTACCATCCATAATCATAGATAGTATCATCTACACTTGGAAACCAAATAAAAATTGGAGATGTTATACACTTGTTCTCACTATTTTTTGAAAGGCATTGTAACAGATTATTTGAATGCATTATCCCATTAGGCACTATAAAAAATAGTGATAAAAGGATTGGGAAAATTGAAATGGTTATTATTAATTTTTGAATGAGAAATGTGAATGTTTTTTTCCAAAATTTAGTCCATTTTTTAGAATGTGTAATTTTTTATTGTTTAATTTATTTTTATTTTTTCTAGTGGCACTTCGTATTTTGGGTCTTAGAAAATACACTTCACTATTTGAGTTTTATAATTTCTACTATAACAATTTAGTATTTCGGTAAATGTGCATCTATTTAATACAATTTGATTGGAACTTCCACTTCATATTTTTGTGATTCAAAATGGTCTTCAAATTTTATGTATTCCAAATAGCTAGATTGCATTTTGTGAATCACAAAAACCTCTTCAGCTTTTCAGCTTTTCAAATTAAACTTCACATTTTGCATCCTTCAAAATGGTCTTTAAAAAATCATCTTTGTAATTTTCACTTCAAAATTTTCACTTCATATTTTTTGAATTTCAAAATACACTTAGGCATTCCTGTGTTTGTGAAAATATCTTCAAGATTTATGCCTTAGAATGTCCCACTTGCATGTCAAGATTTGTTCTCCAACATTTGTGTATCAACAAATGGCATTTGGCTTTTCAGTTTTTCAAATTACACTTCGTACAAGAACCCAAGATTCTATCACGTGGCATAATCTTGGTGACTTGACTATGTGAAAGGATTACCAATCCAAATAAAAGTCTTGAACAATGTGAGCACCTAAGATTGCAACATTCATCACAATCTAGCTAACTCAACTATATGGGAGATTAGATTAATAATATAACACTCATGATTGACATGTGGCATGTACACAAATATGATATATATTTGATTGTCATGATGATGTCACCTAATTTAGATTAGATAAATAGTTCATGATCTAATCAACTGCTGACACATGGCATCCCAATCATCTTAGGTGTTTTAAATCACATATCGCTTGAGCACACGATTGATGTATGAATTTTTTTTCCTTGAGAAATAAACCACCAAGTCTTATTATCTATAAATTAATGGTCTATGAACTTATTTGAATAGTCACATAAATTTTGAATATTTTGTACATTTAGATATATGAGATTTATTTGTAATAATTTTGACTAATTTTTAATTATTTTGGATTATTTTAAATAGCTTGGACTTATTGAAAATATATCATATAGATGTGATTTATTTGTAATAAGTCCAAGTAATTCTTGATGAAGTCCAATTTATTTATGATAGTTTTCAACTATTAATTATTTTTTATCATTTTAAATAATTTGGACTTATTACAAATACATTAGATAGATGTGATTTATTTGTAATAAATCTAACTTAATCTTGATACAATCCAATTTAAACTTGATATAGTACAATTTATTTCTTATAGTTTTAAAAAAATTGGACTATTCATAAGTCCATATTATCTAAAATAGTCCTTTGAACATTGCATGTGAAGTTATAAGATAGATCACTACATGCACTCACATATAGCATATTATGTAATTGTTCACACATAAGCCCATATAAGGGGATAATTACATCGGTATGAGGCCATATTTATATTATGTGGATACGTAGACAACATTCATTGACTGAGGGGTCTTTGAGGTTAGCTCAACTTCACTTGAGCCCACTAACCCCTATTTTTCAAGGTGACATGCCAATTTGGAGGACCCAGGGTTTTGAGAAAAATAATGATTCCTAAAACCTGTGTACAATATAATTTGATAACTTACAAGGTGATAATGAACCCTAACAAGCACATGTGGCTATTATAAAAGTGAGTTTTTATCTTGAGCCAAATAAAAGCATTAATGGTAGTGCTCAGATCCTGATGATAGTGTCTAGGTTGACAGAATGTTATTTTCTAAAATATAACGATTCAAGGTGAGACGTCAGCTTGTTTTCTTCTATACTATACATGTCAGATATTGTTATGAATCATTGAATAATCTAATTATTATTTTTCCTTTGTATTTCAACTTTAATAACATTGTTTGGCATTGTAATTTTCTATATTTAGCATATAATTAGATTTAACATATTGATTAGAATATTATAAACAAGAATTCAGTTAATTGGCCTATGTTTAGAATAAATTACTCCATATTTTATTACTCTATTTCCCATAACCCATCTAAAAATGATTAAATAAGAACAAAATCCATGCTCAAGTTCTCCCATAGTTTCTCAAATATTGGCAAAATTTGATACAAACTTGCATTTTGACTTCTAATTTTTGTAATTAGAAAACCCTAAACTCCTATACATACTTTTACTCATCCAAAAACATGTGAAACTAAAAATAAACTTCACTTGGCTATGTTATTATTTTATCAATGTCAAAATTAAAAACCAATCTACCATTATGTTTTTCTTGGATCAATTATTTTTCATACATCCTTTGGGTATATATAACTATGCTCCCTTGAATAACACTTATTAAATAAGATAATATAACCAAAGTGTTATATCTATGTGCATGAGCTCTATGCATACTTTCCATGCTTATTTGAATTATTCATCCTCTATATGTAACTCCTTTGTGGAATCAAATCCTATGACCTCCACATGCATCTTGCTCAACAAACCACATATTTTACTCAATGTGTTTACAACTCGATTATATTTTCTCCTCCTATGTTTCAATACAAATGAGTAAATTTTCAATAATTCCACCAATTTCATTTATATTTGATTTAGCATATCTTGTTTTTTAATAAATTGCACCTCTTGGTGGTTTATGCATAACACAAATTCCTTCAACGATAGATAGTGCCTCCACTTCTTCAATTCTTGGACAATAACATAGAACTCCTAATCATAAACTTAATACTTCCTCCATATATCATGTTTCCCAATGAATCAAGTGATAGGCTTACCTTCCCAACTCATTACAGCTCCAATGCTAAGTCATTTTCATTACAATCTACCTAAAAAACATTGTTAGAATTAGGCAATGCAAACATAATTTTTATCATTATCTTTTTAAATTTTCTAAAATCCATACTCAACTTTGAAAACCCATAAAACTCTCTCTTATCACCCCTTATCACCTTTTTGATATGTACACAAATCCCACTAGAAGTTTTTTATAAACTTCCATTAAAAGCTCACCAATCTATGGAAATTTTGTGCTTTAAAAGCATTATTTGATAATGGTCATTCAAGGATGGATCTCCCCTTGTTAGGATCTATATTCAACCCTTCTTGAGATATCAAGAATAACAAGCAACTTCTCTTCACACAAACATTGTAACACTTCTATCAAGTGTGACACGTGATCTTCTTTTGACATACTAAAAATTAGAATTTCATCTAAATATACAATGAAAAACTTACTAAGAAAAATCTTTAAAACTTTGTTCATCAACCACATGAATGTGCTCGCTACATTAGTTATAAAAAAAGGCATAACTAATCAATCATACAAATTGTAATCACCTAAAAGTGGTATTTGGATGCTAAGAGTGTTGTTTGAGACATCTTATGTCTAGCTCAGCGAAAAACCTATCTTAGAGCCTTTATCACACTTTTTCAACCATTTTATAGACCATAGACATCTACATTTATCTCAAACACAATCTCGGGACAACTTTTCTAAATCCAATCTAGTGTGCCCAGCAATCTGCTAGTTAGACACTAATACCACATTAAGGACACTAGAGCCACATGGTGCTAGTGTCCCCAACTTGGAAATAGTGTCCCTTTTCCTAAATCTCCTAAATAGATATATTTTAAAATATATGCTCCTCCTAAGTTTGGCCTCAGTACATTTTATTCTCCACACAAGCCACATATCTCTATAAATATAAGACTATTTGACCTCTATTAACTAGATGGAAAATAGATGTAGAAGCCTATCCAAATCAGAAATAAGTTGAGAAAAATTAAGGTATTTAATCTCTATTCTACCCTAATTATGTATAATACCATCTAAAACATCCCTAACCCTAGATTTCAAACATTATCAATCTCAAGCACACTCAATGCATTTAAGACCACTCTCATTCTAGCATTCACTTGCACTTGCACCAAACACTAGGTGGGAAAACTACATCAAACTTGATCCCTCCTAGGAGTAATGGTATGTAGGCAACTCTCTTCACAGTGGGGTGTTGAGGATGTATAACCTATCCTACTAATGAATACTCATTTTCATCTCATGTCATACTTGTAAGGAGGATTATGACTTGCACACTAAATCAAATTTTCCAAGCATAATAAAATGTTCTAGATTTCATACATGGAAGAACAAAACCTAACAACATAGGCATTGGTGATCCCAAAAAATAGGAATAATCCTATAAAGATGACACTAACACCATTTTGAGGACACTAGAGTAGCATGGTTCTACTATCAAGGTGGGGTGCTACTATCCAGCGAGAAATCAAATCTTGGGACCCTATTGACGACACTCAGACCTATCCAAAACCTAGTTTTTAGAACCCAGATCTTTCAAAATAGTCAATTTCTAGATAAATCTCTATTTATTACTATTTTTATAAATTTAAAAGAAGTCAAAATCCATAACACATTAATGGTTAATTATTTCATATTATTTAACTAATTTAGTCATCTTAGCCCTTAAATCTAACTTAGAATTTACAAAAGTAAAACCCTAAAAGGTTAAACCATTTGGTGAACCTAACTTACTTTGAATATTGATTCAAACCCTAGTTTGCATTATCCAAATTTTTGTGCACTAAATTAGGGCTGCATACTTCTACTTTCTAGTTTTTTAATACAACCTAGCTAATTAAATCAATTTCAAATTAAGGTTTAAATTTATTTAAATATAATTTAATTTTTTGGCAAAGAAACCCTAATTCACAACAAGCTTAGTTCAATAACACCTAATCCTAGACACACTTAGGGTTTATATACTTTTTCTATTTATACTCAAATTTTAGATCCATTTATTTTATGATTTATATTTCATATAATCATGATCATAATGATAGAATAAATTAATCACATTTTGTTGTAAAGTCTAATATTTTCATTTGCATGCTTTTTCCCTTAATTCAAAATGAATTCAAAAAAGACATACACACATGTATAGATGATGCTTTATATCAATTGAAATATATGTCATATTTCATAGCATGTTATATTTCTCCTATTTTTAATCCTATTAACAAACAAACCCATACACACATAAAGGATTTAGCACATAAGCTAACAACTATTTTTCAAGTTTCAATGTCATATCTTATGCATAGGAAATAATCTCCTTCTCCTCTTAATATCCGTGAGGGTGATAACTACTTTACCTCTAACTAGGTTCATGTTATCATTCCTCTATGAGATAAATTATCATATACCAATGGCACTAATACCCATACTTATCCTATTCACACCTCTTCCCTACAAGGTGTATGCCTATATGTTCAATCAAAATTGGCTAAGGTTTGCACTTGTGAGACTCTACATGATTAAATTACTAGTATGAGCAATTGTAGGATTACAAAATTAGAATCAACTATTACATGAAAAGATTAAAATATTGGAAAATAAATTTACAAGACAAAGGAATCCAAGGAATAATAGTGTAAATCATGTGTATGCATCTTTACCTAGTCAATTTATGGAAAACAATGTTACATATCCAAATCATAAATCACAACAAATTACATCTATAACTAGTGATTCAAAAAAAAATCAATGGCCAAATAAGAGCTTAAGTGAGGTACTAAGGGAAATTATTATAGCTAAGTTGATCAACCTACCTCCTCTACATGCAATGAGGAAATCCAAATATTTTAGTGCATATCATAAATTGCATGTGCACCACACCAATTTATGTTTGGCATTGAAAAAGAAAATACAATAGATGATGGATACATATGACTCATGCAATGACACATTATCCACACAACATACAATGACATATCCACCAATTCAAAAAGGCTCATATTTAGAAATAGTATAAAAATGGCTACCAAAGCATAACTTAAAATAATAAAAGGTTTTAAAATCACAATCAAATCTAGAAATAGTATAACCTGCACAGGAAAAGAAAGTAAAAGAGGCAAATCTACCTCTCCAAAATGAGGCTCAACATTCAATATGGTATAATTTTGGTCACAAATATCTACAATGGTTTGATTATCATGTTCAAGGTTTGGGAAAATAGGCCCAAGGCATCACTTCTCTTATTCTATTAGATGATATTATTGGTCAACAAGGTTTAGGATTCATTGAACATCTTAAGACACATTAGTCATAGATACAGTTTATCAAGGCAAAAATCTAGATACACAAGAAATGCTACAAAACGAGCAAGATCTTAAGTTCTAAAATCAAAATCATGCTACACTAACAAGCATTATCAAAATAGGTTTTCTATAAAAAGAGCCTCCACAACATCGTATGTTTACAATAAGCATAATTTCAAAGGGAAAAATCATAATTAATATTCCAAATCAAAATTTAGAAAGGTTAAGTCCATAATATGAGGCAATTCCTTATATAATTCGAGGTTATTATGATTATGATGATGAATAATACTTAGATTCTTACTGTCACAACATTCAACTATAGCATAACATTCACACTACATAGAGATTACCATTCCTATTTTTGACATAGGTCATGGTGATAGTGAGTCTCCCATGAGACTCATTGGTTAGTATGGTTCCTTCTCCTTGTACATGCTTCTTTCTTCCTCTCGCTTCTTGTACATAGTTTTTTTTCATTTGCATATACATAGCTTATATCCAAAAACCACAAAAATGATATAACATGTCAAAATACAAAAACATTTAAATATTTTGAAAATATAAAATATAGAGATTATATACATTATTGTGTTAACATTTCTTCTGCTTTATAGATATTACATATGCTAGATATCTCAGTATAGTTGGTTTTATCATACATATATGCTTCACTTGTTCTTATCAAGTGCTTGAAGATTACATACAAGACTTTGGTCTAGTACACTAATCCAGACTTGCTATCATCTACCCCCTAAGGGAATATACACCAATCTAGGCTTCTTCATTTGATACATTACCCACTAGGGATCATATCATACATAGTTTCTACTATGATATTTTATCCATACATTCTACACATTCTAGTTTACACCTTGATATATCTTAATATTTATCATTGCTACTCATTGCTTAGATTTTTCACCAACTATCACTAGTTAGTCTTAGCATATGTACATCTTTGCATTTACATAGATTTGTAATACGTAATTATACATTCTTTAATTTCTAGTTTTCTTAATTTAGACTTGATTATGTTTCCTATGCTTCTTCCATTTTGAGAGCATTTGAATACTCCATTGTTATTTGCATCTATGTCACTTCTTTGTATGTATGCCTTGGACATGTACCCATGTCCCTTGCATGTTATTTCCTGCTTGTATATGTAGACATTTGAACATGTCCTTTTATGTGGTTCTAACCCAAATTACTTATTACTTGTGTATGTGGACATTTGAACATGTCCTTGTATCTCTTTATTTCTTAGATTTAGTGACATGTGCCCATTTCCATCATATTGTGGCCCCTTAGCCTACCTTTTTCATGCCTCATGTGTTTATATGTATGCATCTTCACCATGACACTTGTATTTTATTTTTACACACAATAGTTTTTGATGCCATGAGGGATATCATATATCTAACCTTCCTACGTGGGTGTCATGATGGATATCATGCCCCATCCCCCTAAGTAGATACTCATATTTATTATTATACACATTTATTACATCTATTTTGACACCTTTATGCAATGTCAGATTACAAAATAAATCTTACATGACATACTTATGTCTAGATACTTTTACATTCTGATGTTATGTTTGTATATTATATTGGAATATCATGTAATTATCATATGTATGCTTTGATTAACACATTTTACAAATCTATTTCTTTTGAGGATAGTTCTTACATATGTTTCATAACTACCCTCAAAAGAGGGGACATTCACAAGGGTTTGTCATAGATATTTGTCTCCTACTTTGCTATTCATAGATCATTTTGAGCACACAGGCTTAGTGTCAAGAAATCAATAACAAGTCAAATAGAGGAAAACATAGGGACTCAAAAAGCAGTTTAGTCACCTAGATTTTAGACCAAATAGACATTAGCACCTAGATTGGGACACTAGTACCATAGGGTGCTAATGTACACTACATAGCACTACTAAGTAGTAGCCTCAACTTTAGGGCAGTCTAGATTAGCTAAAATAGTACACTAGGTAAAGTACAAATTTGCATAGATATAGTCACATGTTTGATAGTTATGTTCAAATTTTACTTAGATATAGTCAATTAAGCTTAGATTCATACCAATTTCTTGGATTAGGGGAATCATGTGCAGCATGATCACTCCCACATTCAATTCAAAGACACATATATAGTCATTACATACTCATTCCAAAATTAGTATACTCGGATATTAGATTGGGGGCGTGTGCACAACACATAGTTTCCATATGTTCAGTTACACATAGGTTGATTATATGGAATGGAGAAATTCATGTCATTCTATATGTTGTATACACTTTTTATCATATTCTAGGTTGTCACCAATTTCATGCCTTACTCCATCTATAGTGGTTGGCATTCTTAAGTGGCATAGAGACACCTAATGTACTCGAGTGGTTATGAAACTGACATACATAGTTAGATATACCTAGTTAGATAATTTTATCACTTTGTGTATTTTAATTTTAGATGCATCTAATTCACATGGCTGGGCAATGATGGAATCATGACCTACTGGATTTCTTGATCCACCCACATGATAGAGTTAGACACACTTACAGTCTTATCCAAGCTATTCATAGATCATAATCCACCAAGTAGGGGTGGGAAATGAAGGATTTATAATTGGATTGAGTTCTTGAGCCACCCATATGAGGATTGAGCAAGCTATCAGCTTAGTTCAATATATTCAATGATTTGATCACTATGTACACTCACACACACAAGTTATCACTAGGTTTATTTATTGGTTTGTGTACCCAATGAGATGTATTCATTATGTTCTTCTTTCATATATATTTTCTCAATTTATTCATCATAATCTTTTACTTTTTATAGTCTCTTAATTAAGGATTGATTTTTGAATGTTTTATTATAGGTCATTACTTTAAATCATGTTTCATATATGTAGACCTAGATTCACACACTCAGACCCAGCTACATGGACTTCACTTCCTAGGTAAGTCTAGGTATGCTTCTTTTTATTTTATACTAGTCATTTTTCTTTGCTACATTTATATCATAAAGGGGAGCAAATGTAATCAAATAAAAGTGGTATTTGGATGCTAAGAGTGTTTATTGAGACAACTTATGCCTAACATACTTATCCTAGAGCCTTTATCACACTTTTTAGCTATTATGTAGACTATATACATCTATATTCATCTCAAACATAGTCCTAAGATAGCTTTCTTAGATCTTAATCCAATGTGCCTAATAGTCTGCTAGCTAGACACTAGTGCCACATTAAGGACACTAGTGCCACATGGTGTTAGTGTCCCCAACTTGGAGTTAGTATCCCTTGCCCTAACTCTCTTGAGCAGATATATTTTAAAATGTGTGCCCCTCCTAGGGTTGGCCTAAGTACATTTTATTATTTGCATAAGTCATGGATCTCTTTAAATATAAGACTATTTGACCTCTATTGACTAGATGGAAAATAGATGCAAAAGCCTATCCAAATAAGAAATAAGTTGAGTAAAATTAAGTTATTGGATCCTTATTCTACCCTACTTCTACATACTACCATCTATAGTATCCCTAAGCCTAGATTTCAAAGCTTATCAATAACAAGCACATTTAAGGCATTCAATACCGCTCTCATTATAACATTTACTTGCACTTGCACCAAGCACTAGGTGGGAGAACTCTAATGGGCTTGATCCCTCTTTAAAGTATTGGTATGTAGGAAACTCTCTTCACAGTGGGGTATTGAGGATGTCCATCATGTCCTAATTAAAAACACACATTTTTATCTCATGCCATACTTGCAAGGAGAATTAGGGTTTGAATACTAAATTATATTTTCTAGGCATAATACAAAGTTCTAAATTTCATGCACATAGGAAAAAAACCTAGAAACACAGGTGCAAGTGATCCTAGCCAATAAGAATAGTCCTACAAAGAGGATATTAGAGACATTTTGAGGACACTAGAGTAGCATGTCACTATTGTCTAGGTGGGGTGATACTATCTAGTTATCAATCAAATCCTATGACCTTATTGATGACACTCAGATCTATCCAAAACTTAGATCTTCTGTGACAATCATTTTCTAGGTAAGTCTCTATTTATGCATATTTATTACTATTTTTAAAAATTCAAAATCCATAAAAAATTAGTGGTTAATTATTAAATGTTATTTTACTAATTTAGTCATCTTAGCCCTTTAATATAAATTAATATTTACACAAGTAAAATCCTAAAAGGTTAAACCACAAACCATCCTAAATTAGTCTTTATTCATCACCTTCTCTTATTATATCTACTTTTCAAATCTATCTATGAAATTTGTACTTAATGGTGATTTTATTGATGGATCTAGAATTAGTGCATATCCTCCTTTCATTAGCATTAATATTACACATACTACACATAATCTTAGGTTTTTATTAATCAATCCCTTCTCAATTAGTTCCTCAACTTACTTCTTCACCTCCTCATTATGTTACAGTGTCAGTCTATATGTTGCTTTGTTTGGAAAAATGGATCTTAGAATCAGATCCATTCTATGAATTATGTTATGTATATATGGTAAACCATATGGAATATATTTAAACATGATATTCTTGTACTCACCCAATATCTCCTTCACTTTGTGTGGCATTTCTTCTTATGTTCCCTTCATGATTATAATTTGTGTAGGCTTAAGCATGGGCACATAACATGCGTATTCCTTCCTCACTTACATCAAGAATTGATTTCAAAACACTAGAAGTAATCTTGGTTTACTCTCCACCTCTACACTTATTTCTTCAAAGAACTAAAAGTTTATTGTTTACCATCCTTCCAAAAGGTATAAGTATTTTTTATTTTTCCATGCAAAGATTTGCTACCAAACTGCCAAAGTTTACATAACAATACATGGAAAACATCCATTGGCATGATGTGGCATAGGATTTCATCCTTATATTGACCTATCTAGAAAATAATTATGCATTATTAATTCACCAATAACTAATGTCCCTTAAAAAAAAACCTTATATGTATTTTGATGTTCAATCCTTTTTAGACCAAGTTTATCTACCAACTAATTAGAAATAAGATTGTCAGTACTTCCAATATCAATTACTACCTTATAAAAATTTCTTCTAAATTTAAAAATGATCTTGAATATATTATTTTTCTACATTGTTTCATTCTCTTACTTCTTAGGATTCAACAATATTCACTTTATCATGATAGCCTTGCCATAGTCTAGTTTTTTTGCTTGATTGATCTACGCAACACTTTCCTTATTAGATTATGTAACATGGTTGATAACCTACTTATATTATTGAAAAAATTTCCTCATCTACATCTATTGTATCATCTTCATTGAAAATATCCTTTCCCTCTTTGTGTATGATCATGACCATGTGATGTGCTTGATTTTACATCATGTGCATGTGTTTTATCGATTTTGTCACTATGAAAATCACATCCTATTTTGCATACATATTAATCTTTATTTTTGTGGTGAATTTTTTCCTTTAATTATCACTGATAGGCTTCTTCTATTGAATTCAGGTTGACCATACCAAATTCATCTTAAATGGAAATGTGGAGTCTATTCACATACCTCAAGACTTTATTTGCACCATCTTCCATGTGACTAGCATGAATGGTTAATCTATATAATTATTATATAATTCATTGACACTCATATCCTTTTGTCTTGGATTTTTCATTTTTTTTTAAATATCCATCTCATAGTTTGCGATCAAAAACATTTCTTTCAACTCAGTAACTATTATGTTCCAAGGTTTAATTTTATCCTTTCCCTTTCTTTGCCTATCTATTTGGATATGATTCCACCAAAAATATTCATGTCATTTAAATTTTTTACACATAAATCAAACTTTATTAGGGCCTTTTATGTACTCATACTCAAATTACTTATCCAAGTTTGCATTCTATTCTATTAAATCTTCTAGACATAAAATCCCTAAGTAGTTTTGAATTTTCATGCATGGATTGCCACCTATCTTGGAGATTCACCTTAATAATATAACCTCTACCAATTATTGATTAAATTCATCCATTTTCAATTTATTTTCCTCATCACCAATCTAATAGGAATCTAATCCCCTTTGTTGAGCAATCTCCATCACTTATGTTCTTACTTGGAGATCTTACATTAAGTTTTCCAAATCTAACTCTCTTAATGGTCTATATATTTCTCCCCATATTAGATTAATTCCTCTACATTCCATTTATTTTCATCAAAAAATAATTACAACAACTACACTTCTTACACCTTCTACCCAACAACCCCATTGGGGTCCAACTAGAAATACATGATTTTTTTTAATTAAACACATATACTAAAAATAAATTACTACATGAGAATATATAAAGACCATAATAAATAATCAAGGTGTGATAATAGAAAAAAGTATAATACATCAAAGATCACTAATCTCTATATCATAAGAGTACACATCATAAAGTGAATGTAGAAGGTAGTCACATTAACTCAGCTATAACTAAAACAAGTCTATAGACACCATTGTCAAAGAGTAGTAAAAATTAAATACAAATCTTCATGATAATATTCTATGATAAGTAAAATAAAATACAGTGTACATATAGATACATGGTTCCCTGGAGCATAGTTCTTGAACTCAAGTATATGTGGCAATCTTAAGTGTCATCTTAATAAGTAGTACTATTATGGGGAGGGAGAACATCATCTAAGCACTTTTACACACCAACCATAGACCAATGATCCTCCATAATAATCCCTTAAATAAATGTCCCTCCCTTCATGGATGAGAAGATAGTGATAGTATAAGAATCCAAAGATACAAGCAAGTACTTATGTGTTGTATGAGTTTTAAATTAAACATATAGTGTATCATATAAAACCATTTTATTCCAAGATATCATACAAACATGTGAATCATACTCATGAAATGATAATGTCTCACTAAACATACTTTAGCTCAATTTTTTATGAATAATAAATAATTATTATCTATAGATCAATCAAATTCATACACACCACTTGATCGGACTGCTGTCATCTATCATTGTGATACTAGTAAGCCAGTGAAATCCATCTCACTCCTTACTCCATATCGATAATGCAGATTGGTCAATTATAATTCAACCACAAGATTAATTTAGTTTACATTCTATTATCAAACACATCATATAACATGACAAACATAGGAACAATCAAAGTATACATTTGTTTCATCAAACGTATAAACAAATCTTACATTATTTTCTATCTTATATTAGAAATAATGACTACAATTTATACCATCTGAGTAACTACATATTTTTAGTACCACAATTAGTTTCCAAACATAATACACCCTATGATAACCCATATTACCATAGTCTAGTGTTCTAAGACATAAATATTAGTTTTCTATAATCAATCATAATAAATTAGTCTTAAATACATGGAAACACAAGCTTATATTCAAGTAACTAGATATAGTGAAGTGAGTCACAGTTCTCATAGAACACAATAATATACTATATTATCATACACTACACTCTCAAATATTATATGCATGTATACACAAAGTCTTACCAACTATTAAAAAACATGCCATTCACAGCAATAAATAGCATGCAAAAATTAAATCAATCAAACATAGATGTAAGACTAGACATAAAAATTACAATATGTACCATATGGGTACAACATACATTTATACTATAGTACTCTATGTTATCCCATAATATCATAGGTTTACAACTACATAATAACACATAATCCAAAATTATGATTTCAAGAATCAAGTAAAACACATACATAACAACAATTAAGCAAGCATGGGGCTATACCACCTGGATATACCCTAAGTCTAAAATGCATACTAGCATTCAAGGAAATATAACTAATTAGCATGCATCATGATTAATTCTCATAAAACATTATTAGACACATGTACTTAATATGGAATACATATAACAAACAACCAATCAAGCATTTACAGAGAAATAGAGAACTCATAAAATTGCTATGATTTTTTATTCTAACACTTCATTCTATTTCTAGGAGACTATTCTAAAAGGATATAATTTTTTATTCCTAAGAAACTTAATGAATTACTCAAATCATCTATTCAACTATACATATAATCCCTATATATAATTACTTATATATATTAACATACACCACAATTAAGTACTCTAATGCTATGTAATTACTTAAACCATGATTCATTATACTTTTTAATCAAGAGTTTCCTATAGTCATTTATAACTCTAGCTAAGGATCTCAAATCACATAGCTTATTCAAGATAATTAATACCTACGTCAAGTTATACATAAGCATATATCATTACATACTAGGTTAGGAGCATAGGACTTTATTTGACATGGTTTTACAACTCTTGATTTCCTATAACCATTTCTTATATGTTATATTTCCCCAATACCCAAAGATTCCTCAGGTGGCAATGTTGCCTGAAAATATAAATACATACAAATACAGTTCAAGAGTGTAAATTATCCCATGATTTATGTTATAAATTAAATGGATATGATCTTATTAACCATCAAATTATTCTATTAATCTCTAACTTAATAAGAACTTATCCATGAATAGTAATATCTACCATATAGGTATTTTTGATAATATGGATAATTACACACAATAAATAATAACTATGGTTCTTTAGTTTACTATGGAAATTGAATTATACTTTTATATATACATATCTCTTAAAAATATTATATATATCCATTTATATCATCATGCTAAATTCAATATTTGAGAATTACTATGGATACAAATCTATGTCATCGATTATCCATAGCTAGTTTGATTAAGTCAATAGTCTTTTAACTCACAATATTTTTCCCAAAATACTTAAATATATAATAATTCTCTTATTATAATATATAATATGGCATTCCTTATACAATTTTTGAATAAAACAAATAATATGGCATTCCATATACGAAGCTCTCCATATAATATGACATTTCATATTTAATTAAGTGTTCCACATTTAATATAGCATGCCATATTTTATATATATATATATATATATATATATATATATATAACTTATCTAAGTATGAAATGTTTGTCAAATATCTCTCTTCTACTTTGATTTATCTTCAAGGTTCCATCTCCAATCTAGTCTCACTATCTTTCATCACTATGCTTGTTAGTCTCCTTCTATATTTCCTATTTCTTTTACATTTAGAATCACCTCTTGATGGATTTGTATATCTCTTGTGTCACTCACAATCATTATCTACCCCATTCCATTCATAAGTTTCTTCACTAGGAAACTCTCTTAGGACCAAAACTTGACATAGGTTTCAAGGGTTAAATATTTTAAAATGGATGGTCTTATGTGATCTTATCACACTTTTCTTAGTCCCTTTCAAGTTCTCAAACACACTTCACCACTCATTCTTATACCTCAAGGTCACAATCTCTTTAGGCTTGTGGCCTTTTTTTGTGTAAATTAACTTAGTTTGTAAACTATGTACTTCTTTGAATATATAAATCCATTTCTAGTCACCCTCTATCTTATTATATATGTGTTTCAAGTTTCATGACCTATCTCCACTCCTAGATCATACTTCCTTTGCAAACAAGCCCTCATTTAGGCCTAATTACCCCTAAGACACACCCTCAATCCTAGAATCTATACAAAACCATACAATATCAGACCCAAATCATTTTATTCCATTTACATATGAAAAAATAATTAATATCACAAATTTAGGTATTTTTCCATGGTTACAACTCCTTGTATAACACTTTAGGTTTTGAAACCCTAGAGGGTTTCCTGCAGAGGCTGAGAGGGTGATTAATTCATTTCCCTAAGTTCTATGACATTTCAAAAGGAATAGAGTCTTATCCAAGATCTATCTACATGATCCAAAACTTGAAAAAGCTTTAGTTGAAAGATAATTCAAGAAACCAGAACAAGCCAATTCAAATAATGTTATCTCTGAGAAGAGATGTTTTATTGATAAAATTTTTAGACCCAAACATATGCTTATCTCTGAGAAGAGATGTCTGATTTCCAATTTGGATTAGATCTTCATTTATACATTCTTTTAAGGTTGGGGGAGGATGTGGAATCTCACAAATCTTGAGGGAGATGAATTAGTTTTACTTCCATGATTTACAACAATACAAAATTTGAGGAATTATTTTTTTAGAAACTTACTATTTTTAGACTGGACTAATAAAGTTGAAATTTAGGGAACTTTGTTGGGTTTTCAAGGGTCAAAATTCATTAAAAAAATCTCCATGCCATCTCACCATGTTCTCCTCTTTCTTATCTTTCCAACGGTTCAAACGGTGAGTCAATTGGAGCTACGGTGCAAAAGTTATGGCTCCCAGAAGTTCTATCATCAATTGGGGTAGACCCGTCACCTAAATTGTCAACTAAATTATTGCCCAGATCATTCATCCCTCATTGAGAAGAAATGGTCCCCATTTTATCAATATTTTTCATTAAATGTAGCAATTATACTTTGATTTTATTCTCAATGCAAACTTGGAATGGACTATGATCTATGGAACTGTGCATGGCTTGATTGTTCACCATTTTTGTCTGACCATTAGTCTATGGATGGAAGGCTGTGAACTTCTTTCAATTGGTATCTATTTTCTTTTGTTATTGTGTTGTTTGTGTAGTCAAGGATACAAAATTATCCCTTTTGGATTTTTGTGACTTGACCACCATGAAAACAAATTTCTTGGCACTAATCAGAGAGACAGATGTAGAAGGTGGTACCTCTGATACCTTGTAGCACCATGTTCCAAGAGTGAGAGTAATCCTTTGAGTTCTTGATTTATATATGCCATGCCAATCATACATGAATGGTTGACCAAATATTACATCAAAAACATCTATATTGAACACATCGCATAAGACCTCATCTTGGAAAGGTTTTATTACATATGAGAGAAGACATTGGTGGGTGACATGAAGGTTTCTCCTTGGACTCAACCATCCAATACTGTATGGCTTTAGGTAAGGCTTCATGGATAGATTTATTTTTCTTTTGACTTCCACTATCAAGAATTAAATGCAGAGGCTTACCTTTCACCCATAATTTAGAGTGAAACAACCTTTCCTTGTCATCTAGCCTCTCCTCATGGGTCTATGATGAAGCAATAATGGCTTCGGGCTCAGCATCTATAATCTCTTCTTTAACCTCTTCGACTGTAGGGTTTATATGAGGTAGAGCAATGGATGTTGAGGATTATGACTCAAAAATTAGGGACTTGATGGATCTACATTCTTCTTTGGAGTGAGTTCCATATTTGTGATAATCACACCACTTCCCAGTCTTTCCTTCCTTTTGCTTCCAATTTTGGCCTTGTGTTTGACCTTCTTTGTCACTTTTCCATTTTGAAGGCTGACTCTTCATATTCATTCTTTATGCTTCTACTCAATCTTTACTGTGAACTTGTACGCTTCACCAAGGGTTTCCAAATTGAAGAGTTCCATTTATCCCCATATGTACCATTTTAGTCTGTCATGGTATTTGATAACCTTATATTTCTCACTTTCTTGGATGCCCAATCTCACAAATAAAGAATGAAAATTTTTAGTGTAATCTTGAATAGACTATTCCTTACATTGGAAAAGTTGTTGCCACTCTATATACAAATCATCATATGCTCCAATGGGGTAGTATTCTTCTTTTACAACTTCTATGAAATCATCCTAGGTAGGTTCCACTCAAGGCCAATATCATCTGCACTAAATCTCTTTTTGTACACTTTCCACCAATTTTTGATAGGCAATGATGCTTTCAAAAGAGCAAAAGTGATCTTCTCTTTATCAGTGTATTTATTTACAAAAAAATTGGATAATAATTGAATTAAACAATTTTCTACTATATCAGCATTGATTTTTCCTTCAAATGCAGGGATATCAAAATTCACTTAAACCTTGAAGGGTGTTGGGGCACTGAAAGGATGTGGGGGTGTAGATGAGGAGCCATAATTTCCAATCAAGATTTATTAGAGAATTTGAGTGAATTGTTGTAGTATCTATGCTTGCTACTATTGGAGGGCTTCATTCACCATTTCCTCAAAAGGATCAGATGTCTCGGTGTTGTCTACCATTTAAAGTCATTTAGAGCAAATAACTGGATAGTCTGTTGGTTCTATTTTCCACCCAAACATCCTATAATCTAACCTCATCCTTGGATCATACACTCTAAATACAAACTAATTTGATACCACTAATCCAAAACTCAAAAAATCTTTAGTTGAAAGATAATTCAAGAAACTATAACAAGACAATTCAAATAATTCTATCTCTGAGAAGAGATGTTTTATTGATAAAATTTGTACACCCAAACATATGCTTATCTCTAAGAAGAGATGTTTGATTTCAATTTGAGGTTACATCTTCATTTATACATGTTTTGAAGGTGGGGGGAGGATGTGGAAGGTCAACAATCTCGAGGGAGATGAATTGGTTTAACTTCCACAATTTACAACAATATAGAATTAAAGAAATTACTATTTTTAGAAACTTACTATTTTTAGATTTCACTACTAAAATTGAAATAAGGGGTACTTCCATTGGGTTTTCAAGGGTCAAACTTCATTAAGCAAAGATCCATGCCATCTCACCATGTTCTTCTCTTTCTTAGCTTTCCAACGGTTCAAATGGTGAGTCAATTAGAGCTACTATGCAAAAGTTATGGCTCCTAGAAGTTCTATCATCAATTGGTGTAGACCCATCACTTGAATTGTCTCCTAAATTATTTCCTAGATCATTCCTCCCTCCTTGAGAATTAATGGTCCCCATTGCATCAAGATTTGTCATCAAGTGTGGTAGTTTTACTTTGATTTGATTCTCGATGCAAACTTGGAATGGAATATGATTTATGGAACAATGCAAAGATCAATTGATCACCATTTCTATTTGACCATTAGTCTATGGATGGAAGGCCATGAAATTCTTCAGCTTGGTATCTATCTATTTCTATTTTTGTGTTGTTTATGTATTCAGGGCTGCAACATCAACCCTTTTAGATTCTTGTGGCTTGACCACCATGAGAACATTTTTTTGGCACTAATTAGAGAGATAGATGTAGAAGGTGGTACCTCTGGTACCCTGTAGCATTATGTTCCAAGAGTGAGAGTAATCCTTTGAGTTCATGATTCATAGATGCCATGTCAATCATACATAAATGGTTGACCAAAGAGTACATCACAAACATCTAGATTGACCACATCACATAAGACCTCATCTTGGAAAGGTTTTATTGTATATGAGAGAAGATATTGGTGGGTGACACAGAGGTTTCTCCCTGGACTTAACCATCCAATATTGTATGGCTTTGGGTGAGGGTTCATGGATAGATTTATACTTTTCACAACATTATCAGAGATTAAATTATTTTGACTTCCACTATTAAGAATGAAATGCAGAGGCTTACCTTTCACCCATAATTTAGAATGAACCAACCTTTCCTTGTCGTCTAGCCTCTCCTTGTGGGTCTGTGATGAAGCAATATGGCTTTGGACTCAACAACTATAATCTATTATTCAACCTCTTTGATTGTAGGGTTTATATGAGGTAGAGTAGTGGATGTTGAGGATTGTGACTTAGAAAGTAGGGACTTGATGGCTTGACATTCCTCTTTGGAGTGAGTTCTAGATTTGTGATAATCACACCACTTCCCAGTCTTTCCTTCCTTTTGCTTCAAATTTTGGCCTCGTGTTTGACCTTCTTTGTCACTTTTTCATTTTGCAGGCTGACTCTTTGTATTCATTCTTCCATGCTTCTGCTCAATATTTACTGTGAACTTGTATGCTTCACTAAGGGTTTCCAAATTGAAGAGTTTCATTTCTCCCCATATGTACCATTGTAGTCCACCACGTTATTTGAGAACCTTGTGTTTCTCACTTTTTTGGATGCCCAATTTCACAGATAGAGAATGAAAAATATCATTGTAATTTTGAATAGACTATTCCTTACCTTGGTGAAGGTGTTACCACCCTATATATAGATCATCATATGCTTCAATGGGGTAGTATTCTTCCTTTATAGCTTCTATGAAATCATCCTAAGTAGGTTCTATCTCAAGGCCAATATCATCTGCAGTGAATCTCTTTTTATACACTATGCACCAATTTTTGACAGGCAATGATTCTTTTAAAAGAGCGAAAGTGATCTTCTCTTTATCAGTGAATTTATTTATATAAAAATAATATGACAATTTGTAATATCCCTTCGAATATCAAAACCAAAGCTCCGAATTGCTTATCTAAATTTCTACAAAATATCTTCAAATAGATGAATAAATCACAGTATAATTTCTTATTTATTTGCTCATAAGCTTACAATAGAGATCCTCTGTCAAGTATACAAAGAATATTGAAAGTTTGGCCTTATAGCCTGAATATTCTGCAAACTGGGCTAAATCTGGCACGTCTCGGCCTGCTGTGTAAAAACACAGTCGCCAACTTCGGTTATACTACCGTCGTCGGTCGACCTGTAGTGGTCCCCTTGCCGACGTCGATGATGAGTCGACCGATGTCGGTCTCTGTAAGTCTCTATTCGCTGGAGTCGGTACCTGAACTTTCTGTAGATGCGTACAGACTTTCACAGATCTGTACGGAAGTCGTACAACCACTGATATTGCTCAACCTATATGCTTGATCCTGATCTGTAGGATTATGGGCTGATACAAAAGATCTATATCTGTATAATTCTGGAATCAAAACCCAAATAATGAAAATACCTGTAAACCCTCGTGATAGCTTTTGTGTGAAGTTATCTCTCAAACTTGTAAGTACATGTGATAGCTTCTGGATGAAGTTATCTCCCAATTCGGCAATAGATCATTTGATCTTTCACAACCTCTGAATCGCTCACACTGAAGAGTTAACGTTCTTCAATGCAATTTAGCAATAGATCAGCTGATCTTTCATAGCCTCTGAATCGCGCACAATGAAGAGTTGACGTTCTCCACTACAGATGGAATACTGGAACCCTTGGCTCAGTCTTCACAGAAGAATTTCTTAACAAGAATCAATATCAATAATCATGAATACAAACTCTCTCCCATGAGAGATTCTTATACACCTCCAAAGGTGTGCTTGCTAAAATTAGACTCCCTTAAATTAGACTCCCTTAAATTAGAACTAGGATCTTAAAATTAGACCAAGTCTTAATTTAGAATTTGCATCCTCAAATTAGACCCAATCATTAATAATTAATAATTAATAATTAATTAATAATTAATTAAAATTAGACCAAATAATTAATATTTGATTAAATCAATCAAATATTAATATCTCTCTTAATTCATGTCTGAAAGAGCCCAAACGAATTCCAACCCATCTCCATCAAAACCCTCTATCCATCCCATCAGCCTACAAGGGTCGCATAATAGGCTAATCATCAACTCTGGACATGTCAACTAAAAAAGGGGACATGACAATCTGCCCCTCCTGAAATTGCTTGCCCTCAAGCAATCGCTAAATGATAAACCAATCAATTTCCCCCTGGATCCCAAATGTAGTCATAATCTCCACCGCTGTCAATCAACATGAACTCCAGGCCCTAAATAATATCTGAATTAGGAATGTGAATGCTAGACATACTCGTATCAACATCCTATGACCCCCTTGTAACAGAATGCTGAGTCCCTACCACATGTGCTAACTCTTGAACTAAACTCACCTCAAGACAAAGCTCGTCCTCATATCTCTCCTGTGTTGGTGCCAATGTGCACTTGTCATCGCAATCTATCATGTCATGCAGTGTAGGCATCTCCATCTGATGAAAAAACATATGTTTGAAGCTACTGCCCCATATTGCCTTAAGAATATGTGTTTTCCCATCAACTTCAAAACAAACCTCCATGTCTTTGAGACGAAGAGTAACTTCCTCAAATGAATGAAGCCACTTCATACCCAAGACTAATTCTATGTCCCCCATGTTCACTACATAATAATTAGCTTTGAACTCATAGTTGTTCAAGCGCAATGGGAGGTCTCTAATCATGCGCTCACACCTCAGAGTGTGACCATCGGCTACCTTAACTCTAATTCCCTCAAAATCTTTGGTAGTGAGTCCACGCTTCTCCACAAATCTAGCATCTATGAAATTATGTGTGGCCCCTGTATCAAGAAGGGTGGTAACCTTCTGCCCTGCCAAAACTCCACGGAGTCTAAATGACTCATCCGACTGAATGCTGGATAGGCGTGCCTCCTGTATATGAAGTTCTAAATCTGCCTCTGCCTTAGACTCTAAAGCCTCTGCCTCCTCAGAACTATCATGCTGTTTGGAATCTTCTGATTCCGCATCCTCATAATACGCCCACATCACACGATTTGCTTTGCCCTTTGGTCTCAAAGGGCAATCATGATGGATATCATATGGACCTTTACAATAGAAGCAAAGCTTCTTCCTGCGTAGATCATTAAGCACCTCACGATCCAAAGGTGGTGCTGCTAGATTAGCCTTTGAATCATTTTTAACCCCGAATTTATCTATGTTAAAATCTGGTCTCTCTGTATCCCCGTTGGAGTGCTTATGGTTTCTAGATGAAGAAGTACCTCTGGAGTTAGATCTACTTGATGGGGCTGCCATCTCCATACTGCGCGCCTTCTTCATAGCTTCCTATAATGAAGGAGGATCAAAGCCTTTGATGCAACCTCTCAATGGTTCTGTCAAGCCCTCCATGAAGAGTACTACTAGTTGCCTCTCTGAAATGTCAGGAACCATGACTGATAACTTCTGGAAGTCACCAATGTATGCCTCTAGACTCCCACTCTGGCGCAACTGTGCCAACTCTCAGAAATAGGACTCTGGATCCCTCCTATTAAAATGCTCTACAAGCCTATCCACAAACTCCTGATAAGAGGTGATCTGATCATGATGGAGTGTCACCATCCCGTGGTGCCACCAATCATGAGCTACTCCCTCAAGATGTAGTGTTGCATATCTGATAACATCTTCCTCGACCATCGGACGCAATGTGAGAAAGGTGTCCAACTTACTAATCCAAGCCTGGGCTGTGACCTTACCACTTCTGTCGAACATCACGAGTGTGAGCCTGCTTGTAGCATGCTTAAGATCATTGTTCTGGTATCTAGGTCTTCTGTCCTGTCTAGCCAATCTGTAGTGCTCTCTCCTCAGATTAATAAAATGATCAAGGGATGTCCTCTCTCGTACATGAGGAGGTAATAAGTTCCACTCCTCATCTGCAGCCATGTAAACATTTGTAAATGAGGGATCTCCTGCTTCCTCCTTTGTTGGAACATCTGGTTCCTCTTGAATAAACGTAGGGCGTGTAGGTCTACCTGCTGTCCTGGAATGGGTCTGCTATGGTCTCTGATTAATAGTAGCACTCTTATTATCTCCTTGTTCCCCATTCTATCTATCAGTTGTGTTCATTCCCCTTATCATAGTAGTAAGTGCTTGTAGTGTTTGATTCATCTGTTGTTGGCCTGACATCATAGCACGGTGGAATTCTCTGGTGTCCTGATCAGCATCATACCTATGGTCCCTGGGTGGGCTACCCTCATGTCTATCACTCATGGTAATCTGTTGCTGTTCTAACAGCTAGGTACCTTCAAGCAAAGCTCTACTGCGTGTATAATACCCATGTGGTCGCAACTCTTGTGGCTGCATAAAATTTCTAAACCCTCAGGATGGCAGGATTTAGTTCTGATACCACTGTAATATCCCTTCAAATATCAAAACCAAAGCTCCGAATTGCTTATCTGAATTTCTAGAAAATATCTTCAAATAGATGAATAAATCACAGTATAATTTCTTATTTATTTGCTCATAAGCTTACAATAGATATCCTCTGTCAAGTATACAAAGAATATTGAAAGTTCAGCCTTATAGCCTGAATATTCCACAAACTGGGCTGAATCTGGCACGTCTCGGCCTGCTGTGTAAAAACACAGTCACCGACGTCGGTTATACTGCCGTCATCGGTCGACCTGTAGTGGTCCCCTTGCCGACGTCAGTGATGAGTCGACCGATGTCGGTCTCTGTAAGTCTCTGTTTGCTGGAGTCGGTACTTGAACTTTCTGTAGATGCGTACGGACTTTCAAAGATCTATACGGAAGTCATACGGCCGCTGATATTGCTCAACCTATATGCTTGATCCTGATCTGTAGGATTATGGGCTGATACAAAAGATCTATATCTGTATAATTCTGGAATCAAAACCCAAATAATGAAAATACCTGTAAACCCTCGTGATAGCTTCTGTGTGAAGTTATCTCTCAAACTTGTAAGTACATGTGATAGCTTCTGGATGAAGTTATCTCCCAATTCGGCAATAGATCGTTTGATCTTTCACAACCTCTGAATCGCTCACACTGAAGAGTTGACGTTCTTCAATGCAGTTTGGCAATAGATCAGCTGATCTTTCACAGCCTCTGAATCACGCACAATGAAGAGTTGATGTTCTCCACTGCAGATGGAATACTGGAACCCTTGGCTTAGTCTTCACAGAAGAATTTCTTAACAAGAATCAATATCAATAATCATGAATACAAACTCTCTCCCATGAGAGATTCTTATACACCTCCAAAGGTGTGCTTGCTAAAATTAGACTCCCTTAAATTAGACTCCCTTAAATTAGAACTAGGGTCTTAAAATTAGACCAAGTCTTAATTTAGAATTTGCATCCTCAAATTAGACCCAATCATTAATAATTAATAATTAATAATTAATTAATAATTAATTAAAATTAGATCAAATAATTAATATTTGATTAAATCAATCAAATATTAATATCTCTCTTAATTCATGTCCGAAAGAGCCCGAACGAATTCCAACCCATCTCCATCAAAACCCTCTATCCATCCCATCAGCCTACGAGGGTCGCATAATAGGCTAATCATCAACTCTGGACATGTCAACTAAAAAAGGGGACATGACACAATTGATCCAACTAATTTTCTAATGCATCAGCATTTATTTTGCCTTCAAATGTAAGGATATCAAAATTCACCTAAACCTTGAAGGGTGTTGGGGTACTGAAGGGATGTGGGGGTGCAGATGAGGAGCTAGAATATCCCATTGAAATTTGTTGGAGAATTTGAGAGAATTGTTGTAGTGTCTATGCTTACTATTGTTGGAGGGATTCATTCACCATTTCCTTGAAAGGATGAGATGTCTTGGTGTTGTCTACCATTTGAAGTTAGTTGGAGCGAATAGGTGGATAGTTTGTTGGTTCTATTTTCCACCTAAACTTATTGTAATCTGACCTTATCCTTAGGATCATACACTCTAAATACAAACTACTCTAATACCACTGATCTAAAACTCAAAATAGATCTGGGTGAAAGATAATTCAAGAAACTAGAACAAGATAATTCAAATAATGATATCTCTAAGAAGAGATGTTTTATTGATAAAATTTGTAGACCCAAACATATGTTTATCTCTTAGAAGAGATGTCTAATTTCCATTTCAGGTTACATCTTCATTTATACATGTTTTGAAGGTGGGGGGAGGATGTGGAAGGTCGCCAATATTTAGGGAGATGAAATGGTTCGACTTCCATGATTTACAATAATACAGAATTTGAATTACTATTTTTAGAAATTTACTATTTTTAGACTGCACTACTAAAATTGAAAATTGGGGCACTTCCATTAGGTTTTCAGGGGTCAAAATCCATTTATCAAAGCTCCATGCCATCTCACCATGTTCTCCTCTTTCTTATATTTCCAATGGTTCAAAAGGTGAGTCACTTAGAGATACAGTGCAAAAGTTATGGCTCCCAAAAGTTTCATCATCAATTGGGGTAGACCCATCCACTGAAATGTTGCCCAGATCATTCCTCCCAAATTCAGAATCAATGGTCCCCATTACATCAATATTTGTCATCAAGTGTGGTAGTTGTACTTTTATTTTATTCTTGATGCAAGATTGGAATGGACTATGATTTATGGAACTGTGTAGGGCTTGATTGTTCACCATTTTTGTCTGACCATCAATCTATGGATGGAACACCATGAACTTCTTCAGCTTGGTATCTATCTTCTTCTATTGTTGTGTTGTTTATGTAGTCATAGATATAACATCAACCCTTTTAGATTCTTGTGGCTTGACCACCATGAGAAAAAAAATTTGGCATTAATTAGAGAGACAGATGTAGAAGGTGGTACCTTTGGTACCCTGTAGCGTCGTGTTCCAAGAGTGAGAGTAATCCTTTGAGTTATTGATTCATAGATGCCATGTCAATCATACATGAATGGATGACCAAAGAGTATATCATAAATATCTAAATTGACCACATCACATAAGACCTCATCTTGGAAAGGTTTTATTGCATATGAGAGAAGACATTGGTGGGTGACATGGAGGTTTCTCCTTGGCCTTAACCATCCAATACTATATGGCTTTGGGTGAGGCTTCATGGACAGATTTAGGCTTTTCACAACATTAACAAATATTAAATTCTTTTAACTTCCACTATCAAGAATGAAATATAGAGGCTTACCTTTCACCCATAATTTAGAGTGAAACAACTTTTTCTTGTCATCTAGCCTCTCCTCATGGGTCTATGATGAAGCAACAATGGCTTCAGGCTCAGCATCTATAATCTCTTCTTTAACCTCTTTGGTTGCAGGGTCTGTACGAGGTAGAGTAGTGGATGTTGAAGATTGTGACTCAGAAATTAGGGACTTGATGGCTCGACATTCTTCTTTGGAGTGAGTTCTAGATTTGTGATAATCACACCACTTCCCAATCTTTCCTTCCTTTTGCTTCCAATTTTGTCCTCATATTTGATCTTCTTTATCACCTTTCCATTTTGAAGTCTGACTCTTCGTATTCATTCTTCCATGCTTTTGCTCAATCTTTAAACTTGTATGCTTCACCAAGGGTTTCCAAATTGAAGAGTTCCATTTCTCCCTATATGTACTATTTTAGTCCACCACGATATTTGATAACCTCATGTTTCTCACTTTCTTGGATGCCCAATCTCACAAATAGAGAATGAAAAATGTCAACGTAATCTTGAACAGACTATTCCTTACCTTGGTGAAGTTGTTGCCACTATATATACAGATCGACATATGCTCCAATAGGGTAGTATTCTTCATTTACAACTTCTATGAAATCATCCCAGGTAGGTTCCATCTCAAGGCCAATATCATCTGCACTGAATGTGTTTTTGTACACTTTCCACCAATTTTTGATAGGCAATGATGCTTTCAAAAGAGCAAAAGTGATATTCTCTTTATCGATGAATTTATTTATAGAAAATAAGATGACAATTAATCCAACTAATTTTCTACTACATCAACATTGATTTTTCCTTCAAATGTAGGGATATCAAAATTCACCTGAACCTTAAAGGGTGTTGGGGCACTGAAAGGATGTGGGGGTGCAGATGAGGACCCAAAATTTCCCATCAAGATTTTTTGGAGAATTTGAGTGAATTTTTGTGTCATCTATGCTTACTACTATTGGAGGGATTCATTCACCATTTATTTGAAAGTATCAGATGTCTCAGTGTTATCCACCATTTGAAGTCATTTGGAGTGAATAAGTGGATAGTCTGTTGGTTCTATTTTCCACCCAAGCTTCCTGTAATCTGACCTCATCCTCAGGATCATACACTCTAAATACAAACCACTCTAATACCACTAATCCAAAAATTGAAAAAGTTTTGGTTGAAAGATAATTCAATAAACCAGAACAAGAGAATTCAAATAATGTTATCTCTGAGAAGAGATGTTTTATTGATAAAATTTGTAGACCCAAACATATGCTTATCTCTAAGAAGAGATGTTTGATTTCCATTTTGGCTTAAATCTTCACTTATACATGTTTTTAATGTGGGTGGAGGATGTGTAAGGTCACCAATCTTGATGGAGATGAATTGGTTTGACTTTCATGATTTACAACAATATAGAATTTGAGGAATTACTATTTTTAGAAACTTACTATTTTTAGACTACACTACTAAAATTGAAATTTGGGGTACTTCTATTGGGTTTTCATGGATCAAAATTCATTGATAAAATATACATTCCATTTCACCACATTCTCCTCTTTCTTAGCTTTCCAATGGTTCAAACGGCAAGTCAATTGGAGCTACGGTGCAAAAGTTATGGCTCCTGAAAGTTCCATCATCAATTGGGGTAGACCCGTCACCTGAATTTTCCCCTAAGTTTTTGCTTGGATCACTACACCTAATACATATTTTTTTATATTTTAAGGTCCTATTCCATCCATTTTATGTTTGATAACAACAAAAACATAGAAGACTACACACTTTTCCTTGACTGTGCAAGGTTTCTTAGGTCAAATTATTATCACATTATTTTGACAATGTTTCAAACTTTTCTAGGACCTTATATAGGCCTATTTTACTCAATTCCACCTCCTTTATTACCTTATGGCCTTTTATCAATCCTCATTTGAACCTATATTGAAAAATATACCAAGTTCTATGCATACTTGAATGACTATATGAGAAATATAAAATCTGATTTATCCTCAAAGGAGTTCTAGAGGTTCTAATAGGTTTGGATCATAGATTATTCAGATTATTCACTTATCAACTCTTTGTCAACACCACATTTTTACTTTTCACAATTACAAATCACTTCTTTTAAAATATTGCCTATGTTAAAATAGGGTACAGGTTATGTACATATTTAGAACCTTTTTGTTCTCATAAGGGTCTATCTCCCCTTATCCACTATTACCAAAACTTGTCCTTTCTATATGTTTACCAAGAAATCATTTTCATAACACTAATGCCTTCATCCAATCGTGATCTCCTCCATAATCTTCTAAATAGGATCACTTGCCTATGTAACAAGGGTTTATCTTAAACAGTCATGAATGTGAATAGGGGTTTAAATAAGATTGCTTTCTTTGAGTTTCCAACATCTTGATTTATTTATTTAGTCATCCATGGGTCCTTAACACCTTCACACAACATTCCACAATGAGTTATTCTTGTTTCTTTACTCTAAAAAAATTGCTCAAACCTTTCCTTCTTGATTGTAACTTACAATCCTCCCAAACCTATAGACACACACATATTATATGCATGTATATCCTTTAAGGCTTATCTAAAATAATGTATATATAAATAACAATCCATATAACTTTAAGGGTAACAATACAATGATCAAATTATCTTTATTCATTGAATCAAGATTCATTACAATACAATCCTCAAATGGACTTGTTCGTCTTTCATGAGGGTTTTTGAACATTTTCTCATTCTCAATTTTCCTCCCTCTCCCTGGAGATCACTCTCTCTCCCATTCTCTCCTCTCTCACATTATCCTCCTTATAATTACATACAACTTCCCCTACATCCAACTCCAATGTTGGTTAAGGTGGTTATAAGTCAAAACTCCCTTATATGATAGTTTCAATGTCAGGTTTTAAGAGTTAAATTATTCTATTTTATTCTTGATTTATATCACCCTAATGAATTAAACCTTTTATGAATTCAACATATGTTTAACATGACTCCTTGGACAACTTCACTCACCTAACCACTTCAAACCATGCATTTATCCCTCTTAGCCTTAGTTATAATATTTGAATTTTCAAATTCCTTGTTTTAGAGGGAAAACTCTTTAAAGACATTTAACACACCCTTATGACTCAAAATGGAACCCACAAACACAAATAGACCTTATAAGTTCCCTCACACACATTGACATCCATAATTGACCAACTTTGACCTCCTATTGACAAAAGCACAAAAATGATATCTTCTAGCTTGATGTTCTTGCATCATACTCCCTAGGAGGGAAAAAATGTATGCCACTAAATTTATTTCTTTGCTTCCAATCCCAAATTTTAGGGTCCTTCATACTCAACATACTACTGCTCATTCTTTCTTTCTCCTTTTCCTTTGCTAAACTCTTATATTTCTTCCTTTTGGCTTTATCTAGTTCTCTTGTCATGGAATCTTTTACCTCTACAAGGTGTTACAACTATTTTAATTCCTTATTTATTGCATGTTCCTTCTTATCTAATTTTATTTTCCCTTCATCATCTTCATCTACAACTAAATGATGTGTATTCTTCTTCCTCATGCTTGTTTTATGGCCTTCTCCTTCATTGTTTTCACTTGATGCTTGTTTGCTTAGTGATGTTTGCTCATTAACCATGCTATCATATTATTATTTGGGTTCTATTGGCCTCACATTCATGTCAACATCTATCATTTTCTCCATTTTACTTTCTTTTTCTACCCCTTCTTCACATTTATCCTCTTTTTGATGCCTCATACTATGACCTTGCTCATTGTGTAAGAGAACTTCTTGTTCCACCCATCCTCAACATAGTAAAATGTGGTTTGACACCTTATTAACTTTACATATACATGAATATCAAATTTAAACTTATCTTTAGTTTTTCCAATTTAATAACTCACCTTATTGGCTTGCTCATACTCCCTTTGCTTGCTAACTAGCTTACTTGCTTGTATCTTTGTTTGCACAAATCTTTGTTATTCCCTTTGACGCTCCTCTATTGATGCTTATTAGAGTTCATATTTGACCTTTTATTATTGTATTTCACCTTATTACATCCCCTTGGATGGACTGAACATGTCCTCCAACATCTCCAACTCTTCTTGCAACTTGAGTGCTTCCACCTCTTCAAAATTCTCATCAAATATTGGTTTACATTTCTCTTGATCTTTTTAGGCAACTTGATCCTTACCTTGTCCTTGTACTTTCTCTTTTATGATACTTGTATCATCCTCTTTTAGATACATACCCTGTATGTTAATCACTCTTTGAGGTGATTCATTCTCACCTTGTCTTTATACACACTCATTTATCAATGTAATTATTTCCATATACAAGAGGTCTTCATTACTTAAATCAACTTCATATACTTCATCATAAACAAAATTTGAAAAAAAATCTTTAGAATACTTATCTTTTATGCACTCATCTTCTTTCTTACATGGTTGTACCTTCACTTCTTTGGCTTGGTTTTCTTGCATTACCTCTCTTATTTTCTTTGTAGGCTTGTGTTCTTCCTAAATGTTCATGATTTCTTAGAGTAAACTTACAATATAATACTCTTGTGATTTTTTCATGCTCTTTACAACCAACTTTTTGACTTGTGCCTTTTTATATTTCCATTTGCTTCTCATTACATCTCCTTCTTGCTTCATGCCTTGGTTATCTACCATGCCAACTTGATGTTCTTTGCCATTTGTTCTTTATTTCTATATTTGTGTTGTTTTCCATTTATGCTCTTGTTTAGATTGACCTCCTACTTGAGGTTAACCTCTTCCTTATAAATACCTATTTGTTTCAACCACTTAGGCCAAACATATCCATGCCCTTGTTCTCTCTTTGAGGGATGCACTTTGTCCTTCTTTCTCCCAATCTGCATATTAGCCTTTTCTTCTTCATATGTGTAATCAAAATCAAAGTTCAAACACTCATTTACCTCCAAAGTTTATTATTTCAAGCTTATTTCTTCATTCATATTTTCAAGGATGACTTTCATGTCTTCTTTGCATGCTTCCTCTCTTATGTAAGATGTAATGCTTGGAAAATCATCATATAAATCCTATTCTACCTCATCTTCAACATGTGTAATTCCTTCAACTTTATTCACTTTGTCTTCTACAAGAGATTCTTTTCTTTGTCATCCTCTTTTCACTTAATGGGTGATGTTCTTGGCCCATCCTTCACCAAATTTGAGGCCTTATGCTTGGCCTTCTCCAAACTTGTCTTCATACCTACATACACAAGCTTAAAATCAATGTTAGCATATAAAATAAGAGACCATATAGTCTATTTTAATGTTTTTGGCATAAATATTCTCCATCTTCTCTTCTTGTCTTCTCTCTCATATGATCTTCTTGGCACTTTTCTCTCCTTATTGTTCTCATCAATGATAACCATATTCTCTATATCTTTGTCTTATTCATTACTTGGCAACATCTCATTCATCATGCCTCTTTGGGATGCCTTCTCTTTCTTCTCTTAATTCTTCAAGACACTCATCTTGTGCCTTCTTTCTTTCACAACTGAATCTAGTGGCCACTTCACCCTTATTCTCACATTATATCCAATCCATTGGCTTCCTTGTCCTCTCAATAGATTCACCATGAGCTCTATCTTCTCAATACTTTTCCAAAACTCTCTTCTCATATCTTCCACTTCTCTCTCTACCTTCATCTTCTCTCACTTTCTTTGTTTTCTAGGCCTATTTAGACCTTCTTCTCAGAAAGCTTATAAATCTTTCCTCTTAGGACTTTATTGGGTCTTTCCTTTTTTTTAGTCCTCTGTCTAGGACCTATCCTTATCCTTCTTAACTCTTTATTGGAATATTTCCTTTCTTTTTCTCACTTGAGCTCCAATGCTCTTTCAATGTCTTCTTCACTAGTCCTCTCTTGACTAACTTCTGGTCCTTATAATAAGAATTGGGTTCTTTATACTCTTATATTTATCAATGTTATGTTCCTCTTTCTAGCCTCAAAAGATTAGACTTACAAAAATTTTCTCCCACAATACCCTGCAAGGTGTCATCTCAAGCATTCCTCATAGCATTATGCATTCATCTCAAATCAACAAGTGTTAAAGAAATCAAAACAAAAATATATCCAAGCTTACATTGATTTGATACCAAATGATGTAGAGGTAAGGGGTCAAAAGTCTCCAAAATATCCTTAATTAGCTCTAGTATTTGTCAAATATCTCTCTTCTACTTTGTTTTATCTTCAAGGTTCCATCTCCAATCTAGTCTCACTATGCTTGTTAGTCTCCTTCTCTATTCATTATTTATTTTACATTTATAATCACCTCTTAATGGAATTATACCTCTCTTGTGTCACTCATAATCATTCTCTACCGCATACCATTCATTCCATTCACAAGCTCCCTCACAAGGCAAATATTTTAAGTCTCAAGGACCAAAACTTGACATAGGTTTCAAGGATTTAATATTTTTAAATGGATGGTCTTAGGTGATCTGATCACACTTTCCTTAGTCCCTTTCAATTTCTCAAGCACACTTCACCACTCCTTATACCTCGAGGTCACAATAGTCTCTTTAGGTTTGTAGATTTTTTTGTGAAAATTTACTTAGTTTGATCAAACTAGGCACTCCTTTGAATATTTAAATCCATTTATAGTCACCCTATATCTTATTACAAGTGTGTGTCAAGTTTCATGACCTGTCTTCACTCCTAGATCACATTTCCTTTGCAAACCACCCCTCATTTAGGCCTAATTAACCCTAAAACACAGCCTCAGTCCTAGAATCCATACAAAATCATAAAATATTAGAGCCAAACCATTTTATTCCCTTTTCACATGACAAAAAAATTAATATCATAAATTTATAGGATTTTTCCATAGTTACAACTCCTTGTATAGCACTTTAGGTTTTGAAACCCTAGAGGGTTTCTTGTACAGACCAAGAGGGTGATTAATTCATTTTCCTGAGTTATATGATGTTTTAAAAGGAATAGAGTCTTGTAAATTGTATGTCTACACCAATGAATCTCTTTTGATATGTTAAATATCCTATTCCATCCATTTTATGCTTGAGAACAATAAAAACATAGAGGACTTCACACTTTCCCTTGATTATGTAGGGTTTCTTAGGTCAAATTTCTATCACCTTGTTTTGAAAATGTTTCAAACTTGTCTAAGACCTTATATAGGCCTATTTTACTCAACTCCACCTCCTTTATTACCTTATTTCCTTTTATCAATCCTCATTTTAACCTATATTTACCAATATACCAAGTTTTATATACACTTGAATGATTGTATAAGAAATCTAACATTCTATTTATCCTCAAAAGAGTTCTAGAGGTTATAATAGGTTGATATCATAAATTATTCATATTATTCACTTATAAACTCTTTGTAAACACCACATTTTTCCTATTCACAAATACAAAGCATTTATTTTCAAAGATTGCCTATGTTAAAATATGGTACAAGTTGTGTACATGTTTGGAACCTATTTGTTCTCACAAGGTTATATCTCCCCTTATCCACTATTAACATAACTTGTAATTTATATATGTTCACCAAGAACTCATTTTCATAACACTCATTCCTTCATCCAAATCTGATCTCCTCCATAATCTTCTAAACAGGGTTAGTTGCCTATGTAACAGGGGTTTATCTTAAACAGTCATGAATGTGAATAGGGGTTTAAAATATATATATATATATATATATATATTTTTTTTTTTGAGTTTCCAACATCTTGATTTGTTTACTTAGTCACCTAGGTGTCCTTAACATCTTCACACAAAATTCCATAATGATTTCTTCTTGTTTCTTTAACCTAAAACAATTGTTCAAACCTTTCCTTCTTGACTGTAACTTACAGCCCTCCTAAACCTACAAAAACACATAGAGTCTATGCATATATATCCTTTAAGGGTCATATAAAATAATGTATATATATAAATAACAATTTATATAACTTGAAGGTGAAATAATATAATGATCAACTTATCTTTATTCTTTGAATCAACATTCATTATAATACAGTCCATAAATGGACTTGTTCATCTTTCATGAGAGTTTTTAAACATTTTCTCATGCTCGGTTTTCCTCCCTCTCCTTGGAGATTAATCTCTCTCCTATTATATCCTATCTCAAATTATCCTCCTTCTCAAAATGATTTATAACTTCCTCTTCAACCAACTCCAATGTTGGTTAAGGTGGTTATAAGTCAAAACTCCCTTACATGACAATTTCAATGTGAGGTTTTGAGAGTTACATTATTCTATTTGATTATTGATTACTATCACCCTAATGAATTAAACCTTTTATGACTTCAACATATGTTTAATATGACTACTTGGACAAATTTACTCACCTAACCACTTCAAACCATGTATTTAGCCCTCCCTTAGTTACAATATTTAAATTTTTAGATTCCTTATTTTGGAGGGAAAACTCCTAGAAGTTATTTAACACACCATTATGACTCAAAATGGAATCCATAAACACAAATTAACTTTAAAATGTCCCTCACACACGTTGACATCCATAATTGACCAACTTTGACCTCCTATTGATAAAAACACAAAAATGATATCTTCTAGATTGATGCTCCTGTATCACTTGATTTAACTCAACAAAACCTATTATAATAATAAAAATTATTGAGTTAGATCAATGCCTAAATCGACATCTTTACTTAAAGGTATGTTTGACAATAGAATAACAACAATTTATAGGTATATTAATATTTCTCAAAGACTTCCTACTTTAGATGATGCATCAATCTATTTTAGTGATCCTATAAAATTAACCAGACTGAAAATAAACAGAGTGACTTCATTAGAATTACATATTGACTCATCCACCCATATTCTTTTAAGAAAATTAAATACAGTGACTCAATAATAAATTCACTCCAGTGATTTCTTATGACCTAGGGGTGAGCTAAATGTAGCGACATCATCCTAGTGAGCTTATTGAGATAGACTCCAGTGACTTAAACCTATATAAATCACTAAATAAATAAAACATAGTGATTTAATAATGTCAGATATATGGTAGATTTGATAATAGTGATGCCCTTTGCTAAATAGTCATAATACTCTGAAATTAAATCTCCCCATTGACTTTTTGAAAAACTTGGATGATATTAGCACTAAAATTTATGTTAGGTATCTGAATAACGTGGATAGAAAAAAAAGGTAAATACTAGCGCTTTATCTACAAGAATATAGATGGTAATTCTAAAAGGAGTAGCAATGCCAAATAGAGTAGTATGTAGTGACACCTTTCATATAGCTAATATTACATAAAATATTTGCTATCACATATAACAACTCATTAACTATGCCTAAAATGTTATTAACTGTATATAACATATAACAGTTACTTTAATGTTTTGTGATTAAACATTATTAATTATATGTAATCTTTTTAATAGTTACTTTAATGTACCTTAAAACATGTAATCCTTATAACAGTATAACATATAATAGTGATATAGAACCTTTTTTCATAGAACCTGTAATCCTTTAATATAACATATAACTATTAACTATTATATGTTATATATAATACAAGTCCTGACATTATAATCCCTTAATATAGTTAATACTTGAAATATAACAACTATAATTACATGTAGCAGTTTCTAGGATAGAGTGACATCTAGTCAGTTATTTCCATTATACATTACACAAATGTATTTATATTTTCAAAAATAAATAATATTACCTATATAAAATTGAAAAGCATTGCCTACCTGGTAATATGTTATGTGTATTTATTATATCTTCTCCTTTCTCCTTGTGTTATGCCCTTTCCTTATCTACCTCCTTTAATTTTGTTTCAGACATTCTTCTAATAATGATTCCCCCTTTTTACTAATTTTCTACTACCTAAAATAGACATAGCCTTTTTAATATTTTCCTCTTTTTTTTCTTTTTTTAATATATTTAATTCTTTTTAGTTTTTCTATTTTAATCTCTAGTTTTTCTTTTATTTAATTTCTTTGTTTTTCCCTTTTTTTTTCCTTTTCCAGGATAATTTCCATTATTTAATATATTTTTAATATGGAATGCTAAAATTCCATAATTTTTTTAAATTAAATTATCATCCAATAAACTATATAAATTTTAAATGGCAATGTCAAAATTTACAAATAATACATATTTTAAATTTACTTTTGCTAAATTGTTCCTACCATCATGATTAATAAAACGTGCCAAACACACAGAAGAATCCATTATGATATTTTTACCTAATTTGGTAAATCATGGAAAACAATACTCTAAACAAGTAATAAACACACCATAATCAATTATTTTAATGCATTTCTACCATATGCTAACTACTATGGTGTGTGCAAGGTTTTGCCAGCTCTTTATCAACCTTTAACATCTCCATCTACATCATCCTCTTCGATGATGCTCTCCCTCTGACACACTCTAAAGGATAAGTTCTCCTGCATCTACCTCACAACATGCAAGTAATTAGATCATACCACATGATAAACATATAATAATAAATATAACTGAAATGATACATTAATATGATCAAAATGTAAATGCATATATTACCCAACTCACATTAATCAATCATGTATCTAAGTAATAATCTACTATCCAATAATAGCATAAATCTCAATCTTATTTATAAATATAACCAAATCTAAATTTATTAGCTATAGATATCCATGAATAATCTAGAAAGTTTACCTGGTGAGGAATCAGGATGTAACATCCTTTCCCCCTAAAGCTAATCATCTCTAATGACTCTTATTCAAACATAAGTTTTGAATTAAAACCAATATTTAAGAAATTAAAAACATGATATGCAGTATCAAATTAAGCAATAAATAGAAAATTACCTGTAGAACTCACCGTAGTTCTTTCAAGTTGCACTATTCTCAGAGTATTAATCCCACAAGACCCTAATCAATGTCATTTCCCTAATATTCAAATATAGATGTGAGTATTACTTACTCTGAATATTCTTATCATGACCACCCTAGGGTCCAAAACTAACAAAAGAAGCCTATATACAGTAGGACTCGCCACTTTTATTATCTTGAAGGGTTCTCATATCTCGATAAATGTTTCACTAACTTCCCAAGAGCATATAAGATCATCATACAAGCTAAAACAAATTACCAAGGAGAGTTTCACAAAATCTTCTAGCCCCTCTGCACATCTCTCTAACCCATAGAGTGTTTTTTTCCTTCCAGAGGAAAGTATTTATGGAACCTACTAAGAATGATGTGTATAAGTTATTATTATTATTACTCCACATAGCTCCTAATAAGTATAACATGTCAATTTATCACTATGCCATGGAGCTCCTGACAAGTATGATGATGAATAAGAATTTAAAACACTACATTTCTAATGTATACAAAATAATAGAATACCCATCCATAGTATACATGCATATGGCCATATGATTAAATTTGACAAGTCCATCTATCAAATCCTAGATTCAAAAAGTCCAACTATCAAATCCAAACTCAGTAACTATCAAGTCAATGTGAGACTAAGTAGGATACCATCCTATCACTTATAACTCACATTCCTAATTCACCACTCTTCCCTTAGGTCTTTATGACCTAGTGATCTTCAAAAGTGCATAATGTTCAATGAATCACAATTCCATACTAATAGATCATAGAAAGAAATATTATATGATAAATAATTCTATATGTATCAACATACATACAAGAGAAATATCATACAATCAATCTTTAATTGTATGAAGTTGCATCTAACTAAACATATCTAGTATCATCTTTCTGAACTTAACTTATAGTATTATATTCATAGTTAAGAGAAAATAATGTTAAAATTAACATACATACAAGGGCCAAGGATCAAAACATCCCTTCAACCCTAGCGAGACATATCTCCCTACTTGCTTAGCTAGAATTCAATAAATTAAAAGTTTATCTTAACCTCTAGATTGACAAGATGTTCCACACATCCTAGACCCTACTTGCTTCTATTTAAAGGTATAAAACAACTCTTCAAAACAACATATTTTAATATAAAAGAGAATAATATGAATCTAATCAAGGGTGTATAATATCATAATAATTATAATCAACTTATAAAACTTAATTTATAACCAATATAAATTCAAGGTTTACCACTCCAAGTGGTCTAAAATCATAGGTTAGATAAGTAGTGACTCTAAAGAGTCATCAAAAAAAAGTAGAGAACTATCATCTAAAAAACTCCTACATACCCTCACAAGGTATAAAGAAAATGCCACAACTCAATGTTTCCAAAACACTACCTACTTATAGTATCACAATCTATTTCTATAATTAGGAGAAATAAAATACTAACCATAAATATGTATTAATCCATCCAATTCTACAACTTATCTCCCAAAAAGAAGTAGAAAACATACTCCCACAACTTCAAGGGAATAAGGTCAAAATAATATTTCATAAACAATTTCCCATTTAAGAGAACACTAAATCAACATCATGAAAATGTAGATCCTCTCGGTATCTTACAATGATATCAAAATAAATTGAGGAAGTGTCAACTCACCTTTATGCTAACTATTATGGATGCCACTTCCTCCTAAACCACATAACTAAAGGGTGCCAATCTAGAATAGACTCCTAACACAAAAGAATCCACAACCAAGACATCCATACTCTTCTATAAGAAAATTTCCACCGCCCTAGATGGTACTAACTGAAAATGGTCTTATAAGATTGTCCACTCCTAAGGTTAGTGAACATAAACACACAAAAAATAAGGCACATAAATTTGAGTGAGAATCATCCCATGTTTATCACTCATAACACAAAACACAATTTATAAAGGGAACTTGATTAATAAACAAGGTTGTAATCATCCTCATGGTGTTAATCCAAATGATCATAAATAGGGTAGGATACTCTTACTCACCATTCATGAACTAAGCTATGCACTCACCTACCCAAACCTATATTACAACCAACCCTATAAAAAATCTAAAAGGGTACAAATGTTTCTAAGGTACACACTCATTGTTCCTCACACACATTTCATGAATGTCACATACTATCAATAGTTAGCAAGCCATACAAAAAAATCTACCAAGTCTCAAAACTCCAATCATGATGTAACATGGTTCTGCACTAAAGTGATACTAAGCCAAAATACCAGTGCAATAACTCATGTTACTAGGTTCACACTGGTGAATAGAAAGACATGAAAGTGCTAATGGACTCATTAGGTCCTAGAGTTTGAGCCATAGCTCTTATACCACATGTAACAACCAAACTAGAATCCAACTAGAAATACATGATTTTTTGTTAATTAAACACATATAACAAAAATAGATTACTCTAAAAAAATATGTAAAGACCATAATTAATACTCAAAGTGTGATAATAGCAACAAGCATAATAAATCAGATATCAATGATCTCTATATCATAAGAGTACTTTAGACATCAAAAATCCACACACCATGATTTTAAACATCAAAACACCCCTAGACCATCTTAAGACCCATTTGGGACCAATTTAGACCTTTGACCCCTAATCAAGCCTAACCATGGTCAGTTTGACCAACTAACTAAACCCACCCTTTAGCCCACTTTCTACCTTGGCCCTCAACCACCGATGGTCAGGGTCTACCATCCCAAAAACTAACATGCAACCATCCACCTTAATTTTCTAAAAATAGCTCATTTAAATCCATGTGCAAACCATTGCATGCACAAGTTAAAATTAGAAGGCCCAGTTAACATCTTTTTGTATCTCTCCCTCCTTACTTATAAGAAGTATAGATTAGGAGGTGAAAATGGACCACATTCATAACTATAAAGAGATTTTGCATCTAGAGTTTTCTTTTTTAGGTGTTCTTCTAGTAATCTAGTGATCCAACCATCACAATATAGAGCCAACTTAACATCACCCCTCGATTAATAGCCAAGTACTGTTACTTTGCCAAAATCATGCCAAACTCTTTTAAGGGCCAACCACCTCAACCACTCATCTAATCAATCTTATGCAAGATAAGTATTTATTTTCCATTATTCAATTAATTTATTTATATTTCACAATCAACCTAACACCAAACCACTTCCTAGAATTGCCTTCTAAAATCTCATCAACTAGTCATTTGTTACCTACAACCTACACACAATAATCATTGATGGTTAGCTTGATCATTGATGGTTTTCCAACCATCGATAGTTTCCTCAACCATCAATGGTCACCTTGACCACTAACAGTCACATCAACTATTGATGGTCACTATGGCAAAAAATAATATCAATTTATTTTCACCCTCTTACCTCTAATCAAACCTAACTTTCTATGTCCCTATGTGTCCACGGACCCCTACCTAATTTTCTAAAGCATACTTGACTTTTTTAGTTTTAGTATTGACTTGTTTGTTGCTATATTAGTCATTTATAGTCTATTTCTTTAGCAAGCATTTCTTGTATTCAATTTTAGTACTTTTTTATTATTGATGCAAGTAATTTATCTTTCTTTTTCCTAAACTTGATTATTTAAAACATGTGGATCGATAGCCCTTGAGAAAGTTCTTGCTTCTAAGATCTAGTTATCACTAGGCAATCCGCATAGCTATCTATCTAACAAAAAAATCTTCTTAGTGTTGTCTTATTTATAGGTCATCCTCTTAAGCCAAAGAGGAGTTATTCATAATCATTTGATTCAATGTGTGCACAATAAAATAAGTTTTTCAACCATACCTATATCTAGTTTATTTTTCTTCCTCTCTTGAAATATAAGTTAAAATGCACTAAAATATTATGGCATGGTCGATCATACCTTGAGTCTTTTCTCAGGTCTCTTTTGTTTGCATTTGTGTTCTCTTCTCCCTATTCTATGCTCATAAATGAAACTAAAATTTATTTTAGGATTAAAATCAACTGCATACATTGATTGCTTACAAATTTATCTCATATAGTCTAAATTAAATCAAAGTAATTCAATCTTAGCATCACTCTTAGTACACACACAAACCAAACCACCTTTATCAATCAAACATCAAACAAACTTGAGACAAGGATCAACTAGGATTTCATCACCTAGCAGTTACCTTACCCTTTCATGATGATCCTAGTTAGAGGTCATTACCAAGGGGAGAACCAACTTAGATCTTTAGTTGAGTATAAACTCTAGAAATCGATATATATTGGCTAAGCACCTAACACCCTTATCGTTTTGGTGTGTGAAGGGGATAGGCCCCAATACCAAGCCACATATTGATTTCTAATATAGATTCTCTTTGAGAGCCTAAACAACCTAAAACTAACCATAGACCTTTTTTTTAATACCCACTTTACAAGCCAATTTCAGTCACACAATTTCTTGAAAGCTTAAGGCATAAGCTAAAAGAGAGACTAAAAGGAACTTTAGGACTTAACATGTTTTTTAGAGTGTGATTTATTTTCCTTGATCATTTCTTATCTTCTCTCTATTTGAGTGGTGATATTTTTTGTGTATTCTCTCCCCCTTACTTGGATGGTTCTAACTCACTAGTAGCAAACAAATCTTGCAGAACAAAACCCATCACCAAACCAATCAACGTCTTCTACCTCCTCATCCATAAACTACATATTTGAGCCAATAGACTCTCCTCATCCTTCAATAAGTCCTCCCTTCCCTCAAGAATATCCTCAAGGAGATGTGTATTTTACTACCTTCTTAGATAACAATCTTGTGGCCCTTCAATATTACCTTAACACCATGCCTCACCATACCCCTATTTTGGTTCCATCTACGGACCCATCTTATGGTATGCCTTTCCACTTTATGGGAAGCACTTCTATGGCCATAGTCACTACCCAACCATTGACTACCCAAGATTCATCATCCACCAACAATCCCTTTGATACTATTATGAAAACCTAACCTACCCAGCCTACAAATACCCTTATACCTTCCACCCCCACCAACAATTCTTCTACCTTATGAGCAACCTAACCACTAGCCACTTATACTCCCCTTACCATAGGAGTACCTACCATTAGAATTATCAACCTTCCTTTGGCTACCTCTAATATACTAACCACTACCCCGCTTCAAAATCTTATGGTGTTTATACCTTCTACCTTACCACCCATCAACATAAAAGTCACTACACTTCTTTTGATCACCAACCTACCTATTGCTCCTACCTAATAGGTGCCCATTACACCAAACCTAGGTTACAACCCTAACCCACAAGAGCATGTAGCTCTACCTACTGCCCAACCACCCACATCCAACTACCCTTACATATCTTCCACCCAACCACTGATATCCACATACCAATATGTGGTGGATTCCCAACCTCCTACCCACTATCAATATGTCACCCAACCACCATAATAATATTCACCTTAAAACCTTCTAAGTGCATAACCTCAGACCTAATGAAAATTTTCATGGATAAAATGACTACCTTTGAATCATCCATTTTTGGATCTCATAACATCTTATCATATGACCAGATCTGTAATGAACCCATTCACCTGTCTATCCCTATCAGACCATATCCTCCTCAGTGAGATCTCCCCAAGTTCTCTAAGATTTAGATTAAGGAGGATCCCTAGTAGCACCTTAGGGCATTTAGGGATGCATGCTATTTGATTACTTATGATGATGCCCTCCTTCTTCATACCTTCCCTATGTCCATGTTCAATCTAGCCTTAGACTGGTATAGTGCCATAACCAAACACTTTTTGTTCTCTTTCACCTAGCTAGCCCAAACTTTCTTAGATCACTTTTCAATAAATATCTCCAAGAAGGTTTCTATCACTGACCTCTACTTGATTCAATAATTTGATGATGAATCCATTGTTGATTTTGTATCTCATTAGAGGAGCCTAATCAATTAGCTTTCCTTATCATTACCCCAACCCAAACTGATAGAAATTTTTGATTAGGCATGTGCTAAGCACATCTCTTCTGCACTATGTGTTTAGAGATTTAGAACTTTTGATGAATATTTTACCATGGCACATAATCTAGAGAATAGATCCATCAATGAAGGAAAGCTAAAATTGAAAAACAAGAACTCTACGTATAAAACCAATGAGGCTTCCTCTTTTAAATTGAGCAACCAAACCAACACCAATACCAAGAGTGAGGGAAGTATGAATGTGGTTGTCCTTAAATTTTCTTCTCCCCACCATCTTTCAACCAACCAAATTCCTTTGGTTCCTCAAAGCAAAACATGAGAAACCAAAACTAGAACAACAAGAAGCAATTTACTCCACTTAGAAAATTTTATGCTTCAATCCTAGAGAAGTTATCGAAGGCTAACATCATATATCTTCCTCTTATAAAACCACCTTAGTAATTTAATTCTTCTCATCCTACACCTGGTTGGTATAATGAGAATGATCTATGTCCTTTTCATTGAGTATTAGGGCATGACGTTAATAGGTGTAATACCTTCAAGAGCTTTGTCTAATCTATCATTGATAAGGGGGAGCTTGTGTTGGACAACCCCAACATACCTCAAAACCAATCCTTTGACATTTTCAAGCAACCTTTCCCCAACCATTCACCTAAAAAAATTAGAGCAACAAAGTTAAGTTTTCTCATGATGCCCATACTATTAACATGGTTCTTAACATGCTCATTATTGAAGAACCTATTGCCTAATCTACTTATTCTTCACCCTCTCCACTTATTAAGGTAGTGGAGTTACCTTCTCCTCTTTTGGAGACCCAAACTAAGGAATCACCCCTTTCTCCTCCTCTACTTATTGATTTAGTCGAGCCATTAACCCCTCCTTCCACTGACATATTAGAATAAGCAACCATTTTATCATCTCCCTAAACTACCGAGTAATTCACTACCCCCTTAGAGGTCATTCCCATAGAGTAATCCACCATTTCTACACCTCCCACAAAGGAGTTACCCATCCAAACCTTGCATCTTTTGATTGAGGAAAAGGTTGAGGTTACCATCCCTCTATCTTAGCCTATGGGCTTATCCTTCAAGTTTACTATCCAAGGAACAAAACTAATCTACAAACTATTCTCTAGACTAGTTTAGAAATTAGAATTTATCTCCAACCTTGACATGGATCAAGCCACCTTTTGGTAGTAATTGGGGCTCCCTTATATCAGCAAACAAGAACCTCCAACCCCCACTTTGACATACCAACCCACCACTCCTATTATCCAAACCCCTATCTTACCAACCAAACCAATAAAGACCTCTACCAACCCAATAATTTTTCAGCCACCTAGTGCACCTAAACCCCAAAAAACCAAATCACATTCCTCAACCAAACTAACCAAACCAACCAAAAACCTTGGCACCTTCAATACACAAAGTCTTAATCACCCATCTATGAAAGTGGATCTTACCCCACCAAACCCAACAATCAACCACAAAACCAAATTGACCAAGGAAGTAAAGCCACAAAAGGGCCAGAGGGTCAAACTCCTACCTCCCTTAACCTTTCCCTCTATCTCAAGGACTCATCCCTCTACTTTGATTAGGAAGTTGATGTCAATCAAAACCCAAACACCACTATTGGTTACACCAACACACTTACTTTCTGACACATGTATCTTCATTGTGCCATCCAATACCAAAATACCTACCCTAAAACCTCTTAGCTCCAACCTCCACCTTACCAAAACTCAAACCATCAGTTAAGAATACTACCTTACCCAAACCTCCTACCACCAAGACCGTTTTTAAAAATACTTCCATCACCAACCAAGACCAAAACCTATAAACCCTTTCCACCTTTAGTTGAGTCTTACTTAACTATTTTTCAAAGGTTATTATAAGCTTCTGACTTAACCTTACCCTCTAGTAGGTCATTTAACCCTCTTGTTTTGAAAATCATCTAGTATAATGACCACCAAGTGTGCTCCTATCATAAGACACCAAGCCATGACATAGAGAACTAAAAACTCTCTAAACCATTATCCATTAGCTCTATGATGAGGATGATCTACTAATATATCCAAAAACAAAAAACCACTACCCAATGACTTCATATTCCCCACTCTCACCTCAGAGTGATAAGGAACCAAAAAAATCTCATACCCCAACTCCTCCCTCTATCCATACCATCCATGTGGTCACAAGAGCATAACAAAAGGATAAGGGGAAGGCTAAAGTGTCTATCCCATGGACATAACCATATTTTACCTCTTAACCAAACCCTACCCAAACATCTTCACCTTCATCCAAACCTATGGTATCTATCTTAGGTGCCTCCCAATCCAACCCCTCTAAATCCATCAGGAGAGTGGTGCTCAAATAACTCCACTAGAACTCGACAAAGATGAGATTATATGAGTTGATTACTACTTCACCTCATCATCTCCTAGAAATGATTGAGGCATTGTAATTAGTAGAGGCTAAACCTAAAGACCCTTAACCTTTGGCAACCTTTGTCAGTGCTCTCCAAATTTCCAACCTTATCACCTTTAAGTATTCATAAATACCTTCTATCTATCCTGATGACCTATATCCCCCTCTCTTCATTATTGCTTATATCAACCAAACTCACATCAAATGGGTCATGATCGATGGGGGAGCTAGTATTAACATCATCTCCTCCCATGCCTATAACCAACTCAACCTACTAGATAATGTCATGTCTAAAACCTTGACCATCCTCTAATCTTTCAATGACACCATGGCCAATACCTTGGGAATTATTATCCTTCATATCCATTTAAGGTCTAGCATGCTCCCTGAACTCTTCTATGTATTGAAAGGCAAATTTCAATATAATGTTTTTTTAGGATAACCTGAGATCCATGCCATGGGTTATGTTCCCTCTACCTTTCATTATTGCATTAAATTTGAGCACAAAGGTTAGGTTGTCACTATGTAAGATAACCCAAGTCCCTTTTAGACATGCAACATAACCTATCAACCTAATGATGCCCTCCTACCTCTACCTAGTATACCCTCAAGCTAAAGATAAACCCTCAACCATGAAGGATAAAACCACATCTTCTTCTACCGATGAGGCATCAACTAACTCATCCATCCTCTTTGATCAGATCCCTACCTCAAACCACTTGAAATCTACATTCTAACATCTTTCACTGGGGTAATATTGCCTCCTCACCCTCAACACTTTCCCTATTCCCCAGGAGTATGGAAAACTTGACCACCAACTTGGGTATAATCCTAACATCAAGGCCATTTTCCATTTAGACCTTCATGTTGTCAAACCCATTTCATCTATGGGGGACTCAATAAACCCCTTGATGCTTTCACCACCTCTCCTTCACCTCAACTATTCACCTCTAGTTTCTCCTATCCAAACAAGTTGAGTTTTTCCAAGATATACATCTAAAAGTGTGCTTATAAGGGATTTGGTCTTGGACTATATGAGCATGGCCCACATGAGTTGATTTAGATTGATACCAAAAATATCCATGAGAAACATGGCCTTAGTTTCATTTTACCCACCAAGAAATAAACCAAACCACTGACTGTCATGAGCATTGAGGAAGATACCCCTTCCTCACCAACCTCTCCTCCACTTGCGAGTGAGGATGAGGACATCATCCCCCCTAAATTTTTTTTGTCAACATGATTAACCTCCAACCCCTAAATTATCAAAAGGATGGGGTAATCACAACCATCCCTTTGACCCATCCTAAGATGATAGGAAATGACTCTACTACCATTAATACTATTTAGTGCCAAGATGACAATTATATTCTCACCAACCTTGGTGCCCTGGACTCTTCCACCCATAAATCTCTTCCTCTCAAGAATTTAACCATATTAAATGAATCCATAATGGATATCAACTTGGGCACTCTAGATAACTCCTGCAATGTCAAAGTTGGCCAATCACTAAATTTTGAGGAACTTCAGTACTTCCCCTCTTTCTTCCAAGACCGTAACATAGCATTTTATTGATCTTATAGTGACATGCCTAAAATTGACCATATCATTTCCATCCATAACATAGTCACTAACTGTGATGCCAAGCCCATCAAGAAAATACTTTGGTACATACACCCTCGTATTGTTGATAGTTAGCTTGACCATCAATGATCACTCTGGTAGAAAATAACCTAACTTTTTGTGTCCCTACCTATCCATAAACCTCTACCTAATTTTTTGAAGCACACTTGACTTGTTTAGCATTAGTATTGACTTGTTTGTTGCTATATTAGTCATATTTATTTAGCAATCATTTCTTGTGTTCAATTTTAGTATCTTTTGATTATTGATGCAATTAATTTATCTTGTGTTTCCTAAACTTAATTGTTTAAAATATGTGGATTGGCAGCCCCTAAGGAAGCTTTTGCTTCCATGATCTAGCTAGTGCTAGGCAATCTACCCCACTATCTATCTAAAAAAAATATTTTTAGTGTTGTCTTATTTATAAGTCATCCTCCCAAGATAAAGAGGAGTTCTTCAAAATCATTTGATTCAACACGTGCACAATCAAATATATTTTTCAACCATACCCATATTTAGTTTCTTCTTCTTTCTCTCTCAAAATATAAGTTGAAATTCACTAAAGTATTCTTACATCTTGTTATGGGTTTAGTTAACATCTTCTTGCATCTCTCCCTCCTTGCTTATAAGAAGTATAGATCAAGAGGTGAAAAGAGACTGTATCCACAACTATTAAGAGCTTTTATATCCATATCTTTATTTTGTAGGTGTTTTTTCTAGCAATATAGTGATCCAGCCATCAAAGTAGAGAGCCAACTTGTTGCTAGCCCTCAGTCGATATCCAAGTACTATTACTCTATCAAAATCATACCAAACTCTCTCAATGAGCCAACCACCTCAACCACTCATCCAATAAATCTTCTACAATCTAAGTAGTTATTTTATATTATTCAATTACTTTCTTTGTATTTTGCAATCAACCCAGCACTAACCCACTTCCCAAAATTACCTTTTAGAATCTTGTCAACTAGTTATTTATTACCTATAGCCTATACACAGTAACAACTAATGGTTTATCCAACCATCGATGGTTTCCTCAACCATCGATGGTCAACTTAATCATTGATGGTCACATCAACCACCAGTGGTCACTGTGACATAAAATAACAAGTTATTTTTACCCTTTTACCTTTAATCAAACCCAACTTTCTATGTCTCTACCTATCCATAGACCACTGCCTAATTTTCTAAAGCACACTTGACTCATTTAGCATTAGTATTAACTTGATTATTTCTATATTAGTCATTTAAAGTCTATTTATTTAGCAAGCATTTCTTGTGTTCAATTTCATTACCTTTTGATTATTGATGCAAGTACTTTATCTTTTATTTCTTAAACTTAATCATTTAAAATATGTGGATTGATATCCCCCAAGGAAGCTCTTATTTTTGGATCTAGCTAGCACTAGAAAATCCACCTAGATATCTATCTAACAAACAAATCTTCTTAGTGTTATCTTATTTACAGGTTATCCTCTCAAGCTAAAGAGGATTTCTTCATAATCATCTAATTCAACGCGTGAAAAATTAAACAAGTTTTTTAACCATACCTATATTTAGTTTCTTCTTCTTCCTCTCTCAAAATATAAGTTAAAATTCACATAAACAAGTACATGTCATAAAATGAATGTAGAAAGTAGTCACATTAACTCATCTACAACTGAAATAAGTCTACAAAGACCACTATCAAAGAGTAGTAAAAAGTAATTACAATTCTTCATGATAATATTCAATGATAAGTACATTATATATATATATATATATATATATATATATATATATATATATATATATATATATATATATATATATGTCTCCCTAGAGCATAGTTTTTGAACTCAAGTATTTGTGGTAATCTCAAGTGTTGTCTCGATAAGTAGTACTAGTATGAGGAGGGAGAGCATCATTCAATATATATGTGTGTGTGTGTGTGTGTGTGTGTGTGTGTGTGTGTGTGTGTGTGTGTGTGTGTGTGTGTGTGTGTGTGTGTGTGTGTGTGTGTGTGTCTCCCAAGAGCATAGTTTTTGAACTCAAGTATTTGTGGTAATCTCAAGTGTTGTCTCGATAAGTAGTACTAGTATGAGGAGGGAGAGCATCATTCGAACACTTTTTCACACCAACCATAGACTAATGATCCCCCACACTAATCCCATAAGGAAATGTCCCTCCCTTCATATATGAGTAGATAGTGATAGCATGGAAATCTAAAGAGACAAGTACTCATATGTTATATGATTTTTAAACTAAACATGCAGTGTATCATAGAAAACCATTCTATTGCAAGATATCACACAAATATATGACTCATACTCATGAAATGATAATGTCTCACTAAACATACTTTGGATCAAATATTTATGAATTATAACTAATAAATATCTATATATCAATCAAATTCATACACACCACTTGATCGAACTACCTCCATCTATCATTATGATACTAGTAAGCCATTGAAGTCTATCTCACTCTTAACTTCATATTAACAATGCAAATTGGTCAATTATAATTCAACCAAAAGATTCATTTAGTTTAAATATTATTATAAAAAACATCATATAACATGGAAAACATAGGAACAATCAAATTATAAATTTATTTCATCAATTATATGAATGAATCTTACATTATTTTTTATCCCATACTAGAAATAATGATTACAGTTTATACCATCTGGGTAACTACAGATTTTCACTAGCATAATTATTTTTCAAACATACTACACTCTATGATAACCCATATTACCATAGTCTAGTGTTATAATACATAACTATTAGTTTTTCACAATCAACAAGATTATATTCAAATAACTAGATATAGTGAAGTAAGACATAGTTTTTATAGAACATAATATTATACTATTTTAACATATACTACATGCTCAACTATTATATGCATGCATACACAAAGTCTTACCAGCTATTACAAAACATATCATTTATAACAATAAAAAACATGCAAATAGTAAATCAGTTAAACATAGATGTAAGACTAGATATAAGAATTATAGTATGTACCATCCAGGTACAAATTATATTTATACTATAGTAATCTATGATATCTCATACTATCATAGGTTATAAATGCATAATCCAAACTTATGATTTCAAGAATCAAGTAACACACATACATAATGACAATTAAGCAAGTACAGGGCTATACCACCTGAGTATACCCTAAGTCTAAATTACATACTAGCATTCAAGGAAATATAACTAATTAGCATGCATCACAATTCATTATCATAATAATAATTTCACAAATGTACTCAATATAGAATATATATATAACAAAACTCCAATCAAACATTTATAGAGAAATAGAGAACTCATAAAATCATTATGATCTTTTATTCCAACACTTCATTTTTTTCTAGGAGACTATTCCAAAAAGTTATAGTTTTTAATTTCTAAGAAACTTAATGACTTACTCAAATCATATATTAAACTATAGGTATAATCCCTATATATTAATAATTATACATATTAACATGCACCACATGTAATTATTCTAATATTATGCAATTACTTTAACCATTGTCATTATACTTTTTAATCAAGAGCTTTTTATAGTAATTTATAACTCTAACTAAGGAACTCAAATCACATAGCCTATTCAAGATAATGAAGAACTATGCTTATTTTTACATAATCATCTATCATTACATACTAGGTCAGGAACTTAGGACTTTATTTGACATAGTTTCACAACTCTCAATTTCCTATAACCATTTCTTATATGTTATATTTCCCCAATACCCAAAGATTCCTCAGGTGGTAATGTTGCCTAAAAATATAAATACATACAACTACGGTTTAAGAGTGTCAATTATCCGATGATTTCTATTATACATTAAATGGATATGATCCTTTTAACCATCAGATTATCCTATTAATCTCTAACTTAATAGGAACTCATCCATGAATAGCAATATATACCATATAGGTATTTTTGCTAATATGGACAATTCCACATAATAAATAATAACTATGATTCTTTAGTTTACTATGGAAATCAGATTATACATTATGTATACATATATATTAAAAATATTATATATATTCATTAAGTCAATGGTCTTTTAACTCACAATATTTTTCCCAAAATACGTAAATATATAATAATTATTTTATTATAATATATAATATGGCATTCCATATACAATTTTCTAGTAAAACAAATAATAAGACATTCTATATACAAATCTCACCATATAATATGGTGTTTCATATTTAATAAAGTGTTCCACATTTAATATAATGTGTCATATATATATTATGTATAATATAACTTATTTGAGTATGAAATGTTTGTAGGCACCACCAATGTTTGATTAAACTCAACAAAACCCAATATAATAATAAAAATTATTGAGTTAGATCGATGCCTAAATTGATGTTTTGACTTAAAGGTTTGTCAAATAATGGAATAACAATAATCTACAGGGATCTTAATACTACTCAAAGACTTCCTACTCTAGTTGACACCTCAACTTATTTCAATCCCATAACATTAACCAAATTGAAAATAAATATAATGACTTCATTATAATTACATATCAACTCAGCCACTCATATTCTTACAGGAAAAGTAAATACAGTGATTCAATAATAAAATCACTCCAATGATTTCTTATGACCTAGGGGTGAGTTAAATGCAGTGATCCCATCCTAGTAAGATTATTGAGATAGACTCTAGTGACTTAAACCTGTATATATCACTAAATAAATAAAACACAACAATTTATTAATGTTGGATATATGATAGACTTAATATTAGTGATGGCCTTTTCTAAATAATCATAATACTCTAAAATCAAATCTCCCCAGTGCCTTTTTAAAAAACTTGGATGATATTAGTGCCAAAATTTATGCCAGGTATCTGAATAATGTGGACAATAGAAAAAAGGTAAATACCAATGCCTTATCTATAAGAATATAGCTAGGAATTCTCAAAAGAGTAGCGAAGCCAAACATATTAGTATGTAGTGACACCTTTCATACAGCTACTATTACATAAAATAGTTACTATTACATATAACAACTCATCATTAACTATGTCTAAAACATTATTAACTGTATATAACATATAAAAATTACTTTAATGTTTTATGAGTAAATGTTATTAACTGTATGTAATCTTTTTAATTGTTATTGTAATGTACCTTAAACATGTAATCCTTATATCAGTATAATCTAAAGTAGTGATATAAGACCTTATTTCATATAACCTATAATCCTTTCATATAACATATAACTATTAACTAGTATATGTTATATATAATATAGGTCCTGACATTATAATCCCTTAATATAGTTAAAACTTGATATCTAATAGCTATCATTACATGTAATAGATGCTAGGATAAGGCAGCATCTAGTCAGTTATTTCCATTGTACATCACTTAAATGTATTTATATTTTTAAAAATCAATAATATTACCTATATAGAATTGAAAAGCATTGCTTACCTGGAAAGATGCTATTTAGATTTCTTATGTCTTCTCCTTTCTCCTTGTGTTATACCTTTTCCCTATCTGCCTCCTTTAATTTTATCTCAAACATTTTTATGATAATGATTCTCCCTTTTTTTCATAATTTTCTACTACCTAAAATAGGCATAGCCTTTTTAAGATTTTCCTCTTTTTTCGTTATTTTAATATATTTAATTCTTTTTAGGTTTTATCTTTTAATCTCTATTTTTTCTTTTATTTATTTTTTTTAATTTTTTCCTATTTTTTTCCTTTTCCAAGATAATTTTTATTTTTTAATATATTTTTAATATGGAATTCTAAAATTCTATAATTTTATTAAATTAAATTAGCATCCAATATACTATAGTAATTCTAAATGGCAATGTCAAAATTTATAAATAACCCATATTTTAAATTTACTTTTACCAAATTGTTCCTACCATCATGATTAACAGAACATGCCAAACACGCAAAAGAATCCATTATGATATTTTTACCTACTCTAGCAAACCATAGAAAGTAATACTCCAAAAAAGTAATAAACACACCATAAGCAATTATTTTAATGCATTTATACCTTGTGCTAACTACTATAGTGTGTATAGGGTTTCGTCATATCTCTATCAATCTTCAACATCTCCATCTATGTCATCCTCTTCGATGATGCTCTGCCTCTAGTACACTCTGAAGGATGAGTTATCCTACATCCATCTCACAACATGCAAGTAATTTATCATATCACATGATAAATATATAACAATAAAAATAACTAAAATAATACATTAATATACTAAAATGTAAACACATATATTACCTAATTCATAGTAAGTAATCATGTATCATCATGTATTTAAACAATATTCTACTATCTCATAATAGCATAAATCTCAAGCTTAGTCAAAAATATAACTAAATCTGATTTTTTTAGCTCTAGATATCCACAGATAATCTAGCAAGTTTGCCTAATGAGGAATTGGGATGTAACATTTGCTTTGGAATATGTCTTCATTATTTTTTACCCACACTCATAGATGTGAAAAACTAAATTCACTTCATAGGTTGAACTTGATCTACTACTAAATGATTCAATTGTGTCTAGAAAGTCCAAGTGAAGGATGGTCTTATATCATGCATCACACAACACATTGTATCAACACCCAAAATTTATGTGCATATTAATGAGTTGAAGCAGAAAATAATAGTTAACTAAATTAACTGCAATGGATAAAAACATTTATATATGCACAAAAAAATATCTTATTGTTATAATCTTCAAATTTAGGGATTAAAATGATCCAAAATGTGATATTAAAATAGAAGTATCCTACACTATATTTTTAAGTTTGTAAGGCTCTATGTGAACCAATAATGGTTCCTTCTTCTCTCACAATTTGCAATAACACAATTTTTTTATTAGACTCAACTTTTTGTATTCCCATCATATTGATAGACACAAAAAGTCATTAAAAGGGTTAAAATGGTTCACCTTAATTTTCATCAAATTGATTGACTATGACTCATCATCTTTCTATAGTTATGGTTTGACTCAAACATAGCACATGTTTGATGCTTGATACCTCAACTTCATAAGTGTGTGTAAATGATAATGGTTACACATAAGATTTTCCAACCAAGATTAGTGTGTTGTACCATAAGGTGATAACTATTACATAAAATCCTCCCATTTTCACATGGTTCAATACTTTTCAAATGGGGTGCACAAAAATCCTCAACTTATTGTACATGTTACAACCTGATTCCTCATTAAATAAACTATTTGACTATCTATGGATATTTATAATTGACACATCTAATTTGACTATATTTTTTAATAAGATTTGAGATATATATTATTATGGGGTAGTAGGATATTGTTTAGGCTACATGTTTTCTTTGCTATGAGGTAGTTGTTGTGTATGAGATTACATTATAAACATGATGATTTGTCATTTCAACTATATCTTATGATGTATGTACATCATGATTGTTATGATCTAACTACCTATTTTATTGTGAGGTCGATGAAGGATAACTCATCCCTCAGAGCGTGATGGAGGGAGAGTATCATTGAAGATGGTGACATAGATGGAGACATCATAGGATGATAGAGAACTGATGAGAACCCTACACACATCACAGTAGTTAGCACATATAAAATGCATTTAAAATGGTTTACTTATGGTGTGTTTATTTCTATTTACATTATAAATTTAATTTTTATTGGTTGCTAGTATAATTAATAGATTAATGAATTCATTCTACATATTTGGTGAATTTTTTAATTAATGTTTGTAAAAATGTTATTAGCATAATTGGATTTAAAAATTTGGATCATTAATTGTCAAGATTGACATTAGAATTTATGATAATTTGAGATATAAATTAGATTATTAAATTATATATTTTCTCTAATTTACTTTTAAAGAAATAAAAAGTTGGAAATTAACATGAAAAAGCAAAGAAAAACAATAAAGAAAGTGAAAATAAATAAAAAAGGACCAAAATTAAGAAAAACTAAAGACAAAATCAAAAAATAAAAAATCAAAGAAAAAAATCTTTAAAGAAGACTACGCCTATTTTAGGGAGTAGAAATTAAGAAGGAAATCAATCATTATCATAAATAATGTCTAAAATAAAATTAAAGAGGTAGGTAGATAAGGAAAGGACATACTACAGAAGAAAGGAAGAAGGCATTGGGAGAGAGGCGAGTCTGCAAGGATAAATGAACATAAGGAATTTTTTTATTACCATGTAGGTATTGTTTTTAATTCGTTACACTTATGTTGAATGTTATGATGGAGAATAAAATGTTGTCAAAATAGAATTATAATGTCTGAATCATAACTTAGGAATTTTGAACATAAGATTGCAATAAGATGAGATTAGTATTGTGTTAGTATATGAAATAAATCAATCAAAAATACATTAAACTAACACCCTAAGCCTATCTCAAAGGGGGAGCTTAGTTAACAAAACAAAAATGGAAAACACAACTAAAATATGAAAGAAAAACCTTCTTTCACCTTCTTGAGATGATCCAAAATTCTTGTTGTACTTGTTTTCTTAGTTTGTGCTCATAAAGTCTGCATCAATGAAGTGTGGCTACTTTCATCTCTCCTTGGTACCATGTTTAGCTTTGGCTTGGCTTGGCTTGGCTTGCCTCAATATTTGGGCATTATAACACTAAGATGAAATAATTTTAAATGCATTTGGGTATTATAATTTTGGCATATGAGAGCTTAAAATTCAATAGGCAAGGCCTCTTATTTATAGATTTTTAAAAATGGTTAGAATCAACCTGAACCATCCATCTCAATATGGAGATATGTGGATAAGGATTAATTCAATTATGTAATTAAAATTCATAAATAGTCTCATCAATATTTAGGATAGATGGGTAATAAATAGGCATGGATGGTCTTAATGAGGCATGGGAGGGTCTTAATGAGGCATAGGGTGGCTTGATCAGATATTTAATGCGTTTATGGCCTAGGGATGTCTTTCTAAGAAATGATGTCATTTGATGATACAGATATTCAATATCAATTTCTAAAAATAAATATTCAAAAATTTTTATGGAAAATTAAATTAAGCTCTTGATTTTGTTTAATTAGCCTTAAACATGATTAGTCAACTTTGATGCAAAACCTTGACAATTTATGCATAAATTAATCAAATTGGTCAAAATATTATATTATTGGATTGAAATTTGACTAGATTAAAATTGGAAGTCAATGTTAGATGTGTTGGAACCATTATCCCATTTAGTATATTTCTAATATAAAACAACAAAGGCACATGTCTTGTACAAGAAATTTGATAGAAAAAATCAATCTAGAGCACCTAGGTGCAAAATTAGCATTTTGACTCAAAATGATATGATCAAAATTAGTCAGCCCATAAAATTCATTACCCCATTTAATGACACTCTGGCCAATTTCAACTCATTTAATGTGTTTTAGTGTTTTTATGCCTACTTGTGTGCTTTGGTGGAAATTGGTCAAAAGCCTAATTAATGGTCATTGGTGGCCAGATTTAGGTGTCTACAATTTTCCCCCATTTGGAAAGGCATTAAAAGTTATAGGCATAGTAAAATCTTCACAAAGAATAAAAAGGTCATGTATGCCTACAACTATAATGATGATGAAATAATTATATGATGTCCCTCTAGGGAACGATTGGCATAAGGAAAGGTTAGCAAGCAGTCCCTCGTAAGAAAGAATGAAGACGAGGGGACCAAAAAAAAGAAAATGATGGGATGAAAACACAATGATATTGAAAAAGTAGTCAAAATCACAAAAAATTCAAGTGGGATGATGTATAATGATTTGCCCAAAGGTGGTTATAATAATTGAGAAGATGGAGCTGCCCCAATTAGAATAGACAAATAAGATAGCAACATGCCCCTATATGGGCAAAAAAATTAAAGTGGTGACAACACAATGATTTTTCCAAAGGTAGTTATAATCATTAAAAAATGTAGGTGGGATGGTGTATAATGATTTGTCCATAGGCGGTTATAATCATTCGACCTCGATTATGGAAAACATGATTGATTTGGCTACTAATAACGATAATCTAATACAAAGGATAAAGATGAATTAGAACAACTTACTAGTGGGGAGATACTCATCCAAACTAAATAAAGGTTGAAATTCTTTCATTATTTAATTACTCTATTAGGATATGATTGGGATTGAATCAGGATGTCAGTGATGAAGAGATGTTGATGTCACCATTGTTAAATAGACTTCTTAAAGCTGAGGTTTGTTATAGCATGTGTCGATAGGCATCATCATATAACATCATGAGGACTTGGCTGAAATACATATAAGGATTGACTCCCATAATCTAATACTTGACTCAATCCTTGACTCCCATAATCTAATACTTGACTCAATCATGGTTTTTATGGGAGTCAATCCTTATGTGTATATCAGCCAAGTCCTCATCATGGTTTTTATGGGAGTCAATCCTTATGTGTTTACATAAGGATTGACTCCCATAATCTAATAAAAACCATGATGATAATGTAAACACATGAATATAGATGGATTCAAGTGTAAGTACAGGAAAGGAATCACCTAATGAATTCACATAAACTAAATCAAGGCAACAGTATGAAAAGTAAACAAATAGGCATACAAACAAAACAACAAATAAATAAACAATTTAAATTTAAGCCATATGAACATTGCCCCTAAAAAATAGGTGACAACTTAACAAACTAACATAATGGGGGAATATAAGAAAAGGAAAGGGGTGGCTGAGCTATCTCCATATGCACTAAGTAAGTGGATGTTGCCTACATAGTTCCATAGATGTAATATCCAATAAAAAATTTAGGCCAAATGTATTTCTCCCAAAAAATGGGAAGAAAATGATAATTGATGAAAATAAACATGATGGATGAGATAGAAGAATAGGAATGGTCTTGAAAATTGGAAAGTGTGTGAGAGAAAAGGACAAAAAGGATGGGGAAACTAAGAGACAAGTGATTTGTTTGTAACTTAGTAAGGGTTCCCAAAATCCTTAAGACAAAGAATTGGTCAATGTTTTTGGTTTTTCTAATGATTTTATTAATGTTTTTGGAATTTTTGGAATATCTCAACTCAATCAAGAATGATGAGACACTAAATGGTTCGAGCTCATAAAATGGTGAGAGGGTTACTTAGGTTACTCATAAAATGGTGAGAGTGTGGCCTAGGTTACTCACAAAATAGTGAGAGCATGGCCTACATTGTTCTTAAAATAGTGAGAGTGTGGCTTAGGGTGATTGAGTTGACCTCAAAAAGTATCAAGCACTACCTACATAGTCTCAAAGTAAGACCTCAAGTCACTATAGTTCCACCCTATAATGGAGGAATATGACTAGTGTAGTAGTTAATTCAAACAAAATAGGCACAATTGGGATAAAGGCATAGTATGGTATAGAGAATGGCTAGTTGGTATGTCAAGGCTCAATAAATAAATGTTGTCCCTAATTTGATAATAGGTAGTTATAACTAGGACACAATGGCATAAATCAATGGTACTAAGTTCCCCATAGGTAGTTATAATTAGTAGCAAGACTAGTGATAAGAAAGTAATAACAAATGAAGGATACAACCACTGAAACTTCTATCATACTTCTCTAAAATACTATCTCTATCTAAAATTCTTGAAATAACTATTGAAACTGATCAGATTCATTGGTGATAAAAATGTGCAAGTAATGGAAAACCTAAGGTCAAATGGGCTAGATAGGATTCTAAACATGCTTGGTTGATAGAATAGAATGGTAAAATGGATAAGTAATAGGCTAAGAGGAATGATAAGAATGATATCTATACAAAGAAGAAAAGTGATAAAATGGCAAAACTAAAATAATTCTTCTAGATAATACACCATAGTGCTCAAGCATAGTAATGCTTGAGTTGAATAATATTCATCAGCTCAGGAAGTTCATCTCCATCTGGGGTGGTGAGCCTATATGCTCTTGATCCATAATCTATAGTAATGATGAAATGTCCTATCTAGTTTGGTTTGAATTTACCTTTATGATTCTTATCGGTTGTGATATTATTTTGGTTTTCTTTAAGAACAAGATCATCAAGTTCAAATGTTATATACTTGATGTTCTAATTTTAGTGGCCTTTGAGTCAGTTCTAATATGCCTAAAGATTATTAAGTGTACTTGTATATTTTTTGTCAAGTAGGTCTAGCTCTTGCAAGTGAGATACTCGATAGTCATGATCATCTAGGACATGTTTGAAAGATATGTGTAAAGATGGAAACTCAACATCAATAGAAAGTATGGCTTCTATACCATAAATAAGTGAATATGGAGTGGCTCTTGTGGGTGTATGGTGATTAGTACGGTATTCCCAAAGGGCATAGAATATCTGAAGGTGCCAATCATGATTGGTATCATTGACAATAATTTTTTAGAATGTTAATAATTTTTTTGTTAAATGCCTCAGCCTAACCATTACCTCAAAGGTAATATGTTGTAGAGAAATTTTGTGTAATATTATATTCAATACATAATTATTTGACATATTTATTTTTAAAGTATCTTCCATTATCAAATATAATGTTGGAAGGAATACCATAGTGGCATATGAGATGGTTGAAAATGAACTTGGAAATCTGCTTTCCAGTCATGTAAGTGAGGGGTATAGCTTCAACCCACTTAATGAAATATTTAGTGGTGGTAAGGATATGTTTATGGTCATCTGAAGATGTAGGATTGATTTTCCTAATGAGTCGAGTCCCCATGTAGAAAATGGCCATGGTATCAACATAGTTTTCAGAGTATTTATTGGGGCATGAATCAAATTGGCATGTCATTGACAATTTTTACACTTCTTTATATATGTAGTTGCATCTACGTCTATTATGGACCAATAATAACCAATAAATAAAAGATTTTTGGATAAGACTACCCCACTGGAGTGGTTTCCACATACTCCTTCATGTACTTCCCATAATGCTAATGTAGATTCTACTAAAGTTAAACAATGAAGTATATTTTCATCAAAATTATAGTAATAGAGGTTTGATCTAAGTAGAGTATAATGAGTGGAGTGATGGATAAAGGCTTTGGTTTGTTTCTGGGATAGGTTAGGTGGTATAACTTGGTTATGAAGATAGTTATAAATGTCTAAATACCAAATAGAATTAGGATCAACAATATCACAAATCATTATAATGGTTGAAGATTCATGAGCTAGTGCAAACAAATTCTCGCTGAGGAACTGATACTCTTTATCTTTATCTATTTGTTGAATTAGAGAGATAATAGTATCCATGGCATCTACAGTTCTATTACTAGCCCTTAGTATATGCTCAAATTGGATATCTATAATTTGTTATTTTAGAGTGTCAACCATAGCTTTATAAGGAACCATCTTGTCATCTTTAGTTTGAAAATGCCCTATGACCTGATTGATGATTAACTGATAATTTCCATAAATCTTGAGATGAGATATGTTCCATTGTACTGCCTATCAAAGTCCTGAAACAAGTGCTTCATACTTGGCCATGTTATTTGTATAAGGAAAATTGATCTTGAATGATTTAGGGATTATATCCCCCTATGGTATAATAAATAAAAGGCATACCCCCAATCCATGTGCAGTAAATGATGCATCAAAATATAGCTTCTAATGCTACTCTTCAAGAGGTATGTCAATGATGGTAATTATGGATTCATATATGAATTAGAATGTGAGTGGCTCTATGTCTATAAGGGGTGCTTCGATAAGCTAATCTGTAAGAACATTCCCCTTAATAGCTTTCTAATTGATGTATTCAATGTCAAACTCACTTAGAAGCATGATCCATTTGGCCATACAAATGTGTAAAGTTATTTTAGATAGTAGATACTTGAGCAGATCTACTTTTCAAATGACCATGGTCTTATTGTTCAACATGCAGTGTCACAATTTTTGAGCTATGAATACCATGGCTAGATAGTTTTTTTTATTAGACGTATAGTAGTGTTCATATGTGACCAATGTATAGTTTAAGTAGTATACTACATTTTTTTTTACATTGTCATCATGTTGAGCTAGAAGTGCCCCCAAGGCACTATCTGTAACTGATAGATACAAAAAAAATGGTTTTATTGGTATAGGGGGTAACAAATGGGTGGATTTACTAGGTAATCTCTTAGCTACCTAAAAGCCATTTGGTATTGATTGTCCTAGTGTAATGCAACTCCATTCTTTAGAATATGTGTAAATAGATGACACTTGTTTGCTAACTAAGATATGAAGCATCAGATTGAATATATCTTGCCCTATAAACTATGAAGCTACTTCAAATTAGTTGATGGTGGAATCTCTGTTATAACTTGAACTTTAGTTGAATTGATTTCAATGCCTCTGTGAGACACAATGAAGCCAATTAATTTGTTAGATGTTACTCCAAATACACATTTATTTGGATTTAATCAGACTTTGTACTCACATATTCTTTCAAATATTCTACATAGTACTCTTGAATGGTTAGCCCTAGTTTTTGATTTGCCTAGTATGTCATTGATGTAGTCTTTAATAATATCATGAATCATATCATGGAATATTATGGTCATGGCTCTTATATATGTAGCTCTGGAATTCTTAAGACCAAATGGCATTACTTGATAATAGAATTTTCCCCATGGAGTGGTGAATGCTATCTTGTGTTGGTCTTCTGGTGCCATTATGATCTAGTTGTATCTTGAAAAGCCATCCATGAGTGAAATCATCTCATAATCCACCATAGATTCAATGATCATGTCAATTTAGGAACTGAAAAGTCATCCTTAGGGAAATCTTTGTTTATGTCTCAAAAATCATTATAAATTTTGATTCCTTTAGGCTTTTTGCTAACATGTACAACATTAGATATCCATTCTGAGTAGTCAATGGATCAAATACATCTTGCTTCTAAGAGTTTTTCCAACTCTTTATTTACTAATATAGTAATGAAAAGATGCATTTTCATAACTTTTATTTAACTAGTTTTGCATTAGGATTTACCATAAAGTGATGTAAAACCAAGGTGGGGTCCAAACCTAGCATGTCAGAATAAGCTCATGCAAAGATATCTACAAATTCTCTTAATAAAGCTGTAAAGACTTCACATTCCCCCTTAGCAAGGGACACACCTAATTTTATCCATTTTGATTTTGATGGAGTCCTGATGCTTACCTATATTATATCTTTGACTAGAAGGGTTGATCCATCTTCTAGGATAGTAGGCAAAGACTTGAACTATTGAACTATATTAGGGTCCTATGTTAGGACTTGTTCTTCAACTTTTCCTAGTCATGATGAATTTGAGTCCCCCAATGGGATGTTTGGCCATGTGATAAAAATATTTGGAAATTCTTAAATAATTCGATCAAAAACTTGTTGTTTCTCAAAATTAAACTTCGATCCATAGGCCAATTCATCATTAGTGGTCTCCTCATCTAAATTTGAATAAGAATGAATACCCCCATCTAATGGCACCTGAAATAGGTTTTCACCACTATATTGACCTTTATCTTCACTTTTTCCATGGTCATAAAGTGCCTCAAAGAGGTTTTCACTTTATGACCTCAATGTTTTATTTATTTGTTTTTGGCTAAGGGTGTTCACCCACTCTCCAAAATAGGCTTGAAGATCCAATGTGATTGAGAACCTTGACTTATGATCTCCCAATGAAATGTTGTCTCTAAGGCCTAAAAAATCATAAAATGCATCATCATTTTGAAACTTGTAGACACCTAAATCTGACCACCAAAGACCTCCAACTAGGTTTTTGACCAATTTCTACCAAAGTGCACAATTTGGCCTAAAAACACTAAAACATGCTAAAAGATGTGAAATTGACATATTCAAGTGCCAATTTTGGATAGAGTATTAGTAAATGGGTTAGTGCAATTTATGGGCCAACTAACTTTAATCAATTCATTCTGAGTCAAAACACCAATTTTGTACCTAGGTGCTTTGGATTGCTCTTTCCTATCAAATCTCTTGCACAAAACACATGCCTTTATTATTTGTTATTGATAATATCCTAAATGGGATAACAGATCCAATGAATCTGGCATTGACTTCTAATTCTAATCCAATCAAATTTAGGACCAATAACAAGGCATTCTGATCAATTTGAGTAATTTGTGCACAAAGTGTTGAAACATGCTTAAGAGCTAATTAAATGAAATTAAAGCCTAATCAAGAATTCCATGAAAACTTGTTGAATAATTTGTTTTAGAAATGAATATTAAATATCTACATCATCATGTGACCTCATTTCTTGGGAACACATCCCTAGGCCACAAATGTCATAAATATCAAGATTCATGCCTCCCATACCTCATCAATGCCCTCCATGCATCTTAATTTCTCCTCTATCCAAAATATTGATGAGCCTATTTATAAATTTTAATTGAAAATTTGGGTTAATCCTTAGCCACATATCTCAATCCTGAGATGAATGGTTCAAGTTGATTCTGATCAATCTCAAAAATCTATAAATAGATAGGCCATGAACATCATAAAAAAGTTTAATTTATACAAAGTTATAATGTAGGATTGGTTCCAAAAGATTCATGAAAACCTAGTGTTACCATGCCAAATTGATTCCAATCCAACCCAAGCCAAAGCCAAAAGTGCCAAGGAGAGATGGAGGTAGCCAATCTTCCATTGATGAGGACTTCATGAGCACAAACTAAGCAAGCCAATCGAAGAATACTCTTATAACATCAAGAAAGGTAAGAAATGTGTGTTTTCTTGCATTTTAGTTGTGCTTTATTCATTTGTCTTTCTTCACTAATCTCACCCTAGTAACTAGGCATGAAGATGTTAGTTTAGTGTGTTTTTTATTTGATTTCATTCACTAATACAATACTAATCTCTTCTTAGTGAAATTCCTAGTTCACATAATGGCACACCCAGTGGGACCTCCCTAAGATTGAAAAAATGATCACAAAGCTCCCTCAAGCAACTCACTAATATTTTTCTTGTATAATATTAGAGTGGGAGGCCAAAAAGAGTGAAAAATTTGTGTAAAAAACATTTTTTTATAAGTCACAATTTTGTAAAAACACGGTCATGGTATTATCTAGCTAGTAGCGAGATTATCCTACAAATGGCGGTATTGTAAATTGGACTAGCAGTATTGTGCTTAGTTGTTTGTGTTTTTTTATTAGAATTACTATGTTTTTTTGAAAGGTTAGATAATACCACTACTGGTTTGGTAGCAAGATTGTCCTACTATTAGTAGGGTTGTTTAAACAAGTCACGATATTGTCTAACCATTAGCAGTTAAGCAACAATACCATGACTCATTAAGTAGCAAGATTATCTTGTTATTAGTGGGATCATCAAACTGAGTCACAATATTATGAATAAACCATGTATGGTTAGTTACAATACTGCAACTCTCATAGTAGAAGTATTGTCTTACAAGAAGCGAGATCGCTCTATGTAGTAGCAAGATTATTTTGTGTAAAAAACTTGAGAGCTCTATTTTGAAAGTTCATTATTTCAAACCAAAATAGATTTAAGGATAAAGGACATGCTAATATTTGTGTTGCAGGATCAAGCTTGAAAATTGCTAGAAACATGTTTAGATCACCTTTTTGCATGCTTTAAAAAGGATTAAGAATGTTATTTTGGTGTTTAAAGTAACATTCAAATGCTTAAGTGAGTTTTTAGTATGTTTTTCAAAGTTTGAAATTAAGACCAAGGGGTCAAAAGAAAACCATCACACCTTTCCATTTGGGCTTAAAAATGAACTCACCTTTTTAAGCTTTTTGTATTCACTTAGTTGTTTAAATTAGATTTTTGTTTGGAAAAAAGAGGGGTGTTGCATGTATACTCTTTTATTTGTCCCCTTTAGGAAACCCTTGGAATCAAAAGCACCATTCCTATTGAAAATAGCCTAGTCAAAGGCTTAGAAATAAATTCATCTAAAGTACTCCCCAAAAATTTGTCAAAGTTTGGGTGACCTTGAAAATGACACTAAAGTCTTTCTATTTTATGTTTTCTTTATTTTATGCAAACTTGACTTGCGAGGGGGATTTGATCACCTCCCGCAAGCTCTTTAAGGAAGATTTGACCTAGGTTTTCACCTCCTAATATTGACTTCATTTGGCTCCTAATTGGATTTGTACATGGGACATAGTGGCACTTTGGACATCGCACTACACTAAGCGAATAATAGGATGTAGTGGTTGTAAAAAAGACTAGACCTTTTTACAATAAGCTAAGTGATACATACCCAAAATCCATGCTTTTATTTTACATTGTTTGGTGTAAAAGTAATTTTCACAATTGATTCCCTTATAACATTTGAAAACTTATAGATATTAGACAAATCTCCACTTGCCACAAAAGTATTTTTGGTACAAGGTGCACCTCAAGGTCCATGTCACTGTACTATCCTTTGAGAGAAGGGGGGGTGTAAAACCCCTACTATATAATGTGCATTTAATTTTGGATGAACACTTAAAATCCTCTCAAATGACATTTATTGATGGATTCCAATAATACCAAACAACCTTATCAGTTTAGGATATAAGAGTGATTAATTAGTTGGTTTTGTTCTAGATTAAAGTCTTATTTGGAGTCAAAACTTGGTGTAAACAAATGATACAAACTAAAACACATAGTCCTCATTTTCCTTTGAAAAAAGAGGCATTATTCTACCCACTTGATATCATCAATTTGCCTTATTCAAAGTTCATCAAAAACTTGAGAGTCATAACATCCACTTTGGCACAGTTATGCTGCCTAATTGAGTCTAGACCTTTACCAAATTTGTTTAAGTCCTTCACTTATAGTCTAAATTCAAATTTTCAACTTTATAAGTTCATAGAGTTGACGTGTTAAGTGGGTTCACCATTTTCACTAAACTTGAGGGAACTTAGGTTTAATTTTCAATTCGGGTTGAAGGTCATTTAAGACTCATTATCATTATCTCCACTTGATAGACTTAAGCCATTTTGTACTAAACACTTGCACTTTGAGTCTATATACCCCAACATTTTGATTCAAGAAAGTTAGTATTATGCTATCAAAATTGTGGGAAAATATTTTTGCCTTAGTGAGTTTTTTAAACAAATATTTTGTCACATCTTTTAGGTAGTCTAGCATTATTACGCTACCCAAAGCATTTCAAATATTGTTTCTTAAACCCTTTTGAATAGAGTTCAAATTTGTTCCTACATTTTCAAACCAATTCAAGTGTACCTTTTGTGAACCTTTATCTATCACAATTATGTTCATTTTTGTCTAGCTTTTTATCAAAAGAACCAAGTTTTATACCATTATTTGTGAGAAAAGTAAATTATCTCTAAATTGTCTTTTATTTCATACCTTATACTTATTTGGTCAAGTTTATATCCAAAACTCAAATTCCTAGTATTTGTTAGAAGTGTTTCAAATTTTTTAGATTAAAAATCATATTTATTTTCAAAGTCTAGCTTTTGATGCCATTTGGCCAAGAGTCCTAGCACATGCCTTGTTTGATCCTAGATTAGACTGATTTGAAACACTTTAACCTTAGATTTTGTCATTTTTATTTTTAGTCTATTTATTTTCTTATCTTTATGTGAACATTGAGGCATTAGATACTTAACGCTATCTTGTTTCCTAACAAATCTTTGCATAAACTTTTTTGATCCTTTTGATGAATCTAGACCAAGTTTGAACATCATCTATTTAGACATTATCATTTTTATATTTTGTAGAACTCTCTTTCCTTTCTATCACCAAGCATTGACTATGGATCCCAACATGTATTTCTACACTCATAGTGGACTCATGTACAATCTGAAGATTAATAATGTGGTTGCATAGGAAGAAATGGTGCAAGACCCTTTTGCAGATAATATTCCCTATAAGATGGATTTTTATCCCTCTTATAATACTCAATTAGGGTCACAAAGCTAATATCCATTGGAAAACTACTTGGTTAACACACCACCTTATTTAGAACAAGACCAAGAACAAATTGCACAATACCTAGCTACTATACCCATAGCGAATGAACTGATTCTTCAACAATCATGCTCCACTAATACAGCTTCTGCATATGATTCATTTTTGTTTGAAAATCATTTTTTAGAGAAAAAGGATGAGATTTTTGTTAGAGATATAGAGGTAGGGGCCAAGTTTATATTAGACTTCCCCTATGAAAATTTACCAAGCCTAGTAAGAATGCCTGACAATATCATTTACGATCAATAGGCTTCTTCTAGCAATCCTATGGCTCTAGTCCAAACAACATATCAGGACCCTAATCTACCTAATAGAGGCAAAAACATCATGGAAGAAAACTTTAATCAAATGTAGACATCATATCAAACCTACCTAAATTTAGCACACAATTTCAATCAAATGAACATGGTGAGAAAAAATCTTATTGACTTAGTGCCTTCAATAGGAGTTTTGATAGAGTCAAAGTTTAGACCCATTCATGCAAACTAATTTGGTAGATAAATTTTTACATATGGCCATTATTAAATAAGTATCTTCTACTTCTGTGTAGGATAATGAGCAAAATATGGTGGATAATGTACAAGCAACATCCAATCCCAATCAAAGTGGTACTAACACACAAACAACTAGTCAACAACATGTGCATGTAGTTAATACCATGAGTGGACCATCATAACAGGGAGTAGGAGTTTTTGCATCCCAACCTCAACCAGTTACTTCATCAAGTGTGTAACCTATGAGATTAGCTAGTCAACTAGTGACCAATGTCATGCCTCAACTATTGAATGTGATGAATCCTACTCCTCCTCAAAAAGTGATGAGAAGTATTCCACAATAGCAGGCATAATCTAGTGTACCAATGCAATTATAACTGAATATATTTCCACCTTAGTAAGGGGAAACTAATGTTCCACCTCTCTAGGTAATGGAAAAAATACTTCTTTAGTTATAGACTAGTGTAGTAATCCAAAACCAAGCAATAACTAATCAACTGCATGTAAATATTGATCAACAAAAAATGCCAAATCTTCAACCTACTTTCACTTCCTCATAGGGATTCATGTAACAAGGAAGCTCCCATGTTTCTCAAGTACCTACTAGATAACCATTGGTTTAAAATGTGCCATTAATTTAGAGATAGGGTCTTGGTCCACAAGTTCCCACTCAAAAATAAGGTTCAATTAGTTGACAACATGTCCCTTTTCAACCAAATCAGGCACAATATAGTTATATCTCTCCATCCCAACCACAAAATCATTGAAATCAAACCTTTATCACCAACCCAAACTAGAATATTACACAACCAAATATACAATTTCAAGTACATCCAAATCCATGTATACATATCCTTGGTCCATTTCCCAACCAAACTAATGTACCCAAATAGATATCTCCATCGTACTTTGGTCAAAGTGTCCCATTTATAACTTCCCAACCATCTACCCAAACCAATATTCTCCCTCAAACAAATGTTCCTTCCAGTTTCCTATCCCAAGAATTGCAATAGATGAAGGATGCAATTGCCACCATTCAAGCTAAGAAATAGACTAAAAAATTTTAATTGGATGACGTGTGTTTTTATCCATTCAACATGAATTACTTGTAGATACCATTTCCTCTAGGATATAAACCACCAAAATTCAACAAATACAAAGGGAAAGGTGACCCTAAGGCTCATTTAATAGATTTCTTTGTCTCATATCAATCGGTGGCATATAGTGATACATACCTTTTGTTGTTATTTCCAAGGAGCTTGGATAGACAATCCTTGGAATGGTTTTTAAAGTTGCCCAAGAATTCAGTAACAAATGTTGATGATCTTTTTTAGAAGTTTGTGCAGCACTTCTCCTATAATCTTGAACATTAGATTTCATTGGTTGACTTAACACAAGCAAAGCAAAAAGCTGGTGAGAGTTTTGCAAGCTATCTACAGCAATGGAGAACCCTTGTAAACCAATTTACCCATACTTTATCAAATAAACAATTAGCCATTGTGTTTACTAAAAATTTGCATAGTGAGATAGCTTATCATCGGGAACTACAATGTGCACATAATTTTAAGGAGATCATCAACAAAGGCTTATTAATTGATCAAGATATTATTAATAAAGGGATCATCAATCTTACATCAACTAATCAAAATCAAGGAAGTGGCCAAAACCATCATCCAATTCAAGTGCAAACATCACAACTGACACATGCCAATAACCAAAAAAGACCAAAGTAGTTTAACCACAATAGGAATGTTGTGGTAAAGGGAGTAACTAAGTCACATCATGTACAAATAGTTCAAACATCATCTACACCACCTTTTCAGCTTACTCCTACTGAACAACCTCTCCATCCAATGTTGTAAGCACAATAACAAATACCCACATAATAAATACAACAACCTTTACCATTGTAAACCCCTCCTCCAAGGAGAACTATGCCTACGAGTCGTGTCTTTATTGACCTAGGAGAGCCTATTGAGTTTTTATTTCATAAACTTACCACTACTAATCTAATTAGATGGCTTATACTAAAACATTATTTGTAAGGCATTCCTTATCCTGATTGGTACCATAAAAATGAATTTTATGAATTTCATCAAGTCAATGAGCATAATCTATGAAGATGTGTGCAAATTAAGCATTTAATCAATAATATGTTAGAGAATAGAGAGATAACATTAGATAAAGGTTCTTTCATTTCTAATCAAACTCTTGAGATTTATCAAAACTCCTTTCCCCAACATAAAAATTAGCAAACAAATAATAATCAGTAATAGCAACAACAACAACATCGGCCAATGCAACAATAAAATCAATAATATCAAAATCAAAGGCCTAACTAGCAAAACCAACAGAATCAACAATAGAACCTACGATGTCAAAATAATGGATAAAACCAAGGTTATAATGGTAATAACCAACAAACCTATCATGCAGTTGTACATGACTAAAATAGGATTATAAGTCATATTATAGGGGGTAGCATTAATACCATCTCCATTGATCCTAGATCGAGCACTAATCAATCTAGACCATTGATAAATAATAACACTCACCCAAATTACATGGATAATCCTTATTTGACCTAGGATAGCACATAGGTAGACCAAAAATCTGGGGCTTCCCCTTTTGGACCATACACTGACAACTCGCTCTTGCCACATGACCACATACAAGTGCACTAGCAATCGAGACTTGGCTTATCTAGTCCTACACCATTCCCAACATTTGTTAGCAATTATGGTCTAGTATCTAATCTTGATTATGTAATCACAACTTGAAGGTCAAAGATTACTCTCCCATGCCCATAACCATCTACCACTTTACCTGTCATCCAACCAACTGTTTAGCCTCATAATAGACCGTTCACTATTGACCAAGACAAGAAGTTTGATATTGTGGAATAATTACAAAAGACACCAACACAAATATATATTTTAGATTTTCTATTAATCTCAATAATCCACAAGAACATCTTGAATGAGTTCTTTACCCAATCCACTATTTCCAGTGACATATCTCCTGATAAATTTCAAGCTTTAGTTGAACACCTAGCTCCAGCCCACCAAGTCACATTCAACCAAAGTGATATGTCTTCCCTTGGCCTACTATATAATAATCCATTGTACATATAAGTTTATATAAAGTAGTATAAAGTGAAATGTGTCCTAATAGACAATGGATCATGCCTTAATATAGTGTCTCTAAAGCTCATCAAGCTTTTTGAGTCATAATGGTAGATCTCTAGCCAGAAATGATAACTATCAAAGCCTATGATAATTAGGAAAGAGAATCACAAGGCACCATTAGATTACTAGTTATCATTGGGCATTTAACCCATGATACACTTTGCCATGTGCTTGATATTGATTTATTATATAATATGATTTTAGGTAGGCCTTAGTTACATGAGATTCATGCAGTCCCATTAACGCTACACCAATGCATCAAGTTCTCCCACTCAAGGATGGAAGTGAATATTCCAAGAAATTTACACCCATATGAACACTACAAACATCTTGAGGATGAGTTTTAAAGATATAATTACCAATATGGCATGAATTTGAGTTTCAATCAAGATAAAGGAAACCCCATACTTATTGATTTACCACAGGATAATTTCATAGATCTTAATACCTTAGATTCCCTTTCCCACATGCCACCTCCTAAAGCTTCCAATCATTTCACCATTTTAGATAATGGATCAGGGGAGTATGTGACCCATGGTACCTTCCATATCTCCAATATTCCTAAGAATTTGAATACCTTTAGGTGACCTAAAGTCACCCCACACATGCATTGATAATAAAAGAACAAAGATAAGAGACCTATCATATTTGTACCAGCATCTAGCCTAGAACTAGATCCTCTTGAAGGGGATGAATCATGGTTGTACAATGACAACCAAGATGATTTTTATAAAAGTACAAAGTATCATATTCCCAATGGGATCATGGAGCATCAAGATTATGAAGGAAGAGTCCTTGGACCAAATCAACAAGGAACCATTGAGCCAATTTCCATGACTAAGTATAAAAGATCTTATAGACTTGGATTTAAACCACCTGGGGGTAACCCCACATATCTTATTTGAATTCTATAACCAACAGCTAGTGATGATGATGCCAACAAAAAATTAGAGTCTGATCATAACCTCACCTTTGAAGACCTAGCTAAGACTAACCTATTTGATAATAATGTCATTTGTACCCTTACCCTAGTCATTCATTAAAACCCATTGCCATTATACTATCCCCAATTAATAGATTGGGACCAACAAGAATCCACTTTGTCAATTGATGAGTTTTAAAATGATGAGGCATTCTATGACTTTTTAGGCCTAGAGACAATATTTTGATGGAAGATCACAAATCAATATTTTCAATCACATTAGATCCTAAAGCCTATTTTGGAGAGCAGGTGAACACCCTTAGCCAAAAACAAATAAATAAAACATTAAAGTCCCAAAGTGAAAACCCCTTTGAGGCACTTTTTTACTAGGGAAAAATTAAATATAAAGGCCAGTCTAGTGGTGAAAACCTGTTTTAGGTGCCATTAGATGGGGGTGTTCATTCTTCTTCAAATTTAGATTAGTAGACCACCAATGATGAACTTGCCTATGGATTTGAGCTCAATTTTGCATCACAACAAGTATTTGATCAAATTATTTAAGATTTTCTAACCATTTTTTTCACATGTCCAGATCTCCCATTAGGGGACTTAGATTCATCATGCCTAGGAGAAATTGAAGAGCAAGTTCTAGTAGATGACCCTGATATACTCCGATAGTTCCAGTCTTTGCCTATTATCCTAGAAGATGATTCAACCCTTCTAGTCAAAGATAAAATAGGGGTAAACATAAGGACTCCATTAGACTTTAAATGGATAAAATTAGGTGCATCCCTCACTAAAGAGGAATGTGAAGTCTTTATAGCTTTGTTGAGAGAATTTGTAGATATCTTTGCATGGGCTTATTCTGACATGCCATGTTTAAACCCCACCTTGGTTTTGTACCACCTTATGGTCAATCCTAATAATAAATTGATAAAACAAAAGCTATGTAAAATTCATCCTCACATTGTTGTCTTGGTAAATAAAGAGTTGAAAAAACTCTTAGAAGCAGGATGTATCTGATCTATTGACTACTCAAAATGGATATCTAATGTTGTACCTATTAGAAAAAATCTTGAAGGAATCAAAATTTATACTGATTTTTGAGACATCAACAAAGATTTTCCTAAGGATGACTTTCCATTAGCTAATATTGACATGATCATTGAATCCAAAGTAGGTTATGAAATGCTTTCACTCATAAATGGCTTTTCAGGATATAACCAAATCAGAATATCACTAGAAGACCAAAATAAAATAGCATTCACCACTCCATGGGGAACATTTTCTTATCAAGTAATTCCATTTGGTCTTATTAATTTTATAACTACATATCAAAGGGCCATGACTATAATATTCCATGATATGATGCATGATATTGTTGAAGACTATGTCGATGACATATTAAGAAAATCCAAAACTAGAGCCAACCATCCAGTAGTGTTGTGTAAAATATTTGAAAGATTACAAGAGTATAAAGTTAGACTCAATATAAAGAAATGCGTGTTTGGCATAACCTCAGTAAACTTACTTAGCTTCATCGTGTCTCGTAGAGGCATTGAATTTGATCCAGCTAAAGTCCATGTTATAACCAAGATGCACCACCAACCAATTTGAAGCAACTTCATAGTTTATAGGGTAATATCTAATCAATTTGATACTTCATCTCTTAGTTAGTAGACAAGTTTCATCCATTTACACATATTTTAAAGAGTGGAGTTGCATTTCACTGGGATGATCATTATCAAACAACTTTTAAGCAACTCAAAGACTATCTTGTTAATCCACCTATTTTATTACCTCATATGCCAGGAAAGCCATTCTTGTTATACAATTAGCTATCGATAATGCTTTAAGGGTACTCTTGGCTCAACATGATGACAATGGAAAAGATCATGTCGTATACTACCTAAGATATACCTTAGTTATATATGAACATAACTATGCACCTATTAAAAAACCTTGTTTGGCCATGGTCTTCACAACTCAGAAACTATGCGATTACATGTTGAATAATAAGACCATGGTCATTTCAAAAGTAGATCAGCTCAAGTATCAACTATCTAAAATAGCTTTACAAGTTAGAATGACCAAATGGATCATGCTTCTTAGTGATTTTGACATAGAGTATGTTAATCAGAAGGCAATCAAGGGATAAGTTCTTGCATATCAACTTGTTGAAGCACCTCTTGTAGACACAAAGCCACTCATATTTCATTTCCCTGAAAAATCCATAATGATCATCATTGACACACCCCTTGAGGAGAAACACTATAAGCTATATTTTGATAGTTCATTTATTGCACATGGATCAAGGGTAGGCCTATTTTTTATTATACCACAGGGGGATCTAATCCCTAAATCATTTAGAATCAAGTTTTTTGTACAAACAATATGGCCACATATGAAACACTTATTTAAGGGCTTCACCAAGTAGTATAATGGAATGTATTTCATCTCAAATTTTATGGTGATTCTCAATTAATCATTAATCAGGTCATAAACCATTTTTAGACCAAACATGACAAGTTGGTTCCATATAAAACCATGGTTGATGCTCTTAAGAAATAAATTGCTAATATTTAGTTTGAGCACATACCAAGGGCTAGTAATAGAACTGTAGATGCCATGGCTACTATTGGCTCTTTGATTTGACAAATAGATAAAGCTAGAAAGTATCAGTTTCTCATCAAAAAAATTTCAGCACTAACTCATGAACCTTCAACCATCATAATGATTTATGATATTATTATTCATAATTCTATTTTGTACTCAAACCTTTACAACTACCTTCATGACCAATTTCTACCACCTAACCTATCTCAAAAACAAATCAAATCCTTTATTCATCATTCTATTTGTTATACTCTACCTAGATCCACCCTTTACCACTATAGTTTTGATGGAACTCTACTTCATTGTTTAACTTTGATAGAGTCTACACTAGTGTTAAGAGAAGTTCATGAAGGAGTATGTGGAGCTCATTCTAATGGTATAGTGATATCCAAAAAGATCTTGCATACTATTTATTATTGGCCCATGATGGGCATATATGCAGTTGCATATGTAAAGAAGTGTGACAATTGTCAATGATATGCTAATCTAATTCATGCCCTAGCCAAGACTCTAAAACTAATGTTGACACCATGGCTATTTGTTACATGGGGTCTCAACCTCATTGGGAAGATCAACCCCACTTCATCTAATAGCCATAAACATATCCTTACCACCACCAAGTATTTCACTAAGTGGGTTAAAGCTATACCCCTCACTTACATGATTGGAAATCAAATTTCCAAATTCATCTTCAACCATCTCATCTGTCGCTATGGTATCCCCTCCAACATTATATCTGATAATGGTAAATCATTTAGGAACAAGGATGTATAATATCCATGTACTGAATATAACATCACATAGTATTTTTCTATAGCATATTACCCTCAAGGTAATGGCCAAGTAAAAGCATCAAACAAAACAATTGTTAACATTCTCAAAAAGATTTTTAATGATGTTGGTCATGATTGACACCTTCAGATATTTCCTTTCCTTTGGGCATACTGTACCAATCACTGTACCCACATAAGAGCCACTCCATATTCACTTATTTATGATATTAAATCCATCATTCCCATCAAGGTCAAATTGCCTTCACTACCAATATCTTTCAAGCATGTCCTAGATGATCATGACTATTTAATAGCTCACCTGCAAGAAATAGACCTACTTGATGAGAAATACATAGATATTCTCAACAATCTTCAAGCATATCAGAACAAAATCAAAGGCCACTATAATTAGCATGTTAAGTATAGAACATTTGAACTTGGTGATCTTGTTCTTAAAGAAAACCAAAAGAATACCACAGTTGAGAAAAATCATAAAGGTAAATTCAAACCAAACTAGATAGGGCCTTTCATCATTACTATAAATTATAGATTAGGGGCATACAAGCTTGCCACACCAAATGGAGATAAACTTCTTGAGCCAATGAATATTATTCACCTTAAGTGGTACTATTCTTGAGTGCTAAGGTGTATTGTCTATAAGGACCATTTTAGTTATGCCATTTTATAACTATTATTCTTTGTATAAATATCATTCTTAACCATTCTATTAGTTGTATCCATTTTTCCATTTCCTGATCTATCAACCAACTGTGTTCTATAACCTAACCCATTTAACCTTGGTTTTTACCAATTGTTACACATTTTTAGCACCAAGGAATCTAATCAGTTGATTCCAGTACTTTAAATAGAGTTTTTATTTTGGAGTAATATGACATAGGTTTTGGTATTTATATCTTTTGTTTGTTGTTCCTTTTTTATTACCAGTCTTGCTACTAATTATAACTGCCTTTGGGCAAATTAGTATCATTGATCTATGTCATTGCATCCTAGTTATAACCGCATATGGGAAAACAAGGGGAAACATTTGTTTCTTGAGTCTTGACATACCAACTTGCCATTTCCTATGTCATACTATGCCTTTTTACCAACTGTGCCTATTTTATTTGAATCAACTCCTACACTAGTTGAATTCCTCCACTGTAAAGGTGGATCTATAGTTACTTGAGGTCCTACTCTCAGACTACGTAAGTAGTGCTCGATACTTGTTGAGGTCAGCTTAGTCACCCTTTTCCTCATGCTCTTTCCATTTTATGAGCAACCTAAGCCATGCTCTCACCATTTTATAAGCAATTTAATTTTGAACTCTCTCACCATTTTGTGAACAACCTAAGATTGAACGCTCTCACTATTTTGTGAGTAACCTATGTTTGAACACTCTCATCATTTTGTGAGCAACATAAGTTTTCCATGCTCTCTCCATTTTATGAACAACCTAAGTTTGAACGCTCTCACCATTTTATGAGCTTGAACATTTAGTGTCTCATCATTCTTGATCAATTTGAGATACTTTAAAAAATTCCAAAAATATTTATAAAATTGCTAAAAAAGAACAACAAAAACACTGACCATTTATTTGCCTTAAGGATTCTAGAAACCCTTACTAAGTTTCAAGTAAACCACTTGTCACTTAGTTTCCCTATCCTCTTTGGCCTTTTCTCTCACACACTTTCCATTTTTCAAGACTATTCCTATTCTTCTATCGCATTTATTCTATTTGTTTTCACTAGTTATCATTTTTCTTCCCATTCCTTAGGAGAACTACATTTGGCATGAAGTTTTTTTATTAGATATTACATCAATTGAACTATGTAGGTAGCATCCACTTTCCTAGTGCATATGGAGATAGATCGGCCACCCCCTTCTTTTTCTTTTATTCCCCCATTTTCATCATTTGTTGTCACCTATTTTCTAGGGGCAATGTTCGTATGGTTTCTATTGAAAATTTCTTTATTGTTTTGTTTGTGTGCCTATATATTGGCTTTTAACACTATTTCCTTGATTCAATTTATGTATGTTCATTGGGTGATTCCTTGCCCACACTTACACTTGAATCTATCCATATTCATATGCTTACATTGTCATCATGGTTTCTGTCATTGGTGTATTATTTTCTATTGAGCATTATATTATGGGAGCCAATCCTTATGCATATTTTATCCAAGTCCTCATGATGTTATACCATGATGCCTACCGACACATGCTATAACAAAACTTAGCTTCAAGAAGTATATTTAACAATAGCAATATCAACATCTCTTTGGCACCGACATCTTGATTCACTCCCAATCATATCCCAAATAGAGTAATTAACCATGAAAGAATTTCAACTTTTATTAGTTCACATGAGCATCTCCCTACTATTAGTTTGTTCTAATTCATCATTACCCTCTGTGTTAAGTTATCATCATCATTGACCAAGTTTATCCTATTTTTCATAATCAAGGTCTAATGATTATAACCACCTATAGGCAAATCATTGCACACCATCCCACCTACATTTTTTAATGAGTATAATCACCTTTGGGAAAATCAATTTGTTGTCACCATTTCCCTTTTTCTACCCATACAAGGGTATTTTTTTATCTCATTTCTTTGTCCTAATTGGGGCAGCTCCATCTTCTCAATAATTATAACTGTCTTTGGGAAAATCATTGTGTTATCATACCACATTACCACTATCAGGGTACAATGCTTATAATTGCCTTTGGGTAAACCATTGTACACCATCCCACTTGAATTCTCAATGATTTTGAATACTTTTTCAAAATCATTATATTTTCACTTGATCATCTTTCCTTTCTTTGGTCCTGTCATTTCACTTCTTATTAAGGGACTGTTTGTCGACCTACTTGTGCCAATCATTCCCTCAAGGGGGTAAACCATCTTGCAGTTAGTTTATCATCATTATAGTTGTAGGCATATAAGACCTTTTCATTATTTGGAAATATGTTACTATGCTTATAGCTTGCAATGCCTTCCTAAATAGGGGCAAATTGTAGACACCTAAATTTGGCCACCAATGACCTCCAACCAAGATTTTAACCAATTTCCACTAAAGTGCAAAATTTGGCCTAAAAACACTAAAATATGCTAAAAGATGTGAAACTAACATATTCAAGTGCTGATTTTGGCTAGAGTATCATTAAATAGGGTAGTATAATTTGTAGGCTAGCTAACTTTGATCAATTCATTTTGAGTCAAAATACCAATTTTGCACCTAGGTGCTCTAGATTGCTCTTACCTATCAAATCTCTTACACAAGACACGTGCCTTTGTTATTTGTTGTTGACAATATCCTAAATGGAATATCAGATCCAATGCATTTGACATTAACTTTCAATTCCAATCCAGTCAAATTTAAGACTAATAATAAGGCATTCTGATCAACTTGAGTAATTTGTGCATAAAGTGATTAAACATGCTTAAGAGCTAATTAAACCAAATTAGAGCCTAATCAATAATTCCATGGAAACTTGTTAAATAATTTGTTTTGGAAATGAATATTGAATATCTACATCATTAGGTGACCTCATGTCTTGGGAAGACATCCCTAGGCCATAAATACCATAAATGTCAAGATTCATGCCTCCCATGCCTCATCAATTCCCTCCATGACTCTTAATTTCTCCTCTATCCCAAATATTGATGAGCCTATTTATTGATTTTAATTCTAAAATTGGATAATCCTTAGCCACACATCTCAATCTTGAGATAGATGGTTCAATTTGATTTTGATCAATCTCAAAAATATATAAATAAAGAGGCCATGAACATCATAAAAAAGCTTAATCTATGCAAAGTTATAATGCAAGATTGGTTATAAAAGCTTCATATAAACTAATATTTTTATGCCAAATTTATTCTAAGCCAAGCCAAGCCAAAGCCAAAAGTGCCAAGGAGAGATGGAGGTAGCCAAGATTTCATTGATGAGGACTTTATGAGCACAAACCGAGCAAGCCAATTGAAGAATACTCTTGGATCATCAAGGAAGGTAAGAAATGTGTGTTTTCTTGTATTTTATTTGTGATTTTTTCATTTGTCTCTCTTCACTAAGCTCACCCTAGTGACTAGGCATGAAGATGTTAGTTTAGTGTGTTTTTTATTTGATTTCATTCACTAACATAATACTAATCTCCTCTTATTAGTCAAATTTTTATTCATCATTACCCTTTGTGTGAAGTTATCATCATCATTGATCAAGTTTATCCTGTTTGCCATAATCGGGGTCTAATGATTATAACTACCTATAGGCAAATCATTGCACACCATTCCACTTGAATTTCTTAATAATTATAACCACCTTTGGGCAAATCATTGTGTTGTCACCCATTTCCTTTTTTTTTTCCATACAAGGGCACATTGTTATCTTATTTATCTATCCTAACTAGGGTAGCTCCATCTTCTCAATGATTATAATCACCTTTGGGAAAATCTTTGTGTTATCATACCACATTGCCACTATCGGGGTACAATGCTTATAACTATCTTTGGGAAAACCATTGTAAACCATCCCACTTGTTTTATTAGTGATTTTGACTACTTTGTCAAAATCATTATGTTTTTACCCCATCATCTATCCTTTCTTTGGTCCCCTCATTTTGCTTCTTATCAAGGAACCATTTGCCAACCTACTTGTGCCAACCATTCCCTTGAGGGGGCAAACCATCATGTAGTTAGTTTATCATCATTGTAATTGTAGGCATACAAGACCTTTTCATTCTTTAAGAAGATGTTACTATGCTTATAGCTTGTAATGCCTTCTCAAATAGGGGCAAACTGCAGACACCCAAATTTGGCCACCAATGACCTCTAATCAGGGTTTTGGCCAGTTTCCACCAAAGTGCACAATTTGACCTAAAAACACTAAAATATGCTAAAAGATGTGAAACAGACATATTCAACTGCCAATTTTGGCTAGAGTATCATTAAATGGGGTAGTGCAATTTATGAGCCAGCTAACTTTGATCAGTTTATTTCAATTCAAAATACCAATTTTGCACTTAGGTGCTCTAGATTGCTCTTTCCTATCAAATCTCTTGCACAAGACATGTGCCTTTGTTATTTTCTATTGATAATATCCTAAATGGTATAATGGATCCAATGCATCTAACATTGACTTTTAATTCTAATCCAGTCAAATTTAAGACCAATAATAAGGCATTTTGATCAATTTGAGTAATTTGTGCACAAAGTACTTAAAAATGCTTAAGAGTTAATTAAACCAAATTAGAGCCTAATCAAGAATTCTATGGAAACTTGTTGAATAATTTGTTTTGGAAATGAATATTGAATATCTACATCATTAGATGACCTTATTTCTTAGGAAGATATCCCTAGGCCATAAATGCCACAAATATCAAGATTCATGCCTCCCATGCCTCATCAATGCCCTCCATGCCTCTTAATTTCTCATATATCCCAAATATTAATGAGCCTATTTATCAAATTTAATTGTAATATTGGATTAATCCTTAGCCACACATCTCAATCTTGAGATGGATGGTTCAGGTTGATTCTGATCAATCTCAAAAATCTATAAATAGAGAGGCCATGAACATCATAAAAAAATTTAATTTGTGCAAATTTATAATGCATGATTAGTTCTAAAAGATTCATGCAAACTAGTGTTACCATGCCAAATTGATTTAGAGCCAAGCCAAACCAAAGCCAAAGGTGCCAAGGGGAGATGGACGTAGCCAAGCTTCCATTGATGAGGATTTTATGAGCACAAATTGAGCAATCCAATTGAAGAATACTCTTGGAGCATTAAGGAAGGTAAGAAATGTGTGTTTTATTTCATTTTAGTTGTGCTTTGTTCATTTATATTTCTTCACTAAGCTCACCCTAGTAATTAGGCATGAAAAATGTTAGTTTAGTGCATTTTTTATTTGATTTCATTCACTAACACAATACTAATCTCCTCTTCTTAGTCAAATTCATATTCATCATTACCCTCTGTGTTAAGTTGTCATCATCATTGACCAAGTTTATTTTATTTTCTATAATTGGGGTCTAATGATTATAACCGCCTATGGGCAAATCATTATGTTGTCACCACTTCCATTTTTTTCCCATACAGGGGCATGTTGTTGTCTTGTTTGTCTATCCTAAATAGGAAAAATATATTTTCTCAATGATTATAACCACTTTTTGGCAAATCATTGTGTTATCATACCACGTTGCCACTATCAGGGTATAATGCTTATAACCACCTTTGGGAAAACCATTGCACACCATCCCACTTGCATTTTTAGTGATTTTGACTACCTTGTCAAAATCATTGTGTTTTCACCCCATCATCTTTCATTGCTTTGATCCCCTCATTTTGCTTCTTATCGAGGGCCCATTTGTCGACCTACTTGTGCCAACCATTCCCTCGAGGGGGCAAACCATAATGTAGTTAGTTCATCATCATTATAATTATAGGCATACAAGACCTTTTCATTCTTTCAAAAGATGTTACTATGCTTATAGCTTGTAATGCCTTCCCGAATATGAACAAACTATGGATGCCTAAATCTAATCACCAATGACCTCTAACCATGGTTTTGACTAAATTCTACCAAAGTGTACAATTTGGCCTAAAAACACTAAAATATGCTAAAAGATGTGAAACTGACATATTCAAGTACTAATTTTGGCTAGAGTATCATTAAATGGGGTAGTGTAATTTATGGGCCAGCTAACTTTGATCAATTCATTTCAATTCAAAATACCATTTTGCACCTAGGTGCTCTAGATTGTTCTTTCCTATCAAATATCTTGCACAAGACACGTGCCTTTGTTATTTATTATTGATAATATCCTAAATAGGATAATGGATCCAATGCATCTGACATTGACTTTTATTTCAAATCTAGTCAAATTTAGGAACAATAACAAGACATTCTAATCAATTTGAGTAATTTGTGCATAAAGTGCTTAAACTCGCTTAAGAGCTAATTAAACCAAATTAGAATCTAATCAAGAATTCCATGGAAATTTGTTGAATAATTTATTTTGGAAATAAATATTGAATATTTGCATCATCAGGTGACCTCATTTCTTAGGAAGACATCCCTAGGCCATAAATGTGACAAATATCAAGATTCATGCCTCCCATGCCTCATCAATGGCCTTCATGCCTCTTAATTGCTCCTTTATCCCAAATATTGATGAGCTTATTTATCAATTTTAATTGCAAAATTAGATTAATCCTTAGCTACACATCTCAATCCTAAGATGGATGGTTCAGGTTGATTCTAATCAATCTCAAAAATTTATAAATAAAGAGGCCATGAACATCATAAAAAAGCTTAATTTGTGCAAAGCTATCATGCAGGATTGGTTCCAAAAGCTTCATGCACACTAGTGTTACCATGAAAAATTGATTACAATCCAAGCCAAGATAAAGCCAAAGGTGCCAAGGAGAGATGGAGGTAGCCAAGATTCCATTTATGAGGACTTCATGAGCACAGACCGAGTAAGTCAATTGAAGAATACTCTTGGAGCATCAAGGAAGGTAAAAAATGTGTGTTTTCTTGCATTTTAGTTGTGCTTTGTTCATTTGTCTTTCTTCACTAAGATCACCATAGTAACTAGGCATGAATATGTTAGTTTAGTGTGTTTTTTATTTGATTTCATTCACTAACACAATACTAATCTCCTCTTCTTAGTCAAATTCCTAGTTCATAAAACTCATCAATTAGCGAACTAGATTTTTATTGGTCCCAATCTATTAGTTAGGGATAATATAATGGTAATGGGTTATGATGAATGACTGAGATAAGGGTAAAAATGGTAGTATTATCAAATAGGTTAGTCATGATTAGGTCATCAAAGATAAGGCTAACATCAGACTCTACTTCACTATCAACATCATCATCATTAGTCATCGATAATGGAACTTGAATAAGATATTGGTGGTCACTCCCAAGCGGTTTAAATCCAAGTCCATAAGATCTTTTGTATTTGGTCATGAAAATTGGCTTAATGGTTCCTTATTGATTTGGTTTGAGGCCTCTTCCTTCATAATCCTGGTGTTCCATGATCTAATTAGGAATGAGATATTTGGTGCTCTTGTAATAATTGGCCAACTTGTCATTGTATAACCATGATTCATCTCCTTTTAGAGGGTCTTGACCAGATGTCGGTATGAATTTGACTAGTCTTGGATTATGAATTTTATCTTTAATTTTTCATCACCAATACATGTGTGGAGTAACTTTAGGTCTTTGAAATGTCATTTAATTATGAGGAAGATTGGTAATATGAAAGGTAGGATGTGTTAGATATTCTCCTGGGCCATTAGCTAAAATGGTGTAATGATTCGAAGACTCAAAAGGTAGCATGTGAGAAAGGGAATCCAAGGTATTGGGATTTATGAAATTATCCTCAAGAGAATCAATAAGTATGGCCTTTCCTTTATCCTACTTGGTACTTGGATTTATGCCATATTGGTAATTATATATTTGAAACTCAACCTTGGGATGTTTATAGTGTTCATATGGGTGCAAATCTCCTGGAATATTCACCTCCATCCCTGAGTGGGAGACATTGATACATTATGCAACATTAATGGGACTACATGAATCTCATATAACCAAGGCATAATTAGAAGAATATTATATGAAAACTCAAGATTAAGCACATGGTAAAGTGTATCATGGGTCAAAGGCCCAATGATAACTAACAAGTTAATGGTGCCTTGCAATTCTCTCTCTTGATTATTTTAGGCTTTCATAGTTATCACTTTTGGTTAGAGATTTTCCATTATGTACCCAAGAATCTTGGTGAACTTTAGAGACACTATGTTGAGTCATGATCCATTATCTATAAGGACATGTTTCACTTTATGTCATTGTATACAAACTTCTATGTATAATAGATTATTATGGAGTGGACTAAGAGAAGACATATCTCTTTGGTTAAATGTGACTTGTTGGGATGGAGCTAGGTTTCCAACCAAAGCTTGAAATTTATTAGGGGATATATCACTGGTAACAGTAGATTGGGTTAAGAACTCATTTAAAATGTTCTTGTGGATTGTCGATGTTCACAACAAATTTAAAATAGAGATCTGGGCTAGTATCTTTTTAAAAAATTCCACACTATCAAACTTCTTTTCTGGGTTAGTGGTAAATGGATTATTCTGAGGTTGAATGGTTGGTTGGATAATAGGTAAAGTGGTAGATAGATGGGGGCCTAAGATGGTAATCTATGACTTTCAAGTTGTGATTTCACAATCAATATTAAGTATAGGACTATGGTTGCTAACAAATGGTGGTAATGGTGTGGGACTAGATAGGACAAGTCTTGGTTACTAGTGCACTTATATGTGGTCACGAGGCAAGGTCGAGTTATCAATATAAGATCCAAAAGTGGAAATCATAGTTTGTTAGTTCACCTGCATGCAGTCCCAAATCAAAGAAGGATTATCAATGTAATTTGGCTAAGTGTTATTATTTAACAATGTTCTATATTGATTGGTGCTCAGTCTAGGATTAATGGAGATGGTATTAATGCTACCCCCTATAATATGACCTATAACCCTATTTTAGTCATGTGTAACTGCATGGTAGGTTTGTTGGTTGTTACAATTCTGACCTTGGTTTTGTCCTTTATTCTGATGTTGTTGGTTCTGCTATTGATTATATTAGTTCTACTAGTTCGACCTTTGATTTTGATATTATTGATTTTGTTGTTGAATTGGATATTATTGTTGTCATTGTTATTGTTGTTTTTGTTGGTTATGCTATAGAAAAGGGTTTTGATAGATGCCAAGAGTCTAATTAGAGGTGGAAGCATGACTATCTAATGTGATCTCCCCATTCTCCAACATATTTTCAATTAAATGCTTGACTTGCACACATCTTCATAGATTATTCCCATTGACTCAATGATACTCATAAAATTCATTTTCATGGTACCAATCAAGATAAGGGATGCCTTGAGGATAATGCTTTGGTATAGGTTAATTAATAAAATTAGAGGTGTCAAGTTTGTGAAATATAGACTTAATAGGCTTTTCAAGGTCACTAAAAACATGATGCATAGGCATAGTTCTCCTTAGAGGAGGGTTTTGCAATGTCAAGGGTTATGGTATTTATTGCACAGGTCTTCATTATTACATTTGTAGTATTGGTTGAAGAGGTTATCGAGTAGGATTAAGTTGAAAAGGTGGTGCAAGTTGAGCAAATGATGTTTACACCATTTGGACATGACATGACTCAGATACTCCATTTCCCACAACATTCGTATTGCAACTGAATTGCTTTGGTCTATCTTGGTTATTGGCATGTGTTGGTTATGATGCTTGCCCTTGGATTGGATGTTGGTTTTAGTTACTTCTCTAATTGGTACCTTGGTTCTGATTAGTTAAATTAAGCTTGATGACTCCTTTATTAATGAGCACTCACCCGATCAACAAACCTTTGTTAATGATTTATTTAAAAGTATGTTCACACTAGAGTTTTAGATGATAGGCTATCTCACTATGTAAATTTTTAGTAAACGTAGTGGCTAATTCTTTATCTAGTAAACTGTGAGTGAATCAGCTTGCAAGTGCACTCCATCATTGTAGATAACTTGCAAAACTCTCATCAACTTTTTGTTTAATTTTTATCAAATCAACTAATGAAATCTCATACTTGAGATTATAAGAAAAGTGGTGTACATAATTATATAAAAGGTCATCAAAATATGTTACTAAATTCTTAAGTAACTTCAAGAACCACTCCAAGGATTGTCCAGCTAAGCTCCTTGGAAACAACAACAAAAGGTATATGTCACTATATGCCACTGGATGGCATGCGACAAAGAACTTAGTTAAATGGGCTTTGGGGTCACGTTTCCTCTTATATTTATCAAATTTTGGTGGCTTATATCTTGGAGGAAATAGAATCGATAAGTACTCCATATTGAAAGGATAGGAACACACATCATCCAACTTAAACTTTTTAATCTATTTCCCTACTTGTATGATGGTGATTTCATCCTTTATTTGTTGTAACTCTTTCTCTAAGAAAATTGTGGGAATATTGGCCTAAGTAGATGGTTGGGTGGTCACAATTGAATCACTTTTACCAAGGTATGATGAGGATATTTTGTATATGTTAGATCGATTGGGAAATGAACCAAGAATACACATACATAGATTAGGATGTACTTGTTGATATTACATGTTTGGTTGTGTAATATTCTAGTTTGGGTTGGAAATAAAGGTTTAACTTGGAGAATTTTAAGGTAAGTATGGAGGGATATAACAATATTATGCCTATTATGGTTGAATAGGGAGTTGTTGCTGACTATTCAAACCTTGCTATTGAGTGGTAACTTATGAGCCAATACCCTATCTCTAAAATATTGGTATGCTCTACACAAAAGGTAAGTATTGCCTAGTAGGTATTTAAGAGACATCAAAACCCCCTTGTTACACAAATCCTAATTGGGAAGTAGATGCATATTGGATATTTGGCACCTGTCACTGACTAACATGAATACACTATTAATTAAACATCATTTGGTTTTGAATTGGCATGTTGATATGTGAAGAAGAAGGTAAATTTACTACTACCTGATGAGGTAGAACATTAGTTTCCCCTTATTGAGGTGGCAATATGTTTGATCTTTACTATATTGGTATATTCATTTGTTCTTGTTATTGTGGAATACTACTTGTCACATGTTGAGGAGGAATAGGATTCATCACATTCTATTGTTGAGGCATGACATTGGTGGTTGGTTGACTACTTGATCCTGTTGGTTGTGTACTTGATGAAGCAGTTGGTTGAGGTTGGGGTGTAAAAGCTCACATTCCTAGGTTTGTAGAACCACTAGTGGTATTAACTAAAGGCATATATTGTTGACTCATTTGTGTATTAGTACCACTTTAATTTGGATTGGACATTACTTGCACATTATTCACTATGTTTTTCTCATTATTTTTCATACAAGTAAAAGACACTTATTCAATAATTGACATATGCAACAAGTTGTCTACTGAAGTGTTTTGCATGAATGGGTTTAAAATTTAATTGTCTTAACTAGTTAACTCTATCAAAACTCCTAATAAGGAACTAAGTCAATAAAAGGTTTACTCACCATGGTCATCTGATTGAAATTATGTGCTAGATTTAGGTAGGTTTGATATGTTGTATGCATTTGGTTAAAGTGGTCTTTTATGAGGTTGTTTCATTTGTTAGGCATATTAAGGTCTTGATACATCATTTGGACTAGAGGTAAAATATTGCTAGAAGAGGCTTTTTGACTATATAATATGTTGTGAGGCATTCTTACTAGGCTTTATAAACTTTTATGAGGGAAGTCCACAAAAAACATAGCCCCTACTTCTATGGCTCTAACCAAAATCTCATCTTTGTTCTCCAAAAAATGATGCTCAAACAATAATGGATCATAAATGAAAGGCATATTAATAGAGTATAAGTGTTGAGTAACTAGTTCTTCAACTATTGGTATCATAGCTAGGTATTGTGTGGTTTGTTCTTGGTCTTATTTTAAATATGGTGGTGTATTAACCAACTAGTTATCCAATAGATCTTAGTTGTGTGCCCTTATTTGAGTATTATAAGAGGGATAAGGATTTGTCTCATAAGAAATATTATCTACGTAGGGGTCTTGCACCATTTATTGTTATTCAACCACATTACTAATCCCTAGATTGTATATAAGTCCACTATGAGTGTAAGAATACATGTTAGGATCCATAGTAAATGTTTTTTACAATAGAAAAGGAAGGGAGTTTTACAAACTCTTAAAAGATAATGTCTAAAAAGATGATTTTCAAACTTGGTCTAGATTCATCCAAAGGATGGAAAGGTTCATGAAATGATTTGTGATCAAACAAGCTAACGTTAAGTATCTAATGTTACACATCTTATACAAAAATATTAAGTAAATGGACCAAAAATTGAAATGCCAAACTCTAAGGTTGAAGTGTTTCAAATCAATCTAATCTAGGAAATAAACCATTGCTAGGTCCTTTGGCCAAACATAGCATCAAAATATAGGCTCAAACAAGGCATGTGCTAGGACTCTTGGCCAAACATCGTCAAAATCTAGACTTTAAAATAGATGAGATTTTAATCTAATAGATTTGAAACACTTATAACAAAAACTAGGCATTTGACTCATGGAGATGAACTCAATCAAATAGGTATAAGGTATGAAACAAAAGGCACTTTAGGGATAGTTTGTTTTCTCAAAAATAATGGTATAAAACTTGGTTCTTTTGACAAATAGGATAGATAAATGTGAATGATGTATCTGTGCTAGACAAATATTCACAAAGGTATACTCAGATTGGCTTGAAAAATGTGTACAAACTTAAACAAGGCAAATTGATGATTTATGTGGGCAACATAATGCCTCTTTTTTCAAAGGAAAATGAAGGAAATGTGTTTGGTTTGTATTTTTTTTCACACCAAGTTTTGACTCCAAACAAGACATTAATCTAGGATAAAACCAACTAATTAATCGCTCTTAGATCCTAAACTGACAAGGTTGCTTGGTATTATTGAAATCCTTTAATATACGTCATTTGAGAGGATTTTAAGTGTTCATCCAAAAGTAAATGTGCATTATATGGTATATTTTTTACACCCTCCTTCTCTCAAATGATAGTACTATGGCATGGACTGTGAGGCACACCTTACACCAACAACACTTCTATGACAAGTGGGTATTTGCTAAAAACTACAAGTTTTTGAATATTTCTAGGGGGGTCAAATACTTAATGACTTTCATGTCATGATGCAAAATAAAAGGATGTAATTAGGTGTCTACAACACTTGGCTTGTTACAAAAAGGTCTTTCCCTTTTTTCAACCACTACATCTATCACTTGCTCAGTGTAGTGCAATGTCCAAAGTACAGATACGTCTTGTGTGCAACTCAAACACTAGAAGGTGGTTTAACCACTCAAACCTCTAATCCTAATGGGAGTAGTTGAAGTCAGTAATGGAATATGAAACCTTGGGTCAAATCTTTTCTAAATAGCTTGTGGGAAGTAATGAAGTCCTCCTCACAAGCCAAGTTTACATAAAAAGGAATGACTAATATAAAGACTTTAGGGTCATTTTCAAGATCACCCAAACTATGGCAAATTCTTGGGGAGTGATTTAGATGACATTCTTTCTATGCCTTAGACTAGGCAAGTTTGTAATAAGGATGGCACTTTTGATTTCAAAAGTTCCCTAAAGGGGATGGATGGAAGAGCATACACACAATGACCTTCTTTTTTCCAATCAAATTCTAAGTTTAAATGATTATTAAAGACAAAATTGACAAGTAAGTCTAATTTTAAGCACTAAAATAAAGATTTGGTGATGTTATTTTTGGCTCTTATCCTTAAATTATGAACTTTGAATGAAAATCACAAAACTTGATTAAGAAACCACCCTAAAAAGTTTTCATACACACCAAAAGAAATATTTTTAGTTTATTTTAAACATTCTAAAGAGGTCTAAAAAGCATGATTTATCAAATCTTTGGCTTGGTCCTACAATGAAAAAGTCAGTATGTCCCTTAGCGTTGAAGCTATTTTAAATTTGAAATAATTAACTTGGGAAAATGAAGTCTCGGGTTCATAGAGTGCAATCCTGCTACTCTACAGATCAATCCCACAACTCACAGGGCAATAACATGACTATGGAAGTTGTGATATTATCAATAAATCAATCCTACAATTCAACTAGTCAATCTTGTAACTCTAAATGCAATACCACCACTATAAAAGTTATGGTATTATCAATAATTGCTAACAGTTTTTGATAATCTCATGACTTTGTTAGGCAATACCGTGAGTCGAGTTGACAATCTCATGGCAGTCCAGTTATGGTATTGTAATATCACTACTAGCTAATAGTGGGATTGTAATATCTCTACTCGTGAGTATCGGTATTGTTAGAATCTGTAGATAGAATCAAGGTTAGTGAAAAAATGCAATTGAAATATAATACCACAACTTGTAGTGACAATCCTATGACTATGTCAGGATAAATCCATGACTTCTAGAAAAACATGTTTTTACTATTTTTTTCACTCTTTTGAGCCTCCCACTCCAAGATTCTACATAAAAAAGGCTAGTAGTTTACCTCTAAATCCTTATGAATAAATTTATGAGACTAGGTCCCACTGGGTGTGCCATTTGTGAACATAGGATTACAATAAGGGGAGATTAATATTATTTTAGTATATGAAATAAATCAATTAAAAACACACTAAACTAACACCCTAAGCCTATCTCAAAGGGGGAGTTTAGTTAACAAAAAAAAATGGAAAACATAGCTAAAACATGAAAGAAATACCTTCCTTCACCTTCCTTGGATGCTCTAAAATGCTTGTTGTAGTGGCTTGTTCGGTTTGTGCTCATGAAGTCTACATCAATGAATTGTGGCTACCTCCATCTCTCCTTGGCACCATATTTGGCTTTGGCTTGACTTGGCTTAGCTCAATATTTGGGCATTATAACACTAAGATGCAATGGTTTTGAATGCATTTGGGCATTATAAGTTTAGCATATGAGAGCTTAAAATTCAATAGGCAAGGCCTCTTATTTATAAAGTTTCAAAACTGGTTAGAATTAACCTAAAATGTCCATCTCACGATGGAGATGTGTAGATAAAGATTAATTCAATTATGTAATTAAAATTCATAAATAGGCTCATCAATATTTTGGATATAGGGGTAATAAATAGGCATGGATGGTCTTAATGAGGCATGGGAGGGTCTTAATGAGGCATGGGGTGGCTTGATGAGATATTTTATGCATTTATGGCCAAGGGATGTCTTTCCAAGAAATGATTTCATTTGATGATGTAGATATTCAATATCAATTTCTAAAATAAATATTCAAAAAGTTCCATGTAAAATTAACTTAAGCCCTTGATTTGGTTTAATTAGCCTTAAACATGATTAGTCAACTTTGATGCAAAACCTTGGCAATTTATGCACAAATTAATCAAATTGGTAAAAGTATCATATTATTGGCTCAAAATTTGACTATATTGGAACTAGAAGTCAATTTTAGATGTGTTGAAACTGTTATCCCATTTAGGATGTTGCCAGTGCAAAATAACAAAGGCACATGTCTTATACAAGAAATTTGATAAAAAAGAGCAATCCAGAACACCCAAGTGTAAAATTGGCATTTTGAATCAAATTGATCTAATCAAGTTAGTTGGCCCATAAAATGCATTACCTTATTTAATGACACTTTGGCCAAATTTGGCACTTGAATATATCAATTTTAACTCATTTAATGTGTTTTAGTGTTTTTCAGCCAGATTATGCATTCTGGTGGAGATTGGTCAAAAGCCTGATTGATGGTCATTGGTCAACAAATTTAGGTGTCTATAGGAATAACCCAAGTAAATTGACTTATCCTGGCTATTAAAAAAATCCTTTGATAGACCAAGTCATTATTCCTAGCCCACATTATTTGTTGATCCACAGTTTGTCTTAACACTTGGTCAGCAATCTAATAATTTAAGTCACTACATCTTAAAATGAATAGTAATAAATAAAGCATCGAGTCATATGTGGGTCAGCCAAATAATTTGGCAAATCATTGAATTTTATCCTCTTTTCATATCATATAAATTGAGTTTTCAGCATGTTCTTATTTATAAATCTATAGTATATTGTTAATAGAAATACCAAAGGCGACTATAGAAAGATCAAATCATTGAAGCCTTATTATTTAATTTACCCACTCTTCTTGGGAGTTTTTGAAGTGCCTATATAAAATTACATGGTTATATATGTCCATTCCAACCTATTAATATTATGTTAAATTGTTATACTCTCTCTCCTTACATAGTTGTAGACTTAATCAGCATCACTGGAATTCAAGATAGCCAATTTAATGAGAAAATAAGTTGTACTCTTTTTATTTGACTAACAAGAGGTAGCATATCTGAAGTGGAATTTTGTATAGTAGCATAGATTAGACTATTTGAATCACATTTAAAATAATAATTGTTCTTAGGCTTGTGAAAGGATTATGTTTTTAATAGTTCCTTTGAAGCCCTTGAGTGAATCATGAAGAAACCACATCCCTCATCATAATAAGGAACCATATAGCATAGTCCAAGGTTTGATACATAATTTTTATTGGTATATTTCCTCTTGGGGGTAAACTTTGGGTTTAGCCATCTTAGGATTACCTACCTCTAACACTTAAAATAGGGTTGGGGCTATTTTGAACTCATATATAATCAGGAAAACACCCTATATTCTCATTCAATTACAAATAGATTTGTATGTGATCTTATTTTCTTGTAACGTGTTAAGCGATTCATATTAATTTTTCAAATCAATGATTTGATGACTTGTATAATAAGTGCTGCAATTAAGTTAATTACAGTGAACTATCCATGTATATCATATTATTTACTAACTATGGTTTAGTGATTATATACATATGAAGATGAGAAAATCAAACTTGGAATTAAGCTTGAGGAACTCTCAATCCATATGGTAGTTATTTTCATGTTGTTCAGGGACAATCGTAAGAGTTAGTTGTATAGGTGATGGAAGTTGGCAAGTTATGTGAAAGACAAAATGGCAAGAAAAAGGTAATTCTTGTGGCTTGGATGGATGTAACCATACCAAATTTTTTGATTTAAACTAACTATATTAGCTAAGAGGCATTGGTGCTCTTACTCAACCTTGTTAGTGGAGTGTCTTGCATAACCTTTTTAGCTCGTATGTCCTTGAATAACTTTGTGGCAAATTCTCTCTTTATACTTTTCCACACTACTTGTCTCAAGTTCACAACTATTGAGTAAAGGTGGTGTCACCTAGATATGGTAGGTAATAATTATTTATGGATTGCTCTTGGAATGGATATTTTTCTCTTAAAAAGAAACATTAAACGAATCTGTATGAAATAATAAACTATGAATTATGGGATATGCGGGATTAAATCAAGGAACATGAAAGTTTAGTATTTTTGGAATTATTTAGAACATGATCAACCTTTTTAATACTCAATGGTTAAATAACCTCTCAAAAATACTTTTGGGGAATATTTAATAACTATAGGTGTTATGAGTGGTTATTATATTGGGAATCCACTAAGTGTTTTGATGAGGTATGGGAACGATGGAAAAACCCAATGAAGTCTTCATGATGATAGATTTGGGTTGATAATTATATATTACTTGTGAACTAAAACATGGGATGAGAATGTAACATTAAGCCAAGTCACAGTATGCTTAATAAGAAATACAGGTGTATATATATTTATTAATAGGGGTATTCTTACAATTAAAATTCCATGGGTGGATTATAAACCATGTATCACAAATTCTAGTTTGGATTATCCTATGTTTTATGCGTGTTGAGTCTTATTTTAATATATATACACATAGATTTAAGTATGAAATATAAGTACATAATGAAAATGGTTGTGTTGGGTCATAAGTCTAAGCTCATAGCTAGAAGTATGATTTTATCTAATCAATAGGTATCTGAGGGACCAAAACTATAACTATATTAAAATAATCTTCTAGAGAATGGAAAAAAATGTTTAAATGAATATTATAATGAGTTTATGAGTTTTTTGTTTCTCTACAAATGATTTATTGGCTATTAATTATATACATTCAATATTGAATACTTGTGTGTAGTACATGTTATGAGTGTGTTAATATGTATAAATGTTGGGTTATATCTAGTGTACAATGGTACATCATGATGTGTGCTTATTATATACACATAATATTTTCAAAATTTTATTGAGTACTGACATTTTGTGTCTTGTAGGAACTTATTGAGTCTCAGTCTCTCTGAGTGCATGCCTTAATCGATGCACTGGGAAAGGGGTGGGCAGACCATCGATGCTTCATAAGATTGTTGTCCATTTTTCCACTTTCCATCTACACACTTGTATCCTAAAACCATTAACCCTAAGCTTATTCCTCTTAGTCCTACCTCCTCTAGTCTTTTTCCTCTTTCCATCCTCCTTTTCTTGCCTTAACATCCTTTTGGACTATCAGCTCTACTGGGTCCATTGGGTCGACCCAGTATAGTTTAGGGGTATTTTTCACCTTCTTGGTTTGTTAGCCTTTCGATTGACCTAGCATAGACCTAGTGAATTATCCCTGAAAACACACTAGGTTGACTGGGTTAACCCTATATAGCCAATGTTCCTAGGAGTATTTAGGGAAAGATTTGCCTATATATACAAGTTCATTTCCCACCATTTCATAAGAGAATAATTATTAGCAAAGAAGTGTGAGTGAACATCTACTTATTGACCATTCTACTTGAGGAATAAAGCTTAGGGTTCCTTACTTTCATTAAAGATATAGATCTTGTCTTGTGGTGAAGTCTTTTGGATGATTAGATAGGTTATGTAGTCTAGATCTGATTTATTTTGGTTATCCTTACATACCACAAAAATCTCTTGTGAATCACCTTGGCCAAGGGAGAGATTAAGGCTCGATGGGTTCATCTTCAAAGGTAAGTATTCCTAAATTTATTTCTCCTTTATAAGAGTAGATAGATAATGCATTTGTATTCTTCTCCCATGTATTATGATTTTGTATAGATTGACGTGAGTATATGTCTTCTAATACATGTTTAGTTTAGCTATTTTTTTAATTAATTCTAAACCCCACTTTACACCATAATATTTGGTGTGTACTAGATTAGATTTACTTTCTTTCTATTAGAAGAGAGTGAACGTTTTAAACCTTAGGACTCCATTAGGGTTGTTGTGCGATTGTGTTAGACTGTAGGCTTTAAAACCCTTCCTAACATGATGTGTTATAATAAGTGATATAATTGATCCCTTAATTAGGTTTATTAGATCCCCATATTGGTCATGCTTCCACTTAACAAATGTATCCCAATTAGAAGTGTAGGTATGACCTATCTTATCTGATCTAGGATTAATTCATAGACATGATGCATTTTTGATTTCATATATTCTAGTAAACCTAACGTGAACTAACCCTTGTAGGATTTGTTCACTTTTACCTTCATTTATTTTGTTTATTTTTATCATCATTTTTATCATATATTTTGACATACTGGATTGATTCTATCAACCCAGCTATTTTTCTCTGTGCATAGGTTTCTAAGAATAGGTAGATGGATTGACCTAGTAGATCTAGTATAGGTTTCTAGATTTTCAAACACCCAATTCAATGTACTAGGTTGACCCAATCAACCCCTTAAAATTTTAGCACTTTTTCAGTAGGTTCCTATACATCTTAATCAATTCTATCAACCTAGTTTGTAGGTTTCTTAAGTATACTTCAAGGTTCATAAGAAATATTCCTTCATTACATATCTAATCCATCAAGGTTCCATTCTAATTCTCTATTTCTTTATTTTCTATCTTTCATTTCATAGTTTACAGTATTTAAAATTGTCCTTGCACAATCAACTAGAATGACACTGTCGACCCAGTTCTATGCTTTATGTGTTGTTTGAAATAACTAGGCCAACACTGCCAACCCAGTTCATTTTTAAACTTTACTTCCATAGTATAGGTTTGACCCTATTGACCCTATTCTATATTTTTTTCATATAGTGTCAACACTATACCTTATTTCAAATTTGGAATTAACCTCTTATCTATTAGTAATTATCTCACACATTTATTTTCTTATTGCTTGCATGCTTAGAATAGTTCACATAGTCTAAGTAGGGGATTTTTAATTAATCTCTTAGTTTCACTATTTTTATTTCATGCACACATATCCAAATCACAAAAATATAAACAAGAACTTTAATATTTTGTCTACCTTATGCCAACCTACTTGGATTTCATCACCAAGGGGGAAGCTGACTTGATGCTATGGTCAAGTATAAAGCATGGTTAATGGCATATTCTGCCTAAGCACCCAACACCCTTATCACTATGGTGTGTGAAGTGAGGGGCTAGGTCCCAATACCAAGCATATATCATTACCACTATAGTCCCTTTTAGCCCCAATACCAAGCATATATCATTACCACTATAGTCCCTTTTAGCCCAAACTACCTGAAACCATCCTTAGATTTTTATTTAGTACCTTGATTATAGCCAACTTCTAATCACATTTTAAAATCATTCTTAATAATCTGATTAACATTTAGGTTGACCAATTAGTTAGCTCTTTAATTTTCAAGTTTATTTCTTGTTCTTTTCTCAAATTGTGTGCATAAAAACTTTCATTAGCTAGCATTAATACAAGGTTTTGTTTTGTGTGTTTCAATTGGATTGGCTAGTGTTAATCTAATTGACTATCTATTTCTTTTCATTATTTACTACTTTTCATTACTTACAAAATTATCTTGTTTCATTTTCACAATCTATTTTTAGGTTTCTTGGATTCCTTGTCTATTTTACTAGATCAACCTAGTGATTTTTTTCATGTGCACTATACTGGATTGATCTAATCGACCCTGTATAGTTTTACAATCCATATTTCTGTATTGATCAACCTAGTTGACCCTGTATAGTTTTAGTCACCTTCTTTTACCATTGATTTCTCTTCTCTCTTCTTTTCCTTTCAGCATAGACTTTATATTAGATAATTACACTGAGTTATAGTCAACAAACATGATGAACTTTACCAATCCTAATATGGTCTCCCATAGATAAATTAGGGCTCCTCTTTTAAATGCTAGTAATGTTCATATTGCCACTTGCATAATGAACTACGAGACCCCTCCTCATACCTCTTCATATCATAATCCTTTTTTATCATTAGAAGACCAACCTCAGTTAGAATATACTCCCTAAATGATTTTCATTATCTCTAAATTTATTCAACATAGAGGAAAGGATCCTTTTACCATTTATAACCTCATGATTAGTGGTCTAACTAAAGAGCCTCATTCACTTACTCTTAAATTCCATATGGGATTTAGAGGTACAAATTTATTTGGTTTTCAACCTCTCCTTTAATTTCAAATCCTTCCTATCCCATGACATCTTCTTCTCTAACCTCTTTTACCTCCATGCCTAGTATCTCAACTAACATTTCAGGTTCTACATCTAGTGGGTCTCTCATAAGGTCCATCATCCTTAATCCTTCCACTAGTTCATCAATTGCTACCCAAGTTAATCATGAATCTAGTGCTTCATCCTCTCAATCATTCACTAGTTCATCTTTTGCTTCACAAGAAAATTTTTCCACTAGTGCCTCAAATTCTCACAATTCTTCTCAAGCTCATACTAACACTAATAGTGGTACCTGAGCCACTAATAACAACACAAATACCAATTTTAGTGCTTCTAATGTTAATTAAACACATCAACTTTTATTACAAACTCTTAATCAAATGAATACCTTTCAAGCTCATAACACAAATCAAATGATGAGAATGTAAAACCACCTCCTTAATCTTCAATCTCATCCAAAACTAATGGCTTGGGGGACACATAACCAAAAGTTTACCCCTCCTCCTCTTCAAGATTCTTAATGCAATATCATTCCTCAACCTCCTTTAATCAATAAAACCATTAGGCATCTATAAAATGAACCTCTCACTACTCAAATTTCCAACATTGATATAGGAGGTATAACACCTACAATTTCTTATAATGGGTCAACTGATCCCACCCTTCACCTTAAAACATTTAAAAATATTTACAAGGATTGGGTCAAATTAAACATCTTTGTTGCTACCAAGATCCTAACCAACACTCTCATGGGTGATGCCTTGGATTGGTACAATCAACTTAGAGCTCATTCCATTTCTAGTTTGGAGGACTTAGTAAATGCTTTAGTTCAAGAATTCCAAACTAATGGTATTCCTAAAAGCACTTTGGCCCATTTCATTAATTAAAAACAACATGAGAATTAAACTAACCAAGCCTTTGTTAAGAGATGGAAGACTTAGTCAAATAAATGTGAATATAATATGGTGGATGACAATATTTGTCATCTCTTTACAAATTCTTTCTTTCATAAACTTCAATATCAAGTCTGCACTCTCTCTCCAACTACCTTGGATGAGGCTATTGACCAAGCTAAAAGACAATATTTTTTAATGCGTCAATTTGAGCCACCCCAACCTTTTGTGGGTCCTCGTCTATTACTTAAGAACAAAAACAATAATATCACCAATGATGGTGTTACCAATTCTTATGACACCATTCATAATGTTCAATTTGTCATTCCTAACACTTCTTCAAAACCAACTCCTTCTTCTCAACAATATACTAATCCTCATTTCTCTTCACCCAATAACATCAACATTCACAAACCTTTATCCTCAGCTGAATTGCTTAAGTGTTTACCCAAGCCTTTTCGACAAGAGCTTGAACCTACTCATCCTATGAAATCTTGGTATGATCCTAATAAATTTTGTTGGTTTCATGTTAGTTGGGGTCATTCTCATTATACTTGTAGATAACTTCATAATTAACCATGGATTTTCTTCTTGAACCTAATTTTGATCATGATTCCATTATTTGTAAGTGTCAACAAGCCTATGAGATTGCTTTCAAATATTATAAATCAAATGATAAAACTCAAGCCTTGAATCAAGAGAACACTCATTTGGCTATCTATAAAGATCCTTTACCTAATCATCAACCTATCCAAGATAATCAAGACAATCCTACCCCTTCCACCAATAATGTAGAAAGTCTTGTTGAACCAACTTCTAAAGAGAATGTGGTTAGCATGACTAATATGTGAAGGGTGGTGGCTTTCATTGATTCTCAATCTATCTACACTCCTTCCCATAATACATATCATGTTATCCAAGATTCCTCTCCAACTCATTAAAATGAGTTGGGGCAAGAATATCTTATCACTTTTGATGATCCAATTTTTTATTCTCCTTTGGACAACACATCACATTCTATTTCTACCACTCTTCCATCATCTCCCAATGCTAATGATAATCAAGATTCTACTAAAACTTCTTATTCTCATTCTCAAAATAAACTTAAAACAACTAATTCATCATCTCAACATTATTTACAACCTTATTCAAAACCTTCTTCTTCTTACCAACAAAATTTTCAATATACTTCAGCTCCTCCTTCTGAGGACCTCCTTAACCATTACGCACCTATATCTAATAACCTTCTTTTGGGCTATGATGCGTGGGATCCTATTGTATAACTCACAAATCTCCCATCCTAGATTCCATTTCTTGAGCTCATGAGGACTTCCCCATGCCATAGAAACTACCTCATGTAGCTCTTTTTTTTTATGAATGTCCCTCATCCTCCCCTAGCAGGATGGGAGGTAGCTTTATCTAGTTTTGAAGATGGTATTTTAAAACAATTTGAAAAGATGTCTATCAATTTTGATGAAACCATAGACACTTCTCTTTCTCTAAAATGTCCCATGAATGCAATCTCAAGTCTACACATAGCACGTGTCAAGGATACAATAAAAGGCAAATACCTCCTCTAGGTTGTGTGTGGCTTCCCATTACCATCCCACCTATCACCATCCATGTGAAGGTGATGATATTTAACTTCCCCCTTTCTTATAACATCTTACTTTATAGGTCATGGACTCACTGGATGAGAGCTATCACTTCTTCCACTTGCCAATGCATTAAATTCCCTCACAATGGAGCCACTTACAGGATTCAAGGTGATATTAACCCTTAGAATTTTGAAAATTTTCAAGATCATGGTATCGTCAAGATTCTTACTCTTGAGAATTTTCCAAGTGTTCCATTTCATGAGTCTTGGTGTCTCAACTTTATTGTTAATTCAACCTATAGTTATAATGGGCATCCTAAGCTCATTGGTAACAATCCTCTTAATCTTTTAGATTTTGATGATGATGAGCTTGATGAGATTAATTTAAAGATCAAAATTTTTGATCTTTCACCTCATAGCTCCTATTTCCTTGCAGCCTCATTCTCACAAACCTCCTTATGATGACATTTTTGTAGTCTTGACCAAGACTAGGCATTCCATTCACCATGATTTATTAGATGACAAGGTCATCCCTACCTATATCATTGATCTTCACACCCTGAATTACAATGATGGTTTTTTCTTATATGATCCATTATTGGGTAGTCTTGTACAAGCCCATGATGCTAAGATTGTCCATTATCTTTCTTCTTTACTTGAGTCTTTTCATGTATCTCATCATTTTCCTTCACTTATAGTTCTTGATTGTTGCATTTTTCCCCATTTATCATAGGGTAGAGATGGCACCAATACCTTCAATATATAAGGAGCCACATAGGACTATGCTCATGGATTATGTTATGACTAGGCCTTACCATTTTTCTAGGTATCTTGAACCTCATAGTTGGTTTACCCCTAAGGTTAGTGAAACTCTCCTTAGATCTTCTATAGATCCCAGCCCTCTCTTAGTAGAGCTTGCTATAGTTGATCCTATTTTTTTCCTATTATTGTTGAACCTATCCCTGATTTTGATACTATTAATCCTTTCATCGACCCTAGTTCCATACCTTCCTCATCGTCACCTTCCCTTGGTGATGGTTTGCTTCCTTTTCTTAAGATGGCTCTGTTGCCCACTAAATGGACCAATGAGTGTTCTTTGGCTTCTTCCACTCCTATTTTACCTCCTTCTGTGAGTGCTTTTACTAAAACCACTAATAAGCAAATTTGTTACTTCCATGGGATAGATAACTATTCTTCCACCCATTGTCACAAGTTGCAGCAATATCTTGATACCTTGCTTCCTTCTTCCCCATCATCAGATAAAGCTATACCTCCCTTGAAGGTACTTCCTGAATATTTGCCCAAGTATGGTGAGGTATATTACCTATGGCATCTTTGTGATACCCATTACACTAATCATTGTTGCATCCTATAACATCTTAAAGATCATCTTATAGCCATTCTAAGACCTTCTACCATTCTTCCCATAGGTCACTCCTACAACAAGGCTCCTCTTTATTCTCCTATGGTTGTACCTTCAATGGTTCCATTGCCTCCTATGGTCCCTTCACCACCTTTTGTGCCTCCACATATGACTCATTCACTTGTGGATCTTCCCTCACATGCAAATCCTTATCCACCCATAGATCCTATTCCTATGCATTCTCCTGACCAACCTTTGCCTAATTTTCCTCCTCAGCATGATCCTTTGAACATTCCTACTTTTTTAGTTCAGGAAATTAGAAAAGAAGTATTTTCCCATTATTTATTAAAGATTGATGAAACCCTAGTAGAGATTTGATTACCGCTTCATAGAGACATATCCAATGTATTGGATAATGTCTGTGGATAGATTTACCAGTATTTATGAGCACATTCATGGTGCTTTCACATGTATATTTGGATTGGACGTGTGCTCCAATCTTATTTATATCTATTATATCATTTGACACTATGTCAAAAAAATTCTTATCTTATATCATGATTTCTTACTTGTATTATATCTTGCTTATCTTATCTTTTATATTTTCACATATAATTGTCTTTTCTTTATCATTTCTTTCCCTTCCCTTTTTCCTAGATTTTTTATCAAAACTCTCTTCTTGTATCTTTATGATTTTTTTGTTTTTTTATTCTTATTTTGCATAGATAATTTGTCATGGTGATTTGGTTATACTTACTCTATTCCCCTTGGTTATTATTTCCCTTTACCATGTGATCAGTTAGCAAATAATTTTTCTCATTACTATCTCCTTTTACCAGTCCACCTTCGAATTTCCTTTTCCTTCTCCCTTTTTCTACAAACTAATCATATACATGGTTGAGACTTGAGATTGCATGCTAGTTCATTGTCAAGCCTAAGTGTTCTAGTTAGTCTTTGTCCTTGGATACTTAGCTTCCTTTAGCCTTAGCCTACATCTCATTAATGTGTATCACTATCTCTCTCATGATTGGTCATTCCAAATCTATATGGAGAAGGAATCTTAAAAATACTTCAAAATAAAGTTAAAAGCCAAATAATTTAAAAAAAGGTAATAATATTAAAAGGTAAAATTATTTTTAAAAGTCTAATCACACTAAAAGATGTGATTCAAAGCACATCTCCTTATTCTAATTGAATCTCAAACTCCACAGTTTGACTCACAGTAGAGTCGAGGTCCTTTGGTGTGCAGTATGTTAGTAGATTAGAAGAGGAGAATAAAAAAATCTTTTAGTGCTACCTACTTTCTCATGCAAGTACCCAATCTTTGTAGTAGACTGATAGCTCTATAAGGGGTCCTAAAGAGTGGTGAACACATCGTGGGAAGATAGGTCCATTTTATTTTTCTTGTACCAATATATCTTCATGAGTTGATCTTAGTAGCACACTTATTTTCCTACATTGCTTTGTGTTTATAATGAATAGGTTTCATTTGTACATAGACGATCACTAGTCACTTAGTGTCTTCTCATATCCTTAGTATGCCTCTTACCTCTTAAGGTATTCTCATAAGATGCCTAAGTCTTGATTTTTACAATCCCTTTTTCACTCCTTATATCCCTTATATTTCCTCTTGAGAAATATTGTCTTATCTACTAATCACTCCCCATAGGATTTCATTTATGATTTGCTTTGTAAGACCATGGATAGGACCTGTCCATCCTCACAAATTACCATCTTTTCCTTCCTATTACCCACATCCTTGATCACCAAATTTTTATATTTATTCCACCCTAGAGGTGTTCTCTTTGTTGATTTGTAGTGTAAGACCATGGATAGGACCTAACCCTCCTCGTAAAAGTTTCTAATACCCAAGTCACCATCTAAATTACACATGTCAAATTTGAGATAAGATTCAATTGATTATGAAGTTATATGTCATTTTACATACTTTCCATCTTGATATTTAGGTGTTTTATGCTTACTTCATTTTTCTTCCACCTTTTTATCATCTTATTTTCTGAGTGCATGTAAGATTTCAACCATTTCTTGAATTTTTCAAACTTCTTAGCTTGAATTAGTATGACCAATTTAAGATCAATCTTTTGTAATTTTATTTTTCTTTCAGCATGATTTAGTATGATTGATTGACTTAATTAATGTATTTTTATTAACATTTATTCCCTTTTACATACCTTACATTTTATTACTTTGTTTGTCATACTTCCCAATGCAATATTAGTATGATTTTACTTGTTTTAATTTGGTGAAAAAATCCTTCACATTGGTTTTAAAACAAATTCTTTTTTACCATCTTATTTTTCCATTTCTTGGTTTTTTATACTTAATCATTTCTTATTATTACACATTTCCCATTTTGAAATAGTGTGTAGTACAATTTATTGATTGATTATATTTTACCAAGTCTTTTTTGCCTGTTTCTTTTTAACCATGCATGTGTTTTTCACACTGCTAAAAAAGAAACTACATCTCATATATTTTCTATAGCACATACATTAAATATAAATATATGTGCTATAAATAAATATATCCTAAGCATCCACAACCTCAACCATAATGAAAAACCAAAATCAACCATGATGATAACATACACATTCAACAAAAAAATACCAAAATGATACATACATACATACATATATATATATATATATATATATATATATATATATATATATATATGAAAAACCAAAATCAACCATGATGATAACATACACATCCAACAAAATGTTAAAAATTAGAAGTCTTCTCAAATAGGGAATTAGGTGGAAGCTTGGAAATGGTCGGTAGATTAAATTCTGGGAGGATAATTGGTTAAGGGGAAGCCTCTCATCTCCCAAGGAAACTATGGAGAAATTATAGACCTGACTACTCAGTTCTTTGGTGATAGGGTTAGTAATATATGGAAAATAACAATGGGATAAGGAGCTGGAAAAACCTTTTGGATTGTTGTGTGCACAGGCCTGAGCTTATCCCAAGAATTCAAGAGATCTAGCAATGTGTTCAGGAGATTAGAATCCCACTCTTCCCTTGAGAGGATGAACAATACTGGTGGCTGGATAAGAATGGATCATTCTCTATCAAATCTGTCTATCATCTGCTTACACCTCAAGCTCAGAATAAGGAGGTATGGAAAAAGGTTTGGAATCATAAACTATATTAACTTGTTTTGGTGGGCTACTACCCATAAAAAAATCCTTACTTAGGATGGCCTTGAAAAGAGGGGTTTTACATTGGTCAACAAATGTTTTTTGTGTGGTTCTAAAGAGGAATCAGTTTCACACCTATTCATACACTGTGAGTTTACCTGGGATTTATGGCACACAATACTTAACAAATTTGGCATTGGATGGGTTTACAATTCTGACCTTAAAGAAGTAATTCTCAGCTGGAACTCAACCTTCACACATCCCTGGATTAAGGAATTATGGAAGCAAGCTCTACCATGCTTGAGTTGGACTTTATGGAAAGAGCAAAATCATAGAATTTTTAGGGACACTGCTAGAAATGATGCTCAGGTGTTTAACTCCTTTGCTAGGACCATCTTGGAAAGTGTTACAATAGCTCATATTAGTGTTGTGAAGAAACCCCTATCTAAATTTGAAAGTCAAATTATGGCCAAATGGAAGGTTTTAAACCTTATCCCTGGGCATGATAATTCCAAAATTCTTTAGAGACTTAATACTAAATAGATACCACCTAAACCCAATTGGATGAAACTCAATTTTGATGGGGCATCCAAATTGAGTGGTAAAGTAAGTGGAAGAATAATAAGAAATGAAAAAGGAGGGATGTTTGTTGTCTATGCTGGTGGCATGGGTTGCCAGAGCAATAACTATGCTAAAGCTATGGCCTTACTTTGGGGATTAAAGTTAGCTATATCCCTAGGAATTAGAAATTTGAATATTCAGGGAGATTCTAAGTTGGTCATAGATGTCGCTAATAAAGCATCTAACGTTGGTATCCATCTAAAAGACATCATTACAGACATCCAGTTTCTTTTACAAAAGTTTTCTGAAGTTGAGATTACCCACACCTACAAAGAAGGTAACAGGGTCGCTAATGCTTGTTCCAACCTTGGTCAACAATTCTCAATATGGAGGGTATGACAACAAGGGACTCATATACCCCCAAACATTAGAGAGATCATTCAGAAGGAGATGATGGAGCATGAATGATGCACTTTGATGACGAAGATAGCTTTCAAAGGTGGTCCATGTGGAGAAGGCCATTATGGATCATGGAAAATGATAACCTTAGTACTTCCTTGATTGTCATGATTAATTCTTGGTATCATGAGGTGGAAGTGTGAGAGTCGCATCATGAAAACCAAGGGGGAATTATTTTCAAGCATGAAAGTAGACGTCACTGTAGTGGGCCATTTTGTAAAATGAGCCTTCACATTTACATTCATTGTAAATAGAACTGAGGGCTTGTTACTTGTTCGAAGCTCAAGGTAGTAATTAGGGTATGAATAGCCAAAAATTATAGAGTAGTAATTAGGGTATGAATAGCCAAAAATTCTAGAAATTTTGGAGGACACTGGTGGGGAACAGGCTTCTCGAGTTTTTGAGGTCACTAAAGAGTAGGGTGTTGATTCTAGGGGAACTACTGATAATAAGGAGAAGATGCATGTAGAAGAAGCTGGTGAGGGTTTAGAGAATGAGAATGATTAGAAAATATATATTGGGGCCTTGAAGGTCTACATTCAAAAGCTGGAAAAGGTCTTCACCAAAGGCCTTCGAAATAACATTCTGCCGAATATGACTATGTTGGAAGCGGTGGGTAATCCAGGGAATGCTGACAATGTAGACAATGAGAATCTTAAGGATCTTATTAATTATATAGTTATGTATTTTCATCCTTTTTGAATCTGGTCTTTTTAGTGTTTTGTTTTGCTTCTGACTTTATTTCTCGGCTATGCCGTTGGTTCGGTGTTGGCATCTTTTATTTGCCAACCTTCCTGTCTTTTTTTACTGTATAGGGTTTAGCCCCTAGTTTGCCACCTTAATTAATCAAAAACATACACATCCAACAAAAAAATACCAAAATAATACATATACATATATATATATATATATATATATATATATATATATATATATATATATATATATCATGAGTTTTTTTATAAAAAATGTAACCATATACAATGCCCTAGCTCTATGGTTGGGTCCCATCCTATCTATCTCATGGCCTAGCCATGTTGCCTATTGATTCCTTGGTCTGACTCCTCTAAATAGTATGTTGTAAGGAGGCCATCCAAGATCTCAATCCCTCTACGTATCCCTATAGATGTGCTTCCTACATTTGTGACTCCACTAGTTGGGTCGATATCTCTATCATCTATGCTATTGTAGCCAAATGTGTAGCTCTCTCATTTATTAAGGCTTGCCATGCCTATAAATCTTTAACAACCATCACTATTGGTGGCTTCATCCTCTCCCTTTACACCTATGTTTGCCTCATTGCCTCTCTAGCTAATATTAACTAACTCACCTGAGTTAGGACAGATGGTATACTCAGATCCTCTAGTGTCGTAAGGTTGTATGGTTATAGAGTCTCATCCAAGATGTCATGGAGTAATCCCCTCATTTTGGACCCCTATCTCTCCTCCTCATCATCACCTGCACCTAAAAAATCACACAAGATAGATATTAGATCATTTTCATATCTCATAATATATATCTATCTAAATAAAACTTAAGTAATAAATTTTTGTTTACCTATTTTTGTCTCAACTACTATGGTCTCATCATCTATGCAAATGCCTATCAAAGTCTACCCATCTATGTGGCCTCCTATCACCTCCTCTATAGGTCACCTCCTTAGCTCAAACCTAGTTATCATGGCTCATGTCAATCTTATCTTGTGTCTAAGCGGTCTCTCTAGCATCTCCTCTAGATCACCTATGGTGTCCTTTGGGATGGTAATAGTTTCCATTCTCTCTTCTACCTCCTACCTCCATTGATGTCATGTCCTTGGTATTCACTACTCATTTTTATGTAGAGATAGTAGTGATACATCTGATATCTTTGCCTCTACATCCCTATCATCCTACTCAATTTCTCATCATGCCCAACTAGTCCATGGTCACTCTCAACATGGCCTTAGTGTCAGCCTCACTAAAAGTGGCCCTAGTCCTCTCTTCCATCATGTCTCCCTCAAATGTTGAGCCCACTACTTGAGCATCAATATCAATGTCACTAAATGAGGTAAGCCCATTTTCCCTAGTACTCATACCACCAAATATGGCTCTCTCTACTAGAAGTAGTGTCTAATCACCTTTATCTTCTCTATCACTAGTGCAACTATGTCCCAACTCACCCATGTAGCTATTATATGCTTGTATGGATACCACATGATGTTTATACATTTCAATGACTACAACAATAGCACATGGGGCATGGCCCATGCTACCTAGTCTTCCCTCCATATTCATACCTAAGGTAACCTATCATCGATCACATGGGGCAAACCAACTAGCTAATATATAAGAAACCTCTATTATACCCAAGTTGTTAGTAATATGATCGGTCCCATAGTCATCTTCCCTCTGAATAACATCTCATACATATCATGTACCATCTGGACCCAAATGACCAAACCTAGGTCATATAACACTCGCTCCTTCAATATCATCTTGCACAAGGATAGCATAAATAATGGTACCTTATTATCTGACTTGTGACATAACACTTGTTTTGTCATAAGGCCTATCATAACCTTCCATATATCCAGAATCTATGATGTATAGACATTAAACATACTCACTCTCATGCTTGTAAATATCATCTCTAAGCATGTATCTCACATGGCTAAGGATCTCCTGTCCTTTATACTATTTGGTATCCATACGGTCACCTGTACTCTTACTATAGGCATCCCCAAGATGGATGGGCATCCTCTAGCATGATAGCCACCTCTATTATATCCCCATCCACCTCCCATTTAAAGGTGTTACTCAATCATTCCCCATAACCAAGAAACATGACTAACAGGTCAGCATTAAGGGGGATCTGGCACATCTCTGCTATCTCACCTAGACCTATGGATCTTAGTCTAGTCATATCTCCATTTGACAACCTATATAATAAATTTTATAACCATGTTGCATCCACAAGTCTCCAAAATCTCCATCATCCCTATACCCAAGAAATAACAAAGGATGTATTAGTTATTCCATGTCATGTATTATCATAATACATTCCTTATACATTATTTTTACATTTTTAAAAGCAAAAACAAGCCTAAATTTACTTTATTTTATTCATTTTTTCTTACTTTTAGCCTTCTTGATCCTTCTTGATCTTACTTGGTCATTTTGGGCCATTATATCCCTCTTTTGGAATTTTACATGCTTTTTCATATCTTTCCATCCCTTTGGTCAAATTAGTTTGACCAAAATTTTCCTATATTTTCACTTGATTGGCTCAAAAATTTGAGTCAACCCCCTTATTTTCCCCTCCCTAATCTTGAGTTTCTATTCTAGACCTTTCGAACCACCTGGCAACTCCAAACTATGTCTTTAGCCTACACAATATATAGGGTCAACCTATACTTATTGGGTTAATACTATGGATTCTACCTATTTTCTAGCCTACTAGGTTGACCTAGTGCTTTTTACTTATCGACACCTTGTATTTTCTGTAAAAAGTATAAATTTCTTGCTTTTTGCCTAAACCCTTCAAACCCATTTCCCATATTCCTATTTTCTACCCCTAGAATTGTATTTTGCTTCATTTTGACATATATAAATGATTAAAATTCAAAATTACTAAAAATTCACTTAATTCAATACAAATTTCAAAATTTGGTTTGAGATTCTTAGTTGCATACCTATAGTGTACATGTCACCTCTGGAGTCTTTCTATGTCTATCATGATGTCTCCTCACCATCCTAGCTTGTTTTCTCTCTAGAGCTCTCTTTTCTCTCTTTCACAAGTCAAAATAACAAATGATTTGTAGTTTCCCCTATTTTAAAACACTTTTTCAAAATTCAAATCTTTCAATTATTGCCCTACAAATTTCTTGTTTTGATTTTATCTTTGTTTCAACTCATCCATTTTTCAAACCATAAAATGCATTAGATTCATGATGACAGAGAATATTTTATAATATCACATGCCTATATTCCAATAATTTCAATTTTTGGCTATTTTTTGCACTAACTTCTGCTAGTTCATCTAGTGTTTTCTATATTGGACGCCTTCACATTTCTTGCAGTCTACTTCTTTATCTACAACACTAAGGTAAGTTAAAGGTATGTATTTTTCAATTCAATCCTTTCATTTATCTTATTTTTTGCTTACTATAATTTACTTAGCATTAGTTTTGTGTTTTATCATGTTTTATCTTGAAGCACCATCCCATGTTGCACTTACATGACACATGATAAGCTTCGAGTGGGACATATATACACATAATATTTTCAAACTTTTATTGATTACTAACACTTTGTATCTTGTAAGAACCTATCAAGTCTCAATCTCTCTAAGTACATGTCTTAATGGGTTCATTAAAAAAGGGGTGGGCAGACCATCAATGCTTCATAATATTGTCATCCCTTTTGCCACTTGTCATCTACACACTTGTCTCTTAAAACCATTAACCCTAAGCTTATTATTCTCAGTCCTACCTCCTTCAGTATTTTTCCTCTTTCCATCCTCTTTTTCTTTCCTTAACATCATTTTGGACTATAAACTATATTTAGTTGATTAGGTCAACCCAAATATAGTTCAAGGGTATTTTTCACCTTCTTAGTTTGTTAGCCTTTCAACCAACCTAGCACAAACCTAGTGAATTGTCCCCAAAAACACACTAGGTTGATTGGGTCAATCTTGTATAGCCAACATTCCTAAGAGGATTTTAGGCAAGATCCATCTATATATACAAATTCATTTCCCACCATTTCATAAGAGAATAATTATTAGCGAAGAAGGGTGAGAAAACATCTGCTTATTGACCATTCTACTTGAGTAATAAAGCTTAGGGTTCCATACTTTCTTTGGAGATATGGATCTTGTCTTATGGATAAGTATTTTGGATGTTTAGATAGGTTGTGTAGCTTAGAGATGATTTATCTTGATTACCCTTATATATGATAACAATCTCTTGCGAAGAACGTTGGCCAAGGGAGAGATTGAAGCTCGATGGGTTCATCTTCAAAGGTAAGTGTTCCTAACTTTATTTCTCCTTTGTAAGAGTAGATAGATAATGCATTTGAATTCTTTTTCCATGTATTAGGATTCTATATACATTGACATGAGTATATGTCTTCTAATACATGTTTAGTTTAGTTGTTTGTTTTATTACTTATAACCTCCACTTTGTGCCACAAGCTTTGGTGTGTACTAGATTAGATTTAGTTTATTTTTATTAAAATAGAGTGAAAGTTTTAAACCTTAGGACTATATTAGGGTTGTTATGTGATTGTGTTAGACTGTAGGCTTTATAACCCTTCCTAGCATGATGTGTTTTGATAAGTGATGAAAGTGATCCCTTAATCAGGTCTAGTGGATCCCCATATTACTCATACTCCCACTTAACAAGTGTATCCCAATCAAAAGTGTAGGTATGATCTATCTTATTCGATCTAAGATTAATTCATAGACATGATGCATTTCCAATTGCATACACTTATAAATCATATTTCTATAAATTCTAGTATGCAATTTAAATTTAGGGTATACCTAGGTGATATAATCTCATACTTGCTTGATTATTATTATGTATGTGGATTATTTGATTCTTGAGATCGTAAACCTGGTTATATGTTTTTATGTAGATGTGAACTATGATAGTATAGGATATCATACAGTACTATAGTATAAATGTATGTTATACTTGGATGGTGCATACTTTAATTGTTATGTTTAGACTCACATTTATGTATGAATGATTTAAGATATGCATACTAGTTATTGCTATGAATAGCATCTTTTGTGATAGTTGGTAAGACTTTGTGTATGTGTGCATACAATCTTTAAGAGTGTAGTATATGCTAAGATAGAATATTATGTGTTTCATAGAAACTATGATTTGTTTTGTTATGTGTAGTTGTTTGAATATAAGCTTGTGTTTTTATGTAATTATGATTACTTTATTATGATTGATTATGTAAAATTAGTAGTTATGTCTCAAAACACTAGATTGTGATAATATGAGTTATCTTAGGGTGTAGTATGTTTGAAAATAAATTGTGGTAGTTTAAATCTATAACTAATATATATTTTACTCAGATGGTATAAACTACAGTCATTATTTCTATTATGGAATAGAAAATAATGTAAGATTCATTCATATGTTTGATGAAATAAATGTATGCTTTGGTTACTCCTATGTTTAGCATGTTATATTATGTGTTTGTTAGTAGGATTTAAATCAAATGAATCTTGTGGTTGAATTTTATTTGAACAATCTATATTTCTGATACAGAGTAAGAAGTGAGATGGACTTCATTGACTTACTAGTATCATAATGATAGATGAAGGTAGTCTTATCAAGTGGTGCCTATGAATTTGATTGATCAATCGATTGTTATTATTTATTATTCATAAAATTTTGGGACAAATTATGTTTAATGAGACATTATCATTTCATGAGTATGATTTATATGTTTGTTTGATAACTTGTAATAAAATAGTGTTCTATGATATATTGTATGTTTAGTTTAGAAATCATACAGAACATGGGTACTTGTTTGTCTCTATAGATTCTTGCACCATCGCTATCTACTCATTCATGAAGAGAGGGCCATTTTTTGATGGGATTAGTGTGGGACATTTTTGATTCATGGTTGGTGTGTAAAAGTGCTCATATGATGCCCTCCCTCCCCACAATAGTACTACTTATCAAGATGACACTTGAGATTGCCACAAATACCTAAGTTTGGGAATTATGCTCTAAAGGAGCCATGTATCTTATATGTACATTGTGTTGAATTGTATATTGTCATTAAGAGTTGTAATTACTTATTGTTTTACTTTGATAGTAGTGGATATAGACTTGTATCAGTCATGGCTGAGTTAATATAATTACTTTCTATATTTGCATTTTGATGTGCTTTAATGATATTAGAGATCAATGATATGTGATTTAATATTCTTATTTTCTATTATCATGATTTTTTTATTTCATATGGTATTTGTAGATTCTCATGGTGTAATTTATTTTTAGTATATGTGTTTAATTAAAAAAAATCATGTACTTTTAAGTTGACCCCATCGAGGTTATTACATGTGGTATCAGAGTTGTGGCTCAAACTCTAAGACCTAATGAGTCTATTAGTGTTTTGTGTCTTTCTGTTTATCAATGTGAACCTAATGACATGAAGTATTTCACTAGTACTTTGGATTTGTGGTGCCTCGATACAAAACCATGTTACACCATGATTAGATTTTTGAGACTTGGTAGATCCCCTTGTATGGCTTGGTGACTATTCTAAGTATGATACATTCATGAAATATGTATGGGGAACATTGAGTTTGTACCCTTAGTAGCACTCATACCCTTTTGAGTTATTTAAAGATTGGTTTATCAAGTGTCCCAATGGTGATAGATTAATACGAGGGTTAGGTAGGTGAGTACATAGTATAGTTCATGAGTTGTGAACAAGACATTTCTACCATAGTTTGATCACTTAGATTGAACATCTCAAATATGATTACCTCTTTCTTTGTAATCAAGTCACATTCACCATTTATATTTTTTGTTGTGAATGTTTTATAAGCATGAGATGCTTCTCACTTAAGTTTATGTTCATTATTTTTATGGTTTATATACACTAATCCTAGGAGTGGGAAATTTTATAACACCATTTTTAGGTAGTACCACCTAGGACAGTGGGAATTTTCTTGTAGAAAAATGTGGATGTTTTGGTTGGGAATTACTATGTGTTAGGAGTTTGTTTAAGGATTGGCACCCTTAATTTATGTGGTTTAGGAGGAATTTTCATCTCTCTTATTTAGCTTACATTTAAGTTCATTTTATCTCATTCTCCTTTGACATCATTATAAGCTACCCAGAGGATTCATATTTTCATGATGTTGTTTTAGTGTTCCCTTAAATGGGAACTTGTTTTTGAAATGTTTTTTGACCATTTTCCCTTGAAATTTATGGGATAGTATCTTCTACTTATTTTTGAGAGATAATTTTTAAGATTGGATGGGTTGATACATCTTTGTGATTAGTATATTTCTCTCCCAGTTATGAAAATAGATTGTGATACTATACTTACAGATTTGGTAAGTAGGTAGTGATTTGGAAATATTGAGTTGTGGTGTTTTCTTTTTACCTTGTGAGGGTATGTAGGATTTTTTGAGATGATAGTTCTCTACTTTTCACTTGTGACTCTTTACGGTCACTAATTTATCTAACTTGTGATTTTAGATCACGTGGAGTGGCCAACCTTGAATTATATATTAAATTCTAGATTAAGAACTATGAGTTGATTAGAATTATTATGTTATCATTCACCCTTGATTAGATTTATACTGTTCTCTTTTTGTATTTTATCAAGTTATTTTGAAGATTTATTTCTGTACCTTTCACTACAAGCGAGTAGGATATAGTATATGTGGAACATCTTGTCAATCTAGGGGTTGAGATAAACTTTTAATTTTTAGCATTCTAGCTGAGCAAGCAAAGAGATATTATCTCACTTATTATTTTATAAGGTTTAAAGTATGGTGTGATCCTTAGCCTTTGTACATTACATTAATTTTAACATTATTTTCTCTTAACTAAGAATATAATGCTATAAATATTATACTAGTTATGTTTGGCTAGTGGTAACTTAATACAACTACAAACTGATTGTATGATTTCTCTTTTATGTATGTTGATATGTCTAGAATTATTTAGCATATAACAATTATTTTTATGATTTTTTAGTATATAATTGTGATTCATTGAACATTGTGTACTTTTTAGAGATCATTAGTTCATAGAGACCTAAGAGAAGAGTGGTGAATTAGGAATGTGAGTACCAAGGACCCTACTTAGTCTCATATTAACTCAGTAGGTATTGAGTTTGAATCTGACAGATAGACTTGTTGAATTTAGAATTGAAAAATAAACTTGTAAATTTTAGTCATATGGCCATATGCATGTATAAGTTGGAGTGTTTATTCCTTAATCTTGTATACATTATAAATGTAGTATTTACAGGTCCTATTCATCATCATAACTGTCAAGAGCTCCATGGGGTAGTGATAGTATTAACATGTGATACCTATCAGAAGCTATGTGGAGTAGTGATATTATTAACTTCTTACTAGGATTCTTAAATACTCTTCTTCAGAATGAGAAAAACACTCTCTAGGTTAGAAAGATGTGTAGAAGGGCTAGAAGATTTTGTGTAACTCCCCCTGGTCATTTGTTTTGGCTTGTATGATGATCTTATGTGCTCTTAAGAAGTCAGTAAAACTTTCATAAAGATATGTAGGACCCTTTAAGGTAATGAAAGTGGTCAGTCATAGAGTATATAGGCTTGTCTTGATGATTTTGGACCTTGGAGTGGTCATGATAGAATCAATCAAAGTGAGTAATACTCACAAACCATGTTTGCATAATTGGGAGATATCACCGAGTAGGGTCTTGTGGGATCAATACTCTAAGAATAATGCAACTTGAGGAAACTTCACTAAGTTCTATAGGTAATTCATATTTATTTACTTCATTTGATACCTTATATAGTGTTTTTTCTCTATGAAATAATGTTTTTAATTCAAAATTTATGTTTGATAAGAGTCATTTGAGATGATGACTAGCTTTAGGGGGAAAGATGTTACATCCTAATTTCTTGTTAAGTAAACTATTTAATTATCTTTAGATATTTATAGTTGACACATATGATTTGGTTATATTTTTTACTAAGATTTGAGATATATATTATTATGGGGAAGTAGTATATTGCTTAGGCTACATAATTGCTTTGCTATGAGGTAGATGTTATGTATGAGATTATATTACAAACATGTTGATTTATCATTTTAGATATATCTTATGATGTATGTATATCATGGTTATTATGGTCTAACTACCTACTTTGTTGTGAGGTTGACGTAGAACTCATCCTTCAAAGCGTGATGGAGGGAGAGCATCATCAGAGAGAGTGACATGGATGGAGATATCAGAAGATGATAGAGAACTCATAAGAAACCTACACACACCATAGTAGTTATCACATGTAGAATACATTTAAAATGGTTTTCTTATGGTGTGTTTATTTCTACATACATTAAGAAGTTAAATTATATGGGTTACTAGTATATATTAATCACTTAATAAATTCATTTTGCGTATTTGGTGTGTTTTGTCATTAATTCTTGTAAAAATATTTTTATCATAATTTAATTTAAAAATATGGATCATTAATTTTCAAAATTGACATTAGAATTTGTGATAATTTGAGATAACAATTAAATTATTAAATTATATATTTTCTCTAATTTATGTTAAAAGAAATAAAAATTTGTAAATTAACATGAAAAAGGAAATAAAAATAATAAATAAAGTAAAAATAAATAAAAAGGACCAAAATTAAGAAAAACTAAAGACAATAAAAAAATAAAAAAACAAAGAAAAAATCTTTAAATAAGACTACACCAATTTTAGGGAGTAGAAATTAAGGAAATCAATCATTATCATAAGTAATGTCTGAAAGAAAATTAAAGAGGTAGCTAAGGAAAGGGTGTAGTATAGAAGAAAGGAAGAAGGTGTTGGGAGAGAGGTGAGTCTGCAAGGACAAATGAACAAAAGGAAATTTTTGATTACCAAGTAGGTATTATTTTAAGTTATCACACTTATGTTGAATGTTATAATGGAGAATAAAATGTTGTAAGAATGGAATTTTATTATCTGAATCATAACTTAGGAATCACACAAGTAAATCAACTTAGCCCAGATATTATAAAAAAAATCCTTTGATAGACTAAGTTGTTATTCCTATCCTACATTATTTGTTGAGTCATGGTTTGTCTTAACACTCAATCAACAATCTGATAATTTAAGTCATTGCATCTTAAAATGAATAGTAATAAATAAGGCATCGAGTCATATGTGGGTCAACTAAATAATTTAGTAGATCATTGAATTTTATCCTCTTCTAGCAGTGTATAAATTGAGTTTCCAGCATGTTCTTATTTATAAATTTGTAGTATATTATTAATAGAAATACCAAAGGCATCAATAGAAAGATCAAGTCACTAAAGCCTTATTACTTATATATTTAATTTACCCAACCTTCTTTGGACTCGTTGAAGTGCCGATATATAATTGTATGGTTAGATACGTCTATTCTATCCAATTAGTATTAGGTTAAACTAATGTACTCTCTCTCCTTACATAGTTTTAGACTTAACTGACATTGTTAGAATTCAAGACACAACCAATTTAATGATAAAATAAGTCATTATACTCTTTTTATTTGGCTAAATAGAGGTAACATATCTAAAGTGGAATTTCATATAGTGGCATAGATATGACTATTTGAATCACATTTAAAATAATAATTGGTCTTAGGCTTGTGAAAGGATTATGTTTTTAACAGTTCCTTTGAATCCCTTGAGTGAAGCACGAATAAATAGAATCCCCCATCATAATAAGGAACCATACAATATAGTCCAAGGTCTAATACATAATTTTTATTGGTATATTTCCTCTTGGGGATAAACTTCAAGTTTATCCATCTTAGGACTACCTACTACTGACACTAAAAGTAAGGCTAAGGCTATTTTGAACTCATATATAATTAGGAAAACACCCTAAATTCTCATTAAATTACAAATAGATTTGTATGTTATCTTATTTTCCTATAATGTGTTAAGTGATTCATATCAATTTTTTAAAGCAGTGATTTGTTGACTTGTATAATAAGTATTGTGACTTAGTTAATTATAAGGAACTATCCATGCATATCATATTATTTATTGACTATGGTTTAGCAATACACATATGAAGATGAGAAAAATCAAACTTCTAATTAAGCTCAAGGAACTCTCAATCTATATGGTAGTTATTTTCATGTTGTTTGGGGATAATAGTGAGAGTTACCTATATATACGATGGAAGTTGGCAAGTTACATGAAAGACAAAATGGAAATAAAAAGGTAATTCTTATGGTTTAGATGGATGTAACCATACCAAATTTTGTGATTTAAACTAATTAGATTAGATAAGAGGTGATGTTTATTCTACTCAATTGGGTTATTGGAATAGGAAGGCAGATTTTGGATGGCATTGTGATTGCTACGGAAGCGGTACACTCAATGTACAATTCCAAAGAGAAGGCCATGTTTGTGAAGCTGGACATGTCTAAGGCATATGATAGGGTCAGGTGGTCCTTTTTGCGTAAGGTGTTGGAGGCCTTTGGGTTCGAGAGCGGATGGATTGAGTGGGTTATGAGCTGTATTACCTCGACCTCTTTTTCGGTGTTGGTCAATGGTGAAAACTCTAACCTCTTCGGAGCTGAGAGAGGGCTGAGGCAAGGGGATCCTCTCTCCCCTTATCTATTTCTTCTCATGGCTGAAGGGCTGGGGAGGAAAATCAAGGAGCTCACCAGAATTGGAGAGATCCAAGGGTGGATGTGGGGAGGTGGACTGCCGGTTCTCTCCCACCTGCAGTTTGTGGATGATGTGGCGTTGATGGGAAGGGCTACCTTGAGGGAGGCCAACAGTCTTCGTAGTTGCTTGGATACCTTTCTTGCTACTTTGGGGCAAGCTATCAATGAAGAGAAATCTTTGATTTACTTCTTCAATACTCCTATTGCTATTCAGAGGAGAGTGGCGGAAATTCTCAGATTCCAGATTGGCAGTCTTCCGGTTCTGTATCTTGGCATCCCGATCTCCTCGGGAATATTATCTAAGGAGTCTTGGATGGGGATTCTGAGCAAATTCAGGGATAAGGTTAACCATTGGACTCACAGGTGGCTATCGTTTGCGGGGAGGGTCCAGCTTATCCAGGCTGTGGTTCAGGGGCTTCCCCTATACAGATGTATGCTTCAGGTGGCGCCAGCCGGTTTTGTGAGGGAGCTGGATATCTTGGCTCGTCAGTTCTTATGGGCGGGGAACTTGTCAAGAACCAAGTGGAGCCTCATCAAGTGGGAGGTGGTTTGTAGTCCGAAGAGGCTTGGTGGATTGGGTTTAAGACAATCCACGCTGGTGGGCACTGCGCTTGCGGCTAAGTTATACTGGAGGTGGTGCACCGAGTGGGAGAGGAGTTGGGCCAAAACCTTAGCACACAGATATTTTTCGGGGCAGCCTCTAGAAGATATTCCTAGATACACGCTGGTGGGAAGGGGATCGGTGATATGGGATACACTGAAAAGAGGAGCGGACTTAATTAAAAAAGGGCTGTTCTAGATTTGCAAAAGTGGGCAGGAGGTGCAGTTTTGGTATGACTCGTGGGATGGGTTTCCTCCCATTGTGTCACAATACCCACACCTTCAGGGTCTGGCTCAAACGTTCTGTGAGGCTGGCTGGTGTAAAGTGAGGGATTTCAAAGTTGTTGGACAGCAGAATCAGCTGTGGGAAGCGAGGTGGAAGAATGCGGAGGAGTGGCCCATTAGGGGTCTGGAGGCGGATTGTGAGGAACTGAAAGGGATTTTGGCCAGCCGCACCTGTTGTCCCCTCAGGGGTGTGGATGAGCTTGCGTGGTATCCTCACCCTACTGGTAAGTATACTGTCTCAGCTGGGTATTAGGAACTTATTGTGCAGAACTTCAGGGGGATCAGAGAGGTTAACTGGTGGAAATGGATATGGAACAGCATCGCCTGGCCAAAGTGCAAGTGTTTTATGTGGACTCTTGCGTGGAATAGATGCTTAACGTGGGACAATATCAGAAGAAGGGGATTTGCTGGACCATCCTGCTGTGTTCTGTGTGGCGCTCAGGAGGAGAATTCTACTCATATTTTTTTTCAATGCCAGTATACCAACTGGCTGTGGCATGCGTGGTGGAGTCTATGGGGAGGGAGCTATATTCATGTCTCCTCCTGGAGCGAATTCTGTGCGAAGAGTGGGAGACCACCCCCTGTGGCGTGTTTTCTGCAAGATGTTTGGTTCATCGGCCCCTCTTTTGTGCTTTGGCAGGTCTGGCTGGAGCGCAACCAGTGGATTTTTAGGGACACGCGGTTGGAGGCCACCCAAGTCTGGCAGAGAATATTGAATATGATACAAGAGACAGTTCGTGCCAAAGGAGAGGCGACTTTGCCATTGGGGCAAAGGGATGCAGAGCTGGCAGGCCATTTGAATTTGAAATTCTTTCGCCCAGTCGATGAGTTTGGTAGGAGAAGGAGTGTTGGGAGGCAGAGGATTCAGAGGGTGGGGAGATGGACGCCCCCCCAAGCGGGTTTTTTGAAAGTTAATACGGACGGCTCGTCTCGTGGTAACCCGGGTCTGGCGGGTATTGGAGGGGTTGCTAGGGATGTGGCGAGCTCGGTGATTTTCATGTTTTCTGCCCACAGGGGTATTCAGACGGTCAACCAAATGGAAGGTCTGGCCATCTTATTCGTGATTCGGAAAGCTTATGAGCTAGGATGGCACCGTGTGGTTTGTGAGGCCGATTCGCTTATCATGATTAATATGATCCGGGATGGTGCGACGTCAGGAGTTAGCTGGCGACTCTCTTTGATTGTTCAACAGATTCGGCAAGTTAGTAGGCTTATGGAGTTCGTGATTTTTTATCATATTCCGAGAGAATGGAATAGAGCTGCTGATTGCTTGGCGAAGCGGGCTTCGGAGAGCCCTGTAGAGTGGCTGGTCGCTGATGTGGATTCACTACCGGTGGAAATCAAGGAAGATATGGTGAGAATTCTTCATGAAGACAGGAATGGTATAGATGAATGAGGTTGGGTGTTGCCCTGTCGGGCTTGTTTTTGTTTGGTTTTGGTGTTGCTTGTTCTGCTTTGTACTTTGGTTTTCCGTTTTTTAATAAATGTTTTTACCCCTGGTTTTATTAAAAAAAAAATTGGGTTATTGGAATGTCTTGCATATCCTTTCTATCTTGTATGCCCTTGAATAACCTTGTGGTGGAGTCTCTCTTTATGCTTTTCCACACTACTTGTCTCAAGTTCACAACTATTGAGTAAATGTAGTGTCACTTAGATATGGTAGGGAACAATTATTTTTGGATTGTTGTTGGAATAGAGCTTTTTCTCTAAAAAATAAACATTAACCAAATTCATATGAAATAATAAACTATGAATTCTAGGATATGTAGGATTAAATCAAGGAACATTAAACTTTAGTATTTTTTGAACTTATTTAGAACATGGTCAACCTTTTTAATGCCTAAATGGTTGAATAACCTATCAAAAAGCCTTTCGGGTAATATTTAATAAATGTAGGTGTTATGAATGGTTATTATATCAAGAATCCACTAAGTGTTTTAATAGGGTATGGGAAGGATGGAAAACCCAATGAAGTCTTAATGATGATATATTTGTGTTGCTTATTATATATTACTTGTGAGCTTAAACACGAGATGATAATGTAACATAATCCAAGTTATGGTATACTTAATAAGAAATATAGGTGTATATATATTTATTCATAGGGTTATTCTTATGGATAAAATTCCATGGGTAGATTATAAACCATGTTAAAGGTTTACATATAATTAAGTTAGTGAATGTGTGAATTAAAACCCATAACATGTAGTGTAAATGCTAGTTTGGATTATTTTATATTTTATGTGTGTTGAGTCTTGTTTTGATATATCTACATATGGATTTGGCATGCAATCTAAGTACATAATGAAAATGGATATGTTTGGTAATAAGCCTAAGTTTGTATCTAAAATTATGTGTTGTCACTTAGATTTTCACCCTTTGAGGAGATGTCTCAGCGCTCCTCATCCAAGAGGCACAATTGAAACACCTCTAGGTTGTGGATATCTTAAGAATGAGTTGAATCTCTAGATAGGGATAGCTCCCTTGATGTACCACTTGTAGACCACTACTACAATTAAGATCGTAAGGGAAAAGGAGAGAAAATTTAAAGTAAACTATCTTAAAGGAGGTGATACACCAAATTAGTTGATGACTACCAATCAACTACATGTTGCATATGAGATCAAGGGACTAACTAAACATACACTCTCCAATATAAATCTTCTCACATCAATGTTTCATTATGAGGTTGTGATGAATGTTTAGGCTAGGAAGACTAGACAAGAGGCCTTTAATGGCACTAATGAATAGACTAACTCACTCAACCTTAAAAAATCAATAATAAAACACTTCACATGACCTATGAGAAGAAGTTTTCCAAGTGCAAATAGGTGAGAGAATGAGATAACAATGCTAAGGAAATAATAGTCATCACTAAGCAAGATTAATCATCCAAGTGAACACACTATGAATATTAATGGAAGAGGTAAAAATTATTAGTCTTTATTTATCCATGGTATGCAAATGAGCAGGGCTTTACCATACTCAGTTGGAGCATATCTTACAAAGGCCAAAATGGCTAGTTCTTATAGAACGAGAGAGAGAGAGAGGACAAGAGAGAATTCCAAAGGTCATAAATCCACTTTTAAAGCTAATAAAATGATTTAATTATGTATGAGAAGGAAATTTCAAATTGATCATGCAAATTTAGGAGGCACAAGTGTCACCCCAAGTCATGAAACTCTTGAAATGTGTAGGAGTTCTCATTTTACAGAAGGAAACTACCTTCATCACTCACCCCTATTTGAATATCCCAAAACTAACTAGGGATATTTCTAATTATTATAATAATATGGAAGGGTTGTATACATAATTCTCTATACATTGGTTGCATTCTTAACCATCTATAATCTTCTAAAAATGAGACATCACTCCCTGCACTCAAAGAAAACTCCTCTTTCACACACCCCTCACACTTGGCCTCCAAATTAGCTTTATTTTCACATGAAAATATATAAAAATAAGTTAATTACATGTGTCAATACCATCCATGGACCTAAAGTCATTAGGCACACCTTAAAATCAACCCACTTGAAGCTTTTCACCCTTCTCACTACCATGTTCACTATGCCAATTTTGATTGGCTAAGATGAGAGATATTGTTTGAAAACTTAATATTTACTCGAAATTATTAAATGGATATTAATGGTTATCCAAAATCCTAATCCCTATCCTAAAGGTTGTTTCATCTCTTGAAAGTCTCTAGAACATGCATAATGCATAAAATAGTCAAAGGAAGTAGTTATGTACCCTATCCATATAGATTAGGTAAAACTAATCATAATGGTATGGAGCTTGATAAGTCTTATAAAACCTCAAATCATCATTTTGTGCCAACTATGCCATTTGGGTGCATTATCTCTTTCATTTTCCACATTGGGTCTTTCGAAGGGTTTAGGCTTGTTTTACCCTCTTAAGCTTTGTTCATGTAGATTTGACATTGGAACTACCAAAAAATTTCACTAAAGAATAGTTCAAGACCTTCATAAACATTTCCAAACTCCTTAGATCTCCATGCAAAACCTCCAAGGAGATATGAACTTTCAAAGTTGCTCTATCAAGCTTGATTCTCCACTTTACATAGGTATAATGTTGTATTTGAGTCAAACATGGCCTTCTTTGTGTTTTTTATGCATAAAAAGAGATTTTACATGTCTAAGTTCCTCCTAAAAACATTTTCCAATTATTTATAAGGCTCATTAAGAGTTATAAGTGAAAGTGACCTCTTATTTGGACACTAAGACAAAACCCCACCTTTTAGGCTTGACTGTAACCTTGGAATTATAGGACACTTTGTTGAGATTATCCCTTATGTTCTTGATTCCTCATGTTGGTATAGGTGTATTTTAACTTATCACACCTTCTTTTCATGTCTGACCATCCTCTAACTCACCTGACCATTTCCATTCTTCAAAACCTATCAGTTTGTGCATAAAAGGAGTACCCTCTATTTGAGACAAAATAGAGGGAACTTCCCATATTTTTACAAACCAAGTAAGTATTAGAGGGGATTATTAAGGTCTTATATATTATCTTTACCAGTTTTTATCTCTTGGTATTATTATTTTACCCTTTAAATTATTAAAGACCCAAAATAAATTGTAGGTAAGCAGACTATCTATAGGATTTATGATGTGGGTTGTATGGTGCATCATTTGAGCCCTTCTTATATGCATGATTTTCATATTATATGGGCTTATTTAAACCTATATAATCATTATGTATGTATTCAAAATCCATTCATCATCCTACACTTTTATTTACCCTTTCACACACCTGACTGGTCAAGATAGTGTTCTATCTCTGACTATGTTTTTCTTATTATACTACACCTATAGGTGTAGTTTCATCATTTGGACTTTAAGAACATTAAATTAGCCTATTTTTCACATTATAGAACCATTTATAAGTGATTTAAACTTATGTTCACCTTGCCTAGGCTATAACATCATCTAGGCATCATGTTTTGGTCTTACTGTCTGCCTACAGTTAACTAAAACTAACTGTGTTTTAGAAATGTGGACCTTGTAGGTGTGAATTAAACATTGGAAAATAAGTCATGTTCCTTTGGATATTCTCTTATATATTTTGGATTCATTTTCCATCAACCAAATTTTATTTTTTCATGCTTAATCCTTTGTAATGGATGATGTGGATTTTGACCCTTGGCTATAGGTGCATAGTTCAAGAAGTAAACACCTTTAGGTGTATATGGGGCCCTAAAAAATAGTATATCAGCCTATTTTAAAGATCATTTTCCTTATGTTATGTCTTTCCTCTTTATAATATCATTCAAACATGAGAATATGATTTATTCACACTTTGAGATGTTAAGACCACTTTGTATCTTCAAAACTTATAGATATTACTACCTAGATTTAGTGCATAAAAGCATAACTTTGGGCCTTCAAAAAACCAATATCCATTGATCATATACCCCTAAAACGTTTTATAGTACTTGTCTTATATGGAGGCTTCAATAAAAAGTCAGCAAGATACATAAAATTAAATTTCGACCTTGTTGTATGTCATCCACAAAATGGTGAGGTTTTCTATTTTCACATTTTGGGGATTATGTCCCAGAACTCAGTCACTTCTTGCTAGAAGGTGATCCTCAAATTTGCATAGAAATATATCATTAAAATGAGTCAACCGTGATCTTTTCAACATACTAAGGCCTTAACAAGGATTTCATCTCATGCTTCAAACTTTCTATATGGCTCTTCAGCTCTCTATGGTACCACCTATAGTTAAACATTTTAATTTGCATAAAGATAAGCAATGAATATGAGGGTGGATAGTGTGCATTATCTTGACCATATATGGGTTATTATACCTTGTCAATTATTCAAAACAAAAATCCTACATCATTAAATACCTAAATTAAGTTCCAAAATTCCATTTTAGTATTCATATCCTCCTATAGGTGTTAATGGAGTTATAGGCAGGATAGTGGGTAGAAACATAAATCATACACATAGTGTGTGAGCCTATAATAACCATTATACCTCCTTTAATTCACATTACAATATAAATCATCTCAATCTTTTGAATACTTGGATCAAGTCAATATATCCTAATTTCAATGTGATTTTCCTTTTCAAGCATATGTAGGTACACATTCCAATGGCAAACTATGTGTATGTGTGGTAGATGAATGCAAACCATGAATATGATTTAGGTAATGAAGTTATAATTAACTTAAACAATACTTTAAACATGTACACAAACCATCACTATCCTTTGACACCATTACCAAGACCTGAAGGTGTTGGAAGTGGTGGGAAAATACCAGCAACACAAAAAGTGTCTTATCTTGAAACATGAGATACTTGGCCCAACAGAACATTTTAAAACATGAAACCAAGAATGAGAATAATTTGATGAGGGATATAACATCATCTAGAAACAACATCAACATGTTAATTATATGGACTTGTCTAAACCAATGCAAAACCTATAGGGTGCACAAATTAGTAAACAAATTGGATAGTTCAACTTCTTAAGAAAGGTTCATAAAGCATAGACCACCATTCCTCTAAAACAAAACATAAAATGGAATATTACAGAGTTTAGAAGACACTCCCAAGATAATTCTTCTTGAAACCTCTTCTGTTGACCATACCAAGTACAAACTTAAGGACCATTCTTACTTGCGAAGCCTAGTGGAAGAAGAGAGAAGTGGTTTTCTTCATTTATTAAAGCTTATAATCAAACTAATAATTGGATTGAGTTTATTGAAGAACAAATGAAACTCATAAAATATCCTCAACTTTAGTAGTTCAAAAAATTCTTTACAACTCATTAAATGCTCATTTTTTCCAAAAAAACTACCTATTCTTCTGAAGAACCTACCACTTTTTAATTAGAAATAGTTACTTGAGGCATAATAGGACACATGGCATGTGACATCATCCTTTTAAACCTTTACATCTCACAATGAGGTCGTGTAACTCATTTAATTCTCCATTTTTACCCTCAAAATAACTCAAAAGACATAAATATTGAGAATGACCAAGACCAAGGCTAGTATGACATGAAATGACATCAGATGACCTATAATACACCTTATGACATAATATTATACTACTAAAACACTTAAAAAATAATTTTTTACCTATAAGGGTCCCAATTTGACCTATAATATCAAATTTGGTCAACAAATTAGTGACTCATAGGTGTAGTATGTCTGTTATGCTAAGGATCAGTAGCTTTATCACTCCATTGGGCTTAGGGATTAATTAAAAGTCTGAAACAAAATAAGATGACTTTGACCATTGACAATAAGATTTATTCAAGACAATCAATTGACTAACTCAACCACTCAAAATAAAAGACACACACAAAACCAATAAAACAAAGTAATAAGACACACACACACACATGTGCCAAAAGCACTTAGGGAAAATACAAGTCACATAGGAATAAAGTCTTAAATTGTGTTTTTAAACTCTATGAGATGTAAATAGTGTATTTGAGTATATTTATATAATCCTATAACTCATAGGGTCAAAAAATGTATATATTGTTTACAACTCCACACTTGTTGCCTATATATGACTCCATTAGCACCTGCAAAAGAGAAAGAAAGCACTAGAATAGAGTCATAAATTGTATTTCAAGTATTTTATGATAATTGACTTGTATTTTAAAATCTTGATAGGGTTAAAATACTATTGAAAGGTCACCATTCCTATTGGTCATCCTTATTTCATTGACTACACTGTGGAATAACCACCTATAAGTGACCTGAGCAAAAAGTTTAGAATCCATATAGAAAGGTTGAAATATAGTTGACATATTCCTTAAGGCATTAAAATGATGAAGGTATCATGGTATACTTGTCTATAATGTTGGATTAATAAAATGATTAAAGGTCACTCACAAAACACAATTTGATTGTGTTTAGGATTGTCTGCCCTAAAAAGTGAAAATAGAGATCCTAGGGGTTGTTGTAGGCCTCTTACAACATGTCTCCTAAAGGTTTTAAGACATATAAATTATTTGATCTTATTTCCTCTAGTATGGAGAAGGATTATACCAGGAATGGGGCCGAGATGATTGATGGAAGGTAGTTGTTTGGGATCCTAAAAATGTCTCCAAAAATGCTAAAACTTTGCAGTCTCATCTACAAGTTTGAGGTTAGAATGACTATTGATATATCAAGTTCAAATAAACACACTTTCATGATTACTAGAGTGGTCTCATGAGTTGAGTGGCACAAAAAATGGCATGAAATCATTAGAAGGAGATGGTAAAGTGTGTTTTAGACCTTCATATATATCTGCAGTATGTACCATGGCCTGATAAGTGTGCACCTATAGCTAGGAATGAGAATTATGACCTAAGTTTGAAGTTTTGAGAGTATTTTAGCTCATCCAATGGTAAATGTAAGTCTGAGCAAGTAAAAATACTATGAATATTCAATAAGGCATTCCATTCATTAGGATCAAGGTTTCCAATAAGCAAAACACCTATAAGAAGCTAACTGAGTAGGGTTCCACAATCAAGATTGGAAGAGTTCAAGTGGGTTAGTTCCAAGTGCATATGAAGGATACAAGTGATTTGTAATGGTGAATGACCTATGAAATTTTCCATCAAATTTATTATGACCTATACATTCCCTTGAAGATGTGAAATGAGCCATTGAAAAAATATGTGACACACGTAGCCAAGTGTTGATTGAGTCAAGCAGTGAGTCAAAAGGGAGTATGTCTAGGTGTTTAGAAAGAATGAAGATGGAAAAAATGATTTTAAAAAAGTATAAAATGACTCTAGGAGACTATGAATAGTATTTTTACTTTTTTTTAGAACAAACCATTATAAAATAACTTATAGGTCACTGTTATAAAGGAAGCACAGTCATGCAAAGGAAACTCAGTCTTGTCCCAGTCAAGGTGGAGAAGGTGTGAAGAGTGATAGGGATAAGATAAGAAGTTAAAACCATTGAAAAAGTATATTTGTATATTATCAAGTTCCTATAATCATTATTTTCAAACTCCAACTACATGCATATGTACAATAATCCAAAAAGGCAGAGTTCATAGTCATAACATGAATAAGCTCAGTTTATGAACTCAAGGTGTTTGTGAACATAGGATATTAAAGAGATATTTAAATATTAAGGAAAATTAACCATGACTAATATAATCTCATGACACCCTCATAGTGGGTATTAAGTAGAGATAAAAATCTCTATCTTGCATATCATAGTCCTTGTAAAATCCTACATACACAATTTTTCTTTGTAGGGTTTGTTTGGGTTTTAGGAGGGTTGGAAGGACAAATGACCTATTATAGGTATAAAAATTTGTGAAATTGGTATTAATAAATTTTAAAATCCTCTAATATATCCATTTTGGTCTGGTAAAATAGTGGAGTGCCCTCTATTTTATCTCAGATAGAGGGCACTCCCTTTGTGCTTGCAACCTATAATTATGGAAGATTGGGATGGCTAGGTGAGTAGGGAAATGTTTGAAGTTGAAAGAGGATTTTAATTTGAGGTAAACCTATTATAATATTTTAAAACAATTACAGAGCATATACTTTCAATGTAATATCCCAAACTCTCAGACTTGTAGGCAAGCCTACTAGGCATGTACAGGCCTAAAGGTCCAAATGAGAAGGCAGTGTCACCTCCACCTTGAGATGATATTTACACCATTTTGAGTCATGTTTATGGGATGACCATAGGTATGGTTTAAATATTATGAGGCAATAAGAATCATGAAAGGTCACTTTGAGCTCTAAGTTGCAGTCATACTTAAGGGCAAGGTTTTGACATAGACTTCAAAAGCCTAGTCACCTTCACTTTCAACATAAAATGAGCATGTAAAACTATTGGAACATGTTTTTGGTACTATATTAGAGGTTTTTGATCTATTTTTATGTAATAAAATTCATGAGGGAGCCATTTTTATGCCCAAAACTCTCTCAGGCATGTAGAAATTGTAAAAAAGAGCTTGATAGGCTAGATTCAAGTGCTCACATATTTTTGGAAGGTTTTCATGGAGGCCAAAGGATTTTATAGAAGTTTATGAGGTCTTAAAGAACCATATCATATAATTTATTGACAAATTAAATGCCCTGATCTTATGAACAAAGCTTAAGAGAGCAAACAAGTCTAAAACCCTTGTTAAACCCTTACAAAGACCCAATTGAATAAATGAAGATAAATATGCATCCAGATGGACTATCTTTCTCATTTAACCTATTATAAATTATATAATACTCACTTAGGATCCCTCCAATGCAAATTAGTTGTATGAACTTGTACGGATGGGGTGAGAAATAGGCTATTTTTTACCATTTTTTGTGTTATGAAGGGTACAAGAAGAGTCTAAATATGAAATAAAGTTTTGAGGTAATATTTAAAATTTTCATATCTCCCTATGTCCATTTAATACCTTGAATAAACTTATAATCATCTAAACCAAGTGCTTCAACTCAGCCAGTCAAAATTGGCCTAGTGGACAAGCTAGTGAGAAGGGTGGAAAGTTTCATGTGAGCTTATTTTAAAGCATGTCTGATGATTCTAAAGCCATGGAGGATCTTCAAAAGATTTATCCACTCCCTCCCACATATTTTCATGATTAATTCATTCTTTTTTAGGAGATAAGTGTGCAGGGTGCATGAAAAGAGACTTTTCTAGATAGTAGATGATGATAGCTCATTTTGGGATGATTGTAGATGACCTAGCATAAAAAAAAAATCATTTTGAATCATTTATATTATTCTTAAACTTCATCCCAATCATCATACCTTGTCCCAATCAGTCATGAGGCATTCAAGCAGGGCCAATCATGAAGGCAATTTTTCTGAGCTAGAATGAGGAGTTTTATGCCACTTCATAAGAGTTTGATGACTTGGATTAACATTTTTACTTCCATACCTTTCATGTTTTGTACCATATCCTCTTCTAATGCACAATTAACTACTTTTATTATCTTTACAAGTGTCCTTGTGACCTTTTGACTTCTCTTTTCTCCTCTCTCTCTCAAGTTCTATAAGAACTAGCCATTTTGGCCATTGTATTCTATGCTCCACCTAAGTATGGTGAATCCTTGATCATTTTTATACCTTTTTATCAATAATAATATTTTTTTTAACCTATTCTATCACGTTTTATAGTGTGTTCAATTGGATGATGAATTTTGCTTAGTGAAAACTATGGACTCCTTAGCATGTTCCATTTTTTCACCTATATATAGCCTCTTCTTGTAGCTCATGTGAAGTGTTCCAAGATATGTTCATGGTTTATGTGAGTTATTCTATTCACTAGTGTCATTAAATTCCTCTTGTCTAGTCCTCCTAGCCTAAGACATTCTTCCATAACCTCATAATTTAATATTGATGTAAGAAGACATAGATTGGAGAAGTGTATATTTAGTTTGTCCTTTGATTTCAAGTGTAACATACATATGGTTAGAAGTCATCAATCTATCTGATGTATCACCTCCCTTAGATTAGTTTTAGTTTTTCCTTTGATTTCAAGTGTAAAATACATATGGTTAAAAGTCATCAATCTATCTGATGTATCACCTCCCTTAGATTAGTTTTAATTTAGTTATCTCTCTCCCTTTTCACCCAAAAATTTAAGTGTAGTTGTGATCCAAAGTGGTACATCAATGAAGCTAGCCTTATCTATAGATTCACCTCATTGCTTAGGTTATCCACAAGCCTAGAGGTGAATCTATTGTGCCACTTGGATGAGGAGATATTTTCCATCTCCTCAAATTGCACATATCTAAGTGACAATATTTTTTTGCATGCTTGGTGGGACTCTTGGTCCAAGAAGTTGAGAGATTTTTGGTGTTGTCTCTCAATAATCAACCTTTAGAGGCATCTATTCAAGCATCAATGGTGAATCTGAAGATATATCAATTGGTCAAGCAACCTAGGTTATCCTTTTAATATTTTAGGTAACATTTTTTCCTTTTGTTCTTTCTTTCAATGAATTTTCATGGTTGACTTTGGTGTTGAGTTTTGCTCTATACAAGTTGGTGAGACATTTCAAGCTTGTGCCATTCCCTATCAATATGAACAAGTCCTTGGTAAATCTTGTCATGACCCTTACTAGACCCAATATTACTTTAATTATCTCCAATATGATCTTTTTCATCCCATTCATGAATTATATCAGTCCTATAACCAACCTTCTCAATGTCTTGTTCCTCCTAGTCAACCTAGTCCTTTCCCAAGTCCATCCATTTCCACTTTTAAGCAAACGCTTTTGGGATATGAAAGGTATATGTTAGAAATTAACACACAAAGGGTATGTGGTCTAGAATTTATTAGTAACATTATTCATAAGGTGATAAATTCATTAAATCTAGTCAAAAAAGAGTGGACGCCTATTGAGAGGGCCAATTGGCAAAGGCTCACAAGTGAGATGCTTAATGTGAGTGGCCTAGTTTCTTCTTTAGAAGATAGGCTAATGGTTCATTAAATTCAACCTCACCAAACCTATTAGCCTTTATATACACTTCCCCAAGTTTCCTATCAGCCATATATGACCCCTACTCATGAGCCAAATCAAAGATATCAAAGTCATCCTTTTCCCAATGAGTTGGAGGAGAGATTTGAAAGGAGAAATCTTGTGTTTAAAGATAATCTTGATAGGCAAATTAAGTTGGCTAATATGCATTTTAAATAGTCCATTTTATAATCCAAATAATTGGATTTCAATCCCTCATTTCCCTCTCATATTTTATCCCCACCACCTCAAAAAAAGACCTCTAATCCTAACATCCTAAGCTGGAATAAGTTAGTAGAGTCATGGGGAAAGAAAGAGGAGAAAAGTCTTGACAAAGAGTGTGAAGTTGAAAAGGATATTGATCCTATACAAACCCCTCCCACCCTTCCTCAATAAAATACTTCTAATCCTAAAATCCTAATTTTTAATAAGATAGTGGAGTCATGGGGCAAGAAAGAAGATAGAGGCATTATTAAGGAGTATGAAGTTGAGAGTGGAGTTGGTCATTTGCAAGTCTCTCCCACCCTTCCTCATGAAGTTTCTTGTGTTCCATGCCAACCCTCATTTCTTAATAATCATGTTGATTTCTATGAGCTTCAATAAATAATTTTTTACGAGAACCTATCCAAATAAATTAAAGAATTATAGTCAAGGATGAAGTTACTAAGCCAAGGTGTGATGGAAGGTTTAGACCCCAAAGAAGATTTTGTGCCTAAAAACACCCCATCTAACCTCCTTAAATATAGTTCCCAAGATTAATTATGTGTTAATGTCAATTGTAAGTAATAAAATAAAGTTTTTTTATCCCAAGGTCTGCCTCCCCTTCCTTAAGAGCTTCTAAATAAGCCCCTTACATTTCATTCTCAATCTGATTTTGAGTTCGATGTGCCACCTCCACTAACTAGCTCATCTTGTCCTCACCCCATCACCCTTTACCTTTATGTACCTATGGCATGGGAACCTAAAGAGAATTAGTTTGTTGATAAGGAAAGATAACTCTCGCTTGAAGAAATCATACCTCCTTAGCAGCCTTATTGGGCTAGGTCACCAGATTTCAAGAAGCCTAGTCTTGGCATCACTAAGAAGGAGATTAAAGATCTTGTAGCCCTTAAAAAATAAGATTATATTATGATAGTTGAGGTGAAATTTTAGAAACCTCAATAGGTCCTAAGTCTTGAAGAAGAAGTGATCTCTTGTGTTGAATCTCCTTGTTTGGTTGATGATGAAGAATACACTCCTTGTGTTGAAGAACAATCCTGGAAGAGGTCTTATTGAAATTTAAAGAAGAATATGAAGGAGTATCTCTTATTTTTCTCCTTCATGATTCTAATCAAATTGAATATGATGAATTTTGGTAGAGATTTGAAGACATTTATAAAGATTTTGAATCTCTCAAGGGGTCTACAACTCCTTTAGAGATGGTTACAAGTGATGGTAAGAAAGATGACATTGTTTAATATGTCATAGATGAGTAAGATGACATTGTCTAACATGTCATAAGTGATCAATATCAAATTCCACATCAGCCTTTAAAGGTTAAGACAAACCTCTATTGGCCTCAATATTTTAAAGAACAAGAGATCATTATGTAGACGTTAGTGTTATACACCCTTGTGTATTAACATGGTGCGTCATCACATTATCATGTTATTTCTAACATAATAGCCCACATTCATAATTATTTAAAATAATTACATTCACCCCACCCATTTACCTTTACCACATAGGTTAATTAAACTTAATTACTATAGTTAAATAGTAATTAACCCCATTTTTACCATTTCTAACCATAAAATCCTAAAAACAAATAAAAACAAAACCTATTCAATCTCCTAACAACCCTTACAACAGCTTACCCTTGTCAAAAACTCATGCAAACAACTTAGTGTTACATTCACTTAGTTTGGAATGTGGTTTGAAATAACCCAAGCCAATTTTTGACCAAATTGCGCTAATTGACATCGATCCTGCATGATCAATGTGATTCTCATAGATCGACATTGATTCATATATACACAACAAACCTCCATGGCTTGAGGGATGGTTAATATACTTTTTGACTTTGAAACTCTATTTAAATCTCATTGCAACCCACATACAAATGTTGTCAACATCTTTTTATCTTATAGAACCTCTACTTGAGAGATTATAAAAGGATTTTGAAGGTTCTTTAACTCATCTTGTCAAGTTTATTGTCATCCATAAAGGTTAGTATTACAATTTAATTTATTCACATTTTAAATCTATAGTGTTTTATATCTATCTATCACTATTTTACATTTGGTTTTAATTATTTTATTAATAATATAAGGAATTATTATAGTCTATTTTTAAAGTTTAGCAATTTATATAGAATCAACATTGATCCATCTGAATCAATGTCGATCTTGCAGGATTGTAATTGATCCCTACTAAACTTTTAAAACATTATTGAAATCTATTTTCATAACATTCTGAGTCTTACAAACATATCAAAAACCTACATTCTATTTTCTAAAAACCTATCTTTTACATGTAGATGACTCTACCTGGATAAGCACATGATATTGTTAGCATATTTGACCTTCCCATTATTCAAAAACCATTTTTCATTGATCAAAGTGACATTTCATTCGAATTAGGTATTTGTACTTTGGTTTTCACACCTAATCAAGAAAGCAATAATGAACAATTGGCTGTAATTCAAGAAGATGTTGATATTTCTACTCAATTATAGGACAATTACTTTGATCATATTAATCTTACTATAGATTAGATATCTTTGGCATTGTCTATTTATATATTATCCATATATATCTTTGTAATTTGATGTTTATTGATAAACTTGAATGTTAAATTTGGGCTAACATCCATATAAGGAAGCATATCACTTCTTGGAACTAGTTTCTTACTAGGTAGCCCACTTATTTTTCTATTAATCTATTTTTTATGAGTTAGTTTGATTTCAAGGTCATTCCTCCCTAGCCAAAGAAGAGTTCCCATAAATTTTGATCAATGGTACACAACCAACCTTCATCTCCAGGTAATCTTCAAAACCCTACATTTACTTTGTTTTTAGTAGCTAATTAGATCATATTGAAAAATTAAAAAAAAAAATACTAAAACATTCTATCACACCTAGTGGGACTCTATCCCTCATTTTTAGTAGCTCGTGTGCCTGTCAGAAAAAAAAAATAGTTAATCAAAAGCCTAAGTTTTATGCTTTCTATTGATCCTCTAAGGATCAATATCGATTTCAACCCAATTGATAGTGATCCCTAAGGATCGTGGTAGATCCATTTGAACTACATTGATCCTAATGGATCGATGTTGATTCCCTCAACCCAAAAAAAATCACCCTTAGGTTGTACATTCCTAAATAAAAAAATCTACCTGCCTACCCTCCCTCTCCACATATAAATTTCTTAAAAAACCCAATTTCTTATGAAAAATGAAAAAAATAAATAAAATAATAAATTTAGCCAAAAATACATAAATGCCTACCTCATACTGTAGGCATCATCATCATCATCATCATCCACTCCCACTTGCCTCCATTATCTCTCATGTTCACTTACATGGTTAACACACTTGAAGTTTTACTCTTAGATTATTGTTCACATCAATAGCTAAATGATCCTTATGTCATGTCAAATACCTATATATGGCCTTTCTCATGATTGACATCAATTACCCCAATCGATGTTGATCCCTTAAATTGACATTGATCCCTTGCAGATTAATGTTGATTATCCTAGCTTATTAAAAAAATTGCACTTATGGATGATTTCACATGCTTCTAGTTTAGCTCCCAAGCCCCGTCTTGTTGCCTTTGCTTCAACTATCCCATTTTTGTCTCCTATTACACTTTAGATTTGAGGATTTTGACCCCTTGTCAATTTCCCAATCTCCTTAAAAGCATACCCCTTTTTTTAATATCTTCCCATTGTAATATTTTGAGGGTATATTTTGTCTTAAGAACATTCATCTATAGGTAACGTCTACACCATACACACACCAGATGTTATGGTTCACCATTCCTATCTTTTGTTCTCTTGCTAGCCTTTACTTGTGCCCATCTATTTTAGCTATGGCATTTTATTACTCGATTTAGTCTTTGGGCCATTACTTTTTATCCCATTAAGTGCAATTTTAGAGCTTCCTTATGCCATCCCACTTTTGATTGTCTTTTACTATCACCAATTTGTCTATTTCCACTCACTCCATTATGTTTTTACCTTTAATCTTTTTCAAACCTGTCATCCATTTTATCTCACTTCTCAGTGTTCAGTGCTCAATTTGAGGGGGAATACCTTCTCACAATAAACTTGGGGCATTAGACACCTTATAGTTTTTATCTTATAACTTCTTATTGCATACCACTCCACAAAAGGCAGCAAATGTAGATAGTTTTATACACCCTTGTGTATTAACATCATGCATCATCACATTATAATGTTATTTCTAACATAATGTCCCCCATTCATAATTATTTAAAATAATTACATTCACCCCACCCATTTACCTTTGCCAAATAGGTTAATTGAACTTAATTACTATATTTAAATAGTAATTAACCCCATTTTTATAATTTCTAACCATAAAATCCTAAGAATAGATTAAAAAAAAACCTATTCAATCTCCCATAAACCCTTCCAATAACTTACCCTCATCAAAAACCCATGCAAACAGCTTAGTGTTACATTCACTTAGTTTGGCACATGGTTTGAAACAACCCAAGCCAAATTTTGACCAAATTGGGCTAATCAACGTCGATCCTCCATGATCGATGTCAATTCTCCTGGATCTACATCGATCCATTTATACACAAAAAACCTCCATGGCTCAAGGGATGGTGACTATGATTTTGGACTTCAAAACTCTACCAAAATCTCATTGTAACTTGCATACAAACATTATCAACATCTTAATATCTTGTGGAACCTCTACTTGAGAGATTATCAAAGGATTTTGAAGGTTCTTTAACTCATATTATCAATTTTATTATTAGCCATAAAGGTTAGTATTGCACTTAAATTTATTCACATTTTAAATCTATAGTCTTCTACATTTGTGTGTCACTATTTTACATTTGGTTTTAATTATTTTATTAATAATATAAGGTGTTATTATAGTCTATTTTTAAATTTTAGTGTTTTACATAAAATCTACGTCAATCCATCGGAATCAACATCAATCCTACATGATCATCATCGATCCCTACTAAACTTTTAAAACATTATTGCAATCTATTTTCATAATATTTTTAGTCTTAAAAACCTATCAAAAACATGCATTCTATTTTTTTTAAACTTGTCTTTTACGTGTAGATGACTCTACCTGGATTAGCACATGATATTTTTAGCATATTTGATCTTCCCATTATCCAACAACCATTTTTCATTGATCAAAGTGACATTTCATTCAAATTAGGTCTGTGTACTATGGTTTTCACACCTAATCAAGAAATCATTAATGAATAATTGGTTGTAATTCAAGAAGATATTGATATTGCTACTAAATTTTGGGATAATTAATTTGATCATATTAATCTTACTATATAATAGATATCTTTGGCATTGTCTATTTATATCTTATCCATATATATCTTTTTTATTTTATGTTTATTTATAAACGTGAATGTTAAACATGGGTTGACATCCATCTACGGAAGTGTATCGCTTCTTGGGACTCATTTCTTACTAAGTATTCCACTTATTTTTCTATTAAACCATTTTTTGTGAGTTAGTGTGATTTACAAGTCATTCCTCCCCAGCCAAAGAGGAGTTCCCACAAAGCTTGATCAATAGTGTGTAACCAACCTTCATCTCCAAGTAATCTTCAAAACCCTACATAATATCATCACCTTTCTTGATGTTAATCCAGTAAAATAAAAGCTCTGAAAAATGCATTCTCATGTTGCACTTCTAGTAAAATAAGAAATGTAACACCTTTTATTAGGTAACTTTATTCAACCCATTGATTATCCTTAGTGGATGTCCAACATCATTCTAGTCACCAATCCTACAGGGGGACTTTGTATTTGTACTAAATTTTGTGATTTAAATCTTGCCTACCTAAAATATGATTTCCCTCTCCCTAAAATCAACCAATTAGTGGATTTGATAGTTGGCCATGAAATTTTATCCCTTATAGATGGTTTTTTTGGTTGTAATCAAATACTTATTACACTATAAAGGTAGCATAAAATTGCATTCATTACTCCTTGGGGGACATTCTATTACTTTGTTATGCCCTTCAGCCTAAAAAATGTAGGATCCACCTATCAACGGCCCATTACTTATATATTTCATGAAATAATCCAAAAAATCATCGATGACTATGTAGATGACCTCTTTGGGAAGTCAAAATTTTGTAAGGACCACCTATCCGTAATTAAGGTTATTTTCGATCATCTACTTTGGTATCATGTGCATCTAAATCTTAAAAAGTACATTTTTGGTGTCTTGATGGTTAAACTCATGGGTTTTGTTATTTTTGTGATATAGGAATTTGAATCAAGAGAGGATGGTTAGTATGGTGTTAGTTTTAAAATGAAAACAAAATGAAATAAACACACTAATAGCATAACATCTCTAGGCCTAGACACTAGGGAGAGCTTAGTTAACAAAATAAAATGATAAACACAACTAAAAATAAAGGAATGCAAACACAATAATTCCTTCACCTTCTTTGGATGCTCCAAATGCCTTTGTATTGGTGGCTTGCTCAGCTTGTGCTCATGAAGTCCTTGGCAATGAAAGCTTGGCTACCTCCATCTCTCTTTGACACCTTTGGCTTTAGCTTGGCTTGGCTTGGAATAAATTTGGAATTATAACTTTGCATAATCAAATCCTTGGAGATATTTGATCATAATAACTTTTCACCAAAATAGCTTAGAAATGATGTTGTGAGGCCTCATATTTATAGATTTTTGGATTTGATCATAATCAACCTCAACCATCCATCTCAAGATTGAGATGTGTGGTTGAGGATTAATTTAATTTTTAGAATTAAGTTGTTAATTATCCTCATCATAACATTGGAAAAAGGTGAAATTAAGAGGCATGGAGGGCATCATGGAAGGCATTGCTGAGGCATGGAGGGCATGAATCCTGATATTTATGGCATTTATGGCCTAGGAATGTCTTCTCAAGAAATGAGGTCACTTGATGTTGTAGATATTCAATATTCATTTATAAAAACAAGTTTTCAACAAGTTTCCATGGAATTATTAATTAGGCCTTGATTTGGGTTAATTAGTTCTTAAGCATTATTAAGCACTTTGTGCACAAATTACTCAAATTGATCAGAATTCCTTATTATTTGTCCAAAATTTGACTGAATAAGAATTGAAAGGTAATGTCAGATGTATTAGAACCATATTCTCATTTGGGATGTTACCAATAACAAATAACAAAGGCACATGTCCTATGTAGAATATTTGATAGGAAAGAGCAATCTAGAGCACCCAGGTACAAATTTAGCATCTTGACTCAAAATGATCTTATCAAAGTTAGATGGCCCATAAATTTTATTACCCCATTTAGTGATACCCTAGCCAAAATTGGCACTTGAATATGTTAATTTCACATCATTTAGCATGTTTTAGTGTTTTTAGGACAAATTGTGCATTTTGGATGGAAATTGGCCAAAATCCTAATTGGAGGTTATCGGTGACCAGATTTAGGTGTCTACAATTTCTATTCATGGAATAGAAGTTGATCCCACTAAAATCAAGGTTATTTTAGAAAGGCCTCCTCCATCTAACCTTAAGTAGCTATGTATTTTATAGGGCAAGCTCTAGTCTATCTATCATTTTATCTCCCAGCTTTTTATTTGATGTTAACCTTTCCACCATCTATTAAAGAAGGATAGTCACTTTGTGTGGGATCTTAATTATCAAGAGGCCTTTAACATACTCAAAAACTATCTTCTATCACCCCTAGTCCTTATTCCACCTAGGGAAGGGCAACCTTTCTTCCTTTATATCTCAGTTTTAGATCATGCTCTGGGTGTTATGCTTGGTCATAGAGATGAGCATCACAAAAAATAAGTTGTTTATTATATAATTTGTACCCTCACATAATATGAAACATGTTATCCACATATTGAAAAACTATGCCTAGCATTGGTCCTTGTAGCCTCTAAGCTTTGTCATTACCTACTTAACCACAAGATTTATGTAATTATGACTAATGACCCCCTTAAGTTCATGCATTTTAAGCCTTATCAAAATAAATAAATGGCTAGATGGATCATGCTTCTAGCTAAGTTTGATCTAGAATTTATCCATTAAAAGTCTATTAAAGGATAGATTATTGCTGATCAACTATTTGAAGCTCCTCTTAGCGACAATCGACCAATAAATTATGAATTTCCTAATGAATCTATTAGATCCACTTCCCAATTAGTCTTAGAATATCAAATGACTTTATTCCTTGATGGGTCCAAATGTGAGTAGGGAGGTGGTGTAGGAATTATATTAATCCCTCCTCAAGGCATTCATATGCCTTTATCTTTTAAATTAGACTTCGATTGCACCAATAACATGGATGAATATGAAGCATTGATCATAGGCCTCCAAACTACCCTTGCATTAAGAGTTAGATCCCTTAATATCTATGGTGATTCTCAATTAGTGATCAATCATATTATTGGTATATATCAATGCAAGAATGATATCCTCTAAAGATATAAGACCTTTGTTGATTAGATCTTATCTAGTTTTTAATGTTATGTTAAATAAACTACTCCTAGATCAACTAATAATTTCATTGATACTATGGCATCTCTTACCTCTTTTATCCCATCTTCATCATATGAGTCCAAGCTATTTATCCTTATCCATTGAGTTAACCAACCTTCTTACACAAGAATTGATCTTTTGTCTATCAATAATATTGAAGAAAACCTAGAAGAGCCATGGTACACACAAATATCTACTTATTTGTCTACAGGACTATCTCCTCCCCATCTATCCAAAAGTTCCAAGCGTGTTTTTTAATAGAAAGCTGCTCATTATACTATACTAGGGGTGTTCTCTATAAGCATGGTTTTGATGGTATTATTCCTCATTGTCTTTAAAAGCATGAATATACCTTATCTATCCAAGAAGTACATAATGGGTCATGTAATGGACTCATGTAATCGCTAAAAAATCTTACATCTAGGCTACTATTGGCCCACTCTGAATCAATATCATTGCACATAGGTTAAGAGGTGCGTAAAATGTTAGTAGCATGCAAACTTATCCCATGTCCCTAGTAAAGCGTTATAGTTAGTAAGGGACTTCTAGCCATTCTCCCAATGGGGACTCAATCTTATAGGGAAAATCAACCCTAAGTCCTCTCAGCATCATAGTTTCATCATTACCATTACAGAATACTTTAATAAGTGGGTAGAAGTTGTGTCACTTATCTCAACCAAGGTAGAAAAGATTATGGATTTTATTCACCATCACATTATCTATCATTTTAGAATTCCATATAAAATAATAACAGATAATGGAAAATATTTCAAGAATAAGAAAGTCCATGCACTATGTGACTCATTTAAAATCAAATTAAGTTTTTCCTCGCTTTACTAGCCCCTAGCCAATGGTCAAGCAGAAGCATCTAATAAAACCCTAGTCAAAATCCTAACCATAGTTGTCAATAAAGTTGGTTGGCATATTTGCATCCCTTTCACCTTATGGGCATATCAAACTAGTATTCAAACCCTTACAAGTGCCACTCCTTTTTCCTTAGTCTATGGTATGGAAGTTGTACTTCCTCTACAAGTCTAAATTCCCTCTCTTTGTGTCTCTCTTCAAGACATTATTTTGGTAGGGATTTTCATCAAGAGCATTTATCCCAGCTCAAACTATTATATGAGCATCATGTGATAGCCCTTGATCACCTTTGTATATATCAAGAATGACTAAAATAAGCATATAATCAACATATAAGAGAATGAGAATTTAATATTGGAGACCTTGTACTTAAATAAAATCAACATATCACTAATATGAAATGAAGTAAAAGGGGTAAATTTATTCCTAATTGGCTTGGACCATACATCATAACCCATAAATATGGATCTGAAGCATATTGTTTGGCCTCTCTTAATGGTAAACCATAACGAGAACCTCTTAATGCATTGCATCTGTGCCCTTTCTATAGTTAATAGATCTTGGCTCATTTTGTTTAGTTTATCTCAAATACTATCATATCCCTTTATCCCAAAATACCAAATAATGATATGAAAGTTATGTGGTTATATGGTAGTCACTATAACCTTAACCTTGAATATGTATACCCCAGCTCTATACATATCATTCTCTCATGGATAAGTTTCACCTGTGATGGAAAAAAACCCTAGATCATTATTTCCCTTATTTCTTGAAAACCATTAATTTCCCAATGTAACATAATCATCTCATGTCTTGAATTCATGGAAACTATTCTAAGGTATCTTTTTATGTCAAACCTTGCATTATTATCTTTAGGATCCAAAATCAAGTAAGCAATGAAAATCAAAAATGTCAAAATGGGCTAAATAAATTAACTAATCCCTCAAAGGACAATTGTAATCAAATATAACAAATAATTAATAGACTGATCCCCTGAAGGATAGCTATGTAAAAATGTCAAAATGTAGACCACTCCCTTGAAGGATGGCTACCAAGTAGAAAACTTCTCACACTGATCAATTTTCAAAATTATGCCACTTAAAATCCCTAAAAAATAAATAAAATCAATTGTCAAAATCAATATCCCAAGAAAGCTTCCCGTATCGATCAGCTTTCTAATTGTAGGCTTCCCGTATTGATCATACCCATTGGCATAAAAGTGATTTCTGAAAGATAAATCCTAATTTTAAAATATGAGGTGAACAAAGTTATCTCTAAATTAATCCATCCCCCATCCCACCAAAAGCATATAATCCTAATAAATCACCAAGGGCAAAGTTCTAGCTAACCTAGATCATGTCAAAATCTTTTATCACCTAGCTAAGGATTCATAGGCCATGTGTATCAGAGATTCTCTTTTTGGCTATGGTCCAAGTCAATGACATGCAAATCCATAATCTATAAACACTAAAATCCATAAATCCATCACAATAAATCATTAAAATCTATCTATAATCCATAATCATCATTAAGCATAAATCCAAAATCCATAATTTATTTACATTCAATAATCTAAAAACCATAAACATCTAAAAAGGTTAATAATGATCTATATCAAAAACTAGCCTAATCCATAATCATAATCCATTAGTAAAAACTCATCTCATGATATAACATGTCAAATATATAATCCATCCATAGCATACATGATAACAATTATCAAAATAAAAAACATAACATTTAATCTATAATCCATCGCCTCACATCATCAATAAAAGCATAACATATCCATAACCCTCAGTAATTTCATAAAAACACACATGATCCACCCATAAACATAAACATAAATGTTTGTGTATATATATAAAATGTCTATATAAATGTCATAATATGAATAAAATAGGGCTTTCAACCCATATAGTATAATCTACTCAGTAAACTCAATCCTACTGAGGTGAATGTTATCACTTCCCTCATCATCTCCTCCTCAACTAGATGCATTCCCTCTACTAGTAGACCCACCAGGAGTCCTCTATGGTCTACTATGGCTAGCCACGTATGAAACAAACTAAGCCACATTTGGTAGCCATCTCTATATTATTATCTCATAATATGACATCTCAATAATAAAATCCCTATATCTCTAGAGTGGTACCATATCTAGAGACATAGCACTAGATCCTGCAATGTCTAGAGTGGGTCTCTCTACCAAAGTAGAAATCATCTACTCTAGCTCTGCTTTGTATCTATCTCAATCCTATATGACCTAGTCATGTTGACATCTTGTGCTCTCAAGATCACTCTATAATGTGGCTATCTACCCTTGTAAAGTAATATGGGTTTCTCAAGCCTCCTATTCCTCAGCCCTTAGACTATCCCTCTCAGCAATAACTAAAGCCATATCTATAAGATCATTTGCATGGGCATCCTATAATGGTGCCTCATCCATATGTATATTTGGGGCCTCCTGCTCTACCTCTCCTCTTTCCTCATCCTCCTCCCTCACCTCCTCCACAATGACCTCATTTCGTGCTCTCACTACTCTCTCTTGTTTCCTTGCCATCTTAGTTATAAACCAAACTGCATAATCATTCGTATACCCAATGTCATTCAGGTAACTCACCATGAGATCCTCTTTTGGCCCCATCAAAATAATTATAGTGTCAGGTGTATGCCATTCTAACTCTATACCTCCTACCTATACAAGTGTAACTCTATACCTCCTACCTATACAAGTGTAGGGCTAAGGGAACATCTTGTAATAATCTAAACTATCGATAGACCCTGTCAAAATAAAATAACTCGAGGTACTCCCACCATCATTCATCTATGTACCCATATCTCTTGGGAAACATCACATGTCTCCACTATTGAATCAAGCCATGGTAGGAAGTGTACATAAGGCCTCTAAATAACATCTCCTATATATAAGTTATTGAACACCTATCTATAGTGCGCTAGATCCTACACTACCCCATCTAAATATGGAATGACTAGGTCTTCCTTCCATCGAAGGAAGCCTATGTTGTATATCATCTCCCCAAATCCATTCCATGGGGTCCCTATGGGGATAATCACATGAATGTGCTCATACACCCAGTAATGTAATATAAATGTGATGTCAAGCCCTAAGTGGCATTTAGTACACCAGCTCCACAACTCCATGTATATCTACCCCAATAGTGTGGGCACCCAAGCAAAAATAGTTTGGAACTCCACCATATCTATTATAATGCTATTAAAACACCATGGTAGTTATCCTCCCCCAGAATTAGGTAGCACATAATAGGTCAGTGACAACATCATCATCATTGGCACTAGTCTCTCCATAGGATCATAGTCATATAACGGTTGGAAGGAGAACCCCCCAACAAATAATTTGATTTCTAATGCATCCTCATCATATAATCGCACTAACATTACCCCTTGTGTAGCCTTGTCCATAGTATATATAGGATCACCTAGGATTAGTAGTTACAGAATATGGTGTATGTCCTCTTTGGTGATCCTCATCTCACCAGTTGATAATAAAATAGTGTTGGTGGTATAATCCTACCACTCTAGCAATGCCACTATCATACTGACATCTTGATAGAAATGGTGATAATGGTGAATCCCTCTGAATCCAACTACCTTTAGATGAGCCTAGTCCTCATCACCCTTAAACTCTCACAACTAATCTAATAGTGGAGGGACCCTATCCTTCATCATTACTAGCTCTCATGCCTATCAGAAACATCTTTTTAGTTAATCAAAAGCCTAAGTTTTATGCTTTGTATCAATCCTCTAAGGAATGATGTTGATTTAAACCCATTCGATAACAATCCCTATGGATTGTGGTCGATCCATTTGAACTGCATCAATCCTAATGGATTGATGTTGATTCCCTTAACCCAAAAAAATTCCCCCTTAGGCCGTATATTCCTTAAAAAATAAATAAATAATAAAAATATACCTACCTACCCTCCCTCTCTCCCCAAAAAAATTCTAAAAAACCCAATTCCTTATGCAAAACCAAAAAAATAAATAAAATAATAAATTTAGCCAAAAATACATAAATGCATAGCTCATACGAAATTCATCATCGTCTGCTCCTGTTCACCTCTATTATCTCTCACATCTGCTTGCATAGTTGACACACTTCAAATTTTGCTCTCAAATTCTTGTTCACATTGATGTTAAAAGAGCCTTATGCCATGTCAGATGCCTATATATAACCTTTCTCATAATTGATGTTGATTACCCCAATTGATGTTGATCCCCTAAATCAACATTGATACCTTGCAGATTGATGTTGATTATCCTAGCTTATTGAAACTTTTGCACTTATGGACCATTTCACATGCTCCTAGTTTAGCTCCCAAGCCCCATCTTATTGCCTTTACTTTATCTATCCCATTTTTGTCTCTTATTACACTTTAGATTTGAGGATTTTGACCCCTTGTGAGTTCCCCAATCTCTTTAAAGGTATACCCCTTTTTTTTAGTATCTTCTCATTGTAAGATTCCAAGGGTATATTTTATCTCAAGAACATTCATCTATAGGTAATGCACACACCATATGCACACTGGATGCTATGGTTCACCATTCCTATCTTTTGTTCTCTTGATAGCCTTTACTTGCATCCACCTATTTTAGCTATGGCATTTTTTTACTCAATTCAGTATTTGGGGCATTACTGCCTGCATTACCTTTTATCCTATTAAGTGTAATTTTGAAGCTTCTTTGTGACATCTACACTTTTGATTGTCTTTTTCTATCACCCAGTTATCTATTTCCACTCACCCTATTGTGTTTTTACCTTTCAACCCGTCATATGTTTTGTCTCACTTTTTGACACCTAGTTTGAGGGGGAATACCTTCTCACAATAAACTTGGGGCATTATATACCTTATAGTCTTTGTCTCGTAGCCTATTATTGCATACCACTCGACAAAAAAGGGAAAATATAGATGCTAGTTTTATACACCTTTATGTATTAACATGGTGTATCATCACATTATCATGTTATTTCTAACATAATGGCCCCCATTCATAATTATTTAAAATAATTACATTTACCCCACCTATTTACCTTTACCACATAGGTTAATTTTTCTTTATTACTACAGTTAAATAGTAATTAACCTCATTTTTACCATTTCTAACCATAAAATCGTAAGAAAAAATAAAAACAAAACCTATTCAATCTCTTAACAACCCTTCCAACAACTTACCCTCATCAAAAACTTGTGTAAACAACTTAGTGTTATATTCACTTAGTTTGGCACGTAGTTTGAAACAACCCAAGCCAAATTTTGACCAAATTAGGCCAATCAATGTCGATCCTCCATGATTGATGTTGATTCTCTTGGATTAACATTGATCCATATATACAGAGTAAACCTCCATGGCTCAATGGATGGTGACTGTGCTTTTGGACTTTAAAACTCTATCAAAATCTCATTGCAACCTACGTACAGACGTTGTCAACATCTTGATATATTGTGGAACCTTTGCTTGAGAGATTATCAAAGGATTTTGAAGGTTATTTAACCCCTTTTCAAATTTATTGTTAACCATAAAGGTTAGTATTGCACTTTAATTTATTCACATTTTAATCTACAAATCTTTTACGTCTGTTTATCACTATTTTACATTCAATTTTAATTATTTTATTAATAATATAAGGTGTTATTATAGTCTATTTTTAAAGTTTAGCATTTTACATAGAATTGACATCAATCCATCTGAATTGACATTGATCTTATAGGATTGTCATCGATCCCTGCTAAACTTTTAAAAAAATATTATAATTTGTTTTCATAACATTCTCAGTCTTAAAAACCTATCAAAAACTTGTATTCTATTTTTTGAAAACCTCTCTTTTACATGTAGATGACTATGCCTGGATTAACTCATGATATTTTTAGTATATTTGATCTTCCCATTGTTCAACAACCATTTTTCATTGATCAAAGTGATATTGCATTCAAATTAGGTCTTTGTACTATGGTTTTCACACCTAATCAAGAAAGCATTAATGAACAATTGGTTGTAATTCAAGAAGATGTTGATATTACTCCTAAAATTTGGGATAATTACTTTGATCATATTAATCTTGCTATAGATTAGATATCTTTGGCATTGTCTATTTATTTCTTATCTATATATATCTTTGTAATTTCATGTTTATTTATAAACTTGAATGTTAAATGTGGGCTGACATCCATCTAAGGAAGCGTATCGATTCTTGGGACTGGTTTTTTACTAGGCAATCCACTTATTTTTCTATTAATCCATTTTTTGTGAGTTAGTGTGATTTGTAGGTCATTCCTCCCCAACCAAAGAGGAGTTCCCACAAAGCTTGATCAATGGTGCGCAACCAACCTTCATCTATAGGTAATCTTCAAAACCCTTTATTTACTTTATTTTTAGTAGCTAATTAGATCATATTGAAAAAGCAAAAAAAAAAAAACTAAAACACATTCCTTTTGAGACCATACCTACAAAGAAGATGAAATTTGATCATCAGAAAGAGAGTGGGCAGTAGTATGAAGTATGTGAACATGTTCAATAGGAATATATCTACATTAGAGACCTATTTGAAGATGATCTACCTAATACAAGGTCAATTGAGGTACCAATAAATAGGTTTTATCCATTAAGTGTTCAATCCAAAGAGTATCCTACTTGGTACTATGTTTCATCTCACCAAGAAAGAGATGCAAGAGACTTTCATTTTGATCCTGTAAAGTTAAGTATGCTTGATTTTTAATTATACATAATATTTTATTTCCAAATTCTCCTAAGTGCCTTGGGCACATGTGTGTGTGTGTGTGTGTGTGTGTCTTGTTAGTGTGTTTGCTTTGTTGGTGTGTGTCTTTTGCTTTATGTGGTTAAGGTAGTCATTAGTTATCTTGTTTTGGTCAAGTTTATGGCTAATGGTCAAAGGTCTCCTTATTTCTCCCAGACTCTAGATGACTCCTAAGCCCAATGGACTGATAAGGCTACTGGTCTAGTTAGTATAGCAGGCATACTACCCCTATGAGTCACCAATTTATTGAACAAAATTGACTTTTGAGACAAATTGGGGCACCTATAGGTAAAAACTTGACCTTTAGGTGTTTTAGGGGCATAATATAGATGTTTACAAGTGTTTTATAGGTTATTTGATGTCACTTAATTTTTTACTATCATTGGTCATTAGTTATTTTAGTCTCTTTAGTCATTTTGAATCATTTTAAGGGTCAAAAAGGTACATTTAATGAGTTGTATAGATTTATTAGGAAGAGTGAAGTTTCTAAAACATTATGTCATGTCCCATGTGTCCCTATAAGTCTTAACTAATTGACATAAATGAAATATTATGGTTATGCAAAAGAAAGGGTAATTTTCTTAAAGGAAAAGAATAGTTTGGCACTTGTACAGCCTCCTTGGGAAGTGTGCCACATGGTAAATGGTTATGTAGTGCATATTTAGCTTCCTCATGCTTAGTTCCATTCTTTGTTTTCTTTTTAAGTGTCATTTTTTAGTTAAAATTACTTTGCTCCTTTTTCACCTTTCTTGGCAAATAGAAGTGACTTCCAAGTTTGTACTTGGTATAGTTAACACAAGAGGTTTTAGGGAAAATGCTCTTAGGTGTATATTTTAAACTCATTTATCTTTTATTTTATGTTCTTATAGAGGAATGGTGGCCTGATATTTATGTACCATTCCTAAGAAGTTAACCTTCCAAATATGCCTACTAATCTATGCACCCTATAGGTTTTCCCTTGGTTTGAGTAAATCCATTCAAACCAGTTACTAAGTTTGATGTCAAATTATTTCACCCTCCTAAAATGATCCCCATTATTTATTTTAAATTTAATGAATTTTTGATATGCTAATCATCTCAATTTATAGGAGGGAACATGTTTCTATGTGGTTGGAAGGTTTCCCCTACTTGTAACATCTTCACGCTTTGGTAATGGTTTCAGAAAGGGGGATAGGTCCATTAACATATTCTAAAAGTATTCTCAATACCCTCACATTTTATTTTTATCCTCCAAAGTAAATTTTTCCTTGAAGTTGCAATCACAACCACACATATTCATAGTCTGCCTACTACAACTCAATGTGCACTTACAAGTGATTTCATGGATGTTTTCCAATGTTGAAACAAAATTTAAAGCTTGTCTCAAGCCTTTGATATAATCATTATCACTTGATCTCTTTGAAGGATCATGAAGTTGGTCATAAGTTCAAGGTCACAATACCAATACCCATACTCCCCTTCAATGCTTGCATACCAATCAAGATGCACATATAAGAATTCCATAATGATGTCACATAGGGATAAAGGCTTCAATGGTGTTTTCAAACTCTGTGAGATGTAAAAAGTGCATTTTAGTATATCAAGATAATCCTATAACTCATGGGGTCAAAAAATATATACTTTGTTTACAACTCCACACTCGTTGCATGTATATGACTCCATTAGCACCTACAAAAGAGCAAGAAAACACTAGGATAGAGTTCTAAATTTTGTTCCAAGTATTTTATGATCATGGAATTGTATTTTTAAAGCTTGATAGGGTTCAAATACTAGTGAAAGGCTGCCACCATTCCTATTTCTCATCCTTATTTCATTGATTTCATTGTGGAAGAACCACCTATAGGTGACCTAAGCAAAAAGTTTAGAATCCATATAAAAAGTTTGAAATATAGTTGACATCCTCCCTAAGGAATTAACATGATTAATGGATCATGGTATACTTGTATATAATTTTATATCACTAAAAGTGTTGAAGGTCACTCTCAAAACATAATTTGACTATGTTTAGGACTCTCTGCCCTAAAAAGTGTAAACATAGATCATAGGGGTTGTTGTAGGCCTCTTACAACATGTCTCCTAAAGGTTTTAATACATATAACTTGTTCAATCTTATTACCCCTAGTATGGAGGACTATACCAGGAAGGGGACCAAGAAGATTGATGGAATGTAGTTGTTTGGGATCCTAAAAAAGCCTAAAAAAACATTGAAACTCTACAATCTCATTTACAAGTCTAAGGTTGAAATGACTGTTGATATCTCAAGTTCAAACAAAAAAACTTTCATGATGACTAGAGTGGTCTCATGAGTTGAATGAAACATAAAATGTCATTAAATAATCATAAGGATATGGTAAAGTTTGTTTTAGACCTTCATATATACTACAGTTTGTACCATGGCTTGATAAGTGTGCACCTATAAATGGGAATGAGAACTGTGACCTAGGTTTGAAGTTTTGAGCAAATTTTAGCTCATCCAATGGTGAATGCAGGTATGAGAAGGTTAAAATACTATCAATATAAATTAAGTCTTTCCATTCATCAGGACCAAGGTTTGTAATAGTCAAAACACCTATAGGAAGCTAACTAAATAGGGTTTCATAGTCAAGATTAGGAGAGTTAAAGTGGGTCAATTTCAAGTGCATATGAGGGATAAAAGTGAGTTGAAATTATGAATTAACTATAAACACTTACATCAAGGTTATTATTACCTCTACATGCCTTTTAATATGTGAAATGAGCCATTGAAAAACTTTGTGACACCCACATCTAAGTGTTGAATGAGTCAAGTAGTGAGTGGAAAGGCAGTATGTCTAAGCATTTAAAAAGCATGAAGATGGAGAATATTATTTTAAACAAGTATAAAATGACTCTAGGATACTATGAAGAGGATTTTTGCTTTGTGTTTGAGATAAAACCATTGAAAAATAAACTACAGGGCACTATTGCAAAGCAAGCACAGTCATGCAAAGGAAACTTTATCTCATTGCAAAATAACCTACAGGGCACTATTGCAAAGCAAGCACAGTCATGCAAAGGAAACTTAGTCTTGTCCCAATCAAGGTGGAGGTGTGAAGAGTGATAGGGATAATACAAGAAGTTAAAACCATTGACAAAGGATATGTGTAAATTCTAAAGTTCATCTAAGAATTTTTTTCAAACTCTAACTACATGCATACCTACATGAATCCAAGAAGGTAGAGTTCATAGTCATAATAAGAACAAGCTCAGTTTGTGAACTCAAGGTGTTTATGAAGAACATAGGAGATTGAAGAGATATTTTAAGCTTAAGGCACCTTAACCATGACTAATATCATCTCATGACACCCTCGCAATGGGTTTTAAGTGGAGATAAAAGGCTCTAATCTTGCATATCATAGTCCTTGTAAAACCCTGTATACACAATTTTCCTTTTTAGGGTCTATTTTGGGTTTTAGGAGGGTTGGAAGGCCAAATGACCTAGTAGAGGTCTGAAAATTTGTGAAGGGGGTATTAATAACTTTTAAAATCCTTTAAAATATCCATTTTAGTCTGGTAAAATAGGGGAGTTCCATCTATTTTATCTCAGATAGAAGGCACTCACTTTGTGCTTGCAACCTACAGTTTTGGAAGATTTGCATGGCCAGGTCAGTTGGGAGTTTTTTAAAAGTTGAAAGAGGATTTGTAAAGTTGAGAGAAACCTATGATAATATGGGAAAACAAGTAAAGAGGAGATAATTTCAATGGAATAACCTAAACCCTTAGACTTTCAAAAAAGCCTACTAGGCATGAACAAGCCTAAAGGTCCAAATGAGAAGGCATTGTCACCTCTACCTTGATATGATATTTCCATCCTTTTGATTCATGTGTATTGGATGACCATAGGTATGTTTTAACTATCATAAGGTAAGAATAATCATTAGAGTTCACTTTGACATCTAAGTTGTAGTCATACTTAAGGGTAAGGTTTTGACATACACTTAAAAAGCCTAGTCACTTTCACTTTCAACATAAAATGAGCATGTAAAACTATTGAAACATGTTTTTGGGACTATATTAAAGGTTTTTAAGCTATTTTTATGCAAGATAAGTCATGAGGAGCCAATTTTTATCCCAAAACTCTCTCAGGCATGCAAAATTTTAAAAAAAGGCTCGATAGGCCAGATTTAAGTGCTCACATCTTTTTGGAAGGTTTGCATGGATGCCAAACAAGTTTATAGAATTTTATGAGGTCCTTTAATAGCCATATAGTGGAATTTTTTGACAAATTCAACATCCCAATTTTATGAACAAAGCTTAAGAGAGCAAGCAAGCCTAAAACCCTTACAGAGACCCAATTGGATAAATGAGGATAAAAATGCATCCATATGGACAATTTTTATCATGAAACATATTTTAAATTGTATATGACTCACTCATTCTCCCTCCAATGCAAATTCATTATACAGACTTGTATAGATGGGATGAGAAACAGGTTATTTTTAACCATTTTTTATGTTGTGCAGGCTATAAGAAGAGTCTAAAGATGAAATAAATTTTTAAGGGAAGACTTAGACATTTTATAACTCTATATGGTAATTTCATGACTTGAAGAAACTTCTAAATATCCAAACTAGGTGCTTCAACTTAGCCAGTCAAAATTGGCCTAGTGGACAAGCTAGTGAGAAGGGTGAAAAGCTTCATGTGAGCTGATTTTAAAGAATTATTGATGACTCTAAGGCCATGGATGGTATTTCAAATTTTCATACACTCCCTCCTATGGATTTTCATGATCAATTGATGCCTTTTTGGGAGATAATTGTGTAGGGTGCATGAAAAGAGAGTTTTCTAGATAAAAAATGATGATAGTTCATTTTGGGATGATTCTAGATGACTAGGCCTACAACCAATGCATGGAGAATCATGTTTTATATCCTTACACTTCATCCCAATCATTATACCTGGTCCCAATTATTTATGAGGCATTCAAATAGGTCCAATCATGAAGGTAATTTTTTTGAGCTAGAATGAGGATTTGTATACCACTTTGAAAGAGCTTGATGACTTGGATTGATATTTTTAATTTCATAACTTGCATGGTTCATCCCATATCTTATTTTCATGAATAATTAACTACTTCTCTTACCTTTAAAAGTATCCTCATGACTTTTGGACTTCTCTTTTCTCCTCTTTCTCTCAAGTTTTATAAGAACTAGCCATTTTGGCCATTGTATTATATGCTCCACCTAAGTATGGAAAAGCCCTGCTCATTTGTATACCTTTTGATCAATGAGAATACCTATTTTTACCTCTTCCATGAATATTCATAGTTTGTTCAATTAGATGATGAATCTTTCTTATTGAAAACTATGGACTCCTTAGCATGTTGTTCCATTTTTTCACCTATTTACAACCTCTTCTTGCAGGTCATGTGAAGTGTTCTAGGATATGTTCATAGTTTAAGTGAGTTATTCTATTCGCTAGTGTCATTTAAGGCCTCTTTTCTAGTCATCCTATCCTAAGACATTCTTCCATAACCTCAAAATTTAATATTTATGTAAGAAGACATAGATTGGAGAAGTGTGTGTTTAGTTTGTCCTTTGATTTCAAGTGTAACATACATATGGTTAGAAGTCATCAATCTATCTAGTGTATCACCTCCCTCATATTAGTTTGATTTTGGTTATCTCTCTCTCTTTTTGCCCCCAAAATTTAAGTGTAATTACAATCCAAAGTGGTACATTAAGGGAGCTATCCCTATATAGAGATTCACCAAATTCCTTAGGCTACCCACAAGCCTAGAGGTGATTCCATTATGCCACTTAGATGAGGAAATCTTTGCCATCTCCTCAAAAGTTGCATATCCAAGTGACAATAGTACCACTTGTATACCACTAATACACCTAAGTTTGTGTCGGAAAAGGGAGATAAAAATGAAAGTAAACTATCCTAAAGGAGGTGATGCACCAAATTAGTTTATGACTACCAACCAACTACATGTTACACATGAGAACAAGGGACTAACTAAACATATACTTCTCTTATATGAATCTTCTCACATCAATGTTTCATTATGAGGTTGTGATGAATTTTTAAACTAAGAGGACTAGACAAAAGGCCTTAAATGACACTAGTGAATAGATAAGTCACTCAACCTTAACACATCAATAGAACACTTCACATGACCTGCAAGAAGAATTTTTCCGAATACAAATAGGTGAGAGAATAATATAACAATGCTAAGGAAATAATAGTCATCACTAATCAAGATTAATTATCCAAGTGAACATATTATAAATAGTCATGGAAGAGGTAAAAATTAGTAGTCTTTATTGATCCATGGTATGCAAATGAGTAGGGCTTCACCATACTTAGGTGGAGCACATCTTACAAAGGCTAAAATGGCTCATTCTTATAGAACTTGAGAGAGAGAGGAGAAGAGAGAAGAAAAAAGGTCACAAGGACACTTATCAATCTGAAAAAATGAGTTACTTGTGCATGAGATGGAAATGTGAAACTAATCATGCAAATTTAGGAAGCACAAGTGTCATCCCAAGTCATGAAACTTTTGAAATATGGCGTAGGAGTTCTCATTTTGCACAAAGAAATTGCCTTAATCATTCACCCATGTTTGAATGTGCCAAAAATAACTAGGTATAGGTCTAATGTTTTGACTAAGAGGGAAGGGTTATATACATGGTTCTCCATGCATTGGTTGCATTCCTAACCATCTAGAATCTTTTGTAAATCAGCCATCACACTCAAAGAAAACTCCTATTTCACACACCCCTCACATTTGGCCTCAAAATTAGCTTTATTTTCCCATTAAAATCCATATAAGTAAGTTAATGACATGTTTCAAGACCATCCATGGCCTTAGAAGCATCAAGCATACCTTAAAAGCAACCCACTTGAAGCTTTTCACCCTTTTCACTACCATGTTCACTATGCCAATTTTGACTAGCTGAGATGAGAGCTATTATTTAAACACTTAGTATTTGTTATAAAGTATTAAATGGACATGAGGGCTTATCCTAAGTCCTAACCCTTCTCCTAAATTTTGTTTCATCGCTTGAAATTCTCTAGAACCTACACAATACATAAAATAGTCAAAGGAAGTAGTTTTGTACCCTATCCATATAGATTTCATACAACTAATTCTAATTTTAGGGAGCCTAATTGATTATTATAAAACCTCCAATCATAATTTTTGGTCAACTATGCCTTTTGGGTGCATTATCTATTTCATTTTTCACATCAAGTCTTTCTAAGGGATTAACAAGGGTTTAGGCTTATGTTACCCTCTTAAGCTTTGTTCATGCAGATTTGATGTTGGAACTACAAACAAATTTAACTAGAGCATAGTTAAATAACTTCATCAACTTCCCCAAACTCCTTATACATTCACAACCTCCAAGGAGATGTGAACTTTCAAATTTACTCTATCGAGATTGATTCTCCACTTTACATACATCTAATGTTGTCTTTGAGTGAAAAATGGACTTATTTTTGTTTTGTCTACATAATAAGAGATTATAAATGTCTTAATTCATTATAAAAACATGTTTCAATCAGTTATAAGGCTCACTAAGAGATAGAAGTGAAAGTGACCTCTTATTTAGACACTAGGACGAAACCCTACCTTTTAGGCTTGACTGTAACCTTAGATTTATAGGACACTTTGTTGATATTATCCCTTATTTTATTGATTAATCATGTTTTTATAGGTGTATTTAAACTTCTCACACCTTCTTTCCATATTTTAATAGCCTCTAACTCACCTAACCATTGTTATTATTTAAAGCCTGTTAGTCTGTGCATAAGGGGAGTGCCCTCTGTCTAAGATAAAATAGAGGGAACTTCCCCTATTTTTGTAAAAAAAGTATTAGAAGGTATTATTAAGGTCTTATATATTATTTTTACTAATTTCTATCTCTTGGTCTTATGATTTGACCTCCCAAATTCTCAAAGACCCAAGATAGACTGTAGTAAGTAGATTGTTTGTAGGGTTTATGATGTGGGCTATATGGCTCATCATTTGAGCCCTTCCTCTATGCATGATTTAAAAATTATATGGGCCTATTTAAACTTATATAATCATTATATATTTATTCCAAATCCATTCATCATCCTAGACTTTTATTTACCCTTTCACACACCTGACTGGTCAAGATAGTGTTCCATCACTAACTATGTTTTGTTTATTATACTACACCTATAGGTGTAGTTACATGGTTTGGACTTTAATAACATTTCATGAGCCTATTTACCACCTTAAAGTATCATTTAACAATTATTTAAACTTATGCTTACCTTTCCTAGGCTAGACCATCATCTAGGCATAATGCTTTGGTCTTACTGTCTACCTATAGTTGACTAAAACTGATTATGTTTTACCCATTTAGACCCTATATATGTTAATTAAAAATTTTAAAATGATTCATGTTCCTTTTTATATTATTTAAGGTATTTTGGATTCATTTTTCATCAACCAAAGTTGATGTTTCCATGCTTCAGCCTTTGTAATGGATGATGTAGATTTTGACCCTTGGTTGTAGGTGCATGGTTCAAGAAGTAGACACATGTAGGTGTATATGGGGGCCTGAAACACATTATATGATCCTCTTTTGAAAATATTTTTCCTCATGTTATGTATTTACTCTTTATTATATCCTTCAAACATGATAATATTCTTTATTCACACTTTGAGCTATTAAGGCCACTTTGTATCTTCAAAACTTGTAGATACTACTACTTGGATTTGGTGCATAATAACACAGCTTTGGGCCTCCAAAAAACCAATCTCCATTGATCGTCTACCCCTAAAACTTTTTGAGTTCCTTGTCTTATATGGAGGATTCAATACAAGTTCATCAAGATGTATAAAATTAAATGGCAACCTTGTTGTATGTCATCCACAAAATGGTTAGGTTCTTTATTTTCACATTTTGAGGATTATGTCATAAAACTCAATCACTTCCTACTAGAAAGTGATATTCAACTTTTCCTATCAATATATCACTACAAATAAGTCCACAATTTTTTTTTAACATAATAATTCCTTAAGGAGGATTTCATCTCATGTTTCAAACTTTTTATATGGATCTTCAACACTTTGTGGAACCACCTATAGCTGAACATTCTGATTTGCATATAGATAAGTAGTGAATATGAGGGTAGATAGTGTGCATTGTCTTAACCATCAATGGGTTCTTATACCTTTTCAATTCTTCAAAACACAACTCCTACGTGATGAAAGACCTGAATCAAGTTCCAAAATTCCATTTGAGTATTCCTATCCTCTTGTAGGTGCCAATGGAGTTGTAGGCAAGATAGTGGGCAGAAACATAAATCATACACATGGTGTATGAGCCTTTAACAACCATTTTACCTCCTTTAATATTAAAATGTATCCTCTCAATATTTTTAATACTTGGATCAAGTCAAGATATCTTGATTTCAACATGATTTTCCTTTTCAAGCACCTATAGGTGCACATTCTAATGGCAGACTATGTGTATGTGTGGTATATGACTAAAAACCATGAAGATGATTTTGGGATTGAATTTATATTGAAATTAAACAACACTTTAAACATGGACACAAACCATCACTATCCTTTGACACCATTACCAAGACCTGAAGGTATTGGAAGTGGTGGAAAACTGCCAGCAACATAGAAAGTGTCTTCTCTTCCAACTTGAGATACTTGGCCCATCAAAACATTTTAAAACATGAAACCAAGAATTAGGATCATTTTATGAGGGATCCAACATCATCTTTAAATAAAATTAAAAATTTAATTATATGCACTTATCCAAACCAAGGCAAAACCTATAGGGTGCATAGATTAGCAAGTAAATTGGATAGGTCAACTTATTAGGAATGGTTCATAAAGCACAAACCACCATTCCTCTAAAAAAAAACATAAAATTTAATATTACTAAGTGTATAATACACTTCCAATATCATTTTACCTGAACCTTTTCTTTTGATTGTACCAAGTACAAACTTGAGGACCATTCTTGCTTGCCAAGCCTAGTGGAAGAAGAGAGAAGTAATTTTCTTCATTTCTTGAAGATTATAATAAAAATAATCACTAAATTGAGTGTATATAATACCAAGGTACACTCCTAAAATTTACTCAACTATAAGAGTCTATACAATTCTATACACCTCATTAAATGCTCATGTTTCTAAGAAAATTTCCCATTCTTCTAAAGAACCTACCACTTTTCAATTATAAATAGTTACTTAAGACATAATAAGACATGTGACATGTGAAATCATCATTTTAAACCTTTAAATCTCCCAAGGAGGTTGTATAACTCATTTAATGCTCCATTTTGACCCCCAAAATGATTCAAAAGACATAAATATTAAAAATGACCAAGACCAAGGTTAATATCACATCAAATGACCCATAATACACATTATTACATAATATTAGACCCTTAAAACACCTAAAAACAAGTTTTTACCCATAGGGGTCCAAATTTGACCTACAGGGTCAAATTTGGTCAACAGTGTGATTTTTTCTAATCAGCGAGTGTCAAAGGGACCAAAACTATAACCATATTAAAACACTTTTCTATAGAATGGAATGAGACGTTTAAATGAAATTTATAATGATTTTATGAGTTCTTTATTTTTCTTCAAATTATTGATTAGTTGTTATTTATATGCATTTAGTATCGAATACTTATGTGCAGTACATGTTATGATTGTGTTAATATGTATAAATGCTTGGTTATATCTAATGTATAATGGTACATTGTGATGCATGCTTATAAGTCATATTTCTATAAATGCTAGTATGCAATTTAAACTTAATTTATACTCAGGTGGTATAATCCCATACTTGATTTATTGTTATTATGTATGTAGGTCATTTGATTCTTGAAATCATAAGCTTGGTTATGTGTTTATATGTAGATATCAACTATGATAGTATGGGATATCATAGAGTACTATAGTATAAATGTATGTTATACCCAAAAGGTACATATTGTAATTGTTATGTTTAAAATTACATCTACATGTGATTGATTTAAGATATTCATCCTAACTATTTCTATAAATAGTGTGTTTTGTGATAGTTGGTAAGACTTTGTGTATGTGTGCATATAATCTTTAAGAGTGTAGTGTATGCTAAGATAGAATATTATGTGTTTCATGGAAATTGTGACTTGCTTGTTTATGTCTGTTTGCTTGAATATAAGCTTGTGTTTTCATGTAGTTATGACTACTTTATTATGATTGATTGTGGAAAATTATTAGTTATATTTCAGAACACTAAATTGTGATAATATGGTTTATCATAGGGTGTAGTATGTTTGGAAACAATTTTCAGTAGTTGAAATCTACAGTTAATGTGTATTTTACCTAGGTGGTATAAATTGTAGTCATTATTTCTAGTATGAGATAGAAAATAATGTAAGATTCATTCATATATTTGATAAAATAAATGTATGCTTTAGTTACTCCTATGTTTAGAATGTAATATGATGTGCTTACTAGTAGGATGTAAATTAAATGAATCTTGTGGTTGAATTGTATTTGACCAATCTACATTGTTGATACAAAGTAAGGAGTGAGATGGACTTCACTGGCTTATTAGAATCACAATGACAGATGAAGGAAGTTTGATCAAGTGGTGTGTATGAATTTGATTGATCTATAAATTATTATTATTTATTATTCATAAAACTTTGGGCCAAAGTATTTTAAATGAGACGTTGTCATTTCATGAGTATGATTTATATTTTTATGTGATATCTTTCAATAGAATGGTTTTTTATGATACACTGCATGTTTAGTTTAGAAATCATACAGCACAAGGGTACTTACTTCTCTCTAGATTCCCATACTGACACTATCTACTCATACATGAAGGGAGGGCCATTTCCTAATGGTATTAGTGTGGGGAGGAATCATTGGTTTTTGGTTGGTGTGTAAAATCACTTGAATGATGTTCTCCCTCCCCAAATAGTACTACTTATCAAGATGACACTTGAGATTACCAAAGATACTTGAGTTCATGAACTATGCTCCAGAAGAGCCATGCATCTTATATGTACATTGTATTAAATTGTATATTATCATGAAGTTTTGTAATTACTTATTATTTTACTTTGGTAGCAATGGCTATATACTTGTATTAGTCACGGCTGAGTTAATATAATTATTTTCTATATTTGAATTTTCATGTGCTCTCATGATATTAGATATCAGTGATATGTGATGTAATATGTTTGTTTGGTATTATCACTCTTTGAGTATTTTATATGGTCTCTTTATATTTGGTGGTGTAATCTATTTTTGGTATATGTGTTTAATTGAAAAAAAAATCATGTACTTCTAAGTTGACCCTAGCAAGGTTGTTACAGCACAAGAATGCATTATTATTCTTATACCAAAGACTACATTCCCACCAATGGATTCATAAAACTACTTATTCCTACTCTAAGTCTTTTTGAGTGATGTATATTTATTATGTGCCTAGACGCTAATTCATTAGATAGAAATGGAGACCTATCAAAAAGATGCCCGTAGCATAGGCATGCCGCCAGTGTGAGAATGCCCTAGGGTCTGGGCATAATTAAGTTATGAAGCACATGTAAATACATGATAATAAGTAACCTATATATCCTACATCCATCTCATAATATACCCATGAGAATCATGGGTATGCTAATGATATATAAACATATAGCATAGGTAAATATGCATGATATGTATTAATCAACAAAAATAAAGTAAAATATTTTTTTTTATTTTTATATTTTTCTATGTTTTTGCATTTGATATATTATTTTAGAGGAATGTACCAATAATGGATGAAGTAAGGGGTGTAAGCAAGAATAATAATTAGAGCTCAATCAAGCCAAAAAAAATCCAAAGTGGTATAAATGGGAAGAAGCAAGAAGAAGATAATTCCTACTAACATACAACTTCCCTAAAAAATCAATGCATACTAGTGCATAAGGCCTTGACATATAAATGTTGTCATCATTAAGAAGTATATGCAAGTTTTTGGAATGGAATCAATAATCAGAAAGGCCAAGGCTACAACACATATCAAACAACATAAACTAAGGGGTTATAATATTATCATTGAAAACCAAGACAAGAGGATAAATATCAAATCAAGGAGAAGCATGATTCAAGGAATAATCTCAAGGGATGAAGGCAATGAAAATATAAAGCAAGAATGTGTTAGGTTGTAGACCCAAAAGCTTCACTGATGCAAACATGGAGGAGGTTGCTGAGAGGTTGCGGAGTTGCAGAGCAACTGACGTCGGTCTGATAAACCGATGTTGGTCATATCCAGTGAGCAGAGCAACCGATATCGGTCAGGTATCGGCCGATGTCAGTCATCTCCAGCCAGATAGGGACCGACATCAGTCGCTTGTGTGGTTCCAGAACTGCTAGTTGATGAATAGTTAGTTTGACGAACTAGTTGTTTGCATGTAAAAGGCTAATTTTAGTCTTGGAGCTACAGATCTAATTATTGTAATTGGATGTCTAATTATTTTTTGCATGAGATCTATATAATAGACTCATGGGCTGTATTGTAAAGTGAGATGGATCAAAGCAGGGATTCCCTGGGTGTTAGATAGAGAGAGCAAGCTTGGCTCCTCATAGTGCCATAGTGTCAAGTGTGTATGATCAGGTAGATCTATGGGAGAGCAAGGTCTGGTAGAAGATCCACAGGGGTGTTGATTTGGAAGACAAGGGTTCTTCATGGTATGTAAGATCAGGTTGGTTTGTAGGTGTGCAAGATTAGGTAGAGATCTACATGTGGTAAGTAAGGTCGATTGATCTACAGGTCTATGTGTGTGTGAGATCTAGGCTTGCAGGTGTGTAAAACTAGATTGATTTGTAGGTGTGCAAGATCAGGGAGGTCAACAACACAATAGGTAGCAAGATCAGGTGAGATCTACTTGGAGTACATTGTGTACTTATTTGTCCTGGTAGTATTGTTACTGACTGGTGGACTGGCAGTATTGTTATTGGTTGGTGGAGGTGAACAGCAACTCTGTGTTTGAGTTGATTGTTGGGACCGTAATTGAGAGAGTGAGCTCTTGAAGAGATTTACTATTTATGCCCTAGAGGTGGGAGCCCTAGAGGTGTGTAAGGAAGAAGATTGTGGCATCTTCTTTGTTGTATTTCTTTCTGGAAGAGTATTAATACAATTGGGTATTGTCTCTCATATTATGTGTTATTTCTAATTTCTAGTTACTTATTACTTCTGGTTAAATTCTACATTTGGTTGCTTGTACATGGTAATCAATTGTGCTTCTGGGTCCTAACAAGTGGTATCAGAGATTTATGTTCTAGATTCCTAACAAGTGGTATCAGAGCTAAGGTTATAGGAAGCAGGTTTGTGTTTGATTACAGGTCACTCTCAGGGGTTTCTGATTGAGTGGGAGTATAGCAATGGCAGAAGAAAGTACATTAAGAATGGAGGAATTGAAAAGCAAGAATGGTCAATTACGATGTTATGGAAAGAAAGAGCAGGTAAAGAAAAATTGTTGGTTGGTAAAAGATCAGCATGAAGGAACTGAAGAAGCAGATGTTGTAGGTGTTGTTGCATGGATTGCTCTTGTATGTTCCTTGAATAAAGTATAATCTTGGTTTATAGATTATGTTGACTCTTTCCATGCAGCCCCAAATAGAGGGGTTGGTGAGCCTTGTCAAAGTATTGGCAAAGGGGAAGTGTGGCTGAAATTATAGATAGCCAACACATGGGTGTTGAAGGAGGTCATGTAGGTCCCAGTTCTGAAGATGAGGCTAATTTCTTTAGAAAAGTTGGGTGATGAGAGATGCACAGTAACTCTCACAGTGGATGCACTTGAATTAGCAGGTGGTAAGAAAGTAGGTATCCTTTATCGATCTACTTATATTACTAATTCTTCTTCTATTGTGAAGACGTGGCTTTGTAGGCTTGGTCACATGAGCAAGAAGGAGATGCATGTTCTTAAGAGGAAGTTAGATGTGTTTGACAAACTTAAAAACTAGAAAGCCTTAGTGTTTATGGAGGAGATGATGGACAGAGATCAGTGGATGGGGCTGGATACTTCTGAGTAGGGTAGTTTGCATAGGGTTTTGATTTAAAGTAAGCTTATGGGTAAAAAATCATCACTCACAGGAAAACACAGTTACCAGCATCGGTCAAGAAGAACCGACGTCGATCAAACAGGTACCGACATCAGTCATGTGTAGATAGGCAAAGTTGGTAATGTTAGGTGGGTGGACACCAACGTCGATCAGGTAGACACTGGCATTGGTCAGAAGACCGACGTCAGCAATCAGGTCAGTCACAAGGAACCGATGTCGATCGAGTGCAGATTGGGAGGTGACCAACATCGGTCACTAACAGAATGGATTTTGGGCAAACAGCAAGCTGTCAAGGAGTCTCAAATGCCCATGTGGAGGACTGAAAGTGTAAGTAAGCCTCAAATTTGTTATTCTCCTTCTTTATACTTATTGCTCACTGTAGAGCAGGTAGGATCCAGGAAACAGTGGGAGCATGGCATGAATTCTTTGAAAGAGAACCAAATAGGAGATTTGGTAGAGTTGCCAGCCGGTATGAAAGCACTAAGAGATGAATGGATTCTTTGGTTAAAGAAGAGAGAGAATGGACACGTGAGATGGAAGGCTAGGTCATATGGTCTTGAGCAAGCTACAGGATAGTGGTACAAGTTTGATAGGTGGATGACAAAGCATGGCTTTAGTCAATGTCATTGTAACCATTGTGGTTTCTTTACCAGGTTGGATAATGGTCACTACATTATCTTGTTATTGTATGTGGATGATGTGTTTGTTGCAAGTGTATACATATAGCGATTTACTGAACTAAAGGTAAAGTTATTTCTGTGGTATGTCATGAAGAATTTGGGAGCAGTAAAATTCTTTGGCATGAGTATTCCTAGAGACAGGGAAGATCACGGGTTGATGTTGTCTCAGGATGATAGTGTGAAGGTAGTGCAGGATGCAGTACGGCAAGCGCACCTATGGATGGACAGTTCACAGAAAAGGGTCCCCAATCACATGATGAGGTTGAGTACATGTGTACTCCCTGTTATTGCCCTAGTAGTGGGAGTTGTCAGTAGGTTTGTGGCCAATTTGAGAAAGAAGCACTAGAGAGCGGTTCAGTGGATTCTCAGGTATCTGAGAGGGACCAATAGCAAGTTAACATGCTATGCAGGGTCAAGCACTTCAGATACGGCAGGTTATTTGGATGACAAGAGTTACACCACATGATGTGTGGTGGTTAGTCTTCAGGATTAAGCTTGAAGAGGGATACAAGCCAAGAAACAAATTAGATGGTGTACAGGTATAGGTATAGTGTAGCTATTTATCTCCAAGTGGGAGATTGTTAGGTTATGGAGCTAAAATATTCATTAATGCAAACATGGAGAAGGTTGTTGAGAGGTTGTTGAGTTGTAGAGTAACCGACATCGGTCATATCCAGTGAGAAAAGCAACTGACATCGGTCAGGTATCGGCCGATGTCAATCATCTCCAGCCAAATAGGGACTGACATCAATCGCCTGTGTGGTTCTAGAACTGCTAGTTGACGAATAGTTAGTTTGATGAACTAGTTGTTTGTATGTAAAAGGCTAATTTCAGTCTTGGAGATGCGGATCTAATTATTGTAATTGGATGTCTAATTATTGTTTGCATGAGATCTATATAATAGACTCATGGGCTATTTTGTAAAGTGAGATGGATCAAAGCAGGGATTCCCTGGGTGCTAGATAGAGAGAGCAAGCTTGGCTCCTCATAGTGCCATAGTACCAAGTGTGTATGATTAGGTAGATCTATGGGAGAGCAAGGTCTGGTAGAAGATCCACAGGGGTGCTAATTTGGAGGACAAGGGTTATTCATGGTATGTAAGATCAGGTTGGTCTATAGGTGTGCAAGATCAGGTAGAGATCTACATGTGGTAAGTAAGGTCGATTGATCTGCAGGTATGTGTGTGTGCGAGATCTAGGCTTGCAAGTGTGCAAAACTAGATTGATTTGTAGGTGTGCAAGATCAGGGAGGTCAAGAACATAACAGGTAGCAAGATCAGGTGAGATCTACTTGGAGTACATTGCGCACTTGTTTATACTGGCAGTATTGTTACTGACTGGTGGACTGGCAGTATTATTATTGGTTGGTGGAGGTGAATAGCAACTCTGTGTTTGAGTTGATTGTTGGGACCGTAATTGAGAGAGTGAGCTCTTGAAGAGATTTATTATTTAGGCCCTATAGGTGTGGGAGCCCTAGAGGTGTGTAAGGAAGAAGACTGTGGCATCTTCTTTGTTGTATTTCTTTCTAGAAGAGTATTAATACAATTGGGTATTGTCTCTCATATTCTGTGTTGTTTTTGATTTCTAGTTACTTATTACTTCTGGTTAAATTCTGCATTTAGTTGCTTGTACATGGTAATCAATTGTGCTTCTGGGTCCTAACAAGTGGTATCAAAGCTTTATTTTCTAGATTCCTGACAGAATGATACATCCACAAGCATACATGACTCTATAAGAATGCATATGGAATACATGACACATAGATGAAAAGATCAAAAAGAAGTTATGTGCAATCGATTGTATCATTAAATTGCATGAGATAGGTTAGTAAGGCTAACTGAAAATCCCATCTAAATGTATACAAAGAAAGGACCATGAATTTAGGGAGTTATATGTGTTACCCTAAAGTACCATAAATATGATCATGAGTTGTATGGTAACTTGAATCATCATCACTATTAAAGTAACCATAGGGATGGGATAAATAATCCATCTTAACCTCTTGGAAAGAAGCACGCATATTAGTTTAATTTTTTTTTGTATAATTAAACTCCTTGTAGGTTCTTTGGCATTAACATACACAAGAGGTGATAATATAAACTTGTGATGTGGATGAATGGCCACTATAATTTTAGGTGGTGTAATTATAGAAGCTATAACTATAAGATTTGTAGTTGTAGGAAGAGTTGTAACTTGAGATCATGTAATTATATGTGTTATAATTATAGGGACCATAATTATAAAAGGTGTAACTCTAAAATATGAGACATGAGGTTGTATGACTTGATGCTTAGGAATAATTTTGGGTAATATTTCATGTTTTTATGTGTTGTATGGGTAACTCATAAGGTTCACTATGAATGATTAAGAATTTGTTATCATGCACAAATTTAAGACATTATTGTAATCTAAATGGGATATCTCTCATTTGATTTAACCATGGGCATCCAAGTAATATATTATATGTCATATTATCTAAAAATACATAGGACCACACTAAAAGGGTCCTAGGACATATAGTAATAGATAATATGATACCCCCTATAGGTATCTGTGTAATATCATCATAACTCTTGAAAACCATGGTTATAACAAGTAAGTTTTGTTTAGTGTATCCTATACTATTAAAAAATGATATTATAAACAATATTTTACTTGACTCATTATCTACCATAATGCCATGTGAAATCATAGTATGTGATTCAATGAAAGCATGTATGAATAATGGACCATTGTTAGAAATATCCATTCAAATATCATGGTTTTAGAATTTGATAGAAGTGACTTGTGAACTAGTAACCATACCTATAATACCATGTATAGCATGATCATTAGAAATTATTATATGATGAGTAGGTATTTCCATGTGATTATCTCCTTGTTATATAGCATCATGATTTAGAAGTGGATTATTATAAATTCTCAGGTATCGATTTGGTGAAGTAACAATTTCATTTAATGTAGTATTAGATTCTTCCACTTGAATAACAATACTATCAATTAGATCTTGTATCTTAAGTCTCAATTGAAAACATATATTGGTAGTATGTCTTAAATCTCTATGGTACTCACAATATGCATTCACATAATAGCTTTTGGGTAAAGATCGAGATGTATCCAACTCATACTATGGAGGTGAAGATATCATGTTGCACTCAAACAACCATTTAAGCACTTGGTGAGGAGGCACTTAAAACCTTGTAAACTATCTATAATCTCTAAAAGGAAGAACAAGCTTGTTAGGTGGTTATGATGCTACATTTACTACATTTTTGGCCTCATTCTTATCTTTAAAAGTGGGTTTATCATTAACCTTAGCTTTTAATTTTGATTTACCTTGATATTTGGACCCATATTCAAGCATATTAGCCTCTAGAAGCTTGATCTCATAGTTTTGAGCCATATGGTAAAGCTCATCAAAAGATGCATACATGTTTAAAAATATGTTGTATTTGAGAGGTTAAAGCAAATCGTTGGAGAAAATACTTTATAACTCACTATCAAGTAGTTGGTTAGATATTTTGGTAAGCATTACTTAAAATTTGAGCACACCCTAAATAACATTTTATTAGGTCATTACTTAAGTTGGGTGAGTTGTGTAAATGTGACATTTTGGCTATTGTTGATATAAAAGTGAGCTAATAATGTATAGGCTAAATCATTGAAAGAATGCATGGAGACTTATTGTATACCATAAAACTAATCCAATATATGGTCCTTAAGACTTTAATGGGATAACTTGGCCATTAATAGATCATCATAAACAAAACCAAAGCATTAAGAATAAAAGGATTGGATGTGATGCAAAGGATCACCTTTACATTTCATACTTCAAAGTTATTTACTATAAAATTAGTTAGAAAGGGTTAGATTATGACCACATAATCTAATGGGTTGTGGAATATATCATGAGAGGTAATCACATGGATAAGCCTTTGATATCCTTGGGAAAGTTGTTTTATAAATACTTAGATATCTTAAAGGGATTTTTGAATCAATGCATCTTTAAATTTGATAGTGTTCATATAAACCATATCATTATTAGTGTGTTTAGGAATTGATATCCTATTATTTTTATCAAGACTAAGAGATAAAATATTAGGAGTAGTTTAATATGGTCTAGTAATAGTAGGAGGCACAATATATGTATAGGATGTGTAGGAATAGTTAAAGTAAACTAAGGAAAAGTGATAGGTGGAGGCATACAAGTATTAGTGGGAGCACTAAGAACATTAACATCACAAATTGACATAGAATTAAAGCCTTTGTTATGTGGATTAGAAACATTCAAAGGGTCATTGGTAACACATTTGGACTTAGGTATATTCCTTATCCAATTTTCTCTTATTTTGTTCATATTTAACAACACAAATCATAACATCAATGTCTCTAGGAATAATAATAAAATAATTCTTTAAATCAGTTTTTATAAATAGTATCAAATTTTAGAAAATAATTATTATAGGAAACATTGTCATTACAATCATTTGCATTATCATCATAGCCATCATCATCAAAATTATAATCATGCTCAATATAAGCATATTTGCTAGTCACAATTGAAACAATTGCATTATCAACCATAGGAGTAGAAGTATCACTAAAAATTCCATCTTCTTATTTAAATAATCATTAGTATGAAGAAAATTTATCTATCAAATCACTAGTTTCATCACTTAATCTAGCACTTCGCCCAATAAGAATGATAAATCTAGTTTTCTTAGTAGGCACAAGTTATAAGCATGAATAACATAAAAAGCATGAACAATAGAGTTAGGGAAAGTGATAAATAAATAAATAACACACTAAAATATAAAAATTAGTTTTATAATTTGTAAATCAAACACTATGAGGTGAAGAAACAAGGAAATTATAAGGGTGACTAGTCGATATAATGCATTCTCTAAAATATGAAATTTAGATTTAAAAGGTGAATAAGCACAAGGGTTTAGGGATAGAAAATAAAAAATGACCACAAACAAGATATAATAATCACATTTTAAAGGTAAAATCAAACCCTATAAAGTGAAGTAATAAGGAGAAATGTTTGAAAATGGAGGGGTTCACCAAAACTTTATACAAAAAAGGTTACACAAGTGTTCAAAACATTACACCAATTATGTAAAATTATGGCATAAATGAAATCTAAGATTCCATAATGATTAAAATTAATAATTGAAAATTTAAACAATTTTTATTTGAAAAATTAAATGAATCAAATAGTTAAATAGAGATGAGTGATTGAAAAAAAAACACCTGGATATTGTAATTGGCTTCTAATGTTGGAAATAAGATTATGAGGCTGATCAGATTGAAACCTTAAAGTTTGAATGCTATCTATAAGATGAATAAAACCATGGAATGATTAAAACAATTTTTTATTGATTGTGGTTTCCTACTATGATTTTAGTAATTTATAACTTCTTAATCTGAAACTTCCTAAGATGCTTTAATAAAGGAAGATGACTAAGAATATGGGTTTGATTCACTAAATTTTTATTTTTTATCCTCCAAGCTAACTCTTATTTAACTTATCCCTAATTCACCACAATATTTCAATAATATTAGAATATTTTAGATGATATTTTATGATTATATAGCACCTCAATCTTGTACACTTGGTAAACTCAAACCTTGGTTGTTCCTCTCAGTTTTATACCTTTCCCACTTCAAAAGTTTCATATATACTCTTTATGCCCCTTGGCTTATATATCTTAGTATGAATAGTCTTATGTTGATGACTCAGATCTTTTATCTTGCTTATAGTGCTTAAAATGTACGTATCTTCCATCTCTGTATGATCTGGGCAATAATTCAGGTGACAATTCGGGTGATGGGTCCATTCTAATTGATGATGGAACTTCTATGAGTCATAACTTTTGCACCGTAGCTCCAATTGACTTGCCATTTGAATTGTTGGAAAGATAAGAATGAGAATAATGTGGTGAGATGGCATAGATATTATCTAGATATATTTTTACCCCTAAAACCCAATATAAGTGCCCCAAATTTTAATTTTAGTAGTGTAGTGTAAAAATAGTAAGTTTCTTAAAATAGTAATTCCTCGACTTTTGTATTGTTTTAAATCATCAAAGTTAAACCACTTAATCTCCCTCAATATTGGTGACCTTCCACATCCTCCTCCCACCTTCAAAACATGCGTAAATGAAGATGTATCTTGAAATGAAAATCATACATCTCTTCTCAAAGATAGGCATATGTTTGGGTCTGCAAATATAGTGAATAAAACATCTCTTCTAAGAGATAGAATCTTTGTTATTGTATTGTTCATATTTATTGAATTATATTTCAACCAAAGCTTTTGATTTTTAGATCAGTGGTATCAGAGCAGTTTGTCTTTAGAGTGTATGATCTCAAGAATGAGGTTAGATTACAGGAAGCTTGGGTGGAAAATAGAACCAACAAACTATCCATTTATTCACTCCAAATGACTTCAAATGGTAGACCACACCAAGACATCAGATCCTTTCAAGGAAATGGTGAATGAATCCCTCCAACATTAGTAAGTGTAGATGCTATAACAATTCACTCAAATTCTCCAACAAATCTTGATGGGAAATTTTGGCTCTTTATCTACACCCCCACATCCTTTTAGTACCCGAACACCTTTCAAGGTTTAGGTGAATTTTGATATCCCTAAATTTGAAGGAAAAATCAATGTTGATGTAGTATAAAATTGGTTGGATCAATTATCTTCTTATTTTTTTGTAAATAAATTCACCGATAAAGAGAAGATCACTTTTGTTCTTTTGAAAGCATCATTGCCTGTCAAAAATTTGTGGGAAGTGTACAAAAAGAGATTCAATGTAGATGATATTGTCCTTGAGGAAGAACCTACCTAGGATTATTTATAGAAGCTATAAAATAAGAATACTACCCCATTAGAGCATATGATGATCTGTATATAGAGTGGCAACAACTTTGCCAAGGTAAAGAATAATATGTTCAAGATTACACTGATATTTTTCATTCTCTATCTATGAGATTGAGCATCCAATAAAGTGATAAACACAAGGTTCTCAAATATCATGGTGGACTACAATGGTACATATGAGGAGAAATGGAACTCTTCAATTTGGAAACCCTCGATGAGGCGTACAAGTTCATAGTGAAGATTGAGCAGAAGCATAGAAGAATGAATATGAAGAATCAACCTTAAAAATGGAAAAGTGACAAAGAAGTTCAAATATGAGGCCAAAATTAGAAGCAAAAGGAAAGAAAGACTGGAAAGTGGTGTGATTATCACAAATCTGGAACTCACTCTAAAGAAGAATGTTGAGCCATCAAATCCTTGCTTTCTAAGTCACAATCCTCAACATCTACTGCTCTACCTTATACATACCCTATAGTTGAAGAGGTTGAATAAGATATTGTAGATGTTAATCTTGAAGACATTTTTGCTTCATCACAGACCCATAAGGAGAGGCTAGATGACAAGGAAAGGTTGTTTCACTCTAAGTTATGGGTGAAAGGTAAGCCTCTGCATTTCATTCTTGATAGTAGAAGTCAAAAGAATTTAATCTCTGCTAATGTTGTGAAAAGCCTAAATATGTCCATGAATCCTCACCCAAAACCATATAGTATTGGATGGTTCAGTCCAGGGAGAAACCTCCGTGTCACCCACCAATGTCTTCTCTCATATGTAATAAAACTTTTTCAAGATGAAGTCTTATGCGATGTGGTCAATCTAGATGTTTTTGATGTACTCTTTGGTCAACCATTCATGTATGATCAACATGGCATCTATGAATTAAGAACTCTAAGGATCACTCTCACTCTTAGAACATGGTGTTATAGGGTACCAGAGGTACCACCTTCTACATTTGTCTCTCTAATTAGTGCCAAAAAATTTGTTCTCATGGTGGTCAAGCCACAAGAATCCAAAAGGGTTGATGTTGCAATGCTGACTACATAAAAAACACAACAACTGAATCAAATAGATAACAAGCTAAATAAGTTCATGGCCTTCTATCCATAGACTGATGATCAAATAGAAATAGTGAACAATCGAGCCCTGCACAGTTCTATAAAGCACAGTCCATTCCAAGTATGCATCATGAATCAAATTAAAATCCAACTACCATACTTGATGACAAATCTTGATGCAATAGGGACCATTGCTTATCAAGGAGGGAGGAATGCTATGGGAAATAATTCAAGTGATAATTCTAGTGATGGGTCCACCCTAATTGATGACAAAACTTTCAGGAGTCATAACTTTTACACTATAGCTCCAATTGACTCATCGTTTGAATTGTTGGAAAGCTAAGAATCAGGAGAATGTAGTGAAATGGCATGGATCTCTACTCAATGGATTTTAACCCCTAAAAACCCAATAGAAGTGCCCTAAATTTTAATTTTAGTAGTGCAGTCTAAAAATAGTAAGTTTTTAAAAATTGTAATTCCTTGAATTTTGTATTATTGTAAATCATAGAAATTAAACCACTTAATCTCCCTTGATATTGGTGACCTTCCACATCTTCCTCCCACCTTCAAAACATGTATAAATGAAGATGTATCCCAAAATAAAAATTAGACATCTCTTCTCAGAGATAGGCATATGTTTGGGTCTGAAAATTTAGTGAATAAAATATCTCTTCTCAGAGATAGCATCTTTGTTATTGTGTTGTTCATATTTATTGAATTATCTTTCAACCAAAGCTTTTAAGTTTTGGATCAGTGGTATCAGAGTGGTTTTTTTTTAGAGTGTATGATCTCAAGGATGAGGTTAGATTACAAGAAGCTTGGGTGGAAAATAGAACCAACAGACTATCCACCTATTCACTCCAAATGATTTTAAATGGTGGACAACATTGAGACATCTGATCCTTTCAAGGAAATGGTGAATGGAGCCCTCCAATAGTAGTAAATGTAGATGCTACAATAATTCACTCAAATTCTCTAACAAATATTGATAGAAAATTTTGGCTCCTCATCTGCACCCCCACATCCTTTTAGGGCCCCAACACCCTTGAAGGTTTAGGTGAATTTTGATATCCCTACATTTGAAGGCAAAATCAATGCTAATGTAGTAGAAAATTGGTTGGATCAATTATCTTCTTATTTTTTTGTAAATAAATTCACTGATAAAGAGAAGATCACTTTTGCTCTTTTGAAAGCATCATTACCTATCAAAAATTGGTGGAAAGTGTACAAAAAGAGATTCAGTGCAGATGATATTGGTCTTAAGGTAAAACCTACCTAGGATGATTTCATAGAAGTTTTAAAGGAAGAATACTACCCCGTTAGAGCATATAATGATCTGTATATAGAGTGGTAACAACTTCACCAAGGTAAGGAATAATCTGTTTAAGATTACATTGATATTTTTTATTCTCTATCTACAAGATTGGGCATCCAAGAAAGTGAGAAATATAAGGTTCTCAAATATCATGGTGGACTACAATAGTACATATGGGAAGAAATAGAACTCTTCAATTTAGAAACCCTCAGTGAGGCGTACAAGTTCGTAATGAAGATTGAATAGAAGCATGGAAGAAGGAATATGAAGAGTCAGCCTTTAAAATGGAAAAGTGATAAAGAAGGTCAAATATGAGGCCAAAATTGGAAGCAAAAGGAAGGAAAGACTGGGAAATGGTGTGATTATCACAAATCTAGAACTCACTCCAAAGAAGAATGTTGAGCCATCAAGTCCTTGATTTTTGAGTCATAATCCTCAACATCTACTACTCTACCTCATACAAACCCTATAGTTGAAAAGGTTAAAGAAGAGATTGTAGATGTTGAGCTCAAATCCATTATTGTTTCATCATAGACCCACAAGGAGAGGCTAGATAACAAGAAAATGTTGTTTCACTCTAAGTTATGGGTGAAAGGTAAGCCTTTGCATTTCATTCTTGATAGTGGAAGTCCAGAATTTAATCTCTACTAATGTTATGAAAAGCCTAAATCTATCCATGAAGCCTCACCTAAATCCATCTAGTATTGGATGGTTGAGTCTAAGGAGAAACCTCTGTGTCACCCACCAATGTCTTCTCTCATATGCAATAAAACCTTTCCAAGAAGGGGTCTTATGTGATATGGTCAATCTAGATGTTTGTGATATACTCTTTGGTTAGTCATTCATGTATGATAGATATGGAATATATTAATCAAGAACTCAAAGGATCACTCTCACTCTTGGAACATATTGTTATAGGGTACCAGAGGTACCACCTTCTACATTTGTCTCTCTGATTAGTGCTAAAAAAATTGTTTTCATGGTGGTCAAGCCATAAGAATCTAAAAGGGATGATGTTGCAACCCTGACTATATAAAAAACACAACAATAGAAGCAAATAGATACCAAGTTAAATAATTTCATGACCTTCCATCCATAGATTGATGGTTAGATAGAAATAGTGAACAATCGGGCCCTGCACAGTTCCATAAAGCACAGTTCATTCTAAGTATGCATCAAAAATCAAATCAAAATACAACTATCACGCTTGATGATAAATCTTGATTCAATGGGGACCATTGCTTCTCAAGGAGGGAGGAATTATCCAAGCAATAATGTAGATGACAATTCGTGTGATGGGTCCACCCTAATTGATGATTAAACTTTTGGGAGTCATAACTTTTGCACCGTAGCTCCAATTGACTCATTGTTTGAACTATTGGAAAGCTAAGAATGAGGATAATGTGGTGAGATGGCATGGATCTTTATTAGATGTATTTTAGCCTCTAAAAACCTAATTAAAGTGCCTTAAATTTCAATTTTAGTAGTGTAATCTAAAAATAGTAATTCCTCAAATTTTGTATTGTTGTAAATCATAGAAGTTGAACCACTTAATCTCCCTCGAGACTGGTGACCTTCCACATCTTCCTACCACCTTAAAAATGTGTATAAATTAATATGTATCTCAAAATAGAAATTAGACATCTCTTCTCAGAGATAGGCATATGTTTGGGTCTACAAATTTAGTGAATAAAACATCTCTTCTCAAAGATAGCATCTTTGTTATTACGTTATTTATATTTCTTGAATTATCTTTCAACCAAAGATTTTGATTTTTGGATCAGTGATATTAGAGTGTTTTGTTTTTATAGTGTATGATCTCAAGGATGAGGTCAGCTTATAGAATGCTTTGGTGGAAAATAGAACCAACAGACTATCCACCAATTCACTCTAAATGAATTCAAATGGCAGACAACACTAAGAGATCTGATCCTTTCAAGGAAATGGTGAATGAAGCCCTCCAATAGTAGTACGTATAGATGCTACAATAATTCACTCAAATTTTCCAACAAATCTTGATGGGAAATTCTAGCTCCTTATATGTACCCCCACATCCTTTCAATACCCCAACACCCTTCAAGGTTCAAATAAATTTTGATATCCCTACATTTGAAGGAAAAATCAATGTTGATGCAGTAAAAAATTGGTTGAATCAATTATCTTCTTATTTTTCTATAAATAAATTCATTGATAAAGAGAAGATCACTTTTGCTCTTTTGAAAGCATTATTGCCTATCAAAAATTGGTGAAAAGTATACAAAAAGAGATTCAATGCAGATGATATTGGCCTTGAGGTAGAAGGTACCTGGAATGAATTCATAAAAGATTTAAAGGAATAATACTACCCCATTGGAGCATATGATGATATGCATATAGAGTGGTAACAACTTCGCCAAGGTAAGGAACAATCTATTCAAGACTACACTGATATTTTTTATTCTCTATCTGTGAGATTAGGAATCCAAGAAAGTGAGAAACATAAGGTTCTCAAATATCATGGTGGACTATAATGGTACATATGGAGAGAAATGGAACTCTTCAATTTGGAAACCCTCGGTGAAGTGTACATGTTTGTAGTGAAGATTGAGCAAAAGCATGGAAGAATGAATATGAAGAGTCAACCTTCAAAATGGAAAAGTGACAAAGAATGTCAAACATGAGGCCAAAATTAGAATCAAAAGGAAGGAAAGACTGGGAAGTGGTGTGATTATCACAAATATAGAACTCACTCCAAATAAAAATGTTGAGCCATCAAGTCCTTACTTTCTGAGTCAAAATCCTCAACATCTACTACTCTACCTCATATAGACCCTATAGTTAAAGAGGTTGAAGAAGAGATTGTATATGTTGAGCTTGAAGCTATTATTGCTTCATCATAGACCCATGAGGAGAGCCTAGATGACAAGGAAGGGTTGTTTCACTCTAAGTTATGGGTGAAAGGTAAGCCTCTGCATTTCATTCTTGATAGTGGAAGTCAAAAAAAATTAATCTATGCTAATATTTTGAAAAGCCTAAATCTATCCATGAAGCCTCACCCAAAGCCATATAGTATTGGATGGTTGAGTCTAGGGAGAAACCTCTGTGTCACCCAACAATGTCTTATCTCATATGTAATAAAACCTTTCCAAGATGAGGTCTTATGTGATGTGGTTAATTTAGATATTTGTGATGTACTCTTTAGTCAACCATTCATGTATAATTGACATGGCATATATGAATCAAGAACTTGAAAGATCACTCTCACTTTTAGAACATGATGCTCAGAGTACCAAAGGTACCACCTTCTACATCTGTCTCTCTTATTAGTGCTAAGAAATTTGTTTTCATGGTGGTCAAGCCAAAATAATTCAAAAGCACTGATGTTATAGCCCTGACTACATAAATAACATAACAATAGAAGTAAATAGAAACCAAGTTAATTAAGTTCACAGCCTTCCATCCATAGACTGATGGTCATATAGAAATCATGAACAATCGAGCCCTACATAGTTTCATGAAGCACAGTCCATTCCAAGTATACATCAGGGATCAAATCAAAATATAACTACCACACTTGATGACAAATCTTGATGCAATGGGGACCATTACTTCTCAAGGAGGGAGGAATGATCCAAGCAATAACTCAGGTGACGGGTCCACCCTAATTGATGATGAAACTCCTGGGAGTCATAACTTTTGCACCATAGCTCCAATTGACTCATCATTTGAACTATTGGAAAGCTAAGAATGAGGAGAATGCAGTGAGATGGCATGGATCTTTGCTCAATTTATTTTAACAACCAAAAACCCAATGAAAGTGCCCTAAATTTTCATTTTAATAGTGCAGTCAAAAAATTATAAGTTTCTAAAAATAGTAATTCTTAGAATTATGTATTTTTGTAAATCATAGAATTGAAACCACTTAATCTCCCTCTAGATTAGTGACCTTCACCATCCTCCTCCCACCTTCAAACCATGTATAAATGAAGATGTATCCTAAAATGGAAATTAAAAATATCTTCTCAGAGATAGGCATATGTTTAGGTCTACAAATTTAGTGAATAAAATATCTCTTCTCAAAGATAGCATCTTTGTTATTGTGTTGTTCATATTTATTGAATTATATTTTAACCAAAACTTTTGAGTTTTGGATCATTGGTATTAGATCAGTTTATCTTTAGAGTGTATGATCCTAAGGATGAGGTCGGATTACAAGAAGCTTGGATGGAAAATACAACCAAGAAACTATCCTCCTATTCACTCTAAATGACTTCAAATGGTGGAAACACTAAAACATCTGATCCTTTTAAAGAAATAGTGAATGAAGCCCTCTAATAGCAGCAAGCGTAGATGTTATAACAATTCACTCAAATTTTCTAACAAATCTCAATGAAAAATTTTGGCTCCTCATCTGCACCCCCACATCCTTTTAGTGCCCAAACACCCTTCAAGGTTCAGGTGAATTTTGATATCCTTACGTTTAAAGGCAAAATCAATGTTGATGTAGTAGAAAATTGATTGGATCAATTATCTTGTTATTTTTCTATAAATAAATTCACTAATAAAGAGAACATCACTTTTACTATTTTGAAATCATCATTGCCTATCAAAAATTAGTGAGAAGTGTACAAAAGAAGATTCAGTGCATATTATATTGGCCTTGAGGTAGAACTTACCTAGGATGATTTTATAGAAATTATAAAAGAAGAATACTACCCCATTGAAGCATATGGCAATCTATATATACAATGGCATTACCTTCATCAAGGTAAAGAATAATATGTTCAAGATTACACTAATATTTTTCATTCTCTATCTATGAGATTAGACATCCAAGAAAGTGAGAAATATAAGGTTCTCAAATATCATGGTGGACTACAATGATACATACAGGGAGAAATGGAACTCTTCAATTTGGAAACCCTCTGTGAGGCATACACATTTGTAGTGAAGATTGAGCAAAAGCATGGAAGAATGACTATGAAGATTCAACCTTAAAAATGGAAAAGTCACAAAAAAGGTCAAATATGAGGCCAAAATTGGAAGCAAAAGGAAAAAAAGATTAGGAAGTGGTGTGATTATCACAAATCTAGAACTCACTCTAAATAACAATATTGAGCCATCAAGTCCCTACTTTTTGAGTCACAATCTTCAACATCTACTACTATGCCTGATACAAACCCTATAGTTGAAGAGGTTAAAGAAGAGATTGTAGATGCTAAGCCCAAAGCCATTGTTGCTTCATCATAGACCCACGAGGAGAGGTTAGATGATAAGGAAAGTTTATTTCACTCTATGTTATAGGTGAAAGGTAAGCCTCTACATTTCATTCTTGATAGTGTAAGTCAAAGAATTTAATATCTGCTAATGTTGTGAAAAGCCTAAATCTATCCATGAAACCTCACCCAAAGCCATACAGTATTGGATGGTTGAGTCCAGGGAGAAACCTCTGTGTCACCCACCAATGCCTTCTCTCATATGTAATAAAACATTTCCAGGATGAGGTCTTATGTGATGTGGTCAATCTAAATGTTTATGATGTACTCTTTGGTCAGCCATTCATGTATGATCGACATGGCATCTATGAATCAAGAACTTGAAGGATCACTCTCACTCTTAGAATACAATGCTATAGGGTACCAAAGGTACCACCTTCTACATCTATCTCTCTGATTAGTGCCAAGAAATTTGTTCTCATGGTGGTCAAGCCACAAGAATCCAAAAGGGTTGATGTTGTAGCGCTAACTACATAAACAACACAACAATATAAGCAAATAGATACCAAGCTAAATAAGTTCATGCCCTTCCATCCATAGACTGATGGTTAGATAAAAATGGTGAATAATCGGGCCCTACATAGTTTCATAAAGCATAGTCCATTCCAAGTATGCATTAAGAATTAAATCAAAATATAACTGCCACACTTGATTTCAAATATTAATGCAATGGAGACAATTGCTTCTCAAGGAGGGAGGAATGATCTAGGCAACAATTTAGGTGACAATTCAAATGACGAGTCCACCCTAATTCATGATGAAACTTTTGGGAGTCATAAATTTTGCACCGTAGCTTTAATTGACTTGTTATTTGAATTGTTAGAAAGTTTTTGAGTTTTGGATCAGTGGTATCAAAGTGGTTTGTATTTAGAGTGTATGATCATGAGGAAAAGGTTAGATAATAGGAAGCTTGAGTGGAAAATATAACCAACAAACTATCCACCTATTCACTCCAAATGAATTCAAATAGTAGACAACATTGAGACATCTGATCCTTTCAAAGAAATAGTAAATGAAGCCCTCTAATAGTAGCAAGGCAGATGATGAGTGTCCTTTAACTCCTTATTTAATCAATATTTAATTGATGTCTTATCAACCAAGGTTGGTGTCTAAAGCTATTTGTAGTAAGGTATAGGATGGTAGATCTATAAGTCTGCTTATGGGGGTGTTGTGATGGTCCTAAACTACTTGATTCACTCTTTTGCTGAAAAGGAAGAAATCAAATCAATCCACTCTTTTATTGAAAGTAAAAATCACACTCCTATTTATGCTTACGTGGAAAGTAAAATCACACTCTTCACTAATAAAAGTTAATTTTCTTCACACGTTTACTGTAAAAAAACACACTTTGCTTAGAAAGGAAATGACTTTAGAATAATAAAATACTTTTTAAACTATAAATTTATTTTGATATTTTTATAAATAAATATAAATATTAATAAGATTCTAATTAATTATAATAATGAGTTAATATAACATAATATAAATACCGTACACAGTTCTTGGTTCCAAGGAGAGTGGGTCCTTTCTCCTCTTGGACTCAGAAACAAAGATTAATCAATACTAAAAATTGAAGTGATAATTCATAAAATTGAAATGATTACAATCTAGCTAAAACCTGTAATATGCTTATACAAATCCTTTCCTCTATTATCTGCTCTCTATCATCTGATATCTAACATATATTTTATCCCTTTCAATGATGAAAATTTTACATTTTATACTAATATAATCAACTCAAAATAGGATGTAAAAAATAGGATTCCTTGGTCGATCTATTCATCCAAAGATAGGAGATTAGATTTCCAAGAGATCCAATTATTCTGATGAAATAGATATCCTATCCTATAATAGTCCTAAGATCCAAATATATATATATATATATAACTTTATCAAAAGCAAATCATATAAAATAGTAGGTGGTTATTTTCCTTATTTGATTCCAACTAGAATAATTCTCTCTTATCCTATCTAGCCACCAGCTTCCCATTTTTAGCTTCGTCCTTACAGAATCCATGGAATTGACCCTATAGAGTCAGGAGGAATGAGCCTACAGAGTTCATAGAAGCAATTCTATGGAGTCTGTAGAAACAAGCCTATGAAATCTATAGAAGTAAGCCTACATAGTCCATAAAAACAAGCCTATAGAGTCCATAGAAATAAGCCTATGAAGTCCACAATTCTATTGGATGAAGATCAAAATTGAACATTCACTATACATCACCTATGTTTTCTTCTTGAACATTCTTCATAATAAAAAAATCATTAAAATATGCTATGTATTAGACATTAATGACAAAGTAAAGGTTTAATCTTTAGTTCAGTATAAATAAGACAAATATCTATTTTCCATGTAATAACCATCTAACAATCTAAGATTTACATAAGATAATATCCTTCAAGAGATGAATTAAGGGAAATAACATGTCAATAATGAGCCATATTTTGAGCTCATCATCTCCCCCAAGCTTTACCTTTTTCAAGTCCCATTGCAAATATTTATTGATGTTCATAACTTTGGCATCTGCTTTCCACACTCTGACTCAAATCATATTCATCAAATTCATCTATTATATGCTTGTCTAAATTGTTTGTAAACCCCTAATGCTCTTGAACCATTTGTTTCCATATATTGAATTATTCCTCTGATTGTGGAGCCCAACTCTACCATCTTAGAATAGGTATGATCAACAAAGGGGGTCTATATCTCATGCCAATCCATTTCTGTTATCCCCTAGAGTTTATTATCTCTATTTAGATTTCCAAAATTGAGGAAGCTCTCCTCATAATCCATCTTAAGTTAGTTGGGGACATGACCTCTCATCTTTTAAAAGGCACTGAAAGTTGGTCCCATCTATTTACACTTGCAGCCACCACTAAATCAAAACTCTATCTTGAAAATAAGTTAAAAGAAATAGCACAATCATATAAAACCTGTAAATAATACATTGTAACTTCATCACTTAACAAAGCATAGTTAAAATTCTATTTAATCAATATGGGAATAGGAAAGGCTGATCTGACACACAATCCTATAGTCTTAGCATGATTTGTATAGTCCTCAAATCTACCTTTCCATGCTATTTGATTTTTTAATGTAGAATATAATACCCTTAGTTGAACTTCTCCTAAATGAAGGTTTATCAAAAATTTATTATGCTCATGGTCTCTTAGAATCAAATCATGAAAATAAAACTCACAAAGCAAATCTTGTTGATCAGGTTCAGCACTATAGAAAATTTCCAAAAATGTTGTTAGTTGTAAAATCTTGTAAGGAAGATGACAAGAGATCCTCAGATGCTGTCATCTATAAAATTGTTCAAATAAAAACAAACTGTATGTAGAAGAAGGATTCCTACATGCCAAAAGAGATTCCCCTAATTTGTATGCATCCTAATAAATTTTCTTTTAAATCTTAGACTTTAGCTTCTAATTCTTTCTTTTCATTTTCTAAGAGTTTGTTTGAAGAAGTTGCATCTTTATTTTTCTATTTAAGTATAGAATATTCTTCTTCAATTTGATGTAGTATTTATAAGGGAGGAATACTTGGACAACTTGTTTGATAACCATGGTCAACAAATGCCTTAAGAGGAGAAGGTGAAACATCAGGTACTTTGGAAGAGTTTACCAAACTCTACAATCTCTTATTTTTCTTTTTCAAATTTCTACATATATCCAAAGATCTATTTATTCACTTTCATGTTTCTTTATTATTTCCTCTAATCTATGAACTTATGTTGCATGATCAGTAGATGTTGTGTCTAATTTCTACATCAACAATGAGTTGAAATGATATTTATTCTATAATTGACTAATCAATTCAGTAATATTAGCTATTTGTTGTTATTCAAGAGCTTGAGCTTAAGAAAGCTACAAAATTAACTGCATAACAAGATCGTTTAGATTAGATGATTCACCTTTCTCATTGGTACATATAGTTTTCCCTTTATCCATTGTAGTTTCAACTAGAATAGGTGGTTGTTCCACCATACTTGATTCCTCTACCATGTGTGGCTCTTCCTCTGAAATTAGCTCCTCCATTATGATTGAAGAGTTCCTTACAAAAGGAATTTTTTCAATATCTATAAGTGTAGAGATATTTTGATGTATGAGGGAATGAGATATCATTTTAAGACTTTCTAGAATGTTTGTAGCCTCTTGTTCATCTTTATCTATCAGAATTAGCCTTCTCCTTCTTTTTGTCACTCTTTGAGCTACACTTAGTTGGCTTTCCTTCTCAACCATCAAACCCTCAGTCTTCTTAGGTTTTGTAATAACCTTTCATCTCAATTTTCTTCTTCTTGACAAGGGAATTGGTTGTACTATAGATTCATAAGGTTCTTGTGGAGACCTTGAAACTTTAGGGATTTGAGACCTTGTGATTCTTCTTGAAGAAGAAGAAGAAGAAAGGATTTTTGTGGAGACTACAGTCTGTGATTTCCTCTTTGGCATTGTTTTCTCAACTGATGTAGCAGGTGGAGATGAGTGTTCCTATAGCAAATTTGGGGTTTCTTATGTAGGAAAATTTAGAATTTGTTGTGCTATATTATTCTAAAGTTCCTCCCAGACCTCTTATCCTTGATGAAGGAAGTGATGTTGGATAATGATGTGAATCAGGCCATGGTGCCTAAGAGCAGTATTAAGAGTTGTAGTCATAACTTACAGAGCACCATATAAGAAGGATGGGAGGTTAATCTTGTATTGAGGTTTTAACTCCCATGCTTAAGGTGTATTAACATTTTTATGGCATCTCCTCCTAAAAGACTATGTTGCCCCTCACAAATGATATACTTGAGTACCCATTTAGCTACTTATTTCCAAGGTTTAGGAAGTGAATTTCTACTAATCTCTTTTGATTTTCCCTTAGAATCTATTAGACATCAAGTCTCAGTCTGCCCATTGCCATTAAACTGACTAATTAAATCATTAAATGAATTTTTTTTTTTGTAACTCTCATTCCCTCTTCTGGAACTTTTATAATTTAGCTTATAACTTGAATTGTAATAGGAATAATAATGCCTTTCACAATTGAAAATTCAAGGGTGAGATTAGTGATGAATTCACTTACCATTATTTTGTCAAAACCTTGGAACTTTTTAATGAAAGGTAGCCAACCATTAACTCTAAACACTGCCACAGAAGCTTTGTCTTTATAAAACTTCATTTCATTCTTTGACTTTGATCTTGTTTTTGTCCCAGTTCTATGAGGATTTATAGATAACTCTATTCCTTTAACTTTGATTGAGGTGTAGACTAGTCTTTTGTTGAAATCGATAGGCAACAGTCACTAAGGAATGGTAGGCAATAATCATGGAAGATCTATAGACCAGATTCTATTAAAGTCTATAGAAATAGAATGGTTCATATGAAATGCCACAGTTGCATGAGTTCGTAGTTCTATATGGTGAGTTGATATAGTTTAGTGCCGCATATTTCTACAGAGTGTGCCAGTCATTTTATCTCATTAATATAATTTGGGTGAAATGATGATGTGTCACATTGATGATGACAACAACTTATCTCTTCATTTAAAATCTCTTTTATGACATCATGTGATTATCATGATTAATGACTCAGTTGATTGTATCAAATTTACACACTTATCCATACACCTTTGGTGGCTCAATTGCATGTTTTTTTATTATGACATGTGTCATTTCATTTCATTTCAAAAGATTCAAATTTAGGTCATCTTCATATAATAAGTCTTAATTAAGTCGAAGATAAGTAGTTAACTAAACATAGATAAATAAAATATGTCTTACTTATTTTGACCTTAGATGTATCCTTTGCTCACCATTTGTTCTACACAAATAAGTTTGCATAGAGATGACCAATCATAGTGACATGATGAGATTCTCTATTTTTTTCTTATAAATTTTGTTTTTTTTCCTTTAGTTAGCGATTTTTGGTTTTCTAGTCAAAGCTCTTTTTATAATGCATAGCCAACCAGCAAGCTAGTTTTTTAGGCATGCATTGTCAATAGTGTCCCTAGAAGGATTTTCACTATTGAAAGGTTTTGTTATTGTTTTTTTATGTTGGATCATCAAGGAGCATGTTCACTAGAAAAAGCAAATCCCTTAAAAACAAGTACTTGATTTGAAATAGTTTATCTAGAAGAAGCAGAGTCTTCTAGAAAGGTTACTTGATCTTTTATCTTTTGAACAAATTCTTCTTTATTAAGAGGTTTCTGATAAAGCTTCAATCTATGTCCATTGACTAACAAAGCTCTTATACTATCATTAATATGTATTAGATTAATAGAATCATTTTTAAAGACCTCCTCAATCTGATAAGGTCTCAACCACCTTGTTTGTAGTTTTCCTTTAAACTATTAAAATTTGAAATCAAACAACAGTGCCCAATCTCCTTTCTAAACTTCCATTGCTTTATCTGTGAATCATGCTAAATTTTTCTTTGATATTGTACCAAATTAGTTCTTTGTAGTGCTTCTATCCTCATCTCATCAAGTTGATTAAGTTGTAGGAGTTTTTCTTTTTGTATTTCTTCTAATTCAATCCCTACTTCTATAGCTATTTTTAAAGTTTGTAATTCAAATTCAATAGAAAATAAAGGCTTTTTACCATAAACCAATTCATAAAGTGAAAATCTAGTTATTGTTTTCCAAGTAGTATTATAAGCCCAAATAGCTTCTGGTACCTTATCTACCTAATATTTTATGCTAGAATTAACAACTTTGGTTAAAATGGTTTCTAGTTCTCTGTTGGTGACTTCAACTTGCCCATTAGCCTGTGGGTGGTATGAATATGTTTTTCTATGTTGAGATTGATATACTTGCATGAAGTGCTTTATTATGTTTAACATGAACTATGGTCCTTGATCTAAGACTATCTCTTTTAGAGCACCAAATATTTGTATGATTTTAAAATATAAGAAATCAGTTACCATTTCTTCTCTTATATGAGTTAATACTTTCACTTTTGCCTACTTGGTCACATAGTTTGTACATACTAGGAGATATTCTTTTCCTCTAGAAGGAGGATCTACAGGATCTATAAAATCAATTCCCCATTTTTCAAATGGTTTTAAAACTAATTGAAGATGAGGGTGCAGAGACATCTCTATTGAAAGAGTAGGTTGTCCAATTCTCTAACAAGCATCACAATGTCTGACATATCTTTTTACTTACTAATAAAGGTGAGGCCAATAGTATTTTACTCTTAGGATTTTATGTATGGTTCTTTAAGCTGATTAATGACCTCCTCCTAGTTCATCATGACAAGCTTTGATGATATCATAAGCTTCACCATTTGTCACAAACCTATGAAACACATGGTTAGGTCCAAGTTTAAATAACATTCCATTAATCTATGTAAAAGAACTTTTTTTTATTAAACATTTCTTTTATTTTTGTAAACATTATAGAAGAAACTTCTATGTAGTGAGGTAATTGGCTATATCATCAAACCACAAATATTTTAATGAAATTTCAAATAGTTATTCATCTGGAAAGTCATTTTCTACTAGTTCTTCTTCACCTGTAGTGTTCATTCTTGACAAAAAATCAACCACCATATTAGACTTTTCTAGCTTATCTATAATAGTAACATCAAATTCTTGTAAGAGTAATAACCATCTAATAATCTTACCTCCCAAAATTGGTTTATTGATAAAATATCTAATATCTAAATGGTTTGTATAGATAAATACCTTATAGCATGTTATGTAGTGTCTAAATTTTTTAATTATATAGACTACAGCTAGGAATTCCCTCTCAGTTGTGGTGTAATTTCTTTCAGCAGGTGTCATGTTTTTACTAATATAATATATAGCATACATGTTACCCTCTTCATCTTTTTATCCAAGGACTACTCCTAGTATTGTATTGGAAGCATCTGTGTATATATGGAATGGCTTAGTCCAATCTAATCCTCTCAATACTGGAGTAGTAACAAGTTTAGCTTTGATGATCTCAAAGGCCTACTGGCAACTATCACTCCATTAAAATATATTATTTTTTTAAGCAAGACAAACATAGGGTCAGCTATTTGGCTAAAATTATCTATGAAGCATCTGTAGTAACCAACATGTTCTAAAAAACTCTTAATTTCAGTTTGTGTTTGTGGGATTGGTAAGTTGGAGATTATTTAAACTTTCTTTGGATCTACTTGAATGCCTTTTGTAGAAATATGGTGTCCCAACACTATTCCTTCATCTATGATCAGCAAATATTTCTCATGGCTCAAAGATAATTCATGTTCTTCACATCTGATCAATACTCTTTCCAAGTTGGTAAGAGCCTCTTCATAAGTTCCACCATGAATGGTGAAATCATCTATACATACTTAAACATAATCATTTTTAAGGTCAAAGAATATTGCTAGAACTACTCTTTGAAAGGTTATTGGAGCATTATAGAGTCCAAATAGAAGTACTCAATAAGCAAAAGTTCCCCAAGGGTAGGTAAATATGGATTTATCTTGATCTTCAGCTGCTACTATTATCTAGTTATACCCACTAAACCCATCTAGAAAAGAAAAATATCTTTTTCCTACTAAGTTATTAAGAACTTGATCAATGAAAGGTAAAGGAGAGTAATCTCTTAATATTGCTTTATTCAGTTCTTTATAATCTACACATACCCTTAATTTTCTATTTTTCTTGGGCATAATTACCAGAGATGAAACCCATTGGCTATTTGAGATGGGGTAAACAAACCCAACTTCTAGCAACTTTTAGATCTCTATTTTGACTATCTCCTTTAATGTTGGGTTTATTCTTCTTTGTGATTATCTGATCAGCTTGACAGATTATATATAAATGTGATGAGTGCATATGCTAGGGTGAATTCCCTTCATGTCGGTATAATCCCAAGCAAAAGCCTTGGTATGTCTTTCTAGTACTTCAAAGAGTTGATTTTCCTCTTCATTTGTTAACTAACTATTGATGTTTAAAATCTTTCCAAGTAATTCCATGATTGGCTTTGTACCTGGGTAGTTGGATTCCATTTTCTTGAATTCACTAATAAATGAGTTCAAAGGACATGGATGAGGAAGTAGCTTATGAAATATGGTTACATTATCAACAAACTCTTTTTTAAGAGGAATCAATCTTGCTAAAGAATAATGAAATACATCTAATAAATGAGTTTGTTGTTATTATACCAATTTCCACACACTTTCCTAAATCAATCCATGATCATATGATGAGGAAATAATAGAAGTAGAAGTGGAGGTTTTAAAATATTCTCTCTGACCTAAGAACCCTAAACTGAGACAGTCCCTAGTTTCTGGACTGACTAAATACATAGCTTTTGGACTGACAAAGTCCATAGATTTTGGACTAGCAGAGTCTATAGATTCTAGGTATATATCTCTATTCGATTCTTCTAAGAATTTTTTAACTGTGATCATAGCCAATGAGGAAATACTATTTAATGTATTATCTGATTCATCCACCCAAAGTTCTTGTATGCAATTTGTTGATGGTTTTGCAAGAGAATACAACGAGATGCATTTGGATGTTAACCCATTAGAAATAGTCATGTCTCCTGACCTATAATCAATTAATGCTACTACAGTAACCAACCATGGTCTACCTAGAATTATGGGATATCCTATATTCTTTGTTTTAGGTTGTAAGACCATGAAATCTACTAGATACTCCCAAGACTCTATTAGTACTTCAATATTTTTTATAATCCCTTCTGGTTTAGTTATAGATTGGTCTATCATTTAAAGAATGATAGTTGTGGGTTGAATTTTTATAAGAAATAATGTATGGAGAGTATCAGTTGTCATAACATTGATTGTTGCTCCCAAATCTACCAAGATGTTAGGAATCTCTTTACCTCTGATTGTGACTGTGATCATTGGGCTTCTTGGATCTGCATATTTTAAAACTAATAATTTTTTTGTTAATAAATCAATAACTTTTCTATCAACATGAAAGGTTCTTGGATATTTATCTTTCCTCCTAGGTGTCTTATACAAAGGTTTTTGATGATCTTATTCAATTCAAGTATATCCCTAAAAGCTTGTGGTAAAGGTACCTTAATATTGATCTTTTGCAACTCATGGACCAAGTTTGATTCTAGTTTAATATCAATTTCTTTTAATCTTTTGAGAAAAGGAACTATTGGGGTAGTAGTTTTTTTTATTATTTGCTTTAGGGCTTATTTTGATTTTGACTTCTCTAATATTTAATTGAGGTGAGTCTATTTTTTCTTTTTCATCAAGTATCTCAAAAATAAAAACTAGAGGTTTTTGTATGGTTTTTCTTGATCTTATGTGTATGTCCAAACACTCAATAGCTCCAACATTGATTTTATCTTCCTGTTCATTAACATAAACAGGTGATGGTTGTTTATTTTTTGGATTTGTTATTGGTTATGCAAGCATTGAGAGTTGATTGACTTGTCTTTGTTGCTGAATAATTGGGGGTGGCATAATAGTTTGCTATTGAAGTGGTCTTCTTAGTTGGGTGAATTATGGTTATGGGTTCCATGGCTAATTCCATTATTGATATGGTTGTGGTATCCATTACTACTGTGATACCCATTATTGTTATGGCTATAGTATCATCGATGGGGGTGTTGGCATCCAATCTTATCTCGCCTATAGATTTTGGATTGATGGAATTTGGGATTGATTCTAAAATGGTGAAGGAACTAAAATATTTCATGGTGTCATTCATAAATTAATTGGGCTTCCTGCATTAAACTTTTCTTGAGCCTGGTTTTATGGGGAAAAGTTTTGTCTCTAAATATAATTTACTTCTTCAGTGGACTGGACTTATGTTTTCATTTGATTCTTTAAAATAAGTAGAAGGGTGCAATATTTGGTATCATGATCTATTGCATCACAGATCCCACATGATGAAATATTGGTTCTATCTAGGGGGCAGTCTCTAAGGGTGTATTTCTATCTGCACTTAAGATATTATATTGTTAAGGGTTATGTTGCATTTGCCTTAGTTTGAAGGCCATCCAAAGTACTGTTTAGTGTAACCAAGATATCTATCTTTAGATTAACAAATTCTTCCATTAGCTTACCCACTTCATTAGATTTCCCAAACCTTCCTTTCCTAATTCTAGATTTTGTTTGAGAGTTGTCGGTACAAAGCTTAGTAATCTGATTGAAAGCCAACTTATTTATATCTCCACCTCCCATCAGATTTAAGGCATCTCCAGTATCTTTGTCCAACCCTTTCAATAAAACTAATTTTTGAACATCTTCATTGAGTGGATAATTTCTTATTTTATGAGTGAACATGAATATATCCAAATAATCCTCTAAAGATTCATCCTCATTCTGTTTGATTTTGAAGAAATCCTCTTATTTTTCTTGCACTCGATAGTAATATTTGTATTTGTTCAAGAATTCTATTTCCATGTCATCCCATGTTCTAATAGAATCACCAAGTAAACCCATGAACCATCTCATAGCTACATCTTTAAGTGTAAAGGAAAATAGTTTTAATTTCTGGCTATCTATTGTGTAATCATAAGTTTGACATAGCACCTTAAATGCAAATAAGAATTGATCAAGATCTTCTGTAAATCTTCCCCAAAAAATTGGTAGATTAGCTAGTAAAATATTTGTTATGGGGGTTTGATCATTAGGATCTACAACAACAGGAAAGGAAAAAGTCCTTCTTGGTTGTGCAAGTTGTTGATATTGTTGGAGAGCCATTTCTTCTTTTGATGATGTTTTAAAGTCAGGACGATCTTCCCACAGAATATTTATGGTATTAGTTATAGGTTGTTCAAAATTATCAAAATTTTCTTCAATTATTGATTTTTGAAATGCTTCTTTTAAATCTTTGGCAACTTCTAAATAGTGTCTTCCTACAAGAGATTAATCCTGAGGAATTTATCCTATTGGGGCTTACTTGTGGCAATGACCTGGTTTCTATCCAAGTTTCAGAAAATTCTTGAAGATAGGTTTCTCTTGTAACTTCTGGTTCACTACTCAGAGATGTTGAAGGAGTGTCAACTTGTGTTCTTGGTAGAAACTTTGGGATGGATCATCCTTTAGAATCTCTAGGATGGTACATCAATTTATTGAATTTTTATGAGATTTTATGGGTTTTTACAATGTTTTTTGTTTTTCACTCTAGACTAATAATTATTACCTTATTAACACCTTATGTACTTCGATAATGGTGCCAAAAATGATGATTGTCATTTAACTCCTCATTTAATCAATATTCAATTTATCTTATGAACCAGGACTGGTATCTAAAGCTATCTACAGTAAGGTATAGGATGGTAGATCTAGAAGTCTACTTATGGGGGTATTGTGATGGTCCTAAACTACTTGATTCACTCTTTTGTTGAAAAAAAAGAAATCAAATCAATTCACTCTTTTGCTAAAAGTAAAAATCACAATCCTATTTATGCTTGCATGAAAAGTAAAATCACACTCTTCACTAACAAAAGAAAATTTTCTTCACTTGTTTTCTATAAAAAAAAACACATTTTGTTTAGAAAGGAAATGACTTTAGAATAAGAAAATGATTTTTAAACTATGAATTTATTTTGATGTTTTTATGAATAAATATAAATATTAACAAGATTCTAATTAATTTTAACAATGAGTTAATATAACATAACATAAATACTGTACACAATTTCTAGTTCCAAGGAGAGTGGGCCCTTGCTCCTCTCAGACTCAGGAACAAAGATTAATCAATGATAAAAATTGAAGTGATAATTCATAAAATTGAAAATGATTACAATCTGGCTAAAACCTATAATATGTTTGTACAAACTTTTTTCTCTATTATCTACTCTCTATCATCTGATATCTAATAAATATTATATCCCTTTCAATTATGAAAATCTTATATTTTATACTAATATAATCAACTCAAAATAGGATGCAAAGAAATAAGATTCTTTGGTCGATCCATTCATCCAAAGATAGGAGATTGGATTTCCAAGAGATCTAATTATTCTAATGAAATAGATATCTTATCCTATAATAGTCCTAAGATTCAAATATATATACATCTTTATCAAAATCAAATCTTACAAAACAGTAGGTGGTTATTTTCCTTATTTGATTCTAGCTGCAATGATTCTCTCTTATCCTATCTGGTCGCTAGCTTCCCATTTGTAGCTTCATCCTTACAAAATCCATAGAATTGACCCTATAGATTCCAGAAGAATGAGCCTATGGAGTCCATAGAAATAAGTATGTAGAGTCCATAGAAAGAAGCATGTGGAGTCCATAGAAACAAACTTGCAAAGTCCATAGAAATAAGCCTGTAGAGTCCATAGAAACAAGCTTGTAGAGTCTGTAGTTATGATGGATAGAGATCAAAATTGAACGTTCACTATACATCACCTATGTCTTCTTCTTGAGCATTCTTCATAATAATAAAAATTACTAAAACATGTTATGTATTAGACATTAATGACAAAGTAAAGGTTTAATCTTTAGTTTATTATAAACAAGACAAATATCTATTTTCTATGTAATAACTATCTAACAATCTAAGATTTGTATAAGATAATATCCTTTGAGAGATGAATTAAGGAAAATAACATGTCAATAATGAGCCATATTCTGAGCTCATCAGTAGATTCTACAATAATTCGCTCAAATTCATCAATAAATCTCGATAGGAAATTTTGGCTCCTCATCTACACCCTCACATCCTTTCAGTGCCCTAACACCCTTCAAGGTTCAGGTGAATTTTTATATCCCTACATTTGAAGGAAAAATCAATGTTGATGTAATATAAAATTGGCTGGATCAATTATCTTCTTATTTTTATATAAATAAATTCATCGATAAAGAGAAGATCACTTTTGCTCTTTTGAAAGCATCATTACCTGTCAAAAATTGATGAAAAGTATACAAAATAAGATTCAGTGTAGATGATATTGTTCTTGAGGTAGAACCTACCTGGGATGATTTCATAGAAACTGTAAAGGGAATACTACCCCACTAGAGCATATGATGATCTGTATATAGAGTGGCAACAACTTTGGCAAGATAAGGAACAATTTGTTCAAGATTACATTGATATTTTTCAATCTCTATCTGCAATATTGGGCATCCAAGAAAGTGAGAAACACAAAGTTCTCAAATATCGTGGTGGACTACAATGGTACATATGGCGAGAAATTGAACTCTTCAATTTGGAAACCCTCATTGAGGTGTATAAGTTTGTAGTGAAGATTGAGTAGAAGCATGGAAGAATGAATATGAAGAGATAGCCTTAAAAATAGAAAAGTGACAAAGAAAGTCAAACACGAGGCCAAAATTGGAATCAAAAGGAAAGAAAGACTGGGAAGTGTGATTATCACAAATCTAGAACTCACTCCAAAGAAAAATGTCGAGCCATCAAGTCCCTGCTTTCTGAGTCACAATCCTCAACATCTACTACTTTGCCTCATACAGACCCTATAGTTGAAGAGGTTGAAGAAGAGATTATAGATGCTGAGCCTAAATCCATTGTTGCTTCATCATAGACACATGAGGAGAGGCTAGATGACAAGAAAAGGTTGTTTCACTTTAAGTTATGGGTGAAAGATAAGCCTCTACATTTCATTCTTGATAGTGGAAATCAAAAGAATTTAATCTCTGTTAATGTTGTGAAAAGCTTAAATCTATTCATGAAGCCTCACCTAAAGTCATACAGTATTAGATGGTTGAGTCTAGGGAGAAACCTTTGTGTCACCCACCAATGTCTTCTCTCATATGCAATAAAACCTTTCCAATATGAGGTCTTATATGATGTGGTCAATCTAGATATTTGTGATTACTCTTTGGTCAGCCATTCATGTATGATTAACATGGCATCTATGAATTAAGAACTCAAAGGATCACTCTTACTCTTAAAACATAGCGCTATAGGGTACCAGAGGTACCACCTTCTACATCTGTCTCTCTGATTAGTGCCAAAAAATTTATTCTCATGGTGGTCAAATCAAAAGAATCTAAAAAGACTGATGTTGCAGCCCTGAATACATAAAAAACACAATAATAGAAGCAAATAGATACCAAGCTAAATAAGTTCACGCCCTTCTATCCATAGACTAATGGTCAGATAGAAATGGTGAACAATCAGGCCATCCATAGTTCTATAAAATATAGTCCATTCTAAGTATGCATCAAGAATCAAATCAAAATACAACTACCACACTTGTTGAAAAATCTTGATGCAATGGGGACCATTACTTCTGAAGGAGGGAAGAATGATCTGAGTAATAATTCAGGTGACAATTTGGGTGATGGGTCCACCCCAATTGATGATAGAACTTCTGGGAGTCATAACTTTTACACCGTAGCTCTAATTGACTCATCGTTTGAATCATTGGAAAGCTAAGAATGAAGAGAATGTAGTGAAATGGCATGGATATTTTCTCAATGGATTTTAACTCTTGAAAATCCAATGTAAATGCCTCAAATTTTAATTTTAGTAGTGTAGTCTAAAAATAGTAAGTTTCTAAAAATAGTAATTCTTCAAATTATGTATTGTTGTAAATTATGGAAGTCAAACTACTTAATCTCCCTCTAGATTGGTGACCTTTCACATCCTCCTCCCACCTTCAAAACATGTATAAATAAAGGTGTATCCTGAAATAGAAATCAGACATCTCTTCTCAAAGATAGGTATATGTTTGGGTCTAAAAATTTAGTGAATAAAACATCTCTTCTCAGAGATAACATCTTTGTTATTATGTTGTTCATATTTTTTGAATTATTTTTCAACCAAAGCTTTTGAGTTTTAGATTCGTAGTATCAGAGCAATTTGTTATTAGAGTGTATGATCCTAAGGATGAGGTCAAATTACAATAATCTTGGGTGGAAAATAGAACAAATAGATTATCCACCTATTCACTCCAAATGACTTTAAATGGTGGAAAACATCGAGATATCTAATCATTTCAAGGAAATGGTGAATGAAGCCTTCTAACAGTAGCAAGCGCAGATGTTTCAACAATTCACTCAAATTCTCCAATAAATCTCGATGGATAATTTTGGATACTCATCTACACTCCCACATCCTTTCAGTGCCCCAACACCTTTCAAGGTTCAGGTGAATTTTGATATCCCTACATTTGAAGGCAAAATCAATGTTGATATAGTAAAAAATTGGTTAGATCAATTATCTTCTTATTTTTCTATAAAAAAATTCATTGATAAAGAGAAGATCACTTTTGTTCTTTTGAAAGCACCATTGCCTGTCAAAAATTGGTGGAAAGTGTACAAAAAGAGATTCAGTGCAGATGATATTGGCCTTGAGGAAGAACCTACCTAGGATGATTTTATAGAAGCTGTAAAGGAAGAATACTACCCCATTGGAGCATATGATGATCTGTATATAAAGTGGCAACAACTTCACCAAGGTAAGGAATAATCTATTCAAGATTAAACTAATATTTTTCATTCTCTATCTGTGATATTGGGCATCCAAGAAAGTGAGAAACACAAGGTTCTCAAATATCGTGGTGGACTATAATGGTACATATAAGGAGAAATGGAACTCTTCAATTTGAAAACCCTCGGCGAGGCATACAAGTTCACAGTGAAGATTGAGTAGAAGCATGAAAGAATGAATATGAAGAGACAACTTTTAAAATGGAAAAGTGACAAAGAAGGTTAAACATGAAGCCAAAATTGGAAGTAAAAGAAAAGAAAGACTGGGAAGTGGTGTGATTATCACAAATCTAAAACTCACTCTAAAGAAGAATGTCAAGTCATCAAGTCCCTACTTTTTGAGTCACAATCCTCAACATTTACTACTCTACCTCGTATAGACCCTATAGTTGAAGAGGTTAAAGAAGAGATTGTAGATACTGAGCCCAAAGCTATTATTGCTTTATCACAAACCCATGAGGAGAGGCTAGACGACAAGAAAAAAATTTCACTCTAAGTTATGGGTGAAAGGTAAGCCTCTACATTTCATTTTTGATAGTGGAAGTCAAAAGAATTTAATCTCTACTAATGTTATGAAAAGCCTAAATCTATCCATGAAGCCTTACTCAAAGCCATACAATATTGGATGGTTGAGTCTAAGGAGAAACCTTCATGTCACCCACCAATGTCTTCTTTTATATGCAATAAAACCTTTTCAAGATGAGGTCTTATGTGATGTGGTCAATCTAGATGTTTGTGATGTACTCTTTAGTCAGCCATTCATGTATGATCAGCATGCAATCTATGAATCAAGAACTCGAAGGATCACTCTTACTCTTAGAACATGGTGCTACAAGGTACTAAAAGTACCACCTTCTATATATGTCTCTCTGATTAGTGCCAAAAAATTTGTTCTTATGGTGGTCAAGCCACAAGAATCAAAAAGGGTTGATATTGCATCCCTAAATACACAAACAACATAATAATAATGAAAAATAGATACCAAGCTAAATAAGTTCATGGCCTTTTATCCACAAAGTGATGGTCAGACATAAATGGTGAACAATCAGGCCCTGCATAGTTCCACAAAGCACAGTCCATTCCAAGTATGCATCAAAAATCAAATAAAAATAAAACTACCATACTTGATGATGAATATTGATGCAATGAGGGCCATTTATTCTCAAGGAGGGAGGAATGATCTAGCATCAATTCAGGTGACAATTCGGGTGATGGGTCCACCCCAATTGATTACAGAATTTTTGGGAGTCATAACTTTTGCACCGTAGCTCCAATTGACTTGTTGTTTGAACCATTGAAAATTTAAGAATGAGGAGAATGTAGTGAGATATAATAGAGATTTTATAGATGGATTTTGACCCCTAAAAACTTAATGTAAGTTTCTCAAATTTTAATTTTAGTAATGCAGTATAAAAATAGTAAGTTTTTAAAAATAGTAATTCCTCAAATTTTGTATTATTGTAAATCATGGAAGTCGAACCACTCAAGATTGGTGACCTTCCACATCCTCTTCCCACATTCAAAACATGTATAAATGAAGATGTATCCCAAAATGGAAATCAGACATCTCTTCCCAAAGATAGGCATATGTTTGGGTTTGCAAATTTAGTGAATAAAACATCTCTTCTTAGAGATAGCATCTTTTTTATTATCTTGTTTATATTTATTGAAGTATCTTTCAACCGAAGCTTTTGATTTTTGGATCAGTGGTATTAGATCAGTTTGTCTTTAGAGTGCATGATCCTAAGGATGAGGTCAGATTCTAGGAAGCTTAGATGGAAAATGAAACTAATAGACTATCCATCTATTCACTCCAAATGAATTCAAATGGCAGACAACACTGAGACATCTGATCCTTTCAAGAAAATGGTGAATCAAGCCCTCTAACAGTAGCAAGCATAGATGCTACAAAAATTCACTCAAATTCTCTAATAAATCTCGATGGGAAATTCTAGCTCCTCATCTACACCCCCACATCCTTTCAATGTGCCAACACCTTTCAAAGTTTAGGTGAATTTTGATATCCCTACATTTGAAGGCAAAATCAATATTGATATAGTATAAAATTGGTTAGATCAATTATCTTCTTATTTTTTTATAAATAAATTCAACAATAAAGAGAAGATCACTTTTACTCTTTTGAAAGCATCATTACCTATCAAAAATTGGTGGGAAGTGTATAAAAAGAGATTCGGTGTAGATGATATTGACCTTGAGGTAGAAACTACTTGGGATGATTTTATAGAAGCTGTAAAAGAAGAATACTACCTCATTAGAACATATGATGATATGTATATATTATAGCAATAACTTCACCAAGGTAAGGAATAATTTATTCAAGATTATACTCATATTTTTCATTCTCTATTTATGAGATTGGGCATCCAAGAAAGTGAAAAACATAAGGTTCTCAAATATCATGTTGGACTACAATGGTACATATGGGGAGAAATGGAACTCTTCAATTTATAAACACTCAGTGAGGAGTACAAGTTCACAGTGAAGATTAAGCAGAAGCATGGAAGAATGAATACAAAGAGTCAGTCTTCAAAATAGAAAATTGATAAAGAAGTTCAAACACGAGGCAAAAATTAGAGGTAAAAGGAAGGAAAGATTGAGAAGTGTTGTGATTATCACAAATCTGGAACTCACTCCAAAGAAGAATATCGAGCCATCAAGTCCTTGTTTTTTGAGTCATAATCCTCAACATCTACTGCTCTACCTCATATAGACCCTGTAGTTGAAGAGGTTGAAGAAGAGATTGTAGATGCTAAGCTTGAAGCCATTACTGCTTCATCATAGACCCACGAAGAGAGGCTAGATGACAAGAAAAAAAAAATCACTCTAAGTTATGGATGAAAGGTAAGACTCTGCATTTCATTATTGATAGTAGAAGTCAAAAGAATTTAATCTCTATTAATTTTGTGAAAAACATAAATATATCCATGAAGCCTCACCCAAATATATATAGTATTAAATGGTTGAGTCCAGGGAGAAAGCTCCGTGTCACCCACCAATGTCTTCTCTTATATGCAATAAAACCTTTCCAAGATGAGGTCTTATGTGATGTGGTCAACATAGATGTTTGTGATGTAATATTTGGTTAGCCATTCATATATAATCAACATGGTATCTATGAATCAAAAATTTGAAGGACCACTCTTACTCTTAAAAAATGGTGTTATAGGGTACCAGAGGTACCACCTTCTACATCTATCTCTCTGATTAGTGCCAAGAAATTTGTTCTCATGGTGGTTAAGCTATAAGAATATAAAAGGTTTGATGTTACAGCCTTGACTATACAAACAACATAATAATAGAAGCAAATAGATACCAAACTAAAGAAGTTCATGGCCTTCCATCCACAGATTGATGGTCAGACAAAAATGGTGAACAATTAGGCCCTACATAGTTTCATAAAGCACAGTCCATTCCAAGTATGCATCGAGAATCAAATAAAAATACAACTACCACACTTGATGAAAAATCTTGATGTAATAAAGATCATTACTTTTCAAGGATGGAGGAATGATCTGGGAAATAATTTAAGTGATAATTTAGGTGACGGGTCCACCCTGATTGATGACAGAACTTTCAGGAGTCATAACTTTTGCATCGTAGCTTCAATTGACTTGCCGTTTGAACCAATGGAAAGCTAAGAATGAGAAGATTTAAATCAGATGGCATAAATATTTTTTCAATAGATTTTTACTGATTAAAACTTAATATAAGTGCCCCAAATTTCAATTTTAGTAGTGTAGTCTAAAAATGGTAAGTTTCTAAAAATAGTAATTCCTCAAATTATGTATTATTATTAATCATGGAAGTCAAACCACTTAATCTCCCTCAATATTGGTGACCTTAAACATCATCTTCCCACCTTTAAAACATGTATAAATGAATATATATCCCAAAATGGAAATCAGACATCTTTTTTTAGAGATAGGCATATGTTTGGGTCTACAAATTTAGTGAATAAAATATCTCTTCTCAGAGATAACATCTTGGTTATTATATTGTTCATATTTCTTGAATTATATTTGAACCAAAGCTTTTGAGTTTTGGATCAGTGGTATCAGATCATTTTTTCTTTAGAGTGTATGATCCCAAGGATGAGGTCAGATTATAAGAATCTTAGGTGGAAAATAGAACCAACAGACTATCCACCTATTAGCTCTAAATGACTTCAAATGGTGGATAACACTGAGACATCTGATACTTTTAAGGAAATGGTGAATGAATCCCTCCAATAATAGCAAGCATAGATGCTACAACAATTTTTTCAAATTCTTTAACAAATCTCGATGAAAAATTTTAGCTCCTTATATGCACCCCAACATCCTTTCAGTGCCCCAACACCCTTGAAGGTTCAAGTGAATTTTGATATCCCTACATTTGAAGGAAAAATTAATGTTGATGTAGTATAAAATTGGTTGGATTAAATATCTTTTTATTTTTTTATAAATAAATTCATCGATAAAGAGATCATTTTTGCTCTTTTGAAACCATCATTACCTATCAAAAATTGATGAGAAGTGTAAAAAAAGAGATTCAGTATAGATGATATTAACCTTAAGGTAGAACCTACCTAGGTTGATTTTACAGAAGCTATAAAGGAAGAATACTATCCCACTGGAGCATATGATGATTTGTATATAGAGTGGCAACAACTTTGCCAAGGTAAAGAACAATCTGTTCAAGATTACACTGATATTTTTCATTCTTTATCTGTGAGATTGGGCATCCAAAAAAGTGAGAAACATAAGGTTCTCAAATATCGTGGTGGAATACAATGGTACATATGAGGAGAAATGGAACTCTTCAATTTGGAAACCCTTGGTGAGGCGTGCAAATTCACATTGAAGATTGATCAGAAGCATGGAAGAATGAATATGAAGAGTTAGCCTTCAAAATGGAAAAGTGACAAAGAAGGTCAAACATGAGGCCAAAATTGGAAGTAAAAGGAAGGAAAGACTAGAAAGTGGTGTGATTATCACAAATCTAAAACTCACTCTAAAGAAGAATATCGAGCCATCAAATCACTAGTTTCTAAGTCATAATCATCAACATCTACTGCTCTACCTCATACAGACCTTGTAGTTGAAGAGGTTAAACAAGAGATTGTAGATGCTGAGCCCAAAGCCATTGTTGCTTCATCATAGACCCATAAGGAGAGGTTAGACAATAATGAAAGGTTGTTTCACTCTATGTTATGGGTGAAAGGTAAGCCTCTGCATTTTATTCTTGATAGTAGAAGTCAAAAGAATTTAATCTCTACTAATATTGTGAAAAGCCTAAATCTATATATAAAGCCTCACCCAAAGCCATACAGTATTAGATGGTTGAGTCCAGGGAGAAACCTTTATGTCACCCACCAATGTCTTCTCTCATATGCAATAAAACCTTTCCAAGATGATGTCTTATGTGATGTGGTCAATCTAGATGTTTGTGATGTACTCTTTGGTCAGCCATTCATATATGATCAACATGGCATCTATGAATCAAGAACTTGAATGATCACTCTCACTCTTGGAACATGGTGCTAAAGAGTACCAAAGATACCACCTTCTACATCTATCTCTCTGATTAGTGCTAAGAAATTTGTTCTCATGGTGATCAAGCCACAAGAATCCAAAACGGCTGATGTTGTAGCCCAGACTACACAATCAACACAATAATAGAAGCAAATAGATAACAATATAAATAATTTCATGGCCTTCCATCCACAGACTAATGGTCAGATAGAAATGGTGAATAATCGAGCACTATGCAGTTCCATAAAGCACAGTCAATTCAAAGTATGCATCGAGAATCAAATCAAAATACAACTGCCACACTTGATGAAAAATCTTGATATAATGGTTACCATTGATTCTCAAGGAGGGAGGAATTATCTGGGCAATAATTTAGGTGACAATACAGGTGATGAGTCCACTCCAATTGATGATAGAAATTCTGGGAGTCATAACTTTTACATCATATCTCCAATTGACTAGCCGTTTAAACCATTGGAAAGATAAGAATGAGGAGAATGTGGTGAGATGGATCAGATCTTTTCTTAATGGATTTTGACCCCTAAAAACCCAATAAAAGTGCCTTAAATTTTAATTTTAGTAGTGCAATCTAAAAATAGTAAGTTTCTAAAAATAGTAATTCTTTAAATTATGTATTGTTGTAAATTGTGGAAGTCGAACCACTTTATCTCCATCAATATTGGTGACCTTTCACATCCTCCTCCCACCTTCAAAACATGTATAATTGAAGATGTATCTTGAAATGGAATTTAGACATCTCTTCTCAGAGATAGGCATATGTTTTGGTCTACAAATTTAGTGAATAAAACATCTCTTCTCAGAGATAGCATCTTTGTTATTGTGTTGTTCATATTTCTTGAATTATCTTTCAGCCAAAGCTTTTGAGTTTTGGATCATTGTAAGTTATGACTAGACACTAATGTCTAATATAGATAGTAGAATCGATGTTATTTTCTTATCCTAATGCAAGTGTCCAATGCCCTAAAGTTATCCAATTTACAAATTAAATATATCCTAATAGTCAGCTTAAGTGATTTAATGTGAGTTATTACTCCAAGGTATTGATATAAATACAAGATCAACCCTCACTCATTCTTCACCTAGTAACATAGGAACAATACTAAGTATCCTTACCAAAGAGCATTCAAAGAACATTCAATTAAATAAAAATTCCCTATTTAATTCTATTTCCATATGAGTCATAGGGACTACACATCTACAGGTCTAAATTACTAAAGGAGTATCCCAAGAGCCTAATTTTCCAAGTTACAAGCTAGGTCATTATTGTACTTGTTTTACACATATCGTATGATTCACACACGATCCAACATGTAGGGGAGAACTACATGAGTCAGAGACCCTCTTATAGAGTATTTTATATGAAATTATCACCCTCTAATAACAAGGTCTTTGGGGTTAGCTTGACACTATGTACCCATTTTTCCCCAAGGTCATTATGAAGATGGAAAACTAGGGTTTTACCATTTTAAAAGGAGTGACAGTCCATGACCTAGATATGAATTCACTAGAAAAAAATAAAAACAAAATCCAAAAGCATATAGGTGGTCACATCTTATTCCAATAGTTATTTCATGCATGACCCTAGCATTGAATCCAAACAATAGCATTAACATAACCATCCCAAGCTAATGTTATTATCCAGAGTGCAAGAAGTGTTAGAGATAGAATCTAATGACTATTTCAAAAATCTCCTTCTAGCATTATGTCTAACTATTGTAGATCCAAAACTACATTAGCATAAAAATAAGCTAAGTGCATCACTTCTTTGTCATTTTTATATCTAGCATAATTGTAATTTCCATATTTAGACTATCATAACATAATAAATTTAGTATATGCTTATATATGATTTTAGCATCTAATTAGTATGTTGTAGATCTAATTATCACCCTTATGCCACTTCATTTCTATATACCCCTTTAATCAAAATATAGGGTTCATGATAAGATCACCTTAGATCAACATTTTAGGGTTAAACATTTGGTGAACCTAATCTTTGAATATCAAACCCTAGGTCACTTATGATTTTTTTTATTTTTTTATATTATTAATCCCTAATTGCTATACATTTTCAATCATGTTTACCATGGACATATTTGTAAATTATTTCATGTTCCATTAACTTATAGTGGTTATTACTTGTTATATCTCATGTTAAATTAACTCATTCTGATCTACAAGGGATTCAAGAATTGCTTTCCTACATACTCCTCCTTATTATAAGGTTTACAATGAGCTTTTACTTGTCACTATAAAGAACTAAAGGGAGTGTATGAAGCAATCATCCTCCCTAGGACTTTTTATTTCCCAATCTAAAGATACTACTACCAAAACCTCACTATTGAACTTATTACACAATTCCTCAGATTACAAAGGTGTTCTTTTAGATGCATTATGTATGACCTTACTCCCTTATAATTTTTAACCACCATATGTGGCATTTGTATTAAATTCCATAAAATGGATTGAGCATAATTTATACTTTGAAAAGGATGATTTTCTTACTCAACACCTTATAAATAACTATTTACCACTCTATATCCAAGTATGTGTTTGCCACTCTATATCCAGGTAAAATGAGTTCTTGTGGACAATGGTTTCAAACTCAACATTTTCAACATAAAATTTCTCTCTATAATGGGAATTATACTATCAAATATGAAACCATCTAATATGAGTATCAATAGATTTGATAATATGTCACAATAAGTATCGGCATAGATAATAATGAATATTATAGTATGTCCCTATACATTGCTCACTTTGTGCCAAGTTATGTCAAATGATTTGAACTATAAAATTCTTTTAGGATGGCCTTGACTACATGATATTTATTTGATTCCCTCCATGTTACATTCATTCTTAAAATTTAGTCATCAAGGATTAATTTACACATGCCCAATGGATATTAATCACTTCAAACATTATGAAATTATCCAACCACCCATTCATACTACACCACAAGCCTATAAATATGATTTTGGTTCTCAATATTTACTCAAATATGGGTAAAAGGGACAAGGGATAGGTAAAAATTAGCAAGGAACAGCATGGCCCATTTTTCCTATAAATAATACAAATCAACAAGGGTTGGGTTTTCAAACAAAGTTAATAAACACAAACATATCCCTCAAACTATAATTTATTTCCAAAATGTCAAAATAGAATGTATGAATGTCTCCACAACTGCGCTCTAAGTGGTCACCATAATTTAATCAATGATGATGCTTCCCCAAAATTCTAATAATTGATGAGTTTTCCAATGACAAATCATTATTAGAGTACTTGGGGGCATATGAGGATCTCCCTTCCTTCTATCATAAAAATAGTTTTCCTTGTGCTACCTATGCTCATGTTTACTTTGGTGAGAATGAAAATCCAAATATCCAACATGATGCATCAAATGTTATTCCTAGCACACCATTTATTATAGATAAATCTTCTTGTTGAATGAATAAATAATCAAATATAACTTTGGAATGGATAAGGACCCTAGACGAGTTTTACTTATTGTAATGATGTAGAAGGATGAAGGAACATATCAAAAGGTCCTTCATGATTTTCCTAAACTCTTCGTTTGGGCTTATTCAGATATGCTTGGGATTGATCCATCGATAGCAATGCATAATATATTATTATTCCCAAATACAAAATTGATAAAATAAAAAATTCTTCTTAAAGTGGCATTATTGGTAAAAGATGAAATCTAAAAACTTTAATATGTCGAGTTTATAATATCCATTACACATTTTGACTGGGTGTCCAATATTATCCTTGTTAAAATATCAAATGATGACATTTGATGTTGCACTTATTTCCATGATTTAAACAAAGCTTACCCTAAATAAGACTTCCATAAACCTAATATCAACATGGTGGTGTATTCAACAGTTAGATATGAGACATTTTCATTTATGGATGGTTTTGTAAGATATAACCAAATCAAAATTAACCTTATAGATGAACAAAATATCACATTTACCACTCCTTGGGGGACATTTTTCTACACAATCATGACTTTTGGATTTATAAACATAGGATCCACATATCAAAGGGACATGACTCATATATTTCATGATTTCATACACAAAATTGTTGATGATTATGTTGATGATTTACTTGTAAAATCAAAACACTGTCAAGACCATAGTATTGATTTACAAAAACTATTTGAGCACCTATGCAAGTTGAATGTTTGATTAAATCCAAAAAATGTGTTTTTGGGTATCTATGGGAAAAATCCTAGGATATATTCCTTCTCAATGAGGAAATTAAGGTTGATCTTAAAAAGGTAAAATCTATTGTATAAATACCACTGCTAAACAATCTAAAATAATTATGATGTTTGCAAGGTTGAATTCAAGTTATTCACTATTTTGTTTCCAAATTAGTTGATAAAATAATTCCTTTCACATGTTTACCAAAAAATAATACACAATTTGTATGGGATGAGTTATGTCAACAAAGCTTCAACAAAATAAAAATTGTTTATCCAACCCACCAGTACTTATGCCTCCTATTCTAGATAGAACATTACTTCTTTACATATCGATTACCCATGAGGACCTAGGGGCCTTATTAGCATAATTTGATGATAATCACAAAGAGAAATCAATCTATTATATTATTTTCCAGCTATTCAATTACAAATGTAAATATACAACCATGGAAAAACTATGTTTAGCTTTGGTTTTCACTACCCATAAATTATGACATTATTCACTCAATAATGAGGTTCATGTTATAGTTAAAGAAGATCTATTAAGGTTCCTCATGAACAAAACATGCCTAACCTACCGTATAGAAAAATGGATGATGCAGCTCAAATATTTTGATCTAAAATTTATAGCCCAAAATTCAATAAAAGGTTAAGTCATAGCCAACCAATTGGCTATGGCTCCTTTACCAGATTCTTTTCCACTCATCAAAGCTTTCTAGCATGAGTTTGAGGCATATAATATAGCTTCCACTCCATAGAAAATGTTCTTTGATAGATCAAAATGTCAAACAAGATCGGGTGTTGGTATTGTATTTGGTACCCTCGAAGGCAAATACATGCCTTTCTCTTACAAATTAGCTTTTTCTTACACCAATAATATAGTCGAATATGAGGCTTTGATCATTGGATTATCCATAACACATAAGCTTGATATAAGAGACATCCAAGTTTCTAGTGATTCCCAATTAGTTCTTAATCAATATATTAATCATTACCAAACTAAAAAAGAGTATCTTATGCCATATAAAGAAATGGTAGATAAACTCACATGGACATTTGACACATTTTCTATCGACAGTATTCCATGTAAAGATAACTACCATGTATATGTTATAGAAATCACAACATCCTTGATGACTTTTGATTATGATCACATAAAATTTATAATATGATAGATAAAAAAGCCTTCCATTTCTTTTGATCAAATGCATGCCTTAGCCATTCTTGTTGTTACCCACAGTACTATAAACATAAAATGGTATACTGATATTTATAATTTTATTTATTGAGCTTATATACTAGACCAATTTGCATGAAATGATAAACAAAAACTATAATGTGAATCATTTTGTTATGCTATTATTATAAATGATTTGTTTAAACAAGGTTTTGATGGACAATTGCTCTGATGCTTAAGCAAAGATGAAGCTTGCACTGCACTCATTGAAATGCATGATAGTGAGTGTGGTGGAAATTTTAGAAGATGTACCATACCTCAAAAACTATTACACCAAGGTCATTATTGGCTTAAAATGGAACAAGAATGTATCAAACATGCAAAATTATGTTATAATGCCAAAAATGTAGTAATTTGAATCATGCATCGTTGCATGAGTTATAGTCAATTATTTCACCATGGAATTTTTCCTTATGGGCTTTGATTTAATACGCAAGGTAAATCTAGTATCCACTGGTGGACACAAATTTATCATTAAAACCACATAATATTTTACATAATGGGTGGAATTAATTCCAATTGATTTTACCATAGGGGATGACATATGTAGGTTTCTGATGACCAATATCATTCCCATTTTGGCATACCTTTAACCATTATTTCTAATAATAGAAAATCAGTTAAAAACAAGATGGTAAGATGATTTTGTAGTAAATACAAGATTAATCATACCTTTTTCTACACCTTATTAACCATATAGCAATGGCTAGGTAGAGACAACCAATAAAATAATTATCAAAATACTTGGCAAAATAATTAAATGATACAACACTGATTAGCATCAACAGATGGTATATGCTCTATGGGCATATCAAAAAAGCATATGCACACATACTCAATCCATACCTTATTATTTGGTAGATGTTACAGAGGTTGTATTAGCAATTAAACTTGAGATACCTTCTTTGCATGTCTCTCTAAAACGTATCATCAAAGATAATAAATACCATGAAAAGTGATTGCATTAGTTAGAGCAATTGAGTGAAAAACACATGTAGGCTAATAATCACTTACGTGTTTATCAAGAACATGTAAAATGATCATATAAGAAAAAGGTTTGGCCACGTGACTTTATTGTGGATGACTTGGTATTAAAAAAAATTAAAATAATAGCAACATAGAAAAAGACAAAAAAGGAAAGTTCAAACCAAATTAGTTGGGTCTATTTATAGTTACAAAAAGATGGGAAAAGGTGTATACCTACTTAATACACTTGAAGTAAAACCTTTAAAAATCACAATGAACATTATGCACTTGCATAAATATATTACATAAGAAATTAAAAATAAAAAAACATTTTTGGCACCTACATGTTCTATTGGCTCCTTAGCATGTATGTATTAGTTCCATGTTGAGGGATGGCATATTTAGTTACTCTTACATACAAATATGTGTCACACTTCTACTTGAGTGGGATACATGCATACACAGATACATGATACTGTTTCTACCTCAAAGTTCGCTTTTCAGACTAAAAAGAAAGAAACTAAAAGAAAGTAATGGACAAGGCTTGGAAGTACCTGGACTAAAGATTGCGCACCGTAAATCTAGACGTTTGTGAGCACTCCTCTTTGGCTGTGGAGGAATGACACCTGCAAAAGAAGAAAACTTGGACAAAAGGATGTTAGATAGATAGGCGGTGGGTTGCCAAGCGAGAGCTTGTTCCCAGAAGTATGAGAACTTCCTTGAGGGAGGTCAACCCACTATTTTGATAAAAGATAAGTGACTGATAAAAAGACAGAATGCTAAAATAAACTGAAATGATAGCAAACTGAAAGAGAAAAGGAAGCAAAGGCTTACCTGGAAGAAGCTGTCGGCCTGGTCACAGTCACCGGCGTCGGTGGTCCTACCGGCATCGGTTGTCAGGTCTGCCGATGTCAGTTATCCTGCCGACGTCGGTCGGGGTAATGACTGGCGTCGGTCGGGGCAATAGGCAGGGTCTGGTCTGTGGATGGTCCGGGTCTTGATTTGTGCTCTGTTTAAAGATGGTCAGTGGATGGGTTTGTGGACGAAGGTCTAAGTCTGCCCTGGGCCTAGTTTGAGGATGGGTTTTAGTCAGAAGGACGGAGAGGGATAGGGAGATAGAGGAAGCCAATCTAGGAGATAGGAATCTGGGTCTGGGTGACAGTCAGGTCTGAGGGGGTAGAAGAGCTGAATATAGCTTAAAACATGATAAGTAGAAAGCATAAAGAATAGAAACAGAGAACATACCTGTGCCCTACTGAAGAAGGTGTTTTTGTTGCCGTTTGTTGAAGCCCTGTTGCTGATGAAGAATACCTATTGTTCACCTGCAGAAGATTGCTGTGTACCTGAGGGAGAGAGAGTCAGATTGATTGGTAGAGAGATTGCTGATACAAGGGTTTGGTGCCAAAGATTCAAGAGTCGGGATGCGATAAAGGGAGACGCAGAGAGGTGAAGAAAAGCCAAGCAGAACCAGCAGACAGAGAAAACGGTGAAGAAACCGTTATGAAGGGGTGCCGACGCCGGCAATATCGCCGACGTCGGCCGAAGGCTGACCGACGTCGGCGGCTGAAAGGCCGGAGAAAGGCTAAAAATAGCCTTTCATCCGTTTCCAACGGCCGGGTCAAATGAATGCCAGGATGAAACGGTCGACGGGGGGTTAAATGGGCGAGAAGAGAGGTTGGAAAGGGAGTCTAAGGCATTAAATGGCCATGTGGGGAATGAAGGGGATCCAAGGAGGGTATCCTAGGGTGGTGAGGTGGCAAGGAGAGGGAAAAGGGGGTCTTATTTAATTAAAAATAGGTGATTATTTCCAATTAATAAGACTTAGGTAGGTTAGGGATAGGATAGGGGTGGCAAGGGACCAAGGGGAGAGAGGAAAACCAAAGGTTAGACACTTTTTAGGTGTCTACATTTGCCCCTTTTTGTCTTGTTGGTTGTTCTTGGATGAACTACAAGACAAAAACAGGGAGTGGTTGCCCCAGATAAGGGATGATGTGGATTGCCCCGAAGTATGGATGAGGTATTCCCCCTCAAAGCAGGAGTCGAAGGAAGGAACCTGATGTCGGGTGTTGATTTGACAAAAGGTGGATGAGAAAGAGAGAGGTGAGTGAGAGCGCTGCAAAAGTCATGATTGCGTGCATACCACTGCACAAGATGATCAGGTCAAATTGTCGCATGTCGAGGGTCAAGGAGTGCCAAAATTGAAGTAACCGGGCCCCAGCATTTAGTCGTCTGCTGATTGGGTCACTCAATCTAAGCTAAAGCTCCAAATGGTCGTCGTGTCCCAGGTATCCAGGGCTCAGGAAGTGCTCCCAGAAACACGAAAAAGTCACAAGTAGTAGGGATCAACTGGCTCGTGATCCTATACTTGTGAAGGGTCAAAAAAAGGTCTGCGGACAATTCTGCTAACCAGCCGTGGAATAGCATACACGCAAAAACAACCAAGGCAACATTGGCTTAGAAGTGGTCGAGGTCGAAGGAGATAGGCATGATCGCCAATGGTTATTGGTCAAGAGGATGGATAGATGAAAGGATGCGGCCAAGCTAACCCCAGAAGACCCCATGTCAACTGAGTGCTGCCTACATAGCCCCTGTCGTAGGGGCCTCAGGCCGATGTAGTTCTCCCTAAAAGGGAGGGAGGGTCGGAGGGATTGATTAGTCTTGGTCAAAGTCGATGATTGGTCTTGGTCAAAGGAAATGATTGGTCTTGGTCAAAGTTGACGAGGTTGGGTGTGATAAGAGTCAAAGAAGAGAAGGTTTGTCCATCATAGAGACGAACAAATGGGGGTGGTCGAGCTAACCTCAGAAGATGTGTTATCTGAGTGCTGCCTACATAGCCCTGGTCATAGGGCCTCAGACCAATGTAGTTCGGACAAATTGAGAAGATTGGTCGATGATGAGATTGGATGTGGTCAAAGTTGTCGATAGACTGGTCGTGGTCAGGGTCAAGGCCGCAGAAGAGAAGGTTTGTTCATCAAAGAGACGAACAAACGGGGGTGGTCGAGCTAACCTCAGAGGATGTGTTATCTGAGTGCTGCCTACATAGCCCTGGTCGTAGGGCCTCAGACCAATGTAGTTCGGACAAATTGAGAAGATTGGTCGATGATGAGATTGGATGTGGTCAAAGTTGTCGATAGACTGGTCGTGGTCAGGGTCAAGGCCGCAGAAGAGAAGGTTTGTTCATCAAAGAGATGAACAAATGGGGGTGGTCGAGCTAACCTCAGAGGATGTGTTATCTGAGTGCTGCCTACATAGCCCTGGTCGTAGGGCCTCAGACTAATGTAGTTCAGACTGCGAGGGTCAAAATGGTCGATGATTGGATGTGGTTAAGCGTCGAAATGATGAGGATAAAAAGATGAGGATAAAAGGATGCTACAGATGGTGTCTTCTGTGGAAGTGGTCGAGAGTCTTTCATCCCTAGCAAGTTTCCATAGTCATGATGGATGTATGCTAGAAATGAATAGAAGGTCTATTTATGCTTCAGCAAGTATTGGTTTATGCTTAACATAAATTGGGTCTGGTCGGTAGTTTCCATGTGTATTGGTGTCCATAGAAACTATGCGAAAAGGACAAGGATGATGCCTGATGTCATGTTGAAAATGTCGAGGCTGGTTTGAAGAATGTTGAAGTTGGCTGGGTTTAAGGATGGGTCGACAATTGACGTGGCCAAAGCGTGACCAAAGTGTAGAGAAAAGGTGAAAGGCAAATTGCTCTTTCATTGACAAGGACCAGAAAAGAAGCATAGATAGGGGTTATTAGAACAAAAGCCCCGTTCATGCATTGCGTCGTTGGCCAGTGTTGAGTTAGAACGGTAATCGAATCACTTTGACATTAAAGTGAGCTCGAAGTCCCTTGAGCTGGTGATAGGAGGAGGATAGGGTAACCCAGTTTAAGAGCAGGAATAACCTTGCCCCTTTTATAGGAGACCCTGAGACAACTACAAGCCAATGTCCGTGACTCGTTTTTTTTTTTTTTTTTTTTTTTTTTTTTTGCGCAGACTAATCGATGCGGGAAGCCTGCATAGAGATGTCACTTGATGTAATGGTCATGTTGCGAAGCTGATCGATGCGGGAAGCTTCTAAGAAAAGTGTTGTTTATTGCCAGAGTAGTCATAGCCATCCTTCGAGGGAGTGGTCTATATTTTTGCTTAATAATGTTTGAAAAGTTGGCCTAGCTGTCCTTCAAGGGATCAGTCTAGTAATACAGCAATGATAGTACAGCTGTCCTTCGAGGGAGCAGTCTGTCTTTTTGATTTGACTTGATTTAGTGACCATGGATATGTTTTGACATCTTGATTTGGATTTATTGATAGGAATGAGAGTCACGGACAAGACTGTAGAAGCGCAAGGACTCCCCTTTTATTAGGACAAAGCATCCATGCATCCTAAAAGGGTTGTAGAGGACTTGTTAAAAGGGAATAGGATTGAAAGGGATGAGGATTAAGAGGACGAGGATTGCTCAAGGGACGAGCTCAAGTTACGTGTCAAGTAAGCGAGTACTCGACTAGCAGAAGAAAGGTCGAAGACGCAAGACACAAAAAGGGGTTTAAGGTCTAATAAGACCCTGGGTCATGCTAGTGCATGAAGGTCTGAGTCAATTAGGAGCAGACTTGCCCCATTTGGCTCTTTCCAGATTGGTCAGGTGTTGATTGATGGATGTGAAGTTGGTTGACATTGTCGTTGGTTGGTTGAGAAAGGTTGAATGTTTTAGATAAAAAGGATTGGTTGAATGATATTTGATTGTTGATTGGTCGAGAGTTGGTTGAAGTGTGGTAAAATGTTTGGTCAAAGTTTGTTGAAGGTTTGGTCAAAGGTTTGGTCGATGTCATGGTCGAGGGTTGGTTGAGACTTGGTCGAGATTTGGTTGAATGTTTGATCGAGAGGTCAGGGTGATTGATATTTGGTTGAAGTTTGGTTGAGACTGGTCGAATAATTGGTCGGGGGTTGGGTCAGTGGATACTTGGTCAGGTTTTAAGATAAAATGAGTGATTGATATGTGGTAGAGACTGGGTTGAACAGTTGGTCGAGGTTTGAATAAAGGATGAATTCCCCCAGCGGGTAGGGAGAATGTTTAAAAGGTTGGTTAAGGTTGGTTGAGGTTTAGTGGTCAGATGGACGGTGTTAATGTCAAATAAGGGGATCAAAGGCGACAAAGGGACCACAGTCTGGCGTGGAGATCCCGATTTAGGTGATGAGGTTGGAGAGGCATGAGTCGAGGTTGATGTTTTGTCGAAAAGGTGGTCAAGAGGACCCTTGATGAGAAGGGAATCCTTTCTCCGGTGCTGACGAATGACAGCTTTAAGAGCGCAACAACGCTCAGTGTCATGTCTCGAAGTGTGATGATAATGGCAGAATGCGGAGTTGTCGAACCAAGATGGCCTTGATCCGAGAGTTGATGAGTGGGGTGGTGTTGAAGGTTTGTTGATGACGTGGTCGAGAAGAAGGGTGTCATTCCCAAGACATTGGCGAATGGCGACCTTGAGGGCATGACAATGCTCCGTGTCGTGCCCAGGCGTGCGATGATATGCACAAATGCGAGTGTCATCGAACCATGGTGGTTTAGGTCTGAGAGATTGATATTGTCTAAGAGGCGGGAGGTCGATACAAGAGGACTGCAACAAGTGCCGTAAGAGCAAGGCATATGAACCTGCTAACGGGTCTGGATGTTTTATTGCGGTGAGAGTTGATGACGTCGGTTTGGGAGGTGAAAGAGGCATAGGTCGAGAGTTCGAATGAGATGTATGTCTGATGGGATGAGGAAGTAAAGGAGGCGATGTGCCTCTGTGAAGGATGGGAGTGGGAAGCACTCCTATTAAAGTGGACAGATGCGGGCCCAAGATTGAAGGTAATGACGAAGGTGGGGGAGGAGTTCTCCGGTGTGGTCTAGTAGCTTTCGTGTGTTTGGGTCGAGGTCCACCATTGTGTGAGGCAAGGTTAGATGTGGGTTTGGGCTTGGATGTGGACGAAGGTGAGTGATATGTGACAATCTTAGGCAAAGGACAAGAGGAAACCGTGATTGGGTCTTCCTCGATTGAAACGGGTGGAGAGACTGGTTCTTCTCTTGGTGGAGAAGAAATAAGAGAGTCTGGCTCCTCAAGTGGGCAGAGGGCCTGGATGATTATGCCTTCCGCTTGTGCTCGAGGAGTAGGCAAGGTATGGTCTTCGGATGAAGGTGGGCTTAATGGCATTGATGTGGTCAAAGCCTCCTCCGATACAAGAGAGGTAGATGGAGGACTAGTAGGGGAAGGAGGTTCCTCATCCTTTAATGGAAGAGGTTGGTCAAGGACAAGAGGCAAGATAGTGCTAATCGTGTGAATGTCATGGTCTTGAGGGTCATTGGTCAAAGTCTGAACATTGTTTTGAGTAGGCGGATGATTCGGAAATGGTTGTTTGAAGATGTCAATATGTTGGTTAGGTGGGGCGTTCGGGTTATCTAAAATAAGATCCCCCTTGTCAATCATGTCTTGGACAATGTTTTTGAAAGTTCGGCAGTTGTCGATGTCATGGCCTTGGACGCGATGAAAGGGACAGAAGTCGGCCTCCCTATACCATGTAGGGATGGCCTTTGAAGGGTCAAATTGAGGTGGTCGGATTGGAGGGAGATTGAGGACCCCCTGCTTGAGAAGTTTTTCCAAAACGGAAGCGTATGGTTCTCCAAGTGGAGTGTAAGAACGTTGAATGTACCATTGTTGGAATTGTTTGGTGATGCTGGAAGATGTCGAAGGTTGAGAGTAATTCGTTGTTGTTGAGGATGGTGATCTAATGACCACAGTGTTGGCCACTCCTGTAGATTTGGAGTTGGCAGAAGAAGAAGGTCTGGAAGAAGAATGGTCAGTAGATTTTGCGTTGGTATTACGCAATTTGACCTTATCTTCTTCAAGGGCACGGAGTTCAAGCTTTCGAGCCATGATGAAAGCTTCTTCAAAAGTGCGAAATGTCTGAATCCGCAAGGTAGAAGAGATGTGGTTATCACATGCTCGAGAGAAGAGCTCGATGAGCTCGGGTTGAGGTAAAGAGAAGGAGAGCTGGTTAATCAAGCCTCTCCAACGAGCGACAAAATCGACTACAGATTCGTCGTCAAATTGTCTGATGGAGTAGAGGTCTGTGATTGAGACTTGTTTGGTGATGTTGATTGAGAAATGGTCAAGAAATAGTTGGGCGAGTTGGATGAATGAAAAGATAGAGTGTCTGGCAAGAGAACTATACCAGTCAAGGGCAGGGCCAGAAAGGGACATAGGGAACGTGCGTAAAAGCAACGCATCGTCATGGGAAATAAGATAATAGGCATGTCTAAATGCCCGTAGATGTTGTTGCGGGTCTTCCTTACTCTGAAAGCGAGTGAATTTAGGAAGCTCCCAATGGTTAGGGTATGGTCGAATAGGGACAGAAGGATGGATGGGCTCATTGCAAATTTGCTCATATGACAAAGTATTGCTTGAACCAGAAATGGAGGCTTCGAGACGGGACATCTTATCCATCAGCATCTTGATAAGATCTGCTGACGGATTGGCGGGTTGAGCGCCCCCTAAGTTATAAGGCGCTTGGAAGAGGTTAGAGGAGGCGTGTGACATAGTCGGTTGTACAATGTACGGATGACTAGTCGCAGGGGCGGAAGTGGAGGCTAGAGGTGGCTGCGTTATGAAGGTCGAAGGTATAAGTTGACTGGGCACCACCAAAGGTGGTTGAATGGCGGCACGGGTAGAAAGACAGGTTGGCACTCCTACATTCGTGGGCGCAAGAGTGTAAGGGGTCGAGGCAATCAAGTTCTGATATGAGGTAGAACTTGGTTGAATTGTAGGTAGTTGAGGGGGTAATGGAACCCCGATGGAGGTCGGTCTAAAAATAGACGGGGAGGCCAAACTTTGCGTATTGGCCATGATTGGGTTAATAGTCGAGGCGAAAGGCTGAGTCATAAAGGGTTGGGTGGCGAATGGTGTGGATGTCGTCGCCACGTCACCCGAAAGGTCTCGCGTTGGGTTTCTCGCGAGATAGTTTTGGAGGGCTGCGGTATTGAGGTCCAAGAATCTCTCGAAATCTCGGTCCCCTTCAGGGATGATGGGAATTTGAGTCGGGGTCGGGGTCGGGGTCGGCCCTGTAGGAGTTCTTTCAGTCTCCTAGTGGAACTCCATGATAGGACTGGTTAGAGACAGGATAGACGGAAGCGGCTGTTGGCTAAAGTGGTTAAGAAGAGAGTCCTGGTTCCAGAAACTGTGTTTTTGCAGTCTCAGAAAACCAGAATGGAGTTTTTGGCAGAGGAAGGACAGGTTTCAGGCTGCTGGTTTTGAAGAAAAAGGATAGTGACAGAGACCGACGTCGGTTGAAAAACCGATGTCAGTTAAAAAAATGGCCGACGTCGGTCAGATAACCGATGCCGGTAACAGATGAAGCCGACGTCGGTAGCAGAACCGATGTCGGTGACTGTGTCTTCCAGAGAACCAAAAAGTTTGAAGATTCTTGGAAAAACAAAGAAGAAAACGTCCTCACACACTCAAACAAATAGATGAGAAGAGGAAAACAGAGAAAGACAGACAAGCCTAAGCGATAAATCCTAGGAATTAACCTTAGAAACTTGTGGCTTATGCCTTAGATGAATGTTTGGGGAGTTTGGCTGAAAAATGGGTCCTAGAAGAAGGCAGTCTAAAGATGGTTTCAGGTGTTGTTTTAGGTGCTCAAAGATCTGTGTTAGGGTCTGGTACGTGGCCTGGTGCTAAGGAGCAAGCTCCCCTCACTTCACGATTCCAGTGGTTAGCTGGTCTCGCTTAGCCAAGATATACCTCGCCTAGAGTTTATCCTCCGCCAGAGAATGGAGTGGGCTTCCCCCTTGGTGATGAAATCCAAGTAGGGTCACCGGGACGGGTAAGGTATCCGCTGGGTGATGAAATCCCAATCGGGCCTTGTCTCAGGTAAGTTTTATGTGTGTTTTAGTGCATGTGATTCGGTAGTGTAACATCAAGTGTCTACGGTTTATTCAATATGCGTCTAAGTTACTAGATGTGGACTAATGCAAGCACAAGCAGAAATGAAAGTGCAATACGTTTTAATGCCCAAGTCGAAATGTGATGTTGTTATGAAGACAAGATGGAGAAAGGGACGAGAGTATGATAGACTAGTCTAGAATGCAAGGAAGAAAGGTTCGTTTTAGTCCCGCTTATAGTGTCATTTGGAATAAAAGAAAGAGACAAGAAGAAAGGAGCCTAAATGCACCTAAATGAATGAAAAAGAAAAAGGAACCCAGGAGGAACCTAGGGTCCCACCGGGCGTGCCAGAGATGTTTCTACCTCAAAGTTCGCTTTTCAGACTAAAAAGAAAGAAACTAAAAGAAAGTAATGGACAAGGCTTGGAAGTACCTGGACTAAAGATTGCACACCGTAAATCCAGACGTTTGTGAGCACTCCTCTTTGGCTGTGGAGGAATGACACCTGCAAAAGAAGAAAACTTGGACAAAAGGATGTTAGATAGATAGGCGGTGGGTTGCCAAGCAAGAGCTTGTTCCCAGAAGTATGAGAACTTCCTTGAGGGAGGTCAACCCACTATTTTGATAAAAGATAAGTGACTGATAAAAAGACAGAATGCTAAAATAAACTGAAATGATAGCAAACTGAAAGAGAAAAGGAAGCAAAGGCTTACCTGGAAGAAGCTGTCGGCCTGGTCACAGTCGCCGGCGTCGGTGGTCCTACCGGCGTCGGTTGTCGGGTCTGTCGATGTCAGTTATCCTGCCGACGTCGGTCGGGGTAATGACTGGCGTCGGTCGGGGCAATAGGCAGGGTCTGGTCTGTGGATGGTCCGGGTCTTGATTTGTGCTCTGTTTAAAGATGGTCAGTGGACGGGTTTGTGGACGAAGGTCTAAGTCTGCCCTGGGCCTGGTTTGAGGATGGGTTTTAGTCAGAAGGACGGAGAGGGATAGGGAGATAGAGGAAGCCAATCTAGGAGATAGGAATCCGGGTCTGGGTGACAGTCAGGTCTGAGGGGGTAGAAGAGCTGAATATAGCTTAAAACATGATAAGTAGAAAGCATAAAGAATAGAAACAGAGAACATACCTGTGCCCTGCTGAAGAAGGTGTTGTTGTTGCCGCTTGTTGAAGCCCTGTTGCTGATGAAGAATACCTGTTGTTCACCTGCAGAAGATTGCTGTGTACCTGAGGGAGAGAGAGTCAGATTGATGGGTAGAGAGATTGCTGATACAAGGGTTTGGTGCCAAAGATTCAAGAGTCAGGATGCGATAAAGGGAGACGCAGAGAGGTGAAGAAAAGCCAAGCAGAACCAGCAGACAGAGAAAACGGTGAAGAAACCGTTATGAAGGGGTGCCGACGCCGGCAATATCGCCGACGTCGGCCGAAGGCTGACCGACGTCAGCGGCTGAAAGGCCGGAGAAAGGCTAAAAATAGCCTTTCATCCGTTTCCAACGGCCGGGTCAAATGAATGCCAGGATGAAACGGTCGACGGGGGGTTAAATGGGTGAGAGGAGAGGTTGGAAAGGGAGTCTAAGGCATTAAATGGCCATGTGGGGAATGAAGGGGATCCAAGGAGGGTATCCTAGGGTGGCGAGGTGGCAAGGAGAGGGAAAAGGGGGTCTTATTTAATTAAAAATAGGTGATTATTTCCAATTAATAAGACTTAGGTAGGTTAGGGATAGGATAGGGGTGGCAAGGGACCAAGGGGAGAGAGGAAAACCAAAGGTTAGACACTTTTTAGGTGTCTACAGATACATCCCTAATTTGTATGTTAGGATTTCCCTCTACTCATGGCATATGGACATTGAGGGAATCTACTTATTTGATCTTGATACACACAGGTTATATGATTATATGGTCACTCTACATTATCATATTTGAGCTTACATATGTACTTACACATGCATTTTAAACATGATTATATCTTACATAGGATACTTGATATGCTACACACTCGACATTGTTTCCTAACACATTGGATCCATGGGCTACTATGACATGTTTATGTTGGCTACTTATGCTTTAATTTATGGCACTTTTTCAACACATTAGATCCATGGGATATTATGGAAAGTTTATGTCAGTTGCTTATGCTTTACTCTATGTACTTCCTTGAGTGTCTTACCTTGTTATTGTATTCCTTATTTGATCATTTTAATATGATCCTTTGCTTGCGACCCCCTTACCTATGTATGCTTTCATTGGCATTTACATATGTCATTATTTGTTGTATGTAAATTTAAATATGTCATCCTTATCTTTTGTGTACATTTAAAAAAGTCATGTCCCTTTGATTGTGTGAACTTTGAACATGCCCCTTGTTTTTGTTCTCTTTAGATCACTGCCTTTTGAATTGATTTTGAGTACTCTTGTGTGTGTACTTTATTTTCTTGTTAATATGTAATTGTTATTATATATTTTTTTCCATTATCTTTATCATGCATATTAGGCATCAATGTGATCACATTGGTTCTATGCACTTCAATGATACACTTACCTAGACATGTTCCTTCTATCTGCTACATGGTTACATTCACATATTATACAGTTGTCACATATTTTTGAGGTGAGGTAACTACCAACTATTATATTCATCTCACATCAAAGGAGGGGCATATTAGTGGGGTCATGCCATATGGGCATAGCTTCCACACATTCATAGTTTTTAGATTCAATGGGGGCATGATTTGGAAACATGTTCTCCATACTCATTTAGTACATGGTACTTATATAAATTTTCAAATTCAATGGGGGCATGTCATATAGGTATGACTTCCATGCATTCATAGTTATTAGATTCAGTGGGGGCATGTTTGGGAAGCATGTTCTCCACATCTATTCAGTATTCAACATCTCCATATTATAGTGGGTGCATGTTTTGTAAATATGTTCTCTACATTGGTACTTATATTAGTTTTTTTATTTTTTCACATTAGTACTTATATCAATTTTTAGATTTATCCATATATAGTGCAGGCATGCTTTGGAAGCATGTGCTCCACACTTACACAGTTATCTAAATTATCTAAAGCACATAATTATATGATTCATATTCATAGTTGTGGCATAATTATATACATTGGTACTATTAATATACACAATTTCAGTATGAGACATATATAAGGTGCATATGTTATGAAAAATGTGCCTAATATTGCAAAATCCAAATCGGTTGTAGATTCTAAAATTATTTTATGGACTGTTACCATATCATAGACTATCATGTATTGATACCCTATAGACTTTTATGCACTTCTATTAAGCCAATCTACTACATTAGTTGGTTCACTTTTTGGTATGGTTGAGGTGATCAAATCATTCAATCTTGCCAATTTTGTAGGTTAGACTTGATCATCTAGCATCATTAGGTTACAAATATCATTAGGTTGAATGGTTAAGCTAATCTTAACTATCAAGTGAAAACACACTTTTGCTCCAAATTTGGTGGCATGTGCCTCTCTCTCTCTCTCTCTCTCTCTCTCTCTCTCTCTCTCTCTCTCTCTCTCATCTCATCTCTCTCTCTCTCTCTCTCTCTCTCTCTCTCTCTCTCTCTCTCTCTCTCTGGACAAAATCTATATTTTTTCTAATCTTATTTTAGAGCCTTATAATGATATATATTTTTCAAAATAACTTAGTAATAAGCAAGGCAGTTACATCGACACATTTGTGTATTCCTAAACCTTACTCTTTCAATTTCAATCTATTTCAAGTGATTTCAACCCAGATTATATGCACTGGTTTTATACTATAACATGTTCTTGGTTGTAGGTTAGTCACCATCAAAGCACTCAAGTTAGGCACACGTAAAGACAAGGTGTACATACACACTCATGTATGCATTCCTTTATTTTAAACTAGAAATTTCATTACTAGATTAAAGGGGGGATGTAGATGATATTTTATGATTATATATCACCTCAGTCTTGTACAATTAGCAAACTCAAACCTTGGTTATTCCTCTCAGTTATATACCTTTCTTGCTTATATAAGTCTTGTATTTGATTTATCTTTGTGCCCCTTAGCCTATATCTCTTAGTCTGACTAATCTTATGTTGATGATCCAAGTCTTCTATCTTATTTAGAATGCTTAAAATATACTTATCTTCCATTTTTACACTTTCTAAACTTGTACCTATTTTTATGCACCTTGGACACTAATGTTTGAGATAGACCATAGCGTTGATGTTACTATCATATCTTGATGCAAGTGTCCAATACCCTAAAGTCATCCAATTTTTAAATTAAATTTAACCTAATCATCATCCTAAGTTTTTTAATGTGATTTATTACTCCAAAGGGATTCATATACATACAAGATCAACCCTCATTCATTCATCACCTAGCAACATGAGAACAATACTAAGTATTCTTACCAAAGAGCATTCAAAGATAGTTAAATTGAACAAAGATTCAATATGTATTCCTATTTCCATATGATTCATAGGTACTACACGTTTATAGGTTTGAAGTACTAAAGGAGTATTCCAAGAGCCCGATTTTCCAAGTTATAATATAGGTCACTATTATACTTTGCACATATTGTATGATTCACACACAAGCTAACACATAGGGGAGAACTACGTGAATATGATTCCCTCTTATATATTATTGGATATGTAAGCATCACCCTCTCATAGCAGTATATTTGGGGTGAAACTAACACCATGTGCCCACTAACCCATTTTTTCCCAAGGTCATTATGAAGATGGAGAACTAGGGTTTTATCATTTCATAAGGAATGATAGTCCATAACCTAGATCTGAATGCACTATATTAAAAGTGAACCAAAACATAGAAGCATCTAAGTGATCAAACATGTTCCAATAGGTGTTTCATATAACACACTAGCATTGAACCTAGACAGTATTATCAACGTAACCATCCCAAGTTGATGTTACTATCGAGAGTACCAAAAGTGTCAAAGCTAGAATCTAAGGACTATTCTAAAATATCCTTCTAGCTTGCTTTATTCTTGTTCCAAATCTATAACTATATTATCATTAGAACAACATAAGTACATCACTTCCTTGTCATTTATACATATATCATATTTATACTTTCTATATTTTGATTATCTCAACATAATAAATTCAATGTATGATTATTTATGAGTTTGGCATATAATTGGTATGTTGTAGATATGATTATCACCCTTGTGCCTTTTAATTTATATACACCCCTTTAATCATAATCTAGGGTTAACAATAAGATCACTTTAGATCAACATTTTAGCATTAAACAAATATGTGTAAGGTTAGTGGTTTGGGCCCCATTCAAGGTTGTGGTTATATATCCCACACACTCAAAATCAAGGCTTAATGTAGTTCTAATACTTTTTTAGTGATTCCAATCCAAATGATAGAAATTAATTCACCTCTTCTCTTAGATAACCAAATATGTATACATCTTTTTCTATGAGCTTATTTTGGCATAAGTGTATTGGCATAAGATGCTGAGAGTAATGTAGGCTCAATGTGCAAGCTACTTAACAAACATGTAATTGTCTTGATAAGATTTATCAATGTGCTTGAGAGGCTTGGATTGTAAGAGATCCAAATGATAGAAGGAGATGATCAAAAATAATAAATGGCTTAGGATACATTTGTATATATAGTTTTTGTATAGACACATTCACAGATAGGTTGATGATGAAAAGTAGTGAGAATCGATAATTAAGGCATGATATAGCTCAAATTGAAAGGACCCAAAAAAACTAGGTGACCATAATCTTGGACTCAAAATTATGGTGATGCTAAATTCATGGACCCATAATTATGTTACATTCTAATAGTCATAGGTTAATTTTAATCATTATTATTTTAGATCAAAGGCATCAATTATCAACCATTTTACTAAATATTTTAGCTACATTCATATAGCTACACAAGGGACTAGTGAACAAATATTTTATGAGCCCATTCAAGTTCATGTAAATAAAAAATCTCATAGCATTGGTTACAAATCCCTAGGTGATCAATATGAGGATGTCAGTGACTCTTTTACACTTTCTAAGGAATCTTCTTCCAACATTAAAATAGTTTTCTCCCATAGCCTCTATGAATATCTTACCTCCACCAACATTTTCAATGACATTATTGTCCTTACCATAAGCATCAACCTCTAATACCCTAAACTCATTTCTAGGGACCAATAAAATCACATGCCAATCAAATTCTTCTAAAATGATGAAGTCATTGTCAAATTCATGGGACTCTAAGATGGCATCCTATCAGGGATCATAAAAGGGATTTGAAATTAAATTAGATACATCAACATACTTTGGGGATTAGGAAGAGTCATTTAATCAAAATCAATCAAAAAATCAAAACAATAAGTGAAAAAATTAAAAATTAAAGCCCCCTAATGCAAATTTCTCTGAGGTGATATCAAATGGAAAAAATAAAAAACAAGAAAATAAAGACATGTCTCTTAGTGAAAACCTTTTTGAGGCAACAATAGATGAAGAACTCAACCTTCCCCCTACATAATCATAAATATAAGAATCTTCCAAATCACTTTTTGAGGACACCATCAATGTCAACATAATAACAAAGGATGAACCTAAGATTATTAACTTGGGACTTCTCTTAGTCCCAAAGAACATGAAACCATAATCCTCCTCTTAAAATAAGTTATAGATGAGTCCAGTGGAGAAAGCTTTTTTGATGAAGAATTCAACCTTCCTCCTAAATGGATACAGTTCCAAGATGGATCTATATTAATTATTGAAGAGAACATTGATGTTAACATAATCATAGAGGATAATCCAAGGATCATTAAACTTGGGGCTTCTCCCAGTCCTAAAGAATTAAAAATATATATCGTTATTCTAAAAGAGTTTATACATATCTTTGTTTAGACATAAGTTGACATGTCTATATTAGACCCATCTCTTGTGGTGCATCACCTTTTGTCCATAAAGATGAAAAACCTATAAAATAAAAACTCAAAAAAAATGCATCCCAAGATAACCCTTCTTGTCAAAAAGAACTACAAAAAAACTTTGATGTTAGGTTCATAAGACCAATAGACTATTCAAAATAGATATCTAACATCATTTCAACTAGCAAGAAGCTAACATGTATTCGAGTGTACACAAACTTTCATGACATCAATAAGGAATGCCTAAAATATTAATTCCCTTTACCCAATATCCACATGATCATTGATTTAGCAACAAGACATGAAATATTATCTCTCATGGATGATTTTTCATAATATTAAAAAATCAAAATTACACCTAAATATCACATAAAATAACATTCACCACACCCAAGGGAACCTTTTGTTATCAATTCATGCCCTTTGGTTTGAATAATATAAGTGTAACCTATCAATGATCAAAAATTATTATATTATATGATGTGCTTCATGATATCATTAAAGATTACATGGATGACATATTGGGTAAATAAAAACTAGCACAAAGCATCCCACCATCAAATAATCTTTGAAATATTGAGAGTATAAGGTTTTCTTGAACCCTAAAAAGTGTGTTTTTGGTGTTACACTAGACAAATCTTAAGATTCATTATATTTAGATGAGGTATTGAAGTTGATTCTATAAAGGTCAAATCTATTACATAAATGTTTCCTCCCCAAAACCTCAAATAGTTGTGAAACTTATAGGGAAAATCTAAGCAATCATGAAATTCATTTCACAAATTGTCAATAAATATCAACCATTCACATATATTAAAAAATTGAATTGTCTTTTATTGAAATAAATTATGTCAACAGGGCTTCAAACAACTCAAACAATACCTTTCAAATCCACCAGTGTTAATGCCATCTACTATAGGGAAACTTTTATTACTTTATATTTCAATGACATGATTTACCTTGGGAACTCTCTTGGCTCAACATGATTATCAAGGAACATAAATAATTATTTATTACTTAAGCAAAACTTTGGTAGCATAAGAACTCAATTACATCGTAATAGATAAGGCATGCCTAGTTATAGTTTTTGCTTCTCATAAATTATGACTCTACATGCTCAATAATAAAACTATACTTGTTGCCAAAGTTGATCCTCTAAAATTTCTTCTATCCAAATTAGCTCTTACTAATAGAATGGTAAAATGGGTTATGTTTCTAAGTGAGTTAGATATTGAATATGTGAAATAGATGGCTATAAAAGGACAAATCCTTACAGATTAGTTGGCAAAATCACCACTATCAAATAAATAGCCTTTGCATATTGAATTTATATATGAGTACATTTTATCTCTTGATTAGTCACCAAAATGGAAACTTTATTTTGATGGATCCTTCAACATTTATGGCTTGGGGCCAAGTGTCTATTTCCTAACACCACATGGGGATCTCATTCCTAAAGCATTCATAATCAAGTTTCCTTACACATATAACATCATTTAGTATGAATCCTTCATCTTGGGCCTCAAATTAATAATCTACTAGAACATTCAATATTTTTCACTCTATGGTGACTCACAACTTATCATTAAATAAGTCAACTATTTGTATCAAGAAAAAGATGATAAACCCATCCCATACAAATAAATTGTTGATAGTTTAAAACAATACTTTATGCACATCCAATTTAAACATGTCCCTTAAGCAAGAAACAAATCTATAGATGCAATGGCCACTATCAATTATCTCCTCAAAATGTAAAAATATATTAGATAATGTCATTTCTTGGTTGAACAACTCTTGATCCTAGCATATAGTGTCCCTAAATCAGAAATGGTGTGTGACATTTTTGGTTCCAATTCCCCTTGGTATCAAAACATAAATAATTACCTCCATGAAAAACATCATCCCTCTAAATTTTTCACACAATAAACAAAAATACATACCCCCCACTTTACCCTCTTTGGTGACACCCTCTATCTTAGGGGCTATGATAATGTCTTATTGAGATGTTTAAACATAAAAGAAGCTAACTTATCAATCAATGAAATCCATGACAAAATATGTGGAACACATATTAGTGGCATGGTCCTAGCAAAGAAACTGATCAGAATATGATACTACTAGCCTACTATGGAAAAATATGCTTGTCAATATGTCATAAAATTTATAGCTTACCAGAATCATAGGGATCTCATCCATGTACCTTCTCAATCATTTCATCCAATCACAACTTCATGGCCCTTATCCACTTGGGGGATCAATCTTATCGGGAAGATAAATCCCTCTTCCTCTAATGGCCAAAAACACATTATTACAACTATTGAATATTTTACCAAATGGGTGGCAGCCATCCCTTTACATATGTGATTGATAAACAAATATCTAAGTTCATCCTTAATCACCTCATTTACCATTATGATATCCCTAAATCCATCATTTGTAATAATGTTAAGTCTTTTGAGAACAAATATGTCAAATTCATCTATGAATAATTCATATCAAGCATAAGTGGTGCATGCCTTATTACCCCCAAAGGAATGGTCAAGTCTAAACTTCTAATATAATCCTCATAAAATCTGTAAAAGGATTATCAATTATGATATATGTGATTGGCATCTTGAACTTTATCCTGCCTAATGGGCTTACCATACTAGTATTACACACCCATAAGAGAAACACCATGTTCCCTCATCTTTGGAGTAGAAGTTATTTTACCTATTGAGATAAACTTACTCTCTTTGTGTATTTATTTACAATATCATATTGATGGTGAAGAATACAAAGTTACATGACTCCAAGAGTTAAAACTCCTAGATGAAAAATGGTTTACTGCACTAGATCACTTGAATGTATATCAAAATAGGCAATGCATAAGCTAATAAAATCACATCAAATCCAAAGATTTTGAAATTGGTAATCTTTTCCTACAATAAAATCAAAGGAACACTAATAAAGATTTAAAAAATGTAATGTTGAGCCTAACTAGCTAGGTCTATATGTTGAAAATGCTAAATTTGGATCAAGAGCATACAAGTTGGCCATGTAAGATGGGTGAGATCTTGATGAACCCATGAACATCATGCATATAAAATGCTTCCACACTTGAAGGACCTGATGTCAAAAAAATTTAAAAATCAAAATAATAAAAAAAATAAAAATAAACAAAAAAAAATAAAAATAAGAAAAGAAAAGAGAAAGAGGAAAAAAATTTCAAATGTGAAAACCATTCTTATGGTACCTTGGGAAAGTACCATGATGAGAACTAGTTTCTAAAATCATACGTAAATGTATTGACTACAAGTAACCTACACTTTAGGGTAGGCCCCACTCCATTCAAAACCCTGCACATCCTAAACAATCCTATAACTATAATTTAATATCCATCCCTCTTCCCATTTTTGACATTAACAAGGACATGGAAAAGGTCATTCTAAATGTTTTTCGATAAATCTTGGTAAATTTGAACTTCTTCAAAGCACATTGCAACAAAACATTAGCATGGCATGAAGATGATTGGGCACATGGTTCCTACACAATGTTATCCTTAGAGATCCATTATGTATTTCTTACCCATCCCATCCATTATCATCCCTTTTCCTAATGTTAGAACTAGTTCTCCCCTTGTTCATACCTTCATTTTTAGTCAAAAATCCAAAAATCCAAAAAAATAGAAAACCAAAAACCCATAAAAACCATTTATCCTTGATCCTATTAAAATACATGTTTAAATTCAAATAAATTATTGTATCTTTATTAGGATATATCATTCCCAATATACATCACTCATATATATATTTCCTGGGGCAAAACAAAGTTATCATTATCATAAACTCTTAAATGTTAGGTTTTTAACTTGTTAAAGGATGAGAACAAAATTGATTTGTTTATTTATTTGTGTGTGTATTTTTGTTAATTATTTTGTTGTTGTTAAGTGTTGGTTTTCTTATTTATTGAGTATGTGTCAGTCTTATTTCATGTTATAAATGATATTTTGTGATTATGTATAACCTTAGTCTTGTACACTTGGCAAACTCATGACCCTATTTGTTCCTCTTAGTTCTACACATGCATTATTTCTACAAGCCTCATATCTGCTCTATTTTGTGCCCCTTGGCCTATCTTTTAGTTTAAACAGCCTTATATTGATAACACATATATCCCATATTTCCAAAAATGCTTAAAAAATATTTATACCTCTATAAGTTCTGAGCCAGTGTCTGCTCTCATTCTCCCTAGACACTAACATTTAGGTCAAATAATAGCATCAACATTATTTTCATGTCCTAACATAAGTGTCCAATGGCCTAAAGTCATCCAATTTGTAAATAAAACATATTATAATGGTTAGCCTAAGTATTTTAATGCAAGTTATCTCCTGATAGGATTGGTATAAATATAATATCAACCCTCATTCATTCCTCACCTAGTTATTAGACCAAAAGAGCACTCAAAAAACACTCAAATTATTAAAATATCTCTTATTCCACCCTATTCTAATATTAATCAAAGGAATATCTGATCTATAGGTTTTAAGTATTAAAGGATCAATAATAAATTCATATTTTCCAAGTTAAAAGCTAGGTCATTATTGTACTTGTTTTACACATTACATGATTCACACATAAACTAACACATATGATATAACTACATGAGTCTGAGGACCTCTTCGAGAGTATTGGATATGTAGGTAGCACCTTTTGATATCAAGGTCATTTCAGATAGGTTTAACACCATGTGCTCACTAACCCATTTTTACCTAAGGTCACATTGAAGATGCAAAGCCATGGTTTTACCATTCCATAAGGAGTAAAAGTCCATGACCCAAATCTGAATGCACCAAAGTGAAGGTGAAGACAAACCTAGAATCATCTAGGTGATCATACCCTATTTTATCACATATGTCATACATAACACTAGCATCAAACCCAGACACTATCATCG